>OY998255.1:19327500-20527500 GCA_963922045.1 Persicaria maculosa | reverse complement strand
ATTCCTTCATGATTCGATCTTTCACTTGCTCAATAGAGGTGGACTTGAATTGAAAAACTAGGAACACACTCAGATACCATATATGATCAATCCCAATAAGAAACCGCGAACATATTCAGACTTCAAAGGTGAAACGGGTCACAGATTCACAGCTACAGAACTAACGCCAAGCTACAATGAATCTATGAAAGGAGCAAGGACCTTCCTACGGTCTAAAACTAATCAAGGGAAGGGAAAAGCACCTCTTGTAAATCAGCCAATGAATTCAATTTATCCATCAATTAGGCAAAACCGCAAAAGTCATTGATGATAGCTTGCAAATAAATAAAATTTAAATTAAATTTAATTAAATACATAATCTTTCTCTTTCTCTTTCAATTATATATTGTTGTAACATACCTAAAGTAGTGGTATTAATAAAGGTCACATTTTTCATTCAGGCATTTTTTCGAACATCTGATGGGCAAGGTTTCAGCAATCAATGCAGCGGCTATGGAAGGTGCTTAATGGACAAAGATATAAGAGAGGGAGAAAGAAAGAACCTTCTTGACAGTCTGGGGTGCAGTCACAGGAGATCTCGAGATCATCGTTGAGGAAAACCCTAAACCTGCCAAGAACATCACTGTACGGTCCGTACCTGCACATCACATTGACGCAATCTTTTTCCTTCTTCAAATCGCTCATCTCCCTCACCTCCTCCTCGCTGAACATCACCATCTCTCCCTCTCCTGCAACTCTATCTCTCCACCTTCCACAACAGGCCCATTCTCCATCCTCGATCCCTTCCTCTTTGCCCTAGTAAAGCCAGACTTCCCCTAAAATAACAAATCCAGCCCACAAATCAAAGAAAGGAAGAAAATTGAAAGACGGGAGGGAGCAAATCAATCCTAAACCACTTACGTATCTCAGTCGTGGATCTGAGAGGGGGTTTGGTTGGGAGGGAGGGTGGAGATCTGTAAAGGGGAGGGACATTTGACGGGAGCTGTATTGCGAAATGGAGATGTAAAGAGGGTAAAGAGGAGAAAGAAGTTGGGAATCTGAGATGCAGATGCCCTAGATCTGAGATTTCGGATTTGAGATCTGAGAGGAGTTTGGGGGAGTTTGGCAAATGGGAGGCGGAGAGTGAATCGGTGAGAGAGAAAAATAGTAGGGTAGGTTATTTTATTTTTCTCTTTTCCTTTTATTTTTCCAAATACATTGAAAATGGGAGGCGGAAAGTAGTGACGGCTAGGAATTGCCGTGGCGAAAAAAAACAAATTTGCGACGGAAAAATCATGCCGTTGCTAAGTGGTGTAGCTAATACAAATTGTTTTTTTGGAGCCGTAGCAAAGCAGTCGCAAAAACCTACCATTTGCTACGGTAAATCTTTGCCGTTTCTAACTAGTGTAGCAAAAGGAATTTTTTTTTGTAGTGTAGGGGTCATGGACCCATCACACTTCCATTGCGCCGCTCCGGTGCCACTTAGTCGTCGGTCTTTTCTTGCATATCGGCGCTCATCGAAGGATCATAAGGGTTAGAAGTTACGGGGATGGGAGAGAGACAAGGGCAGACAACACAGCTTCCTTAAGAGTTCAGACATGGACCAGGACTAGGGACGACGAGACCAAGGGGAAGATCCCAACCCGAGAGTTACAACGATGCCCTTATAATTGTGGCACACAAACACATAAAAATCAAGAGATATCATCACATTACTTCACACTAGTATGCACCTATCTCAAGGAATATCGATTTAGGCACTCATAACATCTTCATATAATCATCTTTAGATGTGCACAGAACAAGCTAGCAACCTATCATTTCATTCACCAATCATGCTTGATAGACCAAAAACATGTATGCACAGACTGAGATGGGACATATATAACATAAGTTATGCAAGACCTAGCAAACATCACAGGATATCATATGCACGACTTATCACTCATTTAGGTACACAATTAAGCAAGTCATAATGTTACGGGGTTGAGCAAGCATGCTAATACGTACCCTAAAAATCATGCTAAGGGTATGGTTAGTTCATGCAGGGTTGGTATAGAAACTATCTCATCACATACCTTCATATTCGTATAGTAAGACTAGGACGTCACACAATCATACGAGGGCCTATAACCGGGAGGTATATGTCCTATATGATACTAGCAATACTCATTAAACATGTACACAGTCATGAGGTCCAATTAGGTTAATCTGGCATGCTAAGTCATCCAATCACGTTTTAAACATGTAACGAGAGTTGACCACACTATCATGGACCTAGTTCATAGGGAGACAGTAATCATGGAAATTCAATACATACGACACATACATCCACTCATAAGTGCAACCATGCAAGGTACCAGACAAGTCATGCTGAATTATACCAATATAGCATGTCATTAAATCACAAGGAGGTGATCATTATAACTTGGCTGAATTCTCTAAGGGCAGTCACCGACTCACCACCCCATTTCCCCGTGGGACGCTAATATGAATCGATGGGTAGGACACAAGGACATTCACACCGTTTTCGAGAGGGGTGGGTAGAACTCGTGTTTAGACTCTTGTGGCAAGAAGACATGGTTGGCCATTACGAGGATTGAAAGGGTTGACTCCATAAAACAACTCACTTCTATCTCGACACAATCTAAATCCTCACCCCCACTAACATACTCAGATAACCCTCACATCCGACACGATTTCCGAAGGTAATTAGTTGACCGACCCAAATTTCCCATGGAAGACCCCAACCGGAGGTACGAGACTCGATAGAAGCATCGATGGTGAAATACAAAATATGACTCAAAACGGGGAGAGCGGATGCTTCTCGACCCTTGCTAACATGCCTAGGTGTTTTGGTGGGGCGGATGACAGAGTCAAAACCGTCAGGGGGTTTGAATTATGGAAGGCAATTCCAACAAGACAGGAATTCTAATTACATAAGAACAAGGCTTTCTCCCGCTATCCCATTTGCATGGTTATTCAACAAATGATTCAAGTCAAGGAATATTGATTAGTTCGCTATCCTAAGCACAATAGCACTTATAACAGAAGCAATCAACAAGATTAATATGATCCTCTTCGAGGAGGATCGCCCTCAGGCCCAATTGCATATATGTATATATAAACGTAAGCATAGAGACGATCTATCCCGTCCTTCGAGGGACGACTAACCAGAGGGGCAAAAACCTCACGGCCTCCTAACTCAACACTCTAACCTCAGTGGTGTTCCTTGGAGTCTTCTAGGCCCATCTGTAAATAAAAGCTAGTATTTTGCCTAACCTTCCCCGAGTTCTACATCCATAAGGGATGTCTATCGCTTTGGTCTCTACCCCCGAGATTGTTTCCCTTTATTCATTTACGTTTAATTCCAATTAAATTCATTTTGTCCTTTTAAAAATATTTTCCAAAACCATTTGAAAACATTGGGTGATTTTCAAAACCTCTTCAACCTATTGTACTCGGATTGCAAAACCTTAGCTCTGATACCACCTTTGTAACGGCCCGGGATTATGATTCTCGAGTTACGTTTCGAGGGATAAAACCCCTCGTTAGTATCTTGCGCTCCGAGTATAGGTTGAAGGTTTGAAATCGAAGATTTGTATTTTAAAGCGGGATTTCACACCCAAATCCTAAAAGTCCGTTGGAGACCCCGGGGTAAACCCCTGTACGTGTCCTAAGTCTACAATGCGGAAAACATTTTATCATGCAAAAGACATAAGTTCTAAAAAAGATACAACCAGTTCCGCGGCAAGGCCGGGTCAAACAGAGTATAAGTAGGAAGAAATCCCAAAAAGTGTAAGTCTGGTGAAGTCATGTTTCAACACTCACTCTCCGCCATATGAATGGACCCCGTCATAACAGCACGAAATCAAGGAGTGAAACGAGTACCTGAATCTAAAAAAAAAGGGGGGGATCTGGGTCAATCATCAAGTCACTCATGCGCGTGTGTAAACACACTCTAAGAGGCATATAATAAGCATCCTATCCCTAAGATGAAATGTGTAATGCAGTGCGGAAATTAAATCACATATATATGTATATACTGACAGTTTAATATAATGCAGAAAACGATAAATGGATCCACACCGAATGCCAAGTAGCATGTCCCTCTCTTACCTCCACCCCCTTCCGATAGGGCGGAAACTGGCCAGCTCGTGAATGCATTCCATAATAATCGGGCGGCACGCATGCCCAACCCGCCCCATAAGAAATAATAAAGCCCGCAGGTAGCTTTCGCAATCATGCTCATAATATAAGTAAAGGAACTTCCATGACTCGATTGACTCTAGACGGGACCCGATGGGATTGGGTCGTCCGATGACCCTAGCAAAGACTCTAGTTACTTCACAAATAACGACCGTTCTCTTGCAAGGACATATAGCAATCATATGATTTTCATTTTAGCTCCTAAGCGTGACTCTAGGTCGTATGGTGCATGTACACTAGCCTATTATATAACACCCAGTGCATAGAGCGCCCATCATGAGTAAGTTCAAAGAACTTACCTGGAGAAGCGCAGAATCCAAACAATGATCGGCAATGGCAAGCAATCCAACATATCAGAGATCACCTAGTAATCCCATAAATAACATAATAAGTCTAAGTCTAATTTACACAAAGCACACAAGTCACATATGAAACATGTAAGATACACACATATGATAACTCAACCATCTTGTCATTATTAACATTATCATCTCATCTTCAATTCTCATATTGTCTCATCATATCTCAGAAATTAACACCTTTCTCAATTCGATCATAACATCATCCTCAACAGCTCATGACAACCTCCATATCATACTTAGCCAATTTCACATATTACCGTTTCATACTCACACTTGGCATACAGATATATATCAACATCATAATATCTAACATTTAATCTCATACAGTAAATCACTGCAAGTCATGCTATTAGTCACACATATCATGTCGTTAGTCAAACACTCATATTATCATGCTAGTTAGTAATCGAACAAGTATAATTCCCAAGTTAGTTCCAAAAACCGTTTCAAATCCAAATCAAACACTTAAGAATTCCGACCCTTGAAAATACTCGCTAAACTCCTTTTTCAATTTATTTATTAAATCACTTTCCACCCTTTTATAAAATCTCTAAAAATTATATTTTTATACCTTAATCCCCAAATAATATTTTATTTTATTTTAAATACTATTAATTAAGTAAACAAGTAAACAGTTAAATCCGAACCGAACCAAACCCATTTAAACCCAACCGAACCGAACCAAACCAAACCCGCAACTATATACTCGTAACCGGTTAAAACAAACAAGTAAATAAATAAAATAAAACGGAGGGGGCCCCACAAGTGCCACAACTTCATCTTCCTCATTTCAAAATGGAACTCCCGCCCGGCATCATTCTTCCTTGCCCCGCCGCGGCGCTCGACGGAACTCGAGCCCGGCTTCTCGGCACCATCCAGCTCAACCTCGCATGTCCAGCCTCGCCTCGGACCTCAGCTCTGCCTCGCCTCACGCCCACACACCCACGCTCGCCTGCTCTCGAGCTCGCCTCGCCTCACGCTCACGCACCCACGTTCGCCTGCGCCCCAAGCTCATCTCTCCTCTCCTACCCATCCCCGACTCTCTCTCTCAACCTATCGAAGACAAGATGGACTAACCCAAAACGAATCAAGGAAATGATGAGATTCGATTGCTCACCGAGGATGTTCGCGACTTCGGAGATCTCGATCGAAATTCTGGGCATCGTCGGATGACAAGAGGAAAACCTGTCGTTGTTCTTGCCAAAGAATACTCAAACTCACGACTAGTATAGTGTGTAAGCAAGAGGTCGATCCACAGGGAAATCTATCAATTCAAGTGTCAATTCTAATCGCTAGGAGAGAAATTGGGGGTTTTTGGTGTGAAAAAGATCCGCCTTTTATCAAAGCGGAAGCAAAGAAACAAAGTAAGTTGATTGTAGAATGCAATGGAGAGAAATAGGTTCACCTACAATTTATCACTTCGATTGATGAATTCGATCCTTGTTTCAGCCTCTAGTTCTTGTCTTTTCCTATCAATGTCCTTGTCCAGATCTTAGGTAGATTACTAGTCCTACGAGTCCTAGCAACCCTTATCTCTAAATAACCCTAACACGGTTAAGATTCAACCTAGAGATAGCATTAAGAGCATGAATTAACCAAGGTACACATAATATCAAGCTACGAGTCGATATTCAACATGTATTCAACTTCCTACACATCCAATTAGTCCTACGAGTCCTAAAGGGATATGATTGCCACTTGGGTTAAGGTTCGCTACGAGGAATCTACAAAACCCTAGCAATTGAATGAATCTACTCTAACTAGTTGATCAGGCCAGAGAGAATAAAACACATTCAAGGAATTAAGCACAAAGAAGTCAAAACATTGCAATAGGAATAAGAACTAGATTAAGAAACTCACAATTCAACAATCAAATATCCAAACTGTAGGCGAAACCTCGAGAGTTTAGTTGCTCATGCTCAACGACACTCTCAACAATGGAATAAAGTGCATAAGGTTAATGAAAATAATAACTAGAAAAGCCTTAAATAGTGTTTAGAAAGTCGGCCAAAATAACTTAATAAAAACCCTAAGTAAAATCCATTCAGAACGGCGTGTTTCTGCGAGGGCCGCGGGGCAGCCAACCCAGACCGCGGGGCGGCCGGCGAGCAGCGAAGTCGCTCGTCAGAGGTTCGGGCCGCGGGGCGGCTTTTACTGTTCACAGCGATTTTTCCGTTTCGAATTTGGTCTCGATGTCAACACGAAAGTTGTAGATCTCGAAGAGATCTTTCCAACGCATGGTTATAATAGTCAATCGGACCACCGAGGCCTCCAGAAAGTGCGAAACAAGTTCAGCATGTCTGGCGACAACTTCTGCTTACTTGTTCTTCACTTAGGCTCTCTAACTTCGATTCCGCTCCCGGGCTCTTCACTTTTCCTCCTCATTTTCACTCTTCTTTCATCCATGAGCTTCCTCATTCCTTCTCGGATCCACATATACCTGAAATAATCCATAAAAGCGTGTAGATTCCGACTCTACCAACAAAACGAGTAGAAATGCAAATCTAGCTTAAACTATGCATTATGCACATCTAAATCATGCTAAATGCAACCCAATATACCTACCTAAATGCATGCTATCAAATTTCCCCCACACTTAAGCCTTTGCTTGTCCTCAAGCAATTAAAACCAAAATCAAATCAACACCCCACAGACAAGCAATCAATGTAATAACTTTGGTAAAATACTTAAAAGCTCAAAGTAGGGAAACGAAGATTGACAATTAACGTCATAACATGTATAGGTGCAATCCAAGGAATAAAGCAAGCATATTCATTCAACCTCGCCAGGAAAATGTGTTTTCACTCTCGCTCATGTGTTTAGGGTTAAACATTCACGCTCAACTCAATCCTTGAAAACTTAGCTACAACAAAATTGCGTCAGTGGTCTAAATCTCCACCGCTAGTGACTTCACATGCAACCAAAATCATGAGGTCTTTTGAATAGGTTGTAATGGGGCCATGGTAGGAACATCGGGTATGGAAAATATTTAGGCTATCTGGTGCTAAAAATCCGGGAAAAAGGGTTAGTAAACAACCAGAAAAACACCAACACCAAACACTTCAAATACCATTCCAATAACATGTACTCCTTCACAATACAATGCAAGCATACTTCTTAAATAACCACGCAAACTCATTCATTTTTTTTTCCTTTTGATAATGATTTTTTTTCTTTTCTTTCTTTTTATTTTCTTGACTTTTACCCCTAAGTGAATTTTATCCTCCTTAGGTCCCAAGTAATAAGCACATAAAAACCGTCTCTATGAAGTACAAATGGATCACCCAACATAATTTCTCAACTCAAAGCAACTCCATCAACACATCAAAATATTCACCAATTCTTCTCCTAATTCCCGGATGGGTCAGGCTAATAATCGGCTAGGAAGATTTTGTGGAGCTAACAAAATAGGCTTATAAGGCTCAAATTGGCTTCAAGCAAAGAATAATGTATACAGGTGGATAGAGTATAATATGGCTAAAAGAAAATCATGCCTCAATCACTTTAAGGTTACATGCAAAAATCATATAAATGCAGCCTCAATAAAGATATCTAAACGCAATTTAAAGAGGAAGTAATCAAGGAGAATATTCACACACAAAGAAACTAGAGGACATATATGTGTAGTCCCAATAAGGCCAAAACAACTCACAAGGTCAATTTGTTAGAACTTCAATACCGCTTAAATTCCAAAGACTATACATGCTCAATTTTCTCATCAATCTTGTTCCCAAAAAGTATATAAAAACAATTCAAACTTCAAACACTTCAAGCAAGTCATGGGGCACATGATAAGATAAATATAGAGGACAAGTAGCATAGATGGAAAAATAAGACCTAAAGTTTATGAGATGCATGATATTTTTGGATTTTTTTTTTGTTTTAGCAAATGCAATATATGAGTAAAAATAAATATGAAAACATAAATAAACATGATGTGGAAAATCTATCTATATGTAATGCAATCCCTCCCCCACACTTAAATATTTCATTGTCCTCATTGAATATAAATTAAAAAAAAAACAAAAGATCAAAATATGAAGGAAAGAGAGAAAACTGACATGCTAATTGCAGTGTTGGTAGGTCTGGGAATGGATGAAGGGAAACCTGCCAGTCCCGTCAGAGGCCGCGGGGCGGCCATGCTAGGCCGCGGGGCGGCTAAGGACTTCACCCGGCCGCGGGGCGGCTTTCCTGGTCGCGGGGCGGCCTTTCCTGTTTGTCCTTTTCACCTCGTCTTTTCACCCTACGGTGTTAGCACCCCACGAAAACAAACAAAAACCCAAAACAAAAAAATAACTTAATGCAATTAATAGAATCTAAATCTAATGACCTTGGGTTGCCTCCCAAGAAGCGCCTTTGGTTAAGGTCGTTGGCTCGACAGTGTATTCATCCACTCATTCAAGACTCAAGCAGACATCGTCAGCGCCCTCAAAAGCAAATCAAACTCTCGTGCCCAACCGATATTCGAATGCACACTGTAGATGAAACAATTGGTATTTAAAAATTTAGCAATGAGAACCATTACCAACTTACCCTTCATTCGAGCTTGATTCTCCCTCGAGGGTATGTAGGACCACCAACACAGTTCTGTTGGTGGCTTGTTGAAGTAGTGACTCCATGGATCGACATATTCACCAAAGCCTCCCAATTTGCAAAAAGTATCAGTTTCTTGTTCGGGAACCACAGAAATTGGTTCCGGACTTGGCTCCTTGATATGCGAGTTGGGGATGATTTCTACGAATGAAGAGAGCATCGAAACATACTCAATCTCTAGGGATGTCTCCTGAGATTTCGTGTCGATAACCACTAGATGCTCTTCTTCATTATCAGAGAATTCATCATTGCTTGCATCTTGGCTTTCATCAAGTTGAGGAATAGAACATTGCTGAACTATCAACTCCTTCACTGTTTTAGAGAGTCGGATAATTGCTTCCCCATTTTGATTCATAGCTTCCCCAGTTTGATTCACTATCTCACGTAATTGCCCTATTTGCTCCATCAAGACAATGGTTGACTCTTCCATGGATGGGTCGGAGTACTCCATTGGTTGAAACGTCGAAGTGTAGGATTCTTCCTCCGCCGATTGGTCACCCATGTAGCAGAGAAGATCCCATAATCCCGACACTCCTAAACCAGCAAAGCTTCCATTGTTTATGGACCTGGCAAGTTCTCGGGTCTGAGGAGCCATGCCCTCAAAAACGCAAACCACCACATCTCGCAAACTATCTCGGAAACCCCGTGAATAACGGATGTTAAATAAATTTTGCACTCTTGTGAGGTAATTGTGAAAATATTCTCCATGAAACTGCCATAACTTCAACATCTAGAAATATTAGCAATAAGGTGTCGTAAACCGTAAGATAGGTCCACGACGGGGTTAGATGTAAATATATACAAAAGTTAGCGATAAAAAAAACACAAGAAATTGATAAGAAGTCCCCGGCAGCGGCGCCAAATTTGACAAGAGGAAAACCTGTCGTTGTTCTTGCCAAAGAATACTCAAACTCACGACTAGTATAGTGTGTAAGCAAGAGGTCGATCCACAGGGAAATCTATCAATTCAAGTGTCAATTCTAATCGCTAAGAGAGAAATTGGGGGTTTTTGGTGTGAAAAAGATCCGCCTTTTATCAAAGCGGAAGCAAAGAAACAAAGTAAGTTGATTGTAGAATGCAATGGAGAGAAATAGGTTCACCTACAATTTATCACTTCGATTGATGAATTCGATCCTTGTTTCAGCCTCTAGTTCTTGTCTTTTCCTATCAATGTCCTTGTCCAGATCTTAGGTAGATTACTAGTCCTACGAGTCCTAGGAACCCTTATCTCTAGATAACTCTAACACGGTTAAGATTCAACCTAGAGATAGCATTAAGAGCATGAATTAACCAAGTACACATAATATCAAGCTACGAGTCGATATTCAACATGTATTCAACTTCCTACACATCCAATTAGTCCTACGAGTCCTAAAGGGATATGATTGCCACTTGGGTTAAGGTTCGCTACGAGGAATCTACAAAACCCTAGCAATTGAAGGAATCTACTCTAACTAGTTGATCAGGCCAGAGAGAATAAAACACATTCAAGGAATTAAGCACAAAGAAGTCAAAACATTGCAATAGGAATAAGAACTAGATTAAGAAACTCACAATTCAACAATCAAATATCCAAACAATCAAATATCAAACATTGCAATAGGCGAAACTCACAATTCACTTAGGCTCTCTAACTTCGATTCCGCTCCAGGGCTCTTCACTTTTCCTCCTCATTTTCACTCTTCTTTCATCCATGAGCTTCCTTATTCCTTCTCGGATCCACATATACCTGAAATAATCCATAAAAGCGTGTAGATTCTGACTCTACCAACAAAACGAGTAGAAATGCAAATCTAGCTTAAACTATGCATTATGCACATCTAAATCATGCTAAATGCAACCCAATATACCTACCTAAATGCATGCTATCATCGGACCTGCATCGAGCATGGGTGAGCGCGATGGTGAAGTCCGAGGGCGATTCCGATTGAAAACGAGTGAGAACGTCTTACCGGAAGTTTAGTTCGAGAACGAATCGGGGCGATGGAACCTCGGTGGCTCGGTGGTGGCGTTGGGGCCTTCTGGGTTGCCTCGGTGCTGCTGGAGGTGTCGAATGAGGCGGGGCTGAAGCTTCTGCAGCTGCCCTTCAAGAAGTAAGGAGGGACGAGGAGGAAGAAGAATCGGTGGTGTTCATCGGAGGGAACGAGAGGTGACGGTGGGTGATGGTGATGTTGCTGGAAACGCAGGAGGGCAGAATGATGGATGAGTGTGGGAGGGAAGGGGCTTGTGTGTGAGGAGATTGGTCCTTGCAGCTAGAATTATAGGGAGAGGGAGGAATGGGTTCAGCTGCATGGTAAGGTTGGGAAAGATTAGGTGGGAGGGTTGAGTGTTGAAATAGTTAAGAGTTAAAAATAATACCGGAAATACCTTCTGAATACGCGAATTTCGAATCCCGCAATTAGTTTTCAAATGTTAGTTTTCCCGACTCTCGCTCTCTCGATCAATTAGAGTTTTAAAATCGACAAGGATATCGCCAACCGATAATTATTTTGAATTTCTGAGGAAAAAGGACGGAAATTGTTGGTTTAATTTATTTTCCTGTCGGAATTCGCTAAACGATGATTTTAAAATCCGAGCCTTTACAACTTATATGATAATTCCTCAAAACATACTCTTATATTATTCTAATAGTAATTTAGTAGTTAATATAAGGTTTTATTCAACATTTGTTAGTTACTTAATTGAGTTTTCCTCAAAACATACTTTTATCGTATTCTAACAACAATTTCTTAGTTAATATAAGGTTTTATTAAACATTTGTTAGTTACATATATGATTTTTTCTCAAAACATACTCTTATAGCATTCTAATAAGAATTTAGTAGTTAATATAAGGTTTTATTAATCATTTGTAATTTACTTATATGATTTTTCCTCAAAACATACTCTTATAGTATTATAATATGAATTTAGTAGTTAATATAAGGTTTTATTAAACATTTGTTAGTTACTTATATGATTTTTCCCCAAAATATACTCTTATAGTATTTTAATATGAATTTAGTAGTTAATATAAGGTTTTATTCAACATTTGTTAGTTACTTACATGAGTTTTCCTCAAAACATACTTTTATCGTATTCTAACAATAATTTCTTAGTTAATATAAGGTTTTAATAAACATTTGTTAGTTACTTATATGATTTTTCCTCATAACATACTCTTATAGTATTCTAATAAGAAATTAGTAGTTAATATAAGGTTTTATTGAACATTTGTTAGTTACTTGCATGAGTTTTACTCAAAACATACTCTTATTGTATTCTAACAACAATTTCTTTGTTAATATAAGGTTTTATAAAACATTTATTAGTTATTTATATGATTTTTCCTCAAAACATACTCTTATAGTATTCTAATAAGAATTTAGTAGATAATATAAAGTTTTATTAAACATTTGTTAGTCACTTATATGAGATTTCCTTAAAACATACTCTAATAGTATTCTAATATGAATTTGGTAGTTAATATAAGGTTTTATTGAACATTTGTTACTTAATTACATCAGTTTTCCTCAAAACATACTCTTATTGTATTCTAACAACTATTTCTTAGTTAATATAAGGTTTTATTAAACATCTGTTAGTTACTTATATGATTTTTCCTCAAAACATACTCTTATAGTATTCTAATAAGAATTTAGTAGTTAATATAAGGTTTTATTGAACATTTGTAAGTTACATACATGAGTTTTCCTAAAAACATACTTTTCTCGTATTCTAACAACAATTTCTTAGTTAATATAAGGTTTTATTAAACATTTGTTAGTTACATATATGATTTTTCCTCAAAACATACTCTTATAGTATTCTAATATGAATTTAGTAGTTAATATAAGGTTTTATTAAACATTTGTTAGTTACTTACATCAGTGTTCCTCAAAACATACTCTTATTGTATTCTAACAACAATTTATTAGTTCATATAAGGTTTTATTAAACATTTGTTAGTTCCTTATATGATTTTTTCTCAAAACATACTCTTATAGTATTCTAATAAGAATTTAGTAGTTAATATAAGGTTTTATTGAACATTTGTTAGTTACTTACATGAGTTTTCCTCAAAACATACTCTTATTGTATTTCTAACAACAATATCTTTGTTAATATAAGGTTTTATTAAACATTTGTTAGTTACTTATATGCTTTTTCCTCAAAAGATACTCTTATAGTATTCTAATAAGAATTTAGTAGTTAATATAATGTTTTATTAAACATTTGTAAGTTACTTAAATGAGATTTCCTCAAAACATACTCTTATAGTATTCTAATAGTAATTTAGTAGTTAATATAAGGTTTTATTCAACATTTGTTAGTTACTTAATTGAGTTTTCCCCAAAACATACTTTTATCGTATTCTAACAACAATTTCTTAGTTAATATAAGGTTTTATTAAACATTTGTTAGTTACTTATATGATTTTTTCTCAAAACATACTCTTATAGCATTCTAATAAGAATTTAGTAGTTAATATATGGTTTTATTAAACATTTGTAATTTACTTATATGATTTTTCCTCAAAATATACTCTTATAGTATTTTAATATAAATTTAGTAGTTATTATAAGGTTTTATTCAACATTTGTTAGTTACTTACATGAGTTTTCCTCAAAACATACTTTTATCGTATTCTAACAACAATTTCTTAGTTAATATAAGGTTTTATTAAAAATTTGTTAGTTACTTGTATGATTTTTCCTCAAAATATACTCTTATAGTATTTTAATATAAATTTAGTAGTTAATATAAGGTTTTATTCAACATTTGTTAGTTACTTACATGAGTTTTCCTCAAAATATACTTTTAGCGTATTCTAACAACAATTTCTTAGTTAATATAATGTTTTATTAAACATTTGTTAGTTACTTATATGATTTTTCCTCAAAACATACTCTTATAGTGTTCTAATAAGAATTTAGTAGTTAATATAAGGTTTTATTGAACATTTGTTAGTTACTTGCATGAGTTTTCCTCAAAACATACTCTTATTGTATTCTAACAACAATATCTTTGTTAATATAAGGTTTTATTAAACATTTGTTAGTTACTTATATGCTTTTTTCTCAAAAGATACTCTTATAGTATTCTAATAAGAATTTAGTAGTTAATATAATGTTTTATTAAACATTTGTAAGTTACTTAAATGAGATTTCCTCAAAACATACTCTTATAGTATTCTAATAGTAATTTAGTAGTTAATATAAGGTTTTATTCAACATTTGTTAGTTACTTAATTGAGTTTTCCCCAAAACATACTTTTATCGTATTCTAACAACAATTTCTTAGTTAATATAAGGTTTTATTAAACATTTGTTAGTTACTTATATGATTTTTTCTCAAAACATACTCTTACAGCATTCTAATAAGAATTTAGTAGTTAATATAAGGTTTTATTAAACATTTGTAATTTACTTATATGATTTTTCCTCAAAATATACTCTTATAGTATTTTAATATAAATTTAGTAGTTATTATAAGGTTTTATTCAACATTTGTTAGTTACTTACATGAGTTTTCCTCAAAACATACTTTTATCGTATTCTAACAACAATTTCTTAGTTAATATAATGTTTTATTAAAAATTTGTTAGGCTCCGTTTGCATTCCAGATTTATGATTTATAAAACATCTCTTATGCTTTATGAGTAGTACTATTTTTAAGTAATGTTTGGGTGGCAAAAATAAAACATTCATTATACAATGACAAAGTCCTTTCCCACTTCCCAGTTCGTCGTATGTCTGATCTCTCTCAATCCATGCCGGCCCTGTTCACCAGCATCTATAACAGCGCCACTGTGCCTCATCCACACCACCGACGCTATCGAATCCAAACTCTAGGCTTTTGATTGACTTCGATAGCCTGCCAATTCCTCCAATCCTTCTCTTTCAATCGAATTTGGTGATGAAGGTGTTGCAAGGGAGAGAGAGGGTTGATTTAAATCTAGAACTCAACAGAGCTATATCTCGAATTCGTTTCAATTGGCAGCCTAATTAAGTTGCTCTGCAATCAATTTTAGGGTAGGGGGAGTCAAAGAGAAGAGAGAGAAGTGTGTGGCAACTCTTTGACTGAAACCCTAACTTCTCTTTAACCCTCAAATAGTAATTGTCGTTGATAATCGAAGCTCTTATTCGGTTGATGTGAAGTTCTAACTAAATTACTCTGTAATTTTTGGGTAGGAAGAAGAAGAAGAGAGATAGAGAAGGGTGAAGATTTCTCTGCAACTTTTAGGGAGGTGAAGAACATGGAGAGAGAGAGAGATTGGGGTAGATGAGAGGGTTTTTATAAATTAAAAAAAAATTACAGGCCGGTCATAAATGAAAACTTAAAAAATAAACTCTCATAAATCATAAACTCGTTATAATAATGGGAATCCAAACGGAGCCTTAGTTACTTATATGATTTTTCCTCAAAATATACTCTTATAGTATTTTAATATAAATTTAGTAGTTAATATAAGGTTTTATTCAACATTTGTTAGTTACTTACATGAGTTTTCCTCAAAATATACTTTTAGCGTATTCTAACAACAATTTCTTAGTTAATATAATGTTTTATTAAACATTTGTTAGTTACTTATATGATTTTTCCTCAAAACATACTCTTATAGTATTCTAATAAGAATTTAGTAGTTAATATAAGGTTTTATTGAACATTTGTTAGTTACTTGCATGAGTTTTACTCAAAACATACTCTTATTGTATTCTAACAACAATTTCTTTGTTAATATTGTAACGGCCCGGAATTATGATTTCCGGGTTACGTTTCAAGGGATGAAACCCCTTGTTCGGATCTTGCAATTCAGGTACGGGTCGAGGTTTTGAACTCATTTTTATGGTCAGTAATAAAGAGGGATTTCGAACCCTGAAAATATCGTAAGGCCGTTGGGTACCCTTAACCTGTCCTAGGGACTAACTCGCGAAATTCATTTCAAACGGAAGCAGGACGGAAGCAAAATTAAGATACAAAGCGCCACGGCAGAGCCGGGTCAAAACCAAATTATGAGCGCGTAATTACCATTTTACTAAGTTAGGATATTAGCCAGATTCTTCGTTTCACCAAAAGGGAACCCCGTCATATAAGCATCGAGCACTCAAAATCTGCAGAAAATGCCTTTTAAAAAAAGAACGGGGAAACGAGTCAGATCGAGCCACCCATGCGGGACCGGCAGTCCTCGCTGAGGCCACATAGTATGTGTTATACCTAATAAAGATGCTCTAATGCAGTACGAAAGTGAAACACACTAGCATGCTCCTAGTTATAATAATGTGTAAAAATACTGTAAAGGGCCCAAGACAATGCCAAATGGCATATCCCTCTCCTACCTCCACCCCCTTCCGATAGGGTGGAGACTGGCCAGCTCGTGAATGCATTTCATCATAATCGGGCGGTACGCATGCCTAACCCGCTCCACAATAAAGCCCGCAGGCATCTCATAATATAAGGAAGTTCATGACTCGATTGACTCAGGGTACCCGATGAGGCTGGGCTACCCTATGACCCTAGCAAAGACTCTAGGACTATCACAGATAACGACCGTTCTGTTTCAAACGCATTAAGTAAGCAGATGCTCATTCAATTAGTGCAACCTAACAGGATACTACATGGCATGCTTTTATGCATATGCAACACCTAACATAAAATGCAACAACAAGCACGAATGTCCAACCTGAGTAAGCCCCCTAGGGAACTTACCTGAAAATGCAGAACAGCAAAATAACGCAAGCAAGGGCCCAAATGAAAGTCCAAAGCAATCCAAAAGCAATACACACCTATCATCAACCATTTTCATAAGCCACCGTACCGACATTCATACATACGAACACAAGTTCTCACATCCTCAAAACCAATCGATAGTAAAACCGTTTCCAAAACCTTTCCGATACGATCAACATCAACCAAAATCATTTACTTCCAATCAACCCATTGATAAAATCGTACCAACCATATTACAAATAATTCATTTTCAAAAATCCCAAAATCACATATTTAAATCCTCATAAAATGCATCATATATAAATAATCCAATTAATACTATTTTAAAGCAAATAAACAATATATAACGATTAATTTCCAGAATTTATAATTATAGATGAATCCCAAAATAATAATAATAATATCCAAATAATTTAACACTTACTTACTATCCATATAATCTCAAAACAATAACCATCAATATATTTATAACCCATAACTCATAAAACACAACCCTCTTAAATAAGGAACAAAACCAACTCTCTTTTCTGGAAAACAAATCGGGCTCAGCCCAACACCCAACCAAAACCGTGGATCCGGCCCACCCTTTCTCCATTCCCCACTTCAGATTTTTCACAATTAAAATGAACAAAATGGGCCCCACTCTCAGCCAACTCAGCTTCACCCTCTTCCTCACATCCCTTGCCCGATTCTCTCTGTTCTCGCTTGATTCCCGCCCCGCTGGAGCTCAGCCGCTCTGCTCCGTCTCCTCCTCGCCCTCTCGCACCCGCCACCCATCGGCTCTCGCTCGCTTCTCTCTCTCTCTCGCACCTTCCCGCTCGGCTCGCTCACACACTCCCGCCTCTCCTCCCTCGCAGCTCACTCGCTCAACCATGACGTCTCTCTCTCTCACCACTATCAAATCGAACACAAGGGAACTGAAAATTCAACACAGAAATCCGAAAATGGGAGTTGAAGGGGAGGTTTAGGAATGCTCACCGAGAGGGCTCAAATCTCGCTGGAAGACGCTCATCGGGCGCGTCGGAGGTCGATTTGCGCCGGGAATGACCTAGGGAGAGTGGGAGGGGATTAAGGTCTCACCTTTATGCCAATCGAAGGTGAAAGGAAGGGAAAGGAGGGAGATGGAGTTCTCACCAAGCTCAAACGCGAAACCGAAGAGGAGAATGGTAGGGCGGGGGGGTGCAGCTGCTGGCTCCGGGAAGCTCCCAGGATGGTGGCTTTGGGATCGGGCGTCGGAGAGCTGCTGTGCTGGGAGGAGGAGCGAAGGGCTCGACGTTTGCTTCCGGGAAAAACAGAGGACGAATGCTCCTCGGCGGTACTCGGAAATGGAGGGAGATGGATGCGTTGCTGGTAGCTTTCGATGGGGAATGGTGGTGCTGCGTATTTCAGAGGAGGAGGACTGTTCAAATGAACAAGATGGGAGTGAAGAGGGCCTTTGTGGATTTGGAATTTGGGAGGAATTAGAGGACAAGGGAAAGAGGGGTGTTGTAGCCTGTAGGTGAAATCAGAACAAAAAGGAAGGGGAAGGCGTGGGCTGTGAAATTAGAAGGAAGAGGGGGCCAAAGCAAGGGCAATGGGTTGCGTGAGTTTTTGGCATTTTGTCTCAAATTGAAAAATCATCAAGGGGAGGAAAGGGAGTGTGAGTAGATTGCTTAGTCAAATATGGGAGAGTGTGTCCATCTTGCTGCCAAGAAATCGAATGGTGAAGGGTGAACTGAAAAAGAACAGAGGAGAAAGGGAGAAAGCAAATGGTCCCAAAAGAAATACCCGAAAAAAAAAAAAATTCAAATTCCGCTCTCTTAATCTTATCCTGACTTGATCAAACCAAATATTAAATTTTTCAATCCGAATTTAATCATGAAATCCGAACATTATTTTTTTTTATTCTCGGCATATGAAGCGAAATAAAATATATTTTGCATAAATTTCAAAATTTGACCGGAGTCCACTTTAAGAGTATCGAATTTGAGTTATTAATTTGAGGACGATTTTCCTTGAAATATCCGATTTAAATTCATTTTTCCAAAAATTAAGATTTGAAAATGCGGGCCTTTACATCATCCACCTCTAAAAACAAGTCTCGTCCCCGAGACTAAAACCAAAACAAAGTAGGGGATGGAGTTTGAAATTGATGAGTCCAAGGACCATGTCCAAGAATCTTGTAATCATCTCGGTTGCGTCTTCCGGGATTCTCACAACCTCCTAGTCACGATCGTGGTATCTCCAATTGGTCTTGACAAGTATGCAATAAGCGCCCCTATCACATCATCGCTTCGACTTTTCGGAAGTACCGCAACTCTAAAAGTTCTACAATGTCATCACTAGGTCTTAGCAAGCACCCGACAAGCGCCCTCATAAAATGCTTGTATCCACTTCGTGAAGTATCATAGAGTTGCCCGGGTTTGTAAAGTTTCAAAGGCGATTCCGCAATTGACAAAGATTGGCCTCAAAATCGTTGAAATTCTCGATAACGTTTATTCTTTAAAATTCCAAGAAATTCCTTTTCAAACTGCTCGGAATCTTCAAATAAGACGTTTAACCATACAACTTTACACCAAAACAAGTAAAATCCTTTCGATCAAATTTCGTCAAAAATCCTCCAAAACCAAATCAGTTTCCCACATAACAATCAATCAAATTCAAAAGCTCGGAGGTGGAATCATCCACCTCTAAGGGCTAATCCCATATTCTCTTCCTAGTTTCCAGATCATGCAACATCATTCACACAACTCAACAAGTATCATAACCAAAAGTCTCATCAACTCTTACATAAGCACAATACTATAAGCCATCTCGCACATGGCAAATCCCACATCATATCATAGTCACAAACTATCACATAACCGTTTAACATAAACATAAACATGCCAACAAGTCTCACGTAACTAAGGAACAACAAACCTCAACATACTGCAAATCATAAGGTATATCTACATCATACTGAAGGCATCACAAGTGCATAATCGAATACTCATCACTCATCACGTAAGCACACATGTCCAGAAATCAACGGGTTAGATGTTATGGGGTTAGTACGTCAGTACACATCAAATATCACTATCGCATATCGATATTGCAACACAAGTAGAACAGATCCATCACGTTAACATATCAACACAACAAAGTCATGCTATTAATATTCAGAAAAACGGAATATCAAGCAATATATAAATCACCAAAATGTCAGCATGCTTTGAAAGACATCACCTTAACTCATCACAATATTGAATGACAATCATTTAAAAATCATGCACCATTATCTCATATATACTAATCATGATCATACTTCAAGTCATATTCATCATTACTTAATATATCATATCATAGCACGTCCTAACATGCTTCTAAACCAATATAACAGGATATCAAAGTATTAATATATCATGGTAACACTTGTCACTACCAACTAGATTTTAATATTGCATATCAACATGTAATTCCATATCAGGTTCTTCATGGTCGTTATCTAACATCATGTCAACAGATATAAATACATCACAAAATCAAGAAAATTCCTCACATCTTACCAGTCAAGATAAAACACAATCCCCACTCACCCATCTCCACTCTCAAGTCAAGACTATAATCCTCTTCTAGACTCGCCAATGTCAACTCAGACAAAGATTCTCCAAAGAAACCTCAATTCATCTCGGTGCTCAAATCTCGCCCTCATCCCACCAAACTCCCACACACACCATCCACCTCTAAGAATCCAACTCCTACCTCTAACAACACACCCGAGCACCCTCTCATACTATATCCTCAATTCTCTTAAGGTCATTTCTCACACTTCCCCCACTTCCCAATGTATCACAAGTATCATGCCCCGTTAGTCACACCTTCTCTAGAAAATTTCTCGATCACCACCCCAAAATTCTTTCACCACTCTCCTACCACGCTACCAAATGACCTCACCCACAGGTTTAAGGAAGAAGCAATTATGAAAATCATCAAACATAAGGTCTACATTATATCAACTAGCATTTATAAATATAACATCATGGGTTCAACAAGTCTCAATTTACCATCATGCTCAATAATCATTGCAACATCATATATGAACGTAATCAAGTCAAGCTAGCATGTTGCATTATAACCTTATCAGATACAATTCAGATCTCTTACCATATGTAGTTCACATTTTACAGGCAAAGGAATTTAAATCATGCTTAGCAACTTAGAGTAGCAACACGTCAAGACATCATGGTACATTAGATCTATAAGGCATCACATCATATCATTATAGACGACAGGCAATCAGGCAACAATCATCATCAAGTCAGCACATCAGCGCGTAAATCTCATCGTCAAGTTAGTGCAATATCATTGTCACAAGTTCAAAAGGGTTAGCAATTCGAACGGAGAACACTCTCGCTTGCAAGTCATATCTTACTCAGTAACCGTAATTCTTGATGCGCGCCCGTTCTGTCGACATCATTGATCCTGAGGCCCGTGGGTTATGGGCCCACACTTCCGTTGCGTTGTTCAATCACTATCCAACTCCTCATTCTCTTTTCCCATGCGGTCGCTCGTCTAATGTATCGTGCAAGAGTCCAAGTTAGTGGAGATAGGGGAGTGAAAAGAGTGGACAACCCAAATTCCTTTCGGAACTAAACACGAACCAAGGATAAGAACGGCAAGACTAAAGACAAGACTAGAAACTAGACTCCGACCCGAGAATAGCAACGATGCCCTTATGGAAGTCTATTAGGTTATAATCGCGACAAGTAACACGAATTCATCATGGAGCATATCAATTACACTAACCCACACTAACATGTACCTATCTCAAGGAGAACAACATGCGTATTCATTCCAAAAGACACAATCAAGTCCTACACTGATGCATGTGAGACGAGCTAGCAGTTTATTACTCCATGAAAGCAGATATGCCCAGTAAATTCAAGCGAATTATGCGGAGCTAGTAATGGTCGTGCGGGGTTTAACGAGGATGACAAGTATCATGTATATGAACAATGAATGAGCATGGTATACACGTCAACAAATGAGATCAAATATAGCATGACGAGGTACATTATAACAATCAAACCAAGCGTCATAGGAGGATACATAAGAGCGGCATGGCAATTATCACATCTAACAACAATGATCATAGTCATGAGTCATTTAAACGAGTTCAACATAATATTCATAAAGCGTGAGGCATCATTACAAAGAGTAACCAAGAGGACATTACCAGTGATAGATTATAAGCATGCTAGGAACAACTGTCACAGTGCACATAAAACGGTATAACGACTGTCATCACATTATGGGACAAGCATGTTCATGTAATAAAATAAGTATGGCAAATCATCATTTAGCGAGTCGTATTGGGGATCATAAGCCCTACAGGACACTACCGACACATACCGAACATGGATACAATTAATCAAGATAATGCGATTAGATTCATCCTAACATTCAAGTGTTATGCGTATGTAAAATCATGGTATAGCGTGGTGTGTGATCATGCGATGTGCCAAGTCTTACATTCATGCAAGTGCGAGATGATAAAACCGAGTAATAGGGAAACACTACCGAGAGGTAACATGTAAGCATGCTAAGATAACCATCACGAAAAGCAAGTCGCTCATCGAATTCAACATCAGTCTAATAATGAGTAAAACACCTAAGGTGATATGAAGGAGGAGAATCACACTATCAGGGACCTAGCTCAAGAGAAAATCAGCAACAACCTAGGCAAGATACAAGTTCGCACAAGTCACAACCAAGGATCCTACATGATACTAAAAGCTCAATATAACGTACGATACATGCATGCAACTAATCATGGCGACGCGTAAGAAATCACTCAATCATATTCCACGATATAGAAGCATGAGAAAAGTTAAATGATGCATAATACGAGTCTAAGTAATGGGTAATACGATTATAATACAGGGCATGAGTGCAGATCAACACATACTAGGATGAAACATGCATTCACCAAGACTAAATTATACCACATACTCTCCATCCAAAGCACGTAATCATACAACAATATTAACTTGCAAGATCATCAATAATAGTCAATTTAACGAATACAAAATAGATGGGGATGCTACATATTCTCGTCACAAAGGAGCGATAAGCATTGACACGTCAACATCAATCATGCTAAGGCGATCATGTACAAACATTCATACAGGGAGGGTTAGATCACACTATCATTAACTTAATCCAGGAGGAAATGACGATCATGCAGGTTAATATCATATGGTTCATGCTTCCAATCAATCATACGATCTGTAGGCCAAGTAAACATGCTATAACAACAAACAGTCATGATATAAGGCAAGACACAACGCGAGACTCGAGCAAGATAACTAACCACAACATGAGCTTAAACAATAAAACCATGACAGAAGGCAAGGCATAACATGAGCAGCTTCTTACTAATGATCATTGACAATTTGCATGCGGGAGACTACAAAATCATGTCACGTAATTCAGAGAGAGTCACCATTACAACCGAACAGAGATCCCTAAGGGCAACCATTGACTTTTCCCGGCTCACTTATCACCCCTCTTTCCCGTGGGACTTTGGTACGACTCTTTGTGGTAAGAAGACATTGGTTGATCATCATAAGAATAAGGAAAGACAGCCCCAGAAACACCTTACTTTTGACTCAAAGTGACATCAAGAACTTCCAACACTCACTCAAACAAACTTAATATCCAACCATGATTCCCGACACAATGTGTTTACCAACCCAATTCCCCGTGGAACAAACTGACATCCAGGGAAAGGCTAGATAGAACCGTCAAGGAGTTAACATAGTGGAAGGGGTTGTTCCACACAAGCTGAGTTTGACCACACAGAAGCAAGGGTACTCCCACTATCCCGTTTTCACAGATCAGTCAATACACATTTAATTGTTAGGCATACCAATGAGATATCTAGCATAGCAAGCACTCAACACAGAATCAGTTAGTGACACTCATAATGATCTCCTTGGAGTCTTCCAGACCCATCTATAAAGAACAAGCTAATATTTCGCCTACCCATTTCCAACTACATCCAATAGGGATGGTCTAACGTCTTTCTACCCACTCGATCCCCACTTTAGTCGGTTTTCCATATTTTATGATAAGTCAAGTTTCATTACTTAGTCCAATTTCGGTTAGACAGCTTAAGTTCATTTTGCCCTTTTTAAAATCCTTTCAAATCCTTTGAAATTCATGGGCGTTTTTCCCAAACATACACTCGACCCTTGTGTACCCGAATTGCACAACCTCAGCTCTGATACCATCTTTGTAACGGCCCGGAATTATGATTTCCGGGTTACGTTTCAAGGGTTGAAACCCCTTGTTCGGATCTTGCAATTCAGGTACGGGTCGAGGTTTTGAACTCATTTTTATGTTCAGTAATAAAGAGGGATTTCGAACCCTGAAAATATCGTAGGGCCGTTGGGTACCCTTAACCTGTCCTAGGGACTAACTCGCGAAATTCATTTCAAACGGAAGCAGGACGGAAGCAAAATTAAGATACAAAGCGCCACGGCAGAGCCGGGTCAAAACCAAATTATGAGTGGGTAATTACCATTTTACTAAGTTAGGATATTAGCCAGATTCTTCGTTTCACCAAAAGGGAACCCCGTCATATAAGCATCGAGCACTCAAAATCTGCAGAAAATGCCTTTAAAAAAAAGAACGGGGAAAGGAGTCAGATCGAGCCACTCATGCGGGACCGGCAGTCCTCGCCGAGGCCACATAGTATGTGCTATACCTAATAAAGATGCTCTAATGCAGTACGAAAGTCAAACACACTAGCATGCTCCTAGTTATAATAATGTGTAAAAATACTGTAAAGGGCCCAAGACAATGCCAAATGGCATATCCCTCTCCTACCTCCACCCCCTTCCGATAGGGCGGAGACTGGCCAGCTCGTGAATGCATTCCATCATAATCGGGCGGCATGCATGCCTAACCCGCTCCACAATAAAGCCCGCATGCATCTCATAATATAAGGAAGTTCATGACTTGATTGACTCAGGTACCCGATGAGGCTGGGCTACCCTATGACCCTAGCAAAGACTCTAGGACTATCACAGATAACGGCCGTTCTGTTTCAAACGCATTAAGTAAGCAGATGCTCATTCAATTAGTGCAACCTAACAGGATACTACATGGCATGCTTTTATGCATATGCAACACCTAACATAAAATGCAACAACAGGCACGAATGTCCAACCTGAGTAAGCCCCCTAGGGAACTTACCTGAAAATGCAGAACAGCAAAATAACGCAAGCAAGGGCCCAAATGAAAGTCCAAAGCAATCCAAAAGCAATACACACCTATCATCAACCATTTTCATAAGCCACCGTACCGACATTCATACATACGAACACAAGTTCTCACATCCTCAAAACCAATCGATAGTAAAACTGTTTCCAAAACCTTTCCGATACGATCAACATCAACCAAAATCATTTACTTCCAATCAACCCATTGATAAAATCGTACCAACCATATTACAAATAATTCATTTTCAAAAATCCCAAAATCACATATTTAAATCCTCATAAAATGCATCATATATAAATAATCCAATTAATACTATTTTAAAGCAAATATACAATATATAACGATTAATTTCCAGAATTTATAATTATAGATGAATCCCAAAATAATAATAATAATATCCAAATAATTTAACACTTACTTACTATCCATATAATCTCAAAACAATAACCATCAATATATTTATAACCCATAACTCATAAAACACAACCCTCTTAAATAAGGAACAAAGCCCAACTCTCTTTTCTGGAAAACAAACCGGGCTCAGCCCAACACCCAACCAAAACCGTGGATCCGGCCCACCCTTTCTCCATTCCCCACTTCAGATTTTTCACAATTAAAATGAACAACATGGGCCCCACTCTCAGCCAACTCAGCTTCACCCTCTTCCTCACATCCCTTGCCCGATTCTCTCTGTTCTCGCCTGATTCCCGCCCCGCTGGAGCTCAGCCGCTCTGCTCCGTCTCCTCCTCGCCCTCTCGCACCCGCCACCCATCGGCTCTCGCTCGCTTCTCTCTCTCTCTCTCTCGCACCTTCCCGCTCGGCTCGCTCACACACTCCCGCCTCTCCTCCCTTGCAGCTCACTCGCTCAACCATGGCGTCTCTCTCTCTCTCACCACTCTCAAATCAAACACAAGGGAATTGAAAATTCGACACAGAAATCCGAAAATGGGAGTTGAAGGAGAGGTTTAGGAATGCTCACCGAGAGGGCTCAAATCTCGCCGGAAGACGCTTATCGGGCGCGTCAGAGGTCGATTCGCGCCGGGAATGACCTAGGGAGAGTGGGAGGGGATTAAGGTCTCACCTTTATGCCAATCGAAGGTGAAAGGAAGGGAAAGGAGGGAGATGGAGTTCTCACCAAGCTCAAACGCGAAACCGAAGAGGAGAATGGCGGGCGGGGGGGTGCAGCTGCTGGCTTCGGGATCGGGCGTCGGAGAGCTGCTGTGCTGGGAGGAGGAGCGAAGGGCTCGACGTTTGCTTCCGGGAAAAACAGAGGACGAATGCTCCTCGGCGGTACTCGGAAATGGAGGGAGATGGATGCGTTGCTGGTAGCTTTCGATGGGAAATGGTGGTGCTGCGTATTTCAGAGGAGGAGGAGTGTTCAAATGAACAAGATGGGAGTGAAGAGGGCCTTTGTGGATTTGGAATTTGGGAGGAATTAGAGGACAAGGGAAAGAGGGGTGTTGTAGCCTGTAGGTGAAATCAGAACAAAAAGGAAGGGGAAGGCGTGGGCTGTGAAATTAGAAGGAAGAGGGGGCAAAAGCAAGGGCAATGGGTTGCGTGAGTTTTTGGCATTTTGTTTCAAATTGAAAAATCATCAAAGGGAGGAAAGAGAGTGTGAGTAGATTGCTTAGTCAAATATGGGAGAGTGTGTCCATCTTGCTGGCAAGAAATTGGATGGTGAAGGGTGAACTGAAAGAGAACAGAGGAGAAAGTGAGAAAGCAAATGGTTCCAAAAGAAATACCCGAAAAAAAAAAATTCAAATTCCGCTCTCTTAATCTTATCCTCACTTGATCAAACCAAATATTAAATTTTTCAATCCGAATTTAATCATGAAATCCGAACATTATTTTTTTTTATTCTCGGCATATGAAGCGAAATAAAATATATTTTGCATAAATTTCAAAATTTGACCGCAGTCCACTTTAAGAGTATCGAATTTGAGTTATTAATTTGAGGACGATTTTCCTTGAAATATCCGATTTAAATTCATTTTTCCAAAAATTAAGATTTAAAAATGCGGGCCTTTTACAAATATAAGGTTTTATTAAACATTTGTTAGTTATTTATATGGTTTTTTTTCTCAAAACATACTCTTATAGTATTCTATTAAGAATTTAGTAGATAATATAAAGTTTTATTAAACATTTATTAGTTACTTACATCAGTTTTCCTCAAAACATACTCTTATTGTATTCTAACAACAATTTCTTAGTCAATATAAGGTTTTTTAAACATTTGTTAGTTACTTATATGATTTTTCCTCAGAACATACTCTTATAGTATTCGAATAAGAATTTAGTAGTTAATATAAGGTTTTATTGAAAATTTGTTAGTTATTTACATGAGTTTTCCTCAAAACATACTTTTATCGTATTCTAACAACAATTTCTTAGTTAATATAAGGTTTTATTAAACATTTGTTAGTTATACATATATGATTTTTCCTCAAAACATACTCTTATAGTATTCTAATATGAATTTAGTAATTAATATAAGGTTTTATTAAACATTTGTTAGTTGTTATATGATTTTTCCTCAAAACATACTCTTATAGTATTCTAATATGAAATTAGTAGTTAATATATGGTTTTATTGAACATTTGTTAGTTACTTACATGAGTTTTCCTCAAAACATACTCTTATTGTCTTCTAACAACAATTTCTTTGTTAATATAAGGTTTTCTTAAACATTTGTTAGTTACTTATATGCTTTTTCCTCAAAGGATACTCTTATAGTTACTTATAAGGCCTTATTATATTTATGCACTTGATCTTAGGACCATGCTAGTGTGTTAATATTTCGCCTTGCATCTAGAAGCATCTTTATTAGGACTAGCGTGTGTATGTGTCTGCTTGTTTGGGATTATATTGCGTAGGGCTTCGATCTGACACCGCCCCGCATACATATTTTTTTAGGTTTGTTTTGCAGCATGATTGTTCCTTGCTTCTGTAACGTGGGAACTCTCTTCGGCGATTGCAAAGAAAGGGTCTAACCTTGGATTTCGATAAATACACTAATTAGTTTTGTTTTAACCCGGCTCAGCCGTGGCACCCTCTTGTGTTATACCTTGATTCCACTATTTGCCCGACTGTTGGTTTTCCACGCTTAGACTTATGACAGGTACAGGGGATTTCCCCGGGGATTCCAACGATCCCTTTGAATTTTGGGTATGAAAGCCCACTTGAAAACATTAGAGTAGAATTTCAAACCTTCAACCTGAACTCGGGGCGCAAGATCCTAACGAGGGGTTTCATCCCTCGAAACGTAACCCGGGAATCAGAATCCCGGGCCGTTACAAATATAAGGTTTTATTAAACATTTGTTATTTACTTATATAATTTTTCCTTAAAATATACTCTTATAGTATTATAGAATGAATTTAGTAGTTTATATAAGGTTTTATTAAAAATTGTTTAGTTATCTATATGATTTTTCCTCAAAAAATACTCTTATAGTATTTTAATATGAATTTAGTAGCTAATATAAGGTTTTATTCAACATTTGTTAGTTATATAGATGAGTTTTCCTCAAAACATACTTTTATCGTATTCTAACAACAATTTCTTAGTTAATATAAGGTTTTATTAAACATTTGTTAGTTACTTATATGATTTTTCCTCAAAACATACTCTTATATTATTCTAATAAGAATTTAGTAGTTAATATAAGGTTTTATTGAACATTTGTTAGTTACTTGCATGAGTTTTACATAAAACATACTCTTATTATATTCTAACAACAATTTCTTTGTTAATATAAGGTTTTATTAAACATATGTTAGTTATTTATATGATTTTTCCTCAAAACATACTCTTATAGTATTCTAATGAGAATTTAGTAGATAATATAAAGTTTTATTAAACATTTGTTAGTCACTTATATGAGATTTCCTTAAAATATACTCTAATAGTATTCTAATATGAATTTGGTAGTTAATATAAGGTTTTATTGAACATTTGTTAGTTACATATATGATTTTTCCTCAAAACATACTCTTATAGTATTCTAATATGAATTTAGTAGTTAATATAAGGTTTTATTAAACATTTGTTAGTTACTTACATCAGTTTTCCTCAAAACATACTCTTATTGTATTCTAACAACAATTTATTAGTTAATATAAGGTTTTATTAAACATTTGTTAGTTACTTATATGATTTTTTCTCAAAACATACTCTTATAGTATTCTAATAAGAATTTAGTAGTTAATATAAGGTTTTATTGAACATTTGTTAGTTACTTACATGAGTTTTCCTCAAAACATACTCTTATTGTATTCTATCAACAATTTCTTAGTTAATAAAAGGTTCTATTAAACATTTGTTAGTTACTTATATGATTTTTTCTCAAAATATACTCTTATAGTATTTTAATATAAATTTAGTAGTTAATATAAGGTTTTATTCAACATTTGTTAGTTACTTACATGAGTTTTCCTCAAAACATACTTTTATCGTATTCCAAAAACAATTTCTTAGTTAATATAATGTTTTATTAAACATTGTTAGTTTCTTATATGATTTTTCCTCAAAACATACTCTTATAGTATTCTAGTAAGAATTTAGTAGTTAATATAAGGTTTTATTGAACATTTGTTAGTTACTTGCATGAGTTTTACTCAAAACATACTCTTATTGTATTCTAACAACAATTTCTTTGTTAATATATGGTTTTATTAAACATTTGTTAGTTATTTATATGATTTTTTTCTCAAAACATACTCCTATAATATTCTATTAAGAATTTAGTAGATAATATAAAGTTTTATTAAACATTTGTTAGTTACTTACATCAGTTTTCCTCAAAACATACTCTTATTGTATTCTAACAACAATTTCTTAGTTAATATAAGGTTTTTTAAACATTTGTTAGTTACTTATATGATTTTTCCTCATAACATACTCTTATAATATTCGAATAAGAATTTAGTAGTTAATATAAGGTTTTATTGAACATTTGTTAGTTATTTACATGAGTTTTCCTCAAAACATACTTTTATCGTATTCTAACAACAATTTCTTAGTTAATATAAGGTTTTATTAAACATTTGTTAGTTATACATATATGATTTTTCCTCAACACATACTCTTATAGTATTCGAATATGAATTTAGTAGTTAACATAAGGTTTTATTAAACATTTGTTAGTTACTTATATGATTTTTCCTCAAAACATACTCTTATAGTATTCTAATATGAAATTAGTAGTTAATATATGGTTTTATTGAACATTTGTTAGTTACTTACATGAGTTTTCCTCAAAACATACTCTTATTGTATTCTAACAACAATTTATTAGTTAATATAAGGTTTTATTAAACATTTGTTAGTTACTTATATGATTTTTCCTCAAAACATACTCTTATAATATTCTAATAAGAATTTAGTAGTTAATATAAGGTCTTATTGAACACTTGTTAGTTACTTGCATGAGTTTTACTCAAAACATACTCTTATTGTATTCTAACAACAATTTCTTTGTTAATATATGGTTTTATTAAACATTTGTTAGTTATTTATATGATTTTTTCCTCAAAACACACTCTTATAATATTCTATTAAGAATTTAGTAGATAATATAAAGTTTTATTAAACATTTGTTAGTCACTTATATTAGATTTCCTTAAAACATACTCTAATAGTATTCTAATATGAATTTGGTAGTTAATATAAGTTTTTATTGAACATTTGTTAGTTACTTACATCAGTTTTCCTCAAAACACACTCTTATTGTATTCTAATAACAATTTCTTAGTTAATATAAGGTATTTTAAACATTTGTTAGTTACTTATATGATTTTTCCTCATAACATACTCTTATAGTATTCGAATAAGAATTTAGTAGGTAATCTAAGGTTTTATTGAACATTTGTTAGTTATTTACATGAGTTTTCCTCAAAACATACTTTTATCGCATTCTAACAACAATTTCTTAGTTAATATAAGGTTTTATTAAACATTTGTTAGTTATACATATATGATTTTTCCTCAAAACATACTCTTATAGTATTCTAATATGAATTTAGTAGTTAATATAAGGTTTTATTAAACATTGTTTAGTTACTTATATGATTTTTCCTCAAAACATACCCTTATAGTATTCTAATATGAAATTAGTAGATAATATATGGTTTTATTGAACATTTGTTAGTTACTTACATGAGTTTTCCTCAAAACATACTCTTATTGTATTCTAACAACAATATCTTTGTTAATATAAGGTTTTATTAAAAATTTGTTAGTTACTTATATGCTTTTTCCTCAAAAGATACTCTTATAGTATTTTAATAAGAATTTAGTAGTTAATATAATGGTTTATTAAACATTTGTAAGTTACTTATATGAGATTTCCTCAAAACATACTCTTATTGTATTCTAATAGTAATTTAGTGGTTAATATAAGGTTTTATTCAACATTTGTTAGTTACTTAATTGGATTTTCCTCAAAACATACTTTTATCGTATTCTAACAACAATTTCTTAGTTAATATAATGTTTTATTAAACATTGTTAGTTTCTTATATGATTTTTCCTCAAAACATACTCTTATAATATTCTAGTAAGAATTTAGTAATTAATATAAGGTTTTATTGAACATTTGTTAGTTACTTGCATGAGTTTTACTCAAAACATACTCTTATTGTATTCTAACAACAATTTCTTTGTTAATATATTGTTTTGTTAAACATTTGTTAGTTATTTATATGATTTTTTTCTCAAAACATACTCTTATAATATTCTATTAAGAATTTAGTAGATAATATAAAGTTTTATTAAACATTTGTTAGTTACTTACATCAGTTTTCCTCAAAACATACTCTTATTGTATTCTAACAACAATTTCTTAGTTAATATAAGGTTTTTTAAACATTTGTTAGTTACTTATATGATTTTTCCTCAGAACATACTGTTATAATATTCGAATAAGAATTTAGTAGTTAATATAAGGTTTTATTGAACATTTGTTAGTTATTTACATGAGTTTTCCTCAAAACATACTTTTATCGTATTCTAACAACAATTTCTTAGTTAATATAAGGTTTTATTAAACATTTGTTAGTTATACATATATGATTTTTCCTCAACACATACTCTTATAGTATTCGAATATGAATTTAGTAGTTAACATAAGATTTTATTAAACATTTGTTAGTTACTTATATGATTTTTCCTCAAAACATACACTTATAGTATTCTAATATGAAATTAGTAGTTAATATATGGTTTTATTGAACATTTGTTAGTTACTTACATGAGTTTTCCTCAAAACATACTCTTATTGTATTCTAACAACAATTTATTAGTTAATATAAGGTTTTATTAAACATTTGTTGGTTACTTATATGATTTTTCCTCAAAACATACTCTTATAATATTCTAATAAGAATTTAGTAGTTAATATAAGGTCTTATTGAACATTTGTTAGTTACTTGCATGAGTTTTACTCAAAACATACTCTTATTGTATTCTAACAACAATTTCTTTGTTAATATATGGTTTTATTAAACATTTGTTAGTTATTTATATGATTTTTTCCTTAAAACACACTCTTATAATATTCTATTAAGAATTTAGTAGATAATATGAAGTTTTATTAAACATTTGTTAGTCACTTATATTAGATTTCCTTAAAACATACTCTAATAGTATTCTAATATGAATTTGGTAGTTAATATAAGTTTTTATTGAACATTTGTTAGTTACTTACATCAGTTTTCCTCAAAACATACTCTTATTGTATTCTAACAACAATTTCTTAGTTAATATAAGGTTTTTTAAACATTTGTTAGTTACTTAAATGATTTTTCCTCTTAACATACTCTTATAGTATTCGAATAAGAATTTAAGAGTTAATATAAGGTTTTATTGAACATTTGTTAGTTATTTACATGAGTTTTCCTCAAAACATACTTTTGTCGTATTCTAACAACAATTTCTTAGTTAATATAAGGTTTTATTAAACATTTGTTAGTTATACATATATGATTTTTCCTCAAAACATACTCTTATAGCATTCCAATAAGAATTTAGTAGTTAATATAAGGTTTTATTAAACATTTGTAATTTACTTATATGATTTTTCCTCAAAATATACTCTTATAGTATTTTAATATAAATTTAGTAGTTAATATAAGGTTTTATTCAACATTTGTTAGTTACTTTCATGAGTTTTCCTCAAAACATACTTTTATCGTATTCTAACAATAATTTCTTAGTTAATATATTGTTTTATTAAACATTGTTAGTTTCTTATATGATTTTTCGTCAAAACATACTCTTATAGTATTTTAGTAAGAATTTAGTAGTTAATATAAGGTTTTATTGAACATTTGTTAGTTACTTGCATGAGTTTTACTCAAAACATACTCTTATTGTATTCTAACAACAATGTCTTCGTTAATATATGGTTTTATTAAACATTTGTTAGTTATTTATATGATATTTTTCTCAAAACATACTCTTATAATATTCTATTAAGAATTTAGTAGATAATATAAAGTTTTATTAAACATTTGTTAGTCACTTATATTAGATTTCCTTAAAACATACTCTAATAGTATTCTAATATGAGTTTGGTAGTTAATATAAGTTTTATTGAACATTTGTTAGTTACTTACATCAGTTTTCCTCAAAACATACTCTTATTGTATTCTAACAACAATTTCTTAGTTAATATAAGGTTTTTTAAACATTTGTTAGTTACTTATATGATTTTTCCTCTAAACATACTCTTATAGTATTCGAATAAGAATTTAAGAGTTAATATAAGGTTTTATTGAACATTTGTTAGTTATTTACATGAGTTTTCCTCAGAACATACTTTTGTCGTATTCTAACAACAATTTCTTAGTTAATATAAGGTTTTATTAAACATTTGTTAGTTATACATATATGATTTTTCCTCAAAACATACTCTTATAGTATTCTAATATGAATTTAGTAGTTAATATAAGGTTTTATTAAACATTTGTTAGTTACTTATATGATTTTTCCTCAAAACATATTCTTATAGTATTCTAATATGAAATTAGTAGTTAATATATGGTTTTATTGAACATTTTTTAGTTACTTACATGAGTTTTCCTCAAAACATACTCTTATTGTATTCTAACAACAATATCTTTGTTAATATAAGGTTTTATTAAAAATTTGTTAGTTACTTATATGCTTTTTCCTCAAAAGATACTCTTATAGTATTTTAATAAGAATTTAGTAGTTAATATAATGTTTTATTAAACATTTGTAAGTTATTTATATGAGATTTCCTCAAAACATACTCTTATAGTATTCTAATAGTAATTTAGTGGTTAATATAAGGTTTTATTCAACATTTCTTAGTTACTTAATTGAGTTTTCCTCAAAACATACTTTTATCGTATTCTAACAACAAATTCTTGGTTAATATAAGGTTTTATTAAACATTTGTTAGTTACTTATACGATTTTTTCTCAAAACATACTTTTATAGCATTCTAATAAGAATTTAGTAGTTAATATAAGGTTTTATTAAACATTTATAATTTACTTATATGATTTTTCCTGAAAATATACTCTTATAGTATTTTAATATAAATTTATTTGTTAATATAAGGTTTTATTCAACAATTGTTGGTTACTTACATGAGTTTTCCTCAAAACATACTTTTATCGTATTCTATCAACAATTTCTTAGTTAATATAAGGTTCTATTAAACATTTGTTAGTTACTTATATGATTTTTCCTCAAAATATACTCTTATAGTATTTTAATATAAATTTAGTAGTTAATATAATGTTTTATTCAACATTTGTTAGTTACTTACATGAGTTTTCCTCAAAACATACATTTATCGTATTCTAACAACAATTTCTTAGTTAATATAATGTTTTATTAAACATTTGTTAGTTACTTATATGATTTTTCCTCAAAACATACTCTTATAGTATTCTAATAAGAATTTAGTAGTTAATATAAGGTTTTATTGAACATTTGTTAGTTACTTGCATGAGTTTTACTCAAAACATACTCTTATTGTATTCTAACAACAATTTCTTTGTTAATATATGGTTTTATTAATCATTTGTTAGTTATTTATATGATTTTTTTCTCAAAACATAGTCTTATAATATTCTATTAAGAATTTAGTAGATAATATAATGTTTTATTAAACATTTGATGTCACTTATATTAAATTTCCTTAAAACATACTCTAATAGTATTCTAATATGAATTTGGTAGTTAATATAAGTTTTTATTGAACATTTGTTAGTTACTTACATCAGTTTTCCTCAAAACATACTCTTATTGTATTCTAACAACAATTTCTTAGTTAATATAAGGTTTTATTAAACATTTGTTAGTTACTTATACGATTTTTTCTCAAAACATACTTTTATAGCATTCTAATAAGAATTTAGTAGTTAATATAAGGTTTTATTAAACATTTGTAATTTACTTATATGATTTTTCCTCAAAATAGACTCTTATAGTATTTTAATATAAATTTAATAGTTAATATAAGGTTTTATTCAACATTTGTTAGTTACTTACATGAGTTTTCCTCAAAACATACTTTTATCGTATTCTAACAACAATTTCTTAGTTAATATAATGTTTTATTAAACATTTGTTAGTTACTTATATGATTTTTCCTCAAAACATACTCTTATAGTATTCTAATAAGAATTTAGTAGTTAATATAAGGTTTTATTGAACATTTGTTAGTTACTTGCATGAGTTTTACTCAAAACATACTCTTATTGTATTCTAACAACAATTTCTTTGTTAATATATGGTTTTATTAAACATTTGTTAGTTATTTATATGATTTTTTTCTCAAAACATACTCTTATAATATTCTATTAAGAATTTAGTAGATAATATAAAGTTTTATTAAACATTTGTTAGTCACTTATATTAGATTTCCTTAAAACATACTCTAATAGTATTCTAATATGAGTTTGGTAGTTAATATAAGTTTTTATTGAACATTTGTTAGTTACTTACATCAGTTTTCCTCAAAACATACTCTTATTGTATTCTAACAACAATTTCTTAGTTAATATAAGGTTTTTTAAACATTTGTTAGTTACTTATATGATTTTTCCTCATAACATACTCTTATAGTATTCGAATAAGAATTTAGTAGTTAATATAAGGTTTTATTGAACATTTGTTAGTTATTTACATGAGTTTTCCTCAAAACATACTTTTATCGTATTCTAACAACAATTTCTTAGTTAATATAAGGTTTTATTAAACATTTGTTAGTTATACATATATGATTTTTCCTCAACACATACTCTTATAGTATTCGAATATGAATTTAGTAGTTAACATAAGATTTTATTAAACATTTGTTAGTTACTTATAAGATTTTTCCTCAAAACATACTCTTATAGTATTCTAATATGAAATTAGTAGTTAATATATGGTTTTATTGAACATTTGTTAGTTACTTACATGAGTTTTCCTCAAAACATACTCTTATTGTATTCTAACAACAATTTATTAGTTAATATAAGGTTTTATTAAACATTTGTTGGTTACTTATATGATTTTTCCTCAAAACATACTCTTATAATATTCTAATAAGAATTTAGTAGTTAATATAAGGTCTTATTGAACATTTGTTAGTTACTTGCATGAGTTTTACTCAAAACATACTCTTATTGTATTCTAACAACAATTTCTTTGTTAATATATGGTTTTATTAAACATTTGTTAGTTATTTATATGATTTTTTCCTTAAAACACACTCTTATAATATTCTATTAAGAATTTAGTAGATAATATAAAGTTTTATTAAACATTTGTTAGTCACTTATATTAGATTTCCTTAAAACATACTCTAATAGTATTCTAATATGAATTTGGTAGTTAATATAAGTTTTTATTGAACATTTGTTAGTTACTTACATCAGTTTTCCTCAAAACATACTCTTATTGTATTCTAACAACAATTTCTTAGTTAATATAAGGTTTTTTAAACATTTGTTAGTTACTTAAATGATTTTTCCTCTTAACATACTCTTATAGTATTCGAATAAGAATTTAAGAGTTAATATAAGGTTTTATTGAACATTTGTTAGTTATTTACATGAGTTTTCCTCAAAACATACTTTTGTCGTATTCTAACAACAATTTCTTAGTTAATATAAGGTTTTATTAAACATTTGTTAGTTATACATATATGATTTTTCCTCAAAAGATGCTCTTATAGCATTCCAATAAGAATTTAGTAGTTAATATAAGGTTTTATTAAACATTTGTAATTTACTTATATGATTTTTCCTCAAAATATACTCTTATAGTATTTTAATATAAATTTAGTAGTTAATATAAGGTTTTATTCAACATTTGTTAGTTACTTTCATGAGTTTTCCTCAAAACATACTTTTATCGTATTCTAACAATAATTTCTTAGTTAATATATTGTTTTATTAAACATTGTTAGTTTCTTATATTATTTTTCGTCAAAACATACTCTTATAGTATTTTAGTAAGAATTTAGTAGTTAATATAAGGTTTTATTGAACATTTGTTAGTTACTTGCATGAGTTTTACTCAAAACATACTCTTATTGTATTCTAACAACAATGTCTTCGTTAATATATGGTTTTATTAAACATTTGTTAGTTATTTATATGATATTTTTCTCAAAACATACTCTTATAATATTCTATTAAGAATTTAGTAGATAACATAAAGTTTTATTAAACATTTGTTAGTCACTTATATTAGATTTCCTTAAAACATACTCTAATAGTATTCTAATATGAGTTTGGTAGTTAATATAAGTTTTTATTGAACATTTGTTAGTTACTTACATCAGTTTTCCTCAAAACATACTCTTATTGTATTCTAACAACAATTTCTTAGTTAATATAAGGTTTTTTAAACATTTGTTAGTTACTTATATGATTTTTCCTCTTAACATACTCTTATAGTATTCGAATAAGAATTTAAGAGTTAATATAAGGTTTTATTGAACATTTGTTAGTTATTTACATGAGTTTTCCTCAAAACATACTTTTGTCGTATTCTACCAACAATTTCTTAGTTAATATAAGGTTTTATTAAACATTTGTTAGTTATACATATATGATTTTTCCTCAAAACATACTCTTATAGTATTCTAATATGAATTTAGTAGTTAATATAAGGTTTTATTAAACATTTGTTAGTTACTTATATGATTTTTCCTCAAAACATATTCTTATAGTATTCTAATATGAAATTAGTAGTTAATATATGGTTTTATTGAACATTTGTTAGTTACTTACATGAGTTTTCCTCAAAACATACTCTTATTGTATTCTAACAACAATATCTTTGTTAATATAAGGTTTTATTAAAAATTTGTTAGTTACTTATATGCTTTTTCCTCAAAAGATACTCTTATAGTATTTTAATAAGAATTTAGTAGTTAATATAATGTTTTATTAAACATTTGTAAGTTATTTATATGATATTTCCTCAAAACATACTCTTATAGTATTCTAATAGTAATTTAGTGGTTAATATAAGGTTTTATTCAACATTTCTTAGTTACTTAATTGAGTTTTCCTCAAAACATACTTTTATCGTATTCTAACAACAATTTCTTGGTTAATATAAGGTTTTATTAAACATTTGTTAGTTACTTATACGATTTTTTCTCAAAACATACTTTTATAGCATTCTAATAAGAATTTAGTAGTTAATATAAGGTTTTATTAAACATTTATAATTTACTTATATGATTTTTCCTGAAAATATACTCTTATAGTATTTTAATATAAATTTATTTGTTAATATAAGGTTTTATTCAACAATTGTTGGTTACTTACATGAGTTTTCCTCAAAACATACTCTTATAGCATTCCAATAAGAATTTAGTAGTTAATATAAGGTTTTATTAAACATTTGTAATTTACATATATGATTTTTCCTCAAAATATACTCTTATAGTATTTTAATATAAATTTAGTAGTTAATATAAGGTTTTATTCAACATTTGTTAGTTACTTTCATGAGTTTTCCTCAAAACATACTTTTATCGTATTCTAACAATAATTTCTTAGTTAATATATTGTTTTATTAAACATTGTTAGTTTCTTATATGATTTTTCCTCAAAACATACTCTTATAGTATTTTAGTAAGAATTTAGTAGTTAATATAAGGTTTTATTGAACATTTGTTAGTTACTTGCATGAGTTTTACTCAAAACATACACTTATTGTATTCTAACAACAATTTCTTTGTTAATATATGGTTTTATTAATCATTTGTTAGTTATTTATATGATTTTTTTCTCAAAACATACTCTTATAATATTCTATTAAGAATTTAGTAGATAATATAATGTTTTATTAAACATTTGTTAGTCACTTATATTAGATTTCCTTAAAACATACTCTAATAGTATTCTAATATGAATTTGGTAGTTAATATAAGTTTTTATTGAACATTTGTTAGTTACTTACATCAGTTTTCCTCAAAACATACTCTTATTGTATTCTAACAACATTTTCTTAGTTAATATAAGGTTTTATTAAACATTTGTTAGTTACTTATACGATTTTTTCTCAAAACATACTTTTATAGCATTCTAATAAGAATTTAGTAGTTAATATAAGGTTTTATTAAATATTTGTAATTTACTTATATGATTTTTCCTCAAAATAGACTCTTATAGTATTTTAATATAAATTTAATAGTTAATATAAGGTTTTATTCAACATTTGTTAGTTACTTACATGAGTTTTCCTCAAAACATACTTTTATCGTATTCTAACAACAATTTCTTAGTTAATATAATGTTTTATTAAACATTTGTTTGTTACTTATATGATTTTTCCTCAAAACATACTCTTATAGTATTCTAATAAGAATTTAGTAGTTAATATAAGGTTTTATTGAACATTTGTTAGTTACTTGCATGAGTTTTACTCAAAACATACTCTTATTGTATTCTAACAACAATTTCTTTGTTAATATATGGTTTTATTAAACATTTGTTAGTTATTTATATGATTTTTTTCTCAAAACATACTCTTATAATATTCTATTAAGAATTTAGTAGATAATATAAAGTTTTATTAAACATTTGTTAGTCACTTATATTAGATTTCCTTAAAACATACTCTAATAGTATTCTAATATGAATTTGGTAGTTAATATAAGTTTTTATTGAACATTTGTTAGTTACTTACATCAGTTTTCCTCAAAACATACTCTTATTGTATTCTAACAACAATTTCTTAGTTAATATAAGGTTTTTTAAACATTTGTTAGTTACTTATATGATTTTTCCTCATAACATACTCTTATAGTATTCGAATAAGAATTTAGTAGTTAATATAAGGTTTTATTGAACATTTGTTAGTTATTTACATGAGTTTTCCTCAAAACATACTTTTATCGTATTCTAACAACAATTTCTTAGTTAATATAAGGTTTTATTAAACATTTGTTAGTTATACATATATGATTTTTCCTCAAAACATACTCTTATTGTATTCTAATATGAATTTAGTAGTTAATATAAGGTTTTATTAAACATTTGTTAGTTACTTATATGATTTTTCCTCAAAACATACTCTTATAGTATTCTAATATGAAATTAGTAGTTAATATATGGTTTTATTGAACATTTGTTAGTTACTTACATGAGTTTTCCTCGAAACATACTCTTAATGTATTCTAATAACAATATCTTTGTTAATATGAGGTTTTATTAAAAATTTGTTAATTACTTATATACTTTTTCCTCAAAAGATACTCTTTAGTATTTTAATAAGAATTTAGTAGTTAATATAATGTTTTATTAAACATTTGTAAGTTACTTATATGAGATTTCCTCAAAACATACTCTTATAGTATTCTAATAGTAATTTAGTGGTTAATATAAGGTTTTATTCAACATTTGTTAGTTACTTAATTGAGTTTTCCTCAAAACATACTTTTATCGTATTCTATCAACAATTTCTTAGTTAATATAAGGTTCTATTAAACATTTGTTAGTTACTTATATGATTTTTCCTCAAAATATACTCTTATAGTATTTTATTATAAATTTAGTAGTTAATATAAGGTTTTATTCAACATTTGTTAGTTACTTACATGAGTTTTCCTCAAAACATACTTTTATCGTATTCTAACAACAATTTCTTAGTTAATATAATGTTTTATTAAACATTTGTTAGTTACTTATATGATTTTTCCTCAAAACATACTCCTATAGTATTCTAAAAAGAATTTAGTAGTTAATATAAGGTTTTATTGAACATTTGTTAGTTACTTGCATGAGTTTTACTCAAAACATACTCTTATTGTATTCTAACAACAATTTCTTTGTTAATATATGGTTTTATTAAACATTTGTTAGTTATTTATATGATTTTTTTCTCAAAACATACTCTTATAATATTCTATTAAGAATTTAGTAGATAATATAAAGTTTTATTAAACACTAGTGTAAGTCCCGTGTCTAATACACGGGTATTTTAATATTTGGTTAAAAAAAATTATATTTTACAATATAATAATAATATAAGTAATTTAGAGAGTATAGTGGTAGGGATATGTTAAAAAATACCCAAAAGAATTTAATAATATATAAAGACGATGAAATAATAGAAACGAAAATAATGGTTCGTTAGAAATTTATTTATAAATCCTTAACCGAATAATTTCTAAACAATAATATAAAGAGAAGTATTATCAAGATGGCAATTGATTATACACATATAATAAACTTTATTAGATAGCTAAAGTTTTTTTAAAAAGGTTAATAATAGTGGTTATATTAAAAAACTATTTATTTTATAATAAAATATATCATATTTTTTTTCTTTAATTATATCATTTTCTCTTATTTTATTAATAAACTAAATAACTTTATAGTGTGAAATTAATTTAATTTCATTAATATTTAAAAATGTTTTAGTGGGGTTAGTTGGGTGGTTAGTGAACTTAGTGGGGTAGTTAGTAGTGGTGTGGCGGTTACCATGAAGATGTGGCAAAAATTAACCAAGTGGATGAAAATTAGTGGTCCACTTGGAGAGAAAAAAGAGTGAGAGATGTGGAATCCTGCCTATGATGACACGTGGAATGGAGCCTCCTCGTGAAGCCACGTAGGCAGGAGATGCTTCTGTTTTTAGTATTAGTATAGATTTGTTAGTCACTTATATTAGATTTCCTTAAAACATACTCTAATAGTATTCTAATATGAATTTGGTAGTTAATATAAGTTTTTATTGAACATTTGTTAGTTACTTACATCAGTTTTCCTCAAAACATACTCTTATTGTATTCTAACAACAATTTCTTAGTTAATATAAGGTTTTTTAAACATTTGTTAGTTACTTATATGATTTTTCCTCATAACATACTCTTATAGTATTCGAATAAGAATTTAGTAGGTAATATAAGGTGTTATTGAACATTTGTTAGTTATTTACATGAGTTTTCCTCAAAACATACTTTTATCGCATTCTAACAACAATTTCTTAGTTAATATAAGGTTTTATTAAACATTTGTTAGTTATACATATATGATTTTTCCTCAAAACATACTCTTATAGTATTCTAATATGAATTTAGTAGTTAATATAAGGTTTTATTAAACATTTGTTAGTTACTTATATGATTTTTCCTCAAAACATATTCTTATAGTATTCTAATATGAAATTAGTAATTAATATATGGTTTTATTGAACATTTATTAGTTACTTACATGAGTTTTCCTCAAAACATACTCTTATTGTATTCTAACAACAATATCTTTGTTAATATAAGGTTTTATTAAAAATTTGTTAGTTACTTATATGCTTTTTCCTCAAAAGATACTCTTATAGTATTCTAATAAGAATTTAGTAGTTAATATAATGTTTTATTAAACATTTGTAAGTTACTTATATGAGATTTCCTCAAAACATACTCTTATAGTATTCTAATAGTAATTTAGTGGTTAATATAAGGTTTTATTCAACATTTCTTAGTTACTTAATTGAGTTTTCCACAAAACACACTTTTATCGTATTCTAACAACAATTTCTTAGTTAATATAAGGTTTTATTAAACATTTGTTAGTTACTTATACGATTTTTTCTCAAAACATACTTTTATAGTATTCTAATAAGAATTTAGTATTTAATAAAAGGTTTTACTAAACATTTGTAATTTACTTATATGATTTTTCCTCAAAATATACTCTTATAGTATTTTAATATAAATTTAATAGTTAATATAAGGTTTTATTCAACATTTGTTAGTTACTTACATGAGTTTTCCTCAAAACATACTTTTATCGTATTCTATCAACAATTTCTTAGTTAATATAAGGTTCTATTAAACATTTGTTAGTTACTTATATGATTTTTCCTCAAAATATACTCTTATCGTATTTTAATATAAATTTAGTAGTTAATATAAGGTTTTATTCAACATTTGTTAGTTACTTACATGAGTTTTCCTCAAAACATACTTTTATCGTATTCTAACAACAATTTCTTAGTTAATATAATGTTTTATTAAACATTTGTTAGTTACTTATATGATTTTTCCTCAAAACATACTCTTATAGTATTCTAATAAGAATTTAGTAGTTAATATAAGGTTTTATTGAACATTTGTTAGTTACTTGCATGAGTTTTACTCAAAACATACTCTTATTATATTCTAACAACAATTTCTTTGTTAATATATGGTTTTATTAAACATTTGTTAGTTATTTATATGATTTTTTTCTCAAAACATACTCTTATAATATTCTATTAAGAATTTAGTAGATAATATAAAGTTTTATTAAACATTTGTTAGTCACTTATATTAGATTTCCTTAAAACATACTCTAATAGTATTCTAATATGAATTTGGTAGTTAATATAAGTTTTTATTGAACATTTGTTAGTTACTTACATCAGTTTTCCTCAAAACATACTCTTATTGTATTCTAACAACAATTTCTTAGTTAATATAAGGTTTTTTAAACATTTTTTAGTTACTTATATGATTTTTCCTCATAACATACCCTTATAGTATTCGAATAAGAATTTAGTAGTTAATATAAGGTTTTATTGAACATTTGTTAGTTATTTACATGAGTTTTCCTCAAAACATACTTTTATCGTATTCTAACAACAATTTCTTAGTTAATATAAGGTTTTATTAAACATTTGTTAGTTATACATATATGATTTTTCCTCAAAACATACTCTTATAGTATTTTAATATGAATTTAGTAGATAATATAAGGTTTTATTAAACATTTGTAAGTTACTTATATGATTTTTCTTCAAAACATATTCTTATAGTATTCTAATATGAAATTAGTAATTAATATATGGTTTTATTGAACATTTGTTAGTTACTTACATGAGTTTTCCTCAAAACATACTCTTATTGTATTCTAACAACAATATCTTTGTTAATATAAGGTTTTATTAAAAATTTGTTAGTTACTTATAAGCTTTTTCCTCAAAAGATACTCTTATAGTATTCTAATAAGAATTTAGTAGTTAATATAATGTTTTATTAAACATTTGTAAGTTACTTATATGAGATTTCCTCATAACATACTCTTATAGTATTCTAATAGTAATTTAGTGGTTAATATAAGGTTTTATTCAACATTTCTTAGTTACTTAATTGAGTTTTCCTCAAAACATACTTTTATCGTATTCTAACAACAATTTCTTAGTTAATATAAGGTTTTATTAAACATTTGTTAGTTACTTATACGATTTTTTCTCAAAACATACTTTTATAGCATTCTAATAAGAATTTAGTAGTTAATATAAGGTTTTATTAAACATTTGTAATTTACTTATATGATTTTTTCCTCAAAATATACTCTTATAGTATTTTAATATAAATTTAATAGTTAATATAAGGTTTTATTCAACATTTGTTAGTTACTTACATGAGTTTTCCTCAAAACATACTTTTATCGTATTCTATCAACAATTTCTTAGTTAATATAAGGTTCTATTAAACATTTGTTAGTTACTTATATGATTTTTCCTCAAAATATACACTTGTAGTATTTTAATATAAATTTAGTAGTTAATATAAGGTTTTATTCAACATTTGTTAGTTACTTACATGAGTTTTCCTCAAAACATACTTTTATCGTATTCTAACAACAATTTCTTAGTTAATATAATGTTTTATTAAACATTTGTTAGTTACTTATATGATTTTTCCTCAAAACATACTCTTATAGTATTCTAATAAGAATTTAGTATATAATATAAGGTTTTATTGAACATTTGTTAGTTACTTGCATGAGTTTTACTCAAAACATACTTTTATCGTATTCTAACAACAATTTCTTAGTTAATATAAGGTTTTATTAAACATTTGTTAGTTACTTATATGATTTTTCCTCATAACATACCCTTATAGTATTCGAATAAGAATTTAGTAGTTAATATAAGGTTTTATTGAACATTTGTTAGTTATTTACATTAGTTTTCCTCAAAACATACTTTTATCGTATTCTAACAAAAATTTCTTAGTTAATATAAGGTTTTTTAAACATTTGTTAGTTACTTATATGATTTTTCCTCATAACATACCCTTATAGTATTCGAATAAGAATTTAGTAGTTAATATAAGGTTTTATTGAACATTTGTTAGTTATTTACATGAGTTTTCCTCAAAACATACTTTTATCGTATTCTAACAACAATTTCTTAGTTAATATAAGGTTTTATTAAACATTTGTTAGTTATACATATATGATTTTTCCTCAAAACATACTCTTATAGTATTCTAATATGAATTTAGTAGTTAATATAAGGTTTTATTAAACATTTGTAAGTTACTTATATGATTTTTCTTCAAAACATATTCTTATAGTATTCTAATATGAAATTAGTAATTAATATATGGTTTTATTGAACATTTGTTAGTTACTTACATGAGTTTTCCTCAAAACATACTCTTATTGTATTCTAACAACAATATCTTTGTTAATATAAGGTTTTATTAAACATTTGTTAGTTACTTATATGATTTTTCCTCAAAACATATTCTTATAGTATTCTAATATGAAATTAGTAGTTAATATATGGTTTTATTGAACATTTGTTAGTTACTTACATGAGTTTTCCTCAAAACATACTCTTATTGTATTCTAACAACAATATCTTTGTTAATATAAGGTTTTATTAAAAATTTGTTAGTTACTTATAAGCTTTTTCCTCAAAAGATACTCTTATAGTATTCTAATAAGAATTTAGTAGTTAATATAATGTTTTATTAAACATTTGTAAGTTACTTATATGAGATTTCCTCAAAACATACTCTTATAGTATTCTAATAGTAATTTAGTGGTTAATATAAGGTTTTATTCAACATTTCTTAGTTACTTAATTGAGTTTTCCTCAAAACATACTTTTATCGTATTCTAACAACAATTTCTTAGTTAATATAAGGTTTTATTAAACATTTGTTAGTTACTTATACGATTTTTTCTCAAAACATACTTTTATAGCATTCTAATAAGAATTTAGTAGTTAATATAAGGTTTTATTAAACATTTGTAATTTACTTATATGATTTTTTCCTCAAAATATACTCTTATAGTATTTTAATATAAATTTAATAGTTAATATAAGGTTTTATTCAACATTTGTTAGTTACTTACATGAGTTTTCCTCAAAACATACTTTTATCGTATTCTATCAACAATTTCTTAGTTAATATATGGTTCTATTAAACATTTGTTAGTTACTTATATGATTTTTCCTCAAAATATACACTTGTAGTATTTTAATATAAATTTAGTAGTTAATATAAGGTTTTATTCAACATTTGTTAGTTACTTACATGAGTTTTCCTCAAAACATACTTTTATCGTATTCTAACAACAATTTCTTAGTTAATATAATGTTTTATTAAACATTTGTTAGTTACTTATATGATTTTTCCTCAAAACATACTCTTATAGTATTCTAATAAGAATTTAGTATATAATATAAGGTTTTATTGAACATTTGTTAGTTACTTGCATGAGTTTTACTCAAAACATACTTTTATCGTATTCTAACAACAATTTCTTAGTTAATATAAGGTTTTATTAAACATTTGTTTGTTACTTATATGATTTTTCCTCATAACATACCCTTATAGTATTCGAATAAGAATTTAGTAGTTAATATAAGGTTTTATTGAACATTTGTTAGTTATTTACATTAGTTTTCCTCAAAACATACTTTTATCGTATTCTAACAAAAATTTCTTAGTTAATATAAGGTTTTTTAAACATTTGTTAGTTACTTATATGATTTTTCCTCATAACATACCCTTATAGTATCCGAATAAGAATTTAGTAGTTAATATAAGGTTTTATTGAACATTTGTTAGTTATTTACGTGAGTTTTCCTCAAAACATACTTTTATCGTATTCTAACAACAATTTCTTAGTTAATATAAGGTTTTATTAAACATTTGTTAGTTATACATATATGATTTTTCCTCAAAACATACTCTTATAGTATTCTAATATGAATTTAGTAGTTAATATAAGGTTTTATTAAACATTTGTAAGTTACTTATATGATTTTTCTTCAAAACATATTCTTATAGTATTCTAATATGAAATTAGTAATTAATATATGGTTTTATTGAACATTTGTTAGTTACTTACATGAGTTTTCCTCAAAACATACTCTTATTGTATTCTAACAACAATATCTTTGTTAATATAAGGTTTTATTAAAAATTTGTTAGTTACTTATAAGCTTTTTCCTCAAAAGATACTCTTATAGTATTCTAATAAGAATTTAGTATTTAATATAATGTTTTATTAAACATTTGTAAGTTACTTATATGAGATTTCCTCAAAACATACTCTTATTGTATTCTAACAACAATATCTTTGTTAATATAAGGTTTTATTAAAAATTTGTTAGTTACTTATAAGCTTTTTCTTCAAAAGATACTCTTATAGTATTCTAATAAGAATTTAGTAGTTAATATAATGTTTTATTAAACATTTGTAAGTTACTTATATGAGATTTCCTCAAAACATACTCTTATAGTATTCTAATAGTAATTTAGTGGTTAATATAAGGTTTTATTCAACATTTCTTAGTTACTTAATTGAGTTTTCCTCAAAACATACTTTTATCGTATTCTAACAACAATTTCTTAGTTAATATAAGGTTTTATTAAACATTTGTTAGTTACTTATACGATTTTTTCTCAAAACATACATTTATAGCATTCTAATAAGAATTTAGTAGTTAATATAAGGTTTTATTAAACATTTGTAATTTACTTATATGATTTTTTCCTCAAAATATACTCTTATAGTATTTTGATATAAATTTAATAGTTAATATAAGGTTTTATTCAACATTTGTTAGTTACTTACATGAGTTTTCCTCAAAACATACTTTTATCGTATTCTGTCAACAATTTCTTAGTTAATATAAGGTTCTATTAAACATTTGTTAGTTACTTATATGATTTTTCCTCAAAATATACTCTTGTAGTATTTTAATATAAATTTAGTAGTTAATATAAGGTTTTATTCAACATTTGTTAGTTACTTACATGAGTTTTCCTCAAAACATACTTTTATCGTATTCTAACAACAATTTCTTAGTTAATATAATGTTTTATTAAACATTTGTTAGTTACTTATATGATTTTTCCTCAAAACATACTCTTATAGTATTCTAATAAGAATTTAGTATATAATATAAGGTTTTATTGAACATTTGTTAGTTACTTACATGAGTTTTACTCAAAACATACTTTTATCGTATTCTAACAACAATTTCGTAGTTAATATAAGGTTTTATTAAACATTTGTTAGTTACTTATATGATTTTTCCTCATAACATACCCTTATAGTATTCGAATAAGAATTTAGTAGTTAATATAAGGTTTTATTGAACATTTGTTAGTTATTTACATGAGTTTTCCTCAAAACATACTTTTATCGTATTCTAACAAAAATTTCTTAGTTAATATAAGGTTTTATTAAACATTTGTTAGTTATACATATATGATTTTTCCTCAAAACATACTCTTATTGTATTCTAATATGAATTTAGTAGTTAATATAAGGTTTTATTAAACATTTGTTAGTTACTTATATGATTTTTCCTCAAAACATACTCTTATAGTATTCTAATAGTAATTTAGTGGTTAATATAAGGTTTTATTCAACATTTCTTAGTTACTTAATTGAGTTTTCGTCAAAACATACTTTTATCGTATTCTAACAACAATGTCTTAGTTAATATAAGGTTTTATTAAACATTTGTTAGTTACTTATACGATTTTTTCTCAAAACATACTTTTATAGCATTCTAATAAGAATTTAGTAGTTAATATAAGGTTTTATTAAACATTTGTAATTTACTTATATGATTTTTTCCTCAAAATATACTCTTATAGTATTTTAATATAAATTTAATATTTAATATAAGGTTTTATTCAACATTTGTTAGTTACTTACATGAGTTTTTCTCAAAACATACTTTTATCGTATTCTATCAACAATTTCTTAGTTAATATAAGGTTCTATTAAACATTTGTTAGTTACTTATATGATTTTTCCTCAAAATATACTCTTATAGTATTTTAATATAAATTTAGTAGTTAATATAAAGTTTTATTCAACATTTGTTAGTTACATACATGAGTTTTCCTCAAAACATACTTTTATCGTATTCTAACAAGAATTTCTTAGTTAATATAATGTTTTATTAAACATTTGTTAGTTACTTATATGATTTTTCCTCAAAACATACTCTTATAGTATTCTAATAAGAATTTAGTATATAATATAAGGTTTTATTGAACATTTGTTAGTTACTTGCATGAGTTTTACTCAAAACATACTCTTTTTGTATTCTAACAACAATTTCTTTGTTAATATATGGTTTTATTAAACATTTGTTAGTTATTTATATGATTTTTTTCTCAAAATATACTCTTATAATATTCTATTAAGAATTTAGTAGATAATATAAAGTTTTATTAAACATTTGTTAGTCACTTATATTAGATTTCCTTAAAACATACTCTAATAGTAGTCTAATATGAATTTGGTAGTTAATATAAGTTTTTATTGAACATTTGTTAGTTACTTACATCAGTTTTCCTCAAAACATACTCTTATTGTATTCTAACAACAATTTCTTAGTTAATATAAGGTTTTTTAAACATTTGTTATTTACTTATATGATTTTTCCGCATAACATACCCTTATAGTATTCGAATAAGAATTTAGTAGTTAATATAAGGTTTTTTTGAACATTTGTTAGTTATTTACATGAGTTTCCCTCAAAACATACTTTTATCGTATTCTAACAACAATTTCTTAGTTAATATAAGGTTTTATTAAACATTTGTTAGTTATACATATATGATTTTTCCTCAAAACATACTCTTATTGTATTCTAATATGAATTTAGTAGTTAATATAAGGTTTTATTAAACATTTGTTAGTTACTTATATGATTTTTCCTCAAAACATACTCTTATAGTGTTCTAATATGAAATTAGTAGTTAATATATGGTTTTATTGAACATTTGTTAGTTACTTACATGAGTTTTCCTCAAAACATACTCTTATTGTATTCTAGCAACAATATCTTTGTTAATATAAGGTTTTATTAAAAATTTGTTAGTTACTTATATGCTTTTTCCTCAAAAGATACTCTTTAGTATTCTAATAAGAATTTAGTAGTTAATATAATGTTTTATTAAACATTTGTAAGTTACTTATATGAGATTTACTCAAAACATACTCTTATAGTATTCTAATAGTAATTTAGTGGTTAATATAAGGTTTTATTCAACATTTGTTAGTTACTTAATTGAGTTTTCCTCAAAACATACTTTTATCGTATTCTATCAACAATTTCTTAGTTAATATAAGGTTCTATTAAACATTTGTTAGTTACTTATATGATTTTTCCTCAAAATATACTCTTATAGTATTTTAATATAAATTTAGTAGTTAATATAAGGTTTTATTCAACATTTGTTAGTTACTTACATGAGTTTTCCTCAAAACATACTTTTATCGTATTCTAACAACAATTTCTTAGTTAATATAAGGTTTTATTAAACATTTGTTAGTTATACATATATGGTTTTTCCTCAAAACATACTCTTATAGTATTCTAATATGAATTTAGTATATATAAGGTTTTATTAAACATTTGTTAGTTACTTATATGATTTTTCCTCAAAACATACTCTTATAGTATTCTAATATGAAATTAGTAGTTAATATACGGTTTTATTGAACATTTTTTAGTTACATACATGAGTTTTCCTCAAAACATACTCTTATTGTATTCTAACAACAATTTCTTTGTTAATATAAGGTTTTATTAAAAATTTGTTAGTTACTTATATGCTTTTTCCTCAAAAGGTACTCTTATAGTATTCTAATAAGAATTTAGTAGTTAATATAATGTTTTATTAAACATTTGTAAGTTACTTATATGAGATTTCCTCAAAACATACTCTTATAATATTCTAATATTAATTTAGTAGTTAATATAAGGTTTTATTAAACATTTGTTAGTTACTTATATGATTTTCGTCAAAACATAATATTATAGTATTCTAATAAGAATTTAGTAGTTAATATAAGGTTTTATTAAATATTTGTTATTTACATATATGATTTTCCCTCAAAGCATACTCTTATAATATTCTAATATGAATTTAGTAGTTAATATATGGTTTTATTGAAAATTTGTTAGTTACTTACATTAATTTTCCTCAAAACATACTATTATTGTATTCTAACAACAATTTCTTTGTTAATATAACGTTTTATTAAACATTTTTTAGTTACTTATATGAGATTTCCTCAAAACATACTCTTATAGTATTCTAATATGAATTTAGTAGTTAATATAAGGTTTTATTAAACATTTGTTAGTTACTTATATGATTTTTCCTCAAAATATACTATTATAGTATTCTAATAAGAATTTAGTAGTGAATATAATGTTTTATTAAACATTTGTTATTTACTTATATGATTTTCCCTCATAACATACTCATATATTATTCTAATATGAATTTAGTAGTTAATATAAGGTTTTATTAAACATTTGTTATTTACTTATATGATGTTTCCTCAAAACATACTCTTATAGTATTCTAATATGAATTTAGTTGTTAATATAAGGTTTTATTAAACATTTGTTAGTTACTTATATGATTTTTCCTCAAAATATACTCTTATAGTATTTTATTATAAATTTAGTAGTTAATATAAGGTTTTATTCAACATTTGTTAGTTACTTACACGAGTTTTCCTCAAAACATACTTTTATCGTATTCTAACAACAATTTCTTAGGTAATATAATGTTTTATTAAACATTTGTTAGTTAATTATATGATTTTTCCTCAAAATATAGTCTTATAGTATTCTAATAAGAATTTAGTAGTTAATATAAGGTTTTTTAAACATTTGTTAGTTACTTATATGATTTTTCCACATAACATACTCTTATAGTATTCGAATAAGAATTTAGTAGTTAATATAAGGTTTTATTGAACATTTGTTAGTTATTTACATGAGTTTTCCTCAAAACATACTTTTATCGTATTCTAACAACAATTTCTTAGTTAATATAAGGTTTTATTAAACATTTGTTAGTTATACATATATGATTTTTCCTCAAAACATACTCTTATTGTATTCTAATATGAATTTAGTAGTTAATATAAGGTTTTATTAAACATTTGTTAGTTACTTATATGATTTTTCCTCAAAACATACTCTTATAGTATTCTAATATGAAATTAGTAGTTAATATATGGTTTTATTGAACATTTGTTAGTTACTTACATGAGTTTTCCTCAAAACATACTCTTATTGTATTCTAACAACAATATCTTTGTTAATATAAGGTTTTATTAAACATTTGTTAGTTACTTATATGCTTTTTCCTCAAAAGATACTCTTTAGTATTCTAATAAGAATTTAGTAGTTAATATAATGTTTTATTAAACATTTGTAAGTTACTTATATGAGATTTCCTCAAAACATACTCTTATAGTATTCTAATAGTAATTTAGTGGTTAATATAAGGTTTTATTCAACATTTGTTAGTTACTTAATTGAGTTTTCCACAAAACATACTTTTATCGTATTCTAACAACAATTTCTTAGTTAATATAAGGTTTTATTAAACATTTGTTAGTTACTTATACGCTTTTTTCTCAAAACATACTCTTATAGCATTCCAATAAGAATTTAGTAGTTAATATAAGGTTTTATTAAACATTTGTAATTTACTTATATGATTTTTCCTCAAAATATACTCTTATAGTATTTTAATATAAATTTAGTAGTTAATATAAGGTTTTATTCAACATTTGTTAGTTACTTACATGAGTTTTCCTCAAAACATACTTTTATCGTATTCTAACAATAATTTCTTAGTTAATATATTGTTTTATTAAACATTGTTAGTTTCTTATATGATTTTTCGTCAAAACATACTCTTATAGTATTCTAGTAAGAATTTAGTAGTTAATATAAGGTTTTATTGAACATTTGTTAGTTACTTGCATGAGTTTTACTCAAAACATACTCATATTGTATTCTAACAACAATGTCTTTGTTAATATATGGTTTTATTAAACATTTGTTAGTTATTTATATGATTTTTTTCTCAAAACATACTCTTATAATATTCTATTAAGAATTTAGTAGATAATATAAAGTTTTATTAAACAATTGTTGGTCACTTATATGAGATTTTCTTAAAACATACTCTAATAGTATTCTAATATGAATTTAGTAGTTAATATATGTTTTTATTGAACATTTGTTTGTTACTTACATCAGTTTATCTCAAAACATAATCTTATTGTATTCTAACAACAATTTCTTAGATAATATAAGGTTTTTTTAAACATTTGTTAGTTACTTATATGATTTTTTCTCATAACATACTCTTAAAGTATTCGAATAAGAATTTAGTAGTTAATATAAGGTTTTATTGAACATTTGTTAGTTATTTACATGAGTTTTCCTCAAAACATACTTTTATCGTATTCTAACAACAATTTCTTTGTTAATATAAGGTTTTATTAAACATTTGTTAGTTATACATATATGGTTTTTCCTCAAAACATACTCTTATAGTATTCTAATATGAATTTAGTAAATATAAGGTTTTATTAAACATTTGTTAGTTACTGTAACGGCCCGGGATTATGATTCCCGAGTTACGTTTCGAGGAATGAAACCACTCGTTGGGATCTTGCGCCCCGAGTACAGGTTGAAGGTTTGAAACCGAAGGTTTGTAGTTTAAAGTAGGATTTCGCACCCAACTTCGGAAGGTCTGTTGGAGACCCCGGGGTAAACCCCTATACCTGTCCTAAGTCTACAACGCGGAAAATCATTCATCATGAAAAGGGCATAAGTTCAGAAAATGATACAACCAGTGCCACGGCAGAGCCGGGTCAAAACGGAGTATAGGTAGGGAGAAATCCCAAAAGCATGAATCTGGTGAAGTCAGGTTTCAAACACTCACTCTCCGTCATATGAATAGACCCCGTCATAACAGCACAAAATCAAGTAGTGTACCGAGTACCTGAAACTATACCACCAAGTCAGGCCAAGAGTCCGCCCGCGGGTCCTCTGACCGCGCTGAGGACATATAATACGCCTATACCTAGAATAAAGGATGCCTTCATGCAGTACTGGAATATTAACCACACTATCATGCTCCTAATTCATATGTGCAGAATATTAAGGAAGGCCTTAACAAATAATACCAAGCGGTATATCCCTCTTTTACCACCACCCCTCTTCCAGACAAGGTGGAGACTGGCCAGTTCGATGCTATAATCATATCAAATCTCATCATCATATCATATCTCATCATCATATCATATCTCATGCCCATCTCGTATCTCGTGATATATATAAATGACTCGAGGAGGACAACACCCGATGAAGTTGGGCTGCCCTATGACCCTAGTGTAACGGCCCGGAATTATGATTTCCGGGTTACGTTTCAAGGGATGAAAACCCTTGTTCGGATCTTGCAATCCAGGTACGGGTCGAGGTTTCAAACTCATTTCAAAGGTCAGTAGAAAGAGGGATTTCAAACCCCAAAGTATCGTAGGGCCGTTGGGTACCCTTAACATGTCCTAAGACTATGTCGTGAAATCCAATTCAAATGAAATAAAGCGGAAGCAAAGTTAAGATACAATGTCACAACAGAATCGGGTCAAAACCAAATCATAAGCAAGTGATTAACATTTGCCAAGTTAGAATATTAGTCAGGTTCTTTGATTCGCCCAAGGGTTTCCCGTCACATAAGCATGGAGCAACCAAGATCTGCAGAAATACCTTTAAAAGAAGAACGGGGAAAGGAGTCAGATCGAGCCACTCATGCGGGACCGGCAGTCCTCGCTGAGGCCACATAGTATGTGCTATACCTAATAAAGATGCTCTAATGCAGTACGAAATTCAAACACACTAGCATGCCCCTAGTTCATAACAATGTGCAGAAATACTGTAAAGGGCCCAAGACAATGCCAAGTGGCATATCCCTCTCCTACCTCCACCCCTTCCGATAGGTGGAGACTGGCCAGCTCGTGAATGCATTCATTCATAATAGGGCGGCACGCATGCCTAACCCGCTCCACAATAAAGCCCGCAGGCATATCATAATATAAGGAAGTTCATGACTCGATTGACTCAGGGTACCCGATGAGGCTGGGCTACCCTATGACCCTAGCAAAGACTCTAGGACTATCACAGATAACGGCCGTTCTGTTTCAAACGCATAAAGTAAACAGATGCTCAATCAATTAGTGCAACCTAAACATGATACTACATGACATGCTTTTATGCATATGCAACACCTAACATAAAATGCAACAACAGGCATGAATGTCCAACCTGAGTAAGCCCCCTAGGGAACTTACCTGAAGATGCAGAACAGCAAGATAACACAAGCAAGGGCCCATATGCAAGTCCAAAGTAATCCAAAAGCAATACGCACCTATCATCAAGCCATTTCCATAAGCTACCGGACCAACATTCATACACACGATTCCCAAGTTCTCAATATACCCAAAACCAAACGGTGATAAAACTATTTTCCAAAACCTTTCCGCTACGATCAACATTAACCAAAAATCATTTACTTCCAATCAACCCCATTGATAAAATCGTACCAACCATATTTTCCAACTCTTAAATCCCTAATTAAGTCAACTCATATCCAAAATAATTTCTCAAATCATACTTGGTCAAATTCCGACATTTAACATTTAAACCTTAAAGCCACTTTCTCAAAATCGTATTATAGAATGAATTTTGGGATTTTGGTTTTCCAACACAATTCCTTAAAGAATATTTCCAAAAACATGAAAACTCCTTTTAAAATAATTTATTACAATAAATGGTTAAAATAGACATCAACTATTATTATAAATAAATCATTTCAAATTTCCCCGTTTAACATAGGTAATTCATCCCAAAAGTACATAGCCCCAATTAATATTTCTTTTTAAAATAATTTCACAATATAATTTAATAATTCCATAATATACTTTTATAAGATCAGAATTAATATAAAAATAGTAATAACATACCTAATATTTACATAACATAATATATAAAACCTTAGTAATGTCGATATAACATATAATGGCATATTACTTGTACAAAACAGCAACGAAACAATAAGTACAACCCAACCAAAAGCCCAATACGGAAGCCCAAAATCGGATCCAGAGAAAGGCCCAACCCGAAACCAAAATCTGAAGGGGAAATCCTGAAGAAAGGAGATCCGGATACTGAACCCGACCCGGAAATAAAATAGGCCCAAAGCCCAACTGAAGAAAGAAAGAACTAGGGATCGTCTCCTTCAGGCTCACAGAGCTCTCTGAAAGCTCGCCGGAAGAACGGGAGAAAAAGGGGAAGAAGAGAGAGGGAAGGAGGAGGCTCGCCGGCGGCTCCGGCTCGCTCCGACCACCTTGCCGACGTCCCAACACCCGACACCCATGGACCCGAAAATTGAACAGAGGGGAGAGAGAGAAGCGCTCACCGAAGGTTCGACTCGCCGGAGACGCTCGGAGTTTCGTTCGGCTGCGACGGGGCCGATTCTCGCCGGAATCTGTCTAGGAGGGGATGGGGAAGATTAAAGGTGAAACCTTTACAAGTTTTCAAGTGGAAATCGAGGACAAGGAGGAAAAACCGACCTTGGAGATGCAAGACAGGGGAGACTGGTGCTGGCGCGCCTTCATCGGGCTCGTCGGCGTCGAGGAAGACGATGGAGGTGTGGTTGCTGCTGTCGACGTCGGACGCCACCGGAGGTGGCTGCTGACTGTTACTGCTCGACGGAAAGAGAGGGAGGAGCTGCTACTCGGCGGTTTCCGGAACAGAGGAGGGGAGAAGCCATTGGCGGCCGCTAGAACGAACAGAGGAGTAGGAGGGGGATTTTTGAATTTGAAAATGAATGGGGCTGCGTTCGGACTCCGGGGAGGCGTAGGAAGCTGCTTGTAACGGCCCAGAATTATAATTTCCGGGTTACGTTTCAAGGGATAAAACCCCTTGTTCGGATCTTGCAATCCAGGTACGGGTCGAGGTTTCAAATTCAATTTTTAGGTCAATAATAAAGGGGGATTTCAAACCCTAAAAACATCGAAGGGCCGTTGGGTACCCTTGACCTGTCTTAAGACTATGTCGCGGAATCCATTCAAACGGAAGTAAGGCGAAAACAGAGTAAAGATACAAGTGTCACGGAAGAACCGGTCAAAACCAAAGCATGAGTGTTTAATTACCATTTTACTAAATTAGGATATTAGCCAGATTCTTCGATTCGCCAACAGGGGACCCCGTCATATAGACATCGAGCACTCAAATCTGCAGAGAATACCTTTAGAAGAAGAACGGGGAAAGGAGTCAGATCGAGCCACTCATGCGGGACCGGCAGTCCTCGCTGAGGCCACATAGTATGTGCTATACCTAATAAAGATGCTCTAATGCAGTACGAAATTCAAACACACTAGCATGCTCCTAGTTCATAATAATGTGCAGAAATACTGTAAAGGGCCCAAGACAATGCCAACGGCATATCCCTCTCCTACCTCCACCCCTTCCGATAGGTGGAGACTGGCCAGCTCGTGAATGCATTCATCCATAATAGGGCGGCACGCATGCCTAACCCGCTCCACAATAAAGCCCGCAGGCATATCATAATATAAGGAAGTCATGACTCGATTGACGCAGGGTACCCGATGAGGCTGGGCTACCCTATGACCCTAGCAAAGACTCTAGGACTATCACAGATAACGGCCGTTCTGTTTCAAACGCATAAAGTAAACAGATGCTCAATCAATTAGTGCAACCTAAACATGATACTACATGGCATGCTTTTATGCATATGCAACACCTAACATAAAATGCAACAACAGGCATGAATGTCCAACCTGAGTAAGCCCCCTAGGGAACTTACCTGAAGATGCAGAACAGCAGGATAATACAAGCAAGGGCCCAAATGCAAAGTCCAAAGCGATCCAAAAGCATTAAACACCTATCATCAAGCCATTTCCATAAGCTATCGGTTCATCATTCATACACACAATACCCACGTTCTCGACATCCTCAAAATCAATCGATTGTAAAACCATTTTCCAAACATTTCCGATACTATCAATATCAACCAAAATCATTTCATTTCCAATCAAACCCATCGATAAATCTTACCAACAATATTTCCAAACTCATAAATCTCAAATTAAGCCAACTCATAATTAAAAATAATTTCTCAAATTATACTTGGTGAAATTCCGACATGAATCATTTAACCTTAAAACCAATACCTCAAACTCAGATTATAGAATTAATTCCGGCATTTTGGTTTTCCAACAAAAATCCTTAAAGAGATAATTACAAGACTTGAAAATCTCCTTTTAATTAGTTCCAACAATATCTATCTAAAATAAACACCAAGTAAATCCATCTTTATAAGTCACATTTATAATCAACCGACAAATCACCTTAAGATCTCATTTAATATCATACTCCAAATAATATTTAAAATATAAGAATCACCAAAATCAATCCACTTAATAACCCATATTTATAAAGCAACAATACTAGATTACTTTATCATTTCTATAAACATATATTGAAACACCATATAATATATATATATATATTACAAATAACACTACCTTTAAAATAATTTTTTTTTTATAGTATATACTAAATTCCAGAAAATACGTAATCACAAAAATCATAGTAATAATAATAATTATTATTATTATAATCATCATCTAAACAATAGTAGTTGTCTAAAATCATAACATTACATATATAACATAAATAGAAATGGACATATGATACTAACAACAATAGTCTTTTAAACAACAACCCAATATCAACTTCCGGCCCAAGAGAAAGAAGAAGAGAGAGCCCAACGAAGGGGACCCGAGCCCACCCAGTAGAAGCCCAACCCGGAACTGAGTAAGTGAACCGGAAAAATTAGGCCGAACCGGCCGGTTCACCAAAAAGAAAAAGAGAGACCCGGTTCAATTGAACCCTCCTCCCCAAATCAATGGACAGAGAAATTTCTGACGGAAACAGACGGGAGAAGGAGGCGGGAGCTTCTCGCCGGCGACGGTGCCCAGCTCCGACCACGAAGACGGCACCCACACACACACACACAGACAGGAATGAAAAGGAGGAGGAAGGAAGGAGGAAGAAGCTCATCGAGGGCGCTCGAAAACGTCGCCGGAAAGAGCTCGCCGGAGTTCGATTGGTGCTCGGTTTGGCTCGTCGGAGGCGGGATTCAACGATTCTAGGCCTAGGACAGAAAGAAAAGGTGTAAAGGTGGGTGCTTTACAGGATTTCGAAGCAAAGGAAGAAGAAGGGGAGCCGTACCGGGCCTTATGCGCGACAACAGGGGGGGAGAGGAGGTCCATGGCGGCTCCTGGGCGGCGCTGGGCTGCGCCTGGGCGGTTTCCGGGCATCTTCGGATGTTGTGGAAGTGTCGGAGATGGATCGATCACCGGATTTGCAGCTCGAATTGAGAAAGGCAGAGGAATGCGGAAGGAGAGGAGGAGGAATAGGGCTCGGCGGCGGCTCCGGGGGCTCCTGCTGATGGCTCGATCTCGCACTCCGCCTTCAGAGGGAGGTGTCGGGGCTGCTGGCGGCTGACTGGCTCGTGACAGAAACGGAGGGAGAGTAAGGAGGAGCGGCGGTGGTGTTCCTTGGAGATCCGAACAGGGCAATGGAAAATGTGGACTTTGGGGCTACTGGCAACAGGGGGAAATGAGCAGTGTTTTGTGGTTTGTGAAAGGGGGTTTATGAAAACAAATGAAATTAAAAAGGGGAGGTATGCTTCATATTTCAACAGTTGTCTTTGGTCAAATTTACAGGTGGTGTGTTGTTTGTTTTCCCAAAAGGAGGGGAATAGAGAAGAGAGAAAAGGAAAGGGGAGGATAAGATTTAACCCAAATGGAGGGAGATGAGTTGGATCAATTGTAGAGATCTAGGTAAGGATTGGTGATATGAGACGGAAAGAATTTTCGAATCCCGATGTGAAAGACGGATTCAATCGTTAACGTTAAAAAAAATTGGGCCGGAATCCGCTTGAAGAATTTTAAAATACGATTTTTAAGGTGAAGATGGGGGATTTTCAAATACCCGATTATTATTATTATTTATTTTTTTTTTATTTTTTTTCCGACTTAAATCCATTTTATATTATTTGTTGAAATTTATTATTTAAAAATCCGGGCCTTTACACTGCTGGATCGAGGCTGAAGAAGGGAGAACAAGAGGGTTGCAGCTGCTGCTGCATGTGCTCTCGGAGAGCAGAGGGAAAGGAGGCAGGAGACGGGCGGCGCTCCACTGTTGACGGAAAGGGGTGGTGGCGGATGCTGGGGAATGTGGTGGTGACTGGTGTGTGTGGGGGAAGGTAAAAGAGCTTATCTCTTTAAGTGATAAAAAGGGAGGGGGAGAGCTCTGTGTTCAGACATGAAAACGAGAGGGGAGAGAGACATCAGACAAGCAATGGGTTTTGAAAAGAAAAAAAAAAACAAGGGAAAGGAGGGGAATCAGTTCAGATTGTCTTCTTCTCTTTGGCGTGGAAGCTGTGGGCAGTGTTTGCCAAACAAGGATGGGATACCGATTAGAAATAGAGATGCCAGTGCCCCTCAATTTGCCAAACAGATTGGGAAAATTACCAAATACCCACATATTAGGAAGAAAAAAGAGGTGTGGTCCCAAACGTTCAACTATCCGAGATTCAAAACTCAAAACCCGCTTCTTCGACCGTATCTCGACTCATTCAAAATAAGTTTTCAAAATTTTTTATTTTAGGTCGGAAATCCTCTTTAAGAATTCTAAAATCCGAATTAGATGAGTTTTTCGCTAAATTTCGCTTTTAAATTCATTTTGATTTTCTTTTTTTTTTTTCCGAGAAATTAGGATTTAAAAATCCGAGCCTTTACATCATCCACCTCTAAAAACAAGTCTCGTCCCCGAGACTAAAACCAAAATAAAGTAGGGGATGAAGTTTGAAATTGATGAGTCCTAGGACCATGTCTAAGAACCTCGTAATCATCTCGGTTGCGTCTTCCGGGATTCTCACAACATTCTAGTCACAGTCGTGACATCTCCAATTGGCCTTGACAAGTAAGCGATAAGCGCCCCTATCACATACTCGCTTCGACTTTTCGGAAGTACCACAACTCTAAAAGTTCTACAATGTCATCACTAGGTCTTAGCAAGCACCCTACAAGCGCCCTCATAAAATGCGTGTATCCACTTCGTGAAGTATCATAGAGTTGCCCGGGTTTGAAAAGTTTCAAAGGGATTCCGCAATTGAAAATAAAGATTAGCCTCAAATTCTCGATATTGTTCATCCTTTTACAATCAAAGTCGGCCCTTTTCCAAAACCGTTCAAAATCTTCAAATCTAACGTCTAATCAAGCAACCTTACACCGAAACAAGTCAAATCCCTTCAAATCAAGATTTCGTCAAAATCTTCCAACCACTAGATCAGTTTCTCGCATAACCATCAATCAATTTCAGAAGCACGGAGGTGGAACCATCCACCTCTAAGGGCTAACCCCATATTCTCTTCCTAGTTTCCAAAATCATTCAATCATCATTCTCAACTCAATATGCACATAAGTAAATCAACTCATCAACTCATAACATCATCAGCCACCCCTCATATGGCGATCTCAACATCAACCATAGTCACAAACCATCACACAACCGTTTAACATAGACACAAACATGCCAACAAATCTCAAGTAACAAAGGAACAACAACTTCAACATACTACAAATCATAAGGTATATCTACATCATACTAATTGCGTCACAAGTGCATAATCGAATGCTCATCACTCATCACATAAGCACACATGTCCAGAAATCAACGGGTTAAATGTTATGGGGTTAGTACGTCAGTACACATCAAATCCCACTACCTCATATCAATATTGCAACACAAGTAGAACAGATTCATCACGTTAACATATCAACACAACGAAGTCATGCTATTAAGATTCAGAAAAAGGGAGATCAAGCAGTATATAATCACCAAAATGTCAGCATGCTCTGAAAGACATCGCCTTAACTCATCACAATATCGAATGACAATCATTTAGAAATCATGCCAGCAGATATAAATAAATCACAAAATCAAGAAAATTCCTCACATCATGCCAGTCAAAATAAAACACAGTCCCCACTCACCCATCTCCACTCTCAAGTCAAGATTAATCCTCTTCTAGACTCAACAACATTAACTCCGACAAAATCCCCTGAAGAAATCCCCAATTCATTTCGATACTACAATCTCACCCCTCATTCCATCAATCACTCTCACCCACCATCCACCTCTAAGAACCCAACTCCTATCTCTAACTTCACACCCGTGAACCCTCTCATACTATATCATCAATGCTCACAAAAGTCATTCCCCACACTTCATATACTACCCAAGACATCACAAACGTCATACCCTGCTAACCACATGGATCCCTCTCTCGCGTCTTACCGCGTAATACCATCGATCATCCTAACTGCCTAGAAGTCTTTTACCGCTCATCAGAACCACCAACATTGCCTCTCATAAATCTCAAAGCTCACTCAGTCTTACCTAAGCCAACAATCCTCACATCAACTCCACTTCACACCATCCTCGAACATCCTAATGATTCAAACCCCTTTCACTGCCCTCCGACCACTCTACAAGAGAATCTCACCCACATATAAAAAAGGAAGCAGTTATAAAAATTATAACACCTAAGGCATGCATCATTTTAGCTAGCATTTATAATAGCATCGTTAATACATCCTCAACATTACAATCTTATCAAGAAGTCTCAATTTACCATCATGCTCAATAATCATTGCAAACATCATATGTGAACGTAATGAAGTCAAGCTACCATGTTGCATTATAACCTTATCAGATACAATTCAGATCTCTTAGCATATGTAGTTCACATTTTACAAGCAAAGGAACTTAAATCATGCTTAGCAACTTAGAGTAGCAACACGTCAAGACATCAGGGTACATTAGACCTATAAGGCATCACATCATGTCATTATAGACGACAGGCAATCAGGCAACAATCATCATCAAGTCAGCACATCAACGCGTAAATCTCATCGTCAAGTTAGTGCAATATCATTGTCACAAGTTTAAAAAGGGTTAGCAATTCAAACGGAGAACACTCTCGCTTGCAAGTCATATCTTACTCAGTAGCCGAAATTCTTGATGCGCGCCCATTCCGTCGACATCATTGATCTTGAGGCCCGTGGGTTATGGGCCCACACTTCCGTTGCGCTGTTCAATCGCCATCCAACTCCTCATTCTCTTTTCTGTGCGGTCGCTCGTTCAAGTATCGCGGAGGAGTATAAGTTAGCAGGGATAGGGGAGTGAGAAGGACAGGCAACCCAAAGTCCCTTTCGGAAACAAACACAGACCGACACTAAAGACAACAACTAGAGACAGGACTCCGACCCGAGAATAGTAACGATGCCCCCTATGGAAGTCTATCAGGTTATAATCGCGACAAGCAAATATGAATTCACCATGGAGCACATCAGTTATATTAGTCCACACTAACATGTACCTATCTCAAGAAAAACAACAGACGTATTAATTCCAAAAGAACGATCGAATCCTACACGGATGCATGGGAGGCGAGCTAGGAGTCTATTATTCCATGGAAGCAGATATGCCTAGCAACTTCAAGAAAGCTATCCGGAACCAGCAATGATCATGTGTGATTCGAAGTCATGCGGGATTTAATGAAGATAACAAGTATCATGTATACGAAAGGGTGTACAAGCATGAACAAGTGAGGTCAAATATAGCATGGCGAGGTATATCATAACAACAAGACTAAGTGTCATACGAGAATACATAAGAGCAGCATGTTAACTATCACATCTGACAATAATAATCATATAACAGGTTTAGAATGACATGTAACCTTACGACGAGATACACTTAGAAGGCATAGGTCCTACATGATGCTAACGATACATGATAAGACATGGGCATAGTCAAGAGTCATTAAGAGGAGTTCCACATAATATTCACGAAACATGAGGCATCATCAAGAGTAACAAGAAGGACATCATGGGCGATGGATTATAATCATGCCAAGAACGAACCAGCATAGAGCACATATATGGTACAATAGCCATCACATCATGGAACAAGTACAACTTGTGATCATTTAGCGAGTTATTCTAGAAATCATAAGCCCTACAAGACACTACTAGCACATATCGAATATGAACACAATCGAGGTAACTCGACTAAATCCGTCCTAACATTCATGCATCATGTGTATGCGAAATCATGACATAGTGTGGTGTGTGATCACGCGAGGTACCAAATCATACATTCATGCATCACAAGAGGATATCCTAGATTAATAGGGGAACACTACCGAGCGACAACAGGTAAGCATATAGGATTCACCATCACGGAAAGCAAGTCAATCATCGAATTCAACATTAATCTAGCCAGGATGAACACAATCTTTTAAGAGAGTAGCAGGAGGAGAGAGTCACACTATCAGGGACCTACCTCGAGAGAGAATCAGCAGTAATGTAGACATGGTATAAATCCGCACACATCATAACCAAGGATCCTACATGATGCTAATGACATAACATGACATTTGACACATACATGCACTTGATTGACTAACACAGCGACGTAGAAATCACGTTAACATGGTCCATCGATGTAGAAGCATGAGAGGAATCTAGCAATGCATTTACCCAAATATCGCTTCAAATAGCAGGATCACAATCAAAACTACTAATTTAGCCAACAAGCCATGGGTAGATCAACCATTCATGCTGAGGAGATCATCCTATGACATTCGTACAAAGGCAGTTCATCACACTATCATGGACCTAATCCGGGAGGAAGCAATAATCACATAGGCTCATATCATGTCATTCATGCTTCTAATCAATCACTAGTACGATCATTATAACAATCTAATTAAAAATGCCAGGACGACACATAATCACGATAAGAAGCGAGATGCAATAGGAGACCTAAGCAATGTGACCAACATGGATAAATAATGACATACAACCACGATTTTTTTTTTTTTAATTAAAGATCATCATCATAACATCTATTGGGAACTACGTATCATATAGGGCATGTTGACATCAAGTTGTAACACGTATCAAGTAGGAAACTTGCTTCATCAAGATAACAAAATTTAACGATCACACTATCATTAACCTATTCACAGGGAGAACATCAATTACACAACTTCCTAGCATATGACATATATATTCGTGCCCTAGTATGATAATGTAATATACTAAATAGATCATGTCGGGATGATATGGATATAACAATTGTAGCTCGAATCCATACAATGGTCATCATGAATATCAAAGCACGTAAGCACAGGTTCACACTAAGGATTGATCCGTAAGTCAAGAAGTAGCACACACAGTATCACACAATCATGGAAAGAGCAATTATGACAATCCGACAGAGATTCCTAAGGGCAATCATTGACTTTTCCCCAACCGACTCATCACCCCTCTTTCCCGTGGGACTCTAGTACAACTCTTTGTTGCAAGAAGACACTGGTTGATCATCATAAGAATAAGGAAAGACAGCCCCATAAACACCTTACTTCTGACTCAAAGTGACATCAAGAACTTCCAACACTCACTTAGACAACCTTAATATCCAAACATGATTCCCGACACAATGTGGTTATCAATCCAATTCCCCGTGGAAGACACTGACATCAAGGGAAAGGCTAGATAGAACCGTCAAGGGGTTAACATAATAGAAGGGGGTTGTTCCACACAAGCTGGGTTTGGCGACCCAAAACAAGGGTACTCCCACTATCCCGTTTACACAGATAAGTCAATGCACATTTAATTGTTAGGCATACCAATCAGACTTTAGCACATCAAGCACTCAGCATAAAATCAGTCAATAACACTCACAATGATCTCCTTGGAAACTTCCAGACCCATCTGTAAAGAACAAGCTAATATTTTGCCTACCGTTCCCAACTACACCCAATAGGAGTGGTCTAGCGCCTTTTCTACCCACTCGTGTCCCCGTTTGGTCGGTTTTTCTCCTTTATTACAAGCCGAGTTCATTACTTAGTCCCATTTAGGTTAGACGTCTTAAGTTCATTTTGCCCCTTTAAAACACTTTCAAATCCTTTGAAATTCATGGGCAGTTTTCCAAAACATACACTCGACCCTTGTGTACCCGAATTGCACAACCTCAGCTCTGATACCCCTTTGTAACGGCCCGGAATTATGATTTCCGGGTTACGTTTCAAGGGATGAAAACCCTTGTTCGGATCTTGCAATCCAGGTACGGGTCGAGGTTTCAAACTCATTTCAAAGGTCAGTAGAAAGAGGGATTTCAAACCCCAAAGTATCGTAGGGCCGTTGGGTACCCTTAACATGTCCTAAGACTATGTCGTGAAATCCAATTCAAATGAAATAAAGCGGAAGCAAAGTTAAGATACAATGTCACAACAGAATCGGGTCAAAACCAAATCATAAGCAAGTGATTAACATTTGCCAAGTTAGAATATTAGTCAGGTTCTTTGATTCGCCCAAGGGTTTCCCGTCACATAAGCATGGAGCAACCAAGATCTGCAGAAATACCTTTAAAAGAAGAACGGGGAAAGGAGTCAGATCGAGCCACTCATGCGGGACCGGCAGTCCTCGCTGAGGCCACATAGTATGTGCTATACCTAATAAAGATGCTCTAATGCAGTACGAAATTCAAACACACTAGCATGCCCCTAGTTCATAACAATGTGCAGAAATACTGTAAAGGGCCCAAGACAATGCCAAGTGGCATATCCCTCTCCTACCTCCACCCCTTCCGATAGGTGGAGACTGGCCAGCTCGTGAATGCATTCATTCATAATAGGGCGGCACGCATGCCTAACCCGCTCCACAATAAAGCCCGCAGGCATATCATAATATAAGGAAGTTCATGACTCGATTGACTCAGGGTACCCGATGAGGCTGGGCTACCCTATGACCCTAGCAAAGACTCTAGGACTATCACAGATAACGGCCGTTCTGTTTCAAACGCATAAAGTAAACAGATGCTCAATCAATTAGTGCAACCTAAACATGATACTACATGACATGCTTTTATGCATATGCAACACCTAACATAAAATGCAACAACAGGCATGAATGTCCAACCTGAGTAAGCCCCCTAGGGAACTTACCTGAAGATGCAGAACAGCAAGATAACACAAGCAAGGGCCCATATGCAAGTCCAAAGTAATCCAAAAGCAATACGCACCTATCATCAAGCCATTTCCATAAGCTACCGGACCAACATTCATACACACGATTCCCAAGTTCTCAATATACCCAAAACCAAACGGTGATAAAACTATTTTCCAAAACCTTTCCGCTACGATCAACATTAACCAAAAATCATTTACTTCCAATCAACCCCATTGATAAAATCGTACCAACCATATTTTCCAACTCTTAAATCCCTAATTAAGTCAACTCATATCCAAAATAATTTCTCAAATCATACTTGGCCAAATTCCGACATTTAACATTTAAACCTTAAAGCCACTTTCTCAAAATCGTATTATAGAATGAATTTTGGGATTTTGGTTTTCCAACACAATTCCTTAAAGAATATTTCCAAAAACATGAAAACTCCTTTTAAAATAATTTATTACAATAAATGGTTAAAATAGACATCAACTATTATTATAAATAAATCATTTCAAATTTCCCCGTTTAACATAGGTAATTCATCCCAAAAGTACATAGCCCCAATTAATATTTCTTTTTAAAATAATTTCACAATATAATTTAATAATTCCATAATATACTTTTATAAGATCAGAATTAATATAAAAATAGTAATAACATACCTAATATTTACATAACATAATATATAAAACCTTAGTAATGTCGATATAACATATAATGGCATATTACTTGTACAAAACAGCAACGAAACAATAAGTACAACCCAACCAAAAGCCCAATACGGAAGCCCAAAATCGGATCCAGAGAAAGGCCCAACCCGAAACCAAAATCTGAAGGGGAAATCCTGAAGAAAGGAGATCCGGATACTGAACCCGACCCGGAAATAAAATAGGCCCAAAGCCCAACTGAAGAAAGAAAGAACTAGGGATCGTCTCCTTCAGGCTCACAGAGCTCTCTGAAAGCTCGCCGGAAGAACGGGAGAAAAAGGGGAAGAAGAGAGAGGGAAGGAGGAGGCTCGCCGGCGGCTCCGGCTCGCTCCGACCACCTTGCCGACGTCCCAACACCCGACACCCATGGACCCGAAAATTGAACAGAGGGGAGGGAGAGAAGCGCTCACCGAAGGTTCGACTCGCCGGAGATGCTCGGAGTTTCGTTCGGCTACGACGGGGCCGATTCTCGCCGGAATCTGTCTAGGAGGGGATGGGGAAGATTAAAGGTGAAACCTTTACAAGTTTTCAAGTGGAAATCGAGGACAAGGAGGAAAAACCGACCTTGGAGATGCAAGACAGGGGAGACTGGTGCTGGCGCGCCTTTATCGGGCTCGTCGGCGTCGAGGAAGACGATGGAGGTGTGGTTGCTGCTGTCGACATCGGACGCCACCGGAGGTGGCTGCTGACTGTTACTGCTCGACGGAAAGAGAGGGAGGAGCTGCTACTCGGCGGTTTCCGGAACAGAGGAGGGGAGAAGCCGTTGGCGGCCGCTAAAACGAACAGAGGAGTAGGAGGGGGATTTCTGAATTTGAAAATGAATGGGGCTGCGTTCGGACTCCGGGGAGGCGTAGGAAGCTGCTGGATCGAGGCTGAAGAAGGGAGAACAAGAGGGTTGCAGCTGCTGCTGCGTGTGCTCTCGGAGAGCAGAGGGAAAGGAGGCAGGAGACGGGCGGCGCTCCACTGTTGACGGAAAGGGGTGGTGGCGGATGCTGGGGAATGTGGTGGTGACTGGTGTGTGTGGGGGAAGGTAAAAGAGCTTATCTCTTTAAGTGATAAAAAGGGAGGGGGAGAGCTCTGTGTTCAGACATGAAAACGAGAGGGGAGAGAGACATCAGACAAGCAATGGGTTTTGAAAAGAAAAAAAAAACAAGGGAAAGGAGGGGCATCAGTTCAGATTGTCTTCTTCTCTTTGGCGTGGAAGCTGTGGGCAGTGTTTGCCAAACAAGGATGGGATACCGATTAGAAATAGAGATGCCAGTGCCCCTCAATTTGCCAAACAGATTGGGAAAATTACCAAATACCCACATATTAGGAAGAAAAAAGAGGTGTGGTCCCAAACGTTCAACTATCCGAGATTCAAAACTCAAAACCCGCTTCTTCGACCGTATCTCGACTCATTCAAAATAAGTTTTCAAAATTTTTTATTTTAGGTCGGAAATCCTCTTTAAGAATTCTAAAATCCGAATTAAATGAGTTTTTCGCTAAATTTCGCTTTTAAATTCATTTTGATTTTCTTTTTTTTTTCCGAGAAATTTCGCTAAGTTTTTTTCGCTAAAGGAAGGAAAGGCGGGAGCTCACCGATGGATTTCGCGACTTCGGAGCTCTCGATCGGAGGTCTGGGCGTCGTCGGTGGCTCGCGATGGCTCGTCGGACCTGCTTCGGACATGGGTGAGTGTGATGGAGGAGCTCGGGGGTAATTTGGATCGGAAAAGAAGGAGAACGACTTACCGAAACGGCGAAACGCGCTCGAACAGGGGAGGAAAAGGACGGGACTGCAGTGGCTCTATGGCGGCTCCGATGGTCCCTGGGCAGCCCTTGGATGGCTCCGGACGTCAGTGGAGGTGGTACTGGTAACAACGAAGAAGGAGTGAAGGTGATGGAGTGGTGATGGTGAAGACGGTGAAGACGAGGATGGAGGACGATGGAGGTGATGATGAGTGACGGTGACTAAGAAGGCGATGGTGGTCGCGGGGTGATGGTGAGGAGGAGATGGTGAATGATGATGAATGAAGATAGGGAGGGGGATTGAAGTGAAAGATATACAGAGGGAGAGGGATGGTCTCGGGCAGGGTAAGGTGAGCGATGGGAGTTGGTGAGAGATTGTGTGTTAAATTGGGAAAACCAATACCCGAAAATAAATTCCGAATACGCGAATTTTGAATCCCGCAATTAGTTATCAAATGTTAGTTTCTCCGACTCTCGTTCTCTCGATCAATTAGATTTTTATAATCGACAAGGATATCGCCCTCCGTTAATTATTTTAAAATTTTCAAGGTCAAAGATGATAATTGTTTGCCAAATTTTATATTCCGGTCGGAATTCGCTAAACGAGTTTTAAAACCGATTTAATTTCATTTTTAATTCTATTTTTCCGAAAATATAGGATTTGAAAATCCGAGCCTTTACAGTTACTTATATGATTTTTCCTCAAAACATACTCTAATAGTATTCTAATATGAAATTAGTAGTTAATATATGGTTTTATTGAACATTTTTTAGTTACATACATGAGTTTTCCTCAAAACATACTCTTATTGTATTCTAACAACAATTTCTTTGTTAATATAAGGTTTTATTAAAAATTTGTTAGTTACTTATATCCTTTTTCCTCAAAAGATACTCTTATAGTATTCTAATAAGAATTTAGTAGTTAATATAATGTTTTATTAAACATTTGTAAGTTACTTATATGAGATTTCCTCAAAACATACTCTTATAATATTCTAATATTAATTTAGTAGTTAATATAAGGTTTTATTAAACATTTGTTAGTTACTTATATGATTTTCCTCAAAACATAATATTATAGTATTCTAATAAAAATTTAGTAGTTAATATAGGGTTTTATTAAATCTTTGTTATTTACATATATGATTTTCCCTCAAAGCATACTCTTATAGTATTCTAATATGAATTTAGTAGTTAATATAAAGTTTTATTGAAAATTTGTTAGTTACTTACATTAGTTTTCCTCAAAACATACTATTATTGTATTCTAACAACAATTTCTTTGTTAATATAACATTTTATTAAACATTTGTTAGTTACTTATATGAGATTTCATCAAAACATACTCTTATAGTATTCTAATATGAATTTAGTAGTTAATATAAGGTTTTATTAAACATTTGTTAGTTACTTATATGATTTTTCCTCAAAATATAGTATTATAGTATTCTAATAAGAATTTAGTAGTTAATATAATGTTTTATTAAACATTTATTATTTACTTATATGATTTTCCCTCATAACATACTCATATATTATTCTAATATGAATTTAGTAGTTAATATAAGGTTTTATCAAACATTTGTTATTTACTTATATGATGTTTCCTCAAAACATACTCTTATAGTATTCTAATATGAATTTAGTTGTTAATATAAGGTTTTATTAAACATTTGTTAGTTACTTATATGATTTTTCCTCAAAATATACTCTTATAGTATTTTATTATAAATTTAGTAGTTAATATAAGGTTTTATTCAACATTTGTTAGTTACTTACATGAGTTTTCCTCAAAACATACTTTTATCGTATTCTAACAACAATTTCTTAGTTAATATAATGTTTTATTAAACATTTGTTAGTTACTTATATGATTTTTCCTCAAAATATACTCTTATAGTATTTTATTATAAATTTAGTAGTTAATATAAGGTTTTATTGAACATTTGTTAGTTACTTGCATGAGTTTTACTCAAAACATACTCTTATTGTATTCTAACAACAATTTCTTTGTTAATATATGGTTTTATTAAAATTTTTTTAGTTATTTATATAATTTTTTTCTCAAAACATACTCTTATAATATTCTATTAAGAATTTAGTAGATAATATAAAGTTTTATTAAACATTTGTTAGTCACTTATATTAGATTTCCTTAAAACATACTCTAATAGTATTCTAATATGAATTTGGTAGTTAATACAAGTTTTTATTGAACATTTGTTAGTTACTTACATCAGTTTTCCTCAAAACATACTCTTATTGTATTCTAACAACAATTTCCTAATTAATATAAGGTTTTTTGAACATTTGTTAGTTACTTATATGATTTTTCCTCATAACATACTGTTATAGTATTCGAATAAGAATTTAGTAGTTAGTATAAGGTTTTATTGAACATTTGTTAGTTATTTACATGAGTTTTCCTCAAAACATACTTTTATCGTATTCTAACAACAATTTCTTAGTTAATAAAAGGTTTTATTAAACATTTGTTAGTTATACATATATGATTTTTCCTCAAAACATACTCTTATTGTATTCTAATATGAATTTAGTAGTTAATATAAGGTTTTATTAAACATTTGTTAGTTACTTATATGATTTTTCCTCAAAACATACTCTTATAGTATTCTAATATGAAATTAGTAGTTAATATATGGTTTTATTGAACATTTGTTAGTTACTTACATGAGTTTTCCTCAAAAATACTCTTATTGTATTCTAACAACAATATCTTTGTTAATATAAGGTTTTATTAAAAATTTGTTAGTTACTTATATGCTTTTTCCTCAAAAGATACTCTTTAGTATTCTAATAAGAATTTAGTAGTTAATATAATGTTTTATTAAACATTTGTAAGTTACTTATATGAGATTTCCTCAAAACATACTCTTATAGTATTCTAATAGTAATTTAGTGGTTAATATAAGGTTTTATTCAACATTTGTTAGTTACTTAATTGAGTTTTCCACAAAACATACTTTTATCGTATTCTAACAACAATTTCTTAGTTAATATAAGGTTTTATTAAACATTTGTTAGTTACTTATACGCTTTTTTCTCAAAACATACTCTTATAGTATTCTAATATGAATTTAGTAGTTAATATAAGGTTTTATTGAACATTTGTTAGTTACTTGCATGAGTTTTACTCAAAACATACTCTTATTGTATTCTAACAACAATTTCATTGTTAATATATGGTTTTATTAAACATTTGTTAGTTATTTATATGATTTTTTTCTCAAAACATACTCTTATAATATTCTATTAAGAATTTAGTAGATAATATAAAGTTTTATTAAACATTTGTTAGTCACTTATATTAGATTTCCTTAAAACATACTCTAATAGTATTCTAATATGAATTTGGTAGTTAATACAAGTTTTTATTGAACATTTGTTAGTTACTTACATCAGTTTTCCTCAAAACATACTCTTATTGTATTCTAACAACAATTTCTTAGTTAATATAAGGTTTTTTAAACATTTGTTAGTTACTTATATGATTTTTCCTGATAACATACTCTTATAGTATTCGAATAAGAATTTAGTAGTTAATATAAGGTTTTATTGAACATTTGTTAGTTATTTACATGAGTTTTACTCAAAACATACTTTTATCGTATTCTAACAACAATTTCTTAGATAATATAAGGTTTTATTAAACATTTGTTAGTTATACATATATGATTTTTCCTCAAAACATACTCTTATTGTATTCTAATATGAATTTAGTAGTTAATATAAGGTTTTATTAAACATTTGTTAGTTACTTATATGATTTTTCCTCAAAACATACTCTTATAGTATTCTAATATGAAATTAGTAGTTAATATATAGTTTTATTGAACATTTGTTAGTTACTTACATGAGTTTTCCTCAATACATACTCTTATTGTATTCTAACAACAATATCATTGTTAATATAAGGTTTCATTAAAAATTTGTTAGTTACATATATGCTTTTTCCTCAAAAGATACTCTTTAGTATTCTAATAAGAATTTAGTAGTTAATATAATGTTTTATTAAACATTTGTAAGTTACTTATATGAGATTTCCTCAAAACATACTCTTATAGTATTCTAATAGTAATTTAGTGGTTAATATAAGGTTTTATTCAACATTTGTTAGTTACTTAATTGAGTTTTCCACAAAACATACTTTTATCGTATTCTAACAACAATTTCTTAGTTAATATAAGGTTTTATTAAACATTTGTTAGTTACTTATACGCTTTTTTCTCAAAACATACTCTTATAGCATTCCAATAAGAATTTAGTAGTTAATATAAGGTTTTATTAAACATTTGTAATTTACTTATATGATTTTTCCTCAAAATATACTCTTATAGTATTTTAATATAAATTTAGTAGTTAATATAAGGTTTTATTCAACATTTGTTAGTTACTTATATGAGTTTTCCTCAAAACATACTTTTATCGTATTCTAACAATAATTTCTTAGTTAATATATTGTTTTATTAAACATTGTTAGTTTCTTATATGATTTTTCGTCAAAACATACTCTTATAGTATTCTAGTAAGAATTTAGTAGTTAATATAAGGTTTTATTGAACATTTGTTAGTTACTTGCATGAGTTTTACTCAAAACATACTCTTATTGTATTCTAACAACAATGTCTTTGTTAATATATGGTTTTATTAAACATTTGTTAGTTATTTATATGATTTTTTTCTCAAAACTTACTCTTATAATATTCTATTAAGAATTTAGTAGATAATATAAAGTTTTATTAAACAATTGTTAGTCACTTATATGAGATTTTCTTAAAACATACTCTAATAGTATTCTAATATGAATTTGGTAGTTAATATATGTTTTTATTGAACATTTGTTAGTTACTTACATCAGTTTCTCTCAAAACATAATCTTATTGTATTCTAACAACAATTTCTTAGTTAATATAAGGTTTTTTTAAACATTTGTTAGTTACTTATATGATTTTTTCTCATAACATACTCTTATAGTATTCGAATAAGAATTTAGTAGTTAATATAAGGTTTTATTGAACATTTGTTAGTTATCTACATGAGTTTTCCTCAAAAAATACTTTTATCGTATTCTAACAACAATTTCTTAGTTAATATAAGGTTTAATTAAACATTTGTTAGTTATACATATATGGTTTTTCCTCAAAACATACTCTTATAGTATTCTAATATGAATTTAGTAAATATAAGGTTTTATTAAACATTTGTTAGTTACTTATATGATTTTTCCTCAAAACATACTCTTATAGTATTCTAATATGAAATTAGTAGTTAATATATGGTTTTATTGAACATTTTTTAGTTACATACATGAGTTTTCCTCAAAACATACTCTTATTGTATTCTAACAACAATTTCTTTGTTAATATAAGCTTTTATTAAAAATTTGTTAGTTACTTATATGCTTTTTCCTCAAAAGATACTCTTATAGTATTCTAATAAGAATTTAGTAGTTAATATAATGTTTTATTAAACATTTGTAAGTTACTTATATGAGATTTCCTCAAAACATACTCTTATAATATTCTAATATTAATTTAGTAGTTAATATATGGTTTTATTAAACATTTGTTAGTTACTTATATGATTTACCTCAAAACATAATATTATAGTATTCTAATAAGAATTTAGTAGTTAATATAAGGTTTTATTAAATATTTGTTATTTACATATATGATTTTCCCTCAAAGCATACTCTTATAGTATTCTAATATGAATTTAGTAGTTAATATAAGGTTTTATTGAAAATTTGTTAGTTACTTACATTAGTTTTCCTCAAAACATACTATTATTGTATTCTAACAATAATTTCTTTGTTAATATAACGTTTTATTAAACATTTGTTAGTTACTTATATGAGATTTCCTCAAAACATACTCTTATAGTATTCTAATATGAATTTAGTAGTTAATATAAGGTTTTATTAAACATTTGTTAGTTACTTATATGATTTTTCCTCAAAATATACTATTATAGTATTCTAATAAGAATTTAGTAGTTAATATAATGTTTTATTAAACATTTGTTATTTACTTATATGATTTTCCCTCATAACATACTCATATATTATTCTAATATGAATTTAGTAGTTAATATAAGGTTTTATTAAACATTTGTTATTTACTTATATGATGTTTCCTCAAAACATACTCTTATAGTACTCTAATATGAATTTGGTTGTTAATAAAAGGTTTTATTAAACATTTGTTAGTTACTTATATGATTTTTCCTTAAAATATACTCTTATAGTATTTTAATATGAATTTAGTAGTTAATATATGGTTTTATTCAACATTTGTTAGTTACTTACATGAGTTTTCCTCAAAACATACTTTTTTCGTACTCTAACATTAATTTTTTAGTTAATATAAGGTTTTATTAAATATTTGTTATTTACTTATATGATTTTTGCTCAAAACATACTCTTATAATATTCTAATAAGAATTTAGTAGTTAATATAAGGTTTTATTGAATATTTGTTAGTTAATTACATGATTTTTACTCAAAACATACTCTTATTGGATTCTAACAACGATTTCTTTGTTAATATAAGGTTTTATTAAACATTTGTTAGTTACTTATATGATTTTTCCTCAAAACATACTCTTATAGTATTCTAATAAGAATTTAATAGATAATATAAAGTTTTATTAAACATTTGTTAGTCACTTATATGAGATTTCCTTAAAACATACTCTAATAGTATTCTAATATAAATTTAGGAGTTAATATAAGGTTTTATTGAACATTTGTTAGTTACTTACATCCGTTTTCCTCAAAACATACTCTTATTGTATTCTAACAACAATTTCTTAGTTAATATAAGGTTTTATTAAACATTTGTTAGTTACGTATATGATTTTTCCTCAAAATATACTCTTATAGTATTCTAATAAGAATTTAGTAGTTAATATAAGGTTTTATTGAACATTTGTTTGTTACTTACATGAGTTTTCCTCAAAACATACTTTTATCGTATTCTAACAACAATTTCTTAGTTAATATAAGGTTTTATTAAACATTTGTTAGTTACATATATGATTTTTTCCTCCAAACATACTCTTATAGTATTCTAATATGAATTTAGTAGTTAATATAAGGTTTTATTAAACATTTGTTAGTTACTTATATGATTTTTCCTCAAAACATACTCTTATAGTATTCTAATAAGAATTTAGTAGTTAATATATGTAACGGCCCGTGATTATGATTCCCGAGTTACGTTTCGTGGGATGAAACCCCTCGTTGGATCTTGCGCCCCGAGTACAGGTTGAAGGTTTGAAATCAAAGGTGCATAGTTCAAAGTGGGATTTTGCACCCAAATCCGGAAGGTCTGTTGGAGACCCCGGGGTAAACCCCTGTACCTGTCCTAAGTGTACAACGCGCAAAAACCTTTATCATGCAAAGGACGAAAGTTCTGAAAACGATACAACCAGTGCCACAGGAGAGCAGGGTCAAAACTAAGTATAATAGGAAGAAATCCAAAAAGCATGAGTCTGGTGAAGTCAGGGTTCATACACTCACTCTCTGCCATATGAATTGACCCCGTCATATCAGCACAAAATCAAGTAGTAGATCGGGTACGTGAAACTATACCACCAAGTCAGGCCAAGAGTCCGCCCGCGGGTCCTCTGATCGCGCTGAAGGCATATAATACGCCTATACCTAGAATAAAGGATGCCTTCATGCAGTACTGAAATAAAACCACACTATCATGCTCCTAATTCATATGTGTAGAATATTAAGGAAGGCCTTAACAAAAAATACCAAGCGGTATATCACTCTTTTACCACCACCCCTCTTCCAGACAAGGTGGAGACTGGCCAGTTCGATACTATAATCATATCAAATCTCATCATCATATCATATCTCATCATCATATCATATCTCATGCTCACCTCGTATCTCGTGATATATATAAATGACTCGAGGAGGACAACACCCGATGAAGCTGGGCTGTCCTATAACCCTAGCAAGGACTCTAGGACTCATAGATAACGGTCGTTCTGTATTCAAACGCATATAGAATAAGGATGCTCATTCGTAAATGCAATTCCTAAGCATGATACTACATGACATGCTCTTATGCATATGCAACACCTACATACTATATTGAAGACTCCACCTTGATTGTAAGATCTTGAGACCTAACGTGCAGGTGATCTAAAGGATGATGAAAGACGAAAGGTTGGTTTCAAGGTCTTGAAACCCAGTCTAAAATGTTTTGATCACTTATACATTTATCTAGTTCAACTTATTCTTTTACAGGAAAGAATTCGAAGCCAATCTTTTTGGGCCTAATTTATAATGGGCTCTATATTGGGCTATAAGATGAGACTTGGGCTTTATCGATTTATATATGAGTTTCTAACCCATATTATGTACTAGATACATTATGCATATTCTTTCATGTTTTCACTTTTCATACAAGGAAAGAACCGATCTCCAATTGATCATACTTGATCATGAAGAAAGTTAGAAGAACTCTTGGAAGGCACACAAAGGATCTTCTTTTGGAAGGAGTTCAAATGTCTTGGAAAGAATTTAAAATTCAAACGGTTCTCCCTCCAAGAAGCTCTACAAGTGTTCCAACTATAAAAGGACGAAGGCTAAGAAGGATCTAAGCATCTAAGCAATCACGCAAGCATTCATAGCATCCTAAAAGCATTCGTCAAAGTTTCTCTTACATTCTCTTAAATCCTAGTTGGTGATCATTGCATAAGAGTTGAGAGAAACACTAGCACTTATTGTACAAGTCATTCAAATTACACTTAGAGTTTTCATACTCGATCAAAGCACACTTAGTGTGTGGTGTGAGCTTTTATTTCACTTGTAAGGTTGAGAGCTAGAATAGAAGCGGTGAGGCTTTGTATAGAGAAAGGGAAGTTTCTCTAGGAAGTTCTAGGCTCAAAGGAAGTGAAATAAGAAGTGTTTGAATCCTACGGATTGGATAATCCTAGGCGGGGACGTAGGCAAGTTGGTGCCGAACCTCGTTATCAATTCGTGTGTTCATCTTTTATATTCCGCATTTACATTGTCATGTTCGATTTTACTTTGTCAAGTTCTGATAGCCTATATCAAGGTCTTGACAAGTTGCAGTAAATTTCTATTGTTGCGAAAATCGTCCATACTCTATTCATCCTCCCCTTCTAGAGTATTATTCATCGCCTTATAGACTCTTCAATTGGTATCAGAGCTTGGCTCACTGTTTTTGATTTAACAATCTTGTGAGTTTTCAGCATGTCTACCATAGGTGATGGAGGTTTTGCTCAAGGAAGGTCAACCAATAGACCTCCACTTTTCTGTGGCAATAATTTTGTCCACTGGAGATCATTGATGCAAATGTTTATCATTGATCAAGACCTTGAGCTATGGGGCCTGGTAAAGAATGGACCACACGTTCCTAAAAAGACTGTCGATGGAAAGCAAGTTGATAAAACTGAGTCTGATTACGATCAGACTGATCTTGAGAACATTGCTAAGAACTACAAAGCTATGAATCTATTATATTGCGCTCTCGATGCTAATGAATTTAATCGTGTCTCAGCTTGCAAAAGTGCCAAGGAAATTTGGGACAAACTTATAGTTACTTATGAGGGCACAAGTCAAGTCAAAGAGAGTAAGATTAATATCTTTCTCAGGCAATACGAACTTTTCAAGATGAATCCTGATGAGACAGTAAAGGAGATGTTCACGAGATTCACTCAAATTGTTAACAACCTCGACTCACTTGGGAAAACCTTCTCCAACCCAGAAAAGGTTCGAAAGGTTCTAAGGAGCCTTCCAAAAACCAAGTGGGGTCCCAAGGTTACTGCAATTGAGGAAGCTCAAGATCTCTCTACACTACCATTAGATGATCTTCTCGGAAAACTTATCACTCATGAGATGATATCAAATGAGGAAGATGGAGAAGTACCCTCAACAACAAAGAACCTTGCTCTCAAAGCAAAGAAAGATCACTCACAATATGAGAGTGATGAATCAGACGACGAAGACGATCCCTTCGCTCTCATCACACGGGGATTAGCTCGAATTCTGAAGATGAAAAAACAATTTTCCAACCGTGAAAATGCTGATTCATCTAGATTCAAAAGCAAGTCTCCCAACATGTCAAAGAAGCCAAAAGTGCTAACATGTTTTGAGTGTGGCGAGACAGATCATCTCGTAAAGGAGTGCCCTATGAAGAAAAGAAATAAGCTTAAGAAATATGAACAAAAGAAAAAGGCTATTCTTGCAACCTGGAGTGACTCAGATTCTTCATGTGACTCAGACACCGAAAAAGAACAAGCTAATCTCTGTCTTATGGCTAACCACGAAGGATCACAGACTCAAGACCTTGAACAAGTGGTAAGAAATCTAATGTCTAGTCCTCCTGATGTTCTTTCTGAAGTCCTAAGAAATATGATTTCTAATGAAGATGCTTACAACAGTGAAATCAACACCTTGAAAGAAAAGCTGATAGATCAACAGAAATGTATTAGTGATATGTCGCTGGAAATGAAAAATCTTGAAACATCTCGGTCGGCCCTTGACGTTAAAGTCAAGACCTTGAGCTCAGAGAATTCTGATCTCAGGCAAAGCCTCTCCTCTCTAAAGAATCGTAATGAGGATTTAGAGAAAGAGAAGGCAAAGCTAACCGATAAGTGTCAAGACCAGCAGACTTCACTCATTCAATTCACCAAATCTAAAGCTAATCTTGATAAGATGTTGGGTGAACAACAACTCTCTATTAATAGAAGTGGTATTGGATACAACAAGAATTTTCCAAAGAAACCGAGTACCACTTTCGTTAAAGCTAAAGGCTATTGGCGTTCACCTACTTGCTTCCATTGTTGTAAGAAAGGGCATGTTAGAGAAACCTGTCCATATAGGAGAAAGGATCCCTACATCATTAGAAATACATTTCCAGTTCGACTTAATGAACAGATAAAACAAGTTTGGGTTCCTAAAGGGACAAGACTACCCAACATGGTCTATCCTCATTATGAATCTAAAACTATGTATTGGTCTAGCCGGAAAGGTTGATGTTGGTATTGCAGGATATCATCAAGAGCAAAGAGCCAAAATGGATAATGGACAGTGGATGCTCACGACACATGAGTGGAAAGAAATCTCTATTTCAAGATCTTAAGGAACAAACCACTGGAACAATTACTCTTGGTGATAAAGGGAAGTGCAACATTATTGGTATTGGTAATATTGGTAATTCAGAAAGTTGCATTAAGGATGATTATCTTGTTGATGGATTAAAGTATAACCTCTTAAGTGTCTCTCAGTTGTGTGACAAAGGAAACAAAGTTGGCTTTGACAGACACAAGTGTGAAGTCAGGAATGAAGAGACTGATGATCTAATCCTCACTGCTCACAGGCAAAATAACACTTATGCTGTAAATGCTAATCATATTACAGGTACAAAACTCAAGTGTCTCAAGGTCTTGACAGAAGACCCCAGCCTATGGCATAGAAGACTAGGTCATGTAAGCATGCACACCCTCAATAAGCTCAAAACAAGAGATCTTGTGAGAGGATTGCCTGATCTAAACTTCAAGAAAGAAGATCTATGCAATGCATGCACAAGAGGCAAACAGACACGCAGTTCCTTCAAACCTAAAAAGGTTGTAAGTTCCTCTCGCCCTCTTGAGTTGTTACATATGGACTTGTGTGGACCTATGCGAGTCAAATCTCCAAAGGGTAAACAATACATCCTGGTTATTATTGATGATTTCTCTCGTTTTACATGGATCTCCTTTTTAAGAGAAAAATCAGAGGCTTTGCTCGAGTTTTCTAAACTTTGCAAAGAGTTGCAGACCTTGAAAAACATACCTATTGTCTCTATTAGGAGTGATCATGGTAGAGAATTTGATCAACTTAAATTTGATCTGTTCTGTGCTAAATATGGAATTTCACACAACTTTTCAGCACCTAGAACTCCTCAACAAAACGGAGTTGTGGAACGAAAGAACCGCACTTTGGAGGACATGTCTAGGACAATGCTTTTGGAAAATGGTTTGCCAAAAATCTACTGGGCTGAGGCTGTTAATACAGCCAACTACATTTTGAATCGATGCTTAATTCGTCCCATTTTGAAAAAGACTCCTTATGAACTTTTCAAAGGAAGAAAGCCTAGCATTTCCTACTTCAAACCTTTTGGATGCACTTTCTTTGTTCATAACAATGGCAAAGATAATCTTGGGAAATTTGACGCACGTAGTGATGAAGGTATCTTCCTTAGTTATTCTACTAATAGCAAAGCTTATAGAGTTTATAACAAGCGCACTAAAATTGTTGAGGAGAGTATCCATGTGGTATTCGACGAAAGAAACAATGGTGTGTTGAGTGAAGGTTTTGCAGATCTCAATCTAAATCATCATGATTCGGATGGAGAAGAAGAGGACAAGGCTGAAAATAAGCAGGACCAAGAAAGAAACATGCAAGAACAAATCCAAGATACCAACGAGCTATCTCAAGACCTTGAGAAGGGACTACAGAATCAGGATTCAGTCATTGAAGAATCCAACACTCAAATTATCTCTCAAGACCTTGAAGAGAGACCTGCTACTATCTCAAACAATCAGGGTCCAAAGCTTCGAAAATTCAAACATGCCTCTTCACACTCAGCTCAAGATATCATATCAGATCCATCATCTGGGGTACAAACTCGATCTAGATTAAAAAATCTTTGTGCCTTCTATGCTTTTGTTTCTCTTGTAGAACCAAAAACCCCAGCTGAAGCACTCAAGGACTCGGATTGGATCACTGCCATGCAAAATGAGCTAAATGAGTTTGAAAGGAACAAGGTATGGACCCTTCAGCCCAGGCCACAACACCAATCAGTCATAGGAACTAGATGGGTGTTTCGGAATAAACTGGATGAAGCAGGCAAGATCATTCGAAACAAAGCAAGACTTGTTGCTCAAGGATACAATCAAGAAGAAGGTATAGACTACGAGGAGACATTTGCTCCCGTAGCAAGGTTAGAGGCTATACGAATATTACTTGCTTTTGCATCTTTCATGGGTATCAAGCTATTTCAAATGGATGTCAAATGTGCATTCCTAAATGGGTTTTTAGAAGAAGAGGTTTATGTTGCACAACCACCTGGTTTTGAAAGTGAAGAATTTCCTAATCATGTGTATAAATTGGACAAAGCTCTCTACGGTCTCAAACAAGCCCCAAGAGCTTGGTATGAAAGATTGTCCAAATACCTTCTTGAAAATGGTTTTCAAAGAGGATTGATTGATAAAAATCTCTTCATCAAAACTCGTGGGAATGATCTTTTGATTGTTCAAATATATGTAGACGATATATTATTTGGTGCTACTAACAATTCCCTTTGCAAGGAGTTTTCTGAAATTATGTGCAGGGAATTTGAAATGAGTCTCATGGGAGAATTAAACTTCTTCCTTGGTTTACAAGTTCATCAAACAAGTAAGGGTATCTTTCTGAATCAAGGGAAATATACCAGGGATCTACTAAAGAAATACAAAATGGAACAATCAAAGGTAGCAAAGACCCCTATGAGCTCCACTCTCTCCCTTGATCAAGATAAAAATGGTAAGAATGTGAACCAAAAAGAGTACAGAGGTATGATTGGTTCACTCCTATACCTTACTGCTAGTAGACCTGACATAATGTTCAGTGTCTGTATGTGTGCTCGATTCCAAAGTGACCCCAAAGAGTCTCACCTTATTGCTGTAAAAAGAATCTTTAGCTACCTAAATGGATCTCAAGATCTTGGGCTATGGTATCCCAAACAGAGTAACTTTCATTTAAAAGGCTACTCAGATGCAGATTTTGCAGGATACAAAGTTGATAGAAAAAGCACTTCTGGCTGTTGCCAACTCCTAGGATCCTCCTTGATAAGTTGGCACTCTAAGAAACAAAATTCAGTAGCCTTATCAACTGCAGAAGCCGAGTACATCGCTGCTGGTGCATGTTGCTCACAGATTCTTTGGATAGCACAACAACTCAGAGACCTTGGAATTGATCTTAAAGGTATTCCTATCTTGTGTGATAATACTAGTGCTATTTCAATCACTAAAAATCCAGTGCAGCATTCGAGAACCAAGCACATTGATGTGAGACACCATTTCATAAGAGATCATGTGGAGAAAGGTGATGTATCAATATCCTTCATATCCACTGACTTTCAGCTAGCTGATATTTTTACTAAACCACTCCCTGAAGATCGTTTCAATTTTATTAGATTGGAGTTGGGTATGCTTAATAAGGAAGCACTTTCTTAGGGGGAGCAATTGCTTCCTATATGAAAGTCATTAATTCAAATGAAATCTCAAGACCTTGACTTCATAAGGTTTCTGAATATTCATCCGAATAAAATTATTTTGGATCAAACTCTGGTTAATATCTTATGGATATTCAACAAGAAGTATCTTTTAATGTTTCTGAGTTTATTTTGATATCATTTACCCCTTTCACAAATTGGTACTCACATATCTTCGTTTCCGTTTTTATTTTTCTAAAATCTCTCTATTTTGTGCAAGTGGATGTGACACTTTGGGTTTAGAATTTTCAGAACATCATTACTTACTATTCACTTGAGTTAATGAATCTGTACTTACCTTTTGAACAAAGAGAGAAATGATTCAGTTTCCAGTTTTTTAGCTTTTTAATCCCCTCTTTCTCTCTGTCTAAATCCACTCCATTTTACACTCTCCGAAGCCCTCTCTCTCTCTCTCTCTCTCTCTCTCTCTCTCTCTCTCTCTCTCTCTCTCGCAACCATTTTCAAAACCCTCTCTGTTTCTGTAACCAAATGGCGGGATCAAAGCGCTCCTCAGCATCTCCGTCTCCAGCACCTTCTGCTAAGAGATACAAGATGCCAGCCAACAAGGGGAAGCAAGTCATGGAGGAATCTGAAGAACACTCCGAGGATTCCAGCGAGAGATCACCATCGCCACCACCTCTGATCAGCAAATCAAAGGGCAAAGCTCCAGCCACCTCTGCTCCTGCTCGACCTCCTCAGGTACCTTCTGGCATTTCCCCCAATTGGTTTTGCAATAAAGAGGTTGAGGAGTCCTGGAAACAGGACTTTTGCAACCGTCGCTTATGCTTCTGTGATGCTGTCGATTTCAACCTCCTCCAATCCATGCCCTTGCCATGCATCTCCCTCCTCAAGTCCACCTGTTTCTGGACCTTGCTCAACCCTGGTAATTTTGCCTATCCCCAACTCACCCGACTCTTTTATGCCAACCTTACTGTTCATCGGATAAATGGAACCCTAACCCTAGTTTCTAAGGTCAAGAACACCCGAATCCGCCTCTCTCCTGAAAGTCTTGCCCTCATCCTTGATCTTCCAACTGAGATCCCCACAAAAGAATTCCCAAGCTGATTTGAGTGTCTCTCATGAGCACGAGATGAATTCTTCCTAAAATCTCAAGGCCCTGGATCTTCATCCACCCTCAAACCCACTCACACTGCCCTAAACCTTCAAGCCAAGCTCATCTTCACCATTCTGGCTCGCTGTATCTTCCCACGCATTCATTCCAGGGAATTGGTGACCGAGAATCTTCTCGAGATCCTTTTTCTAATCATGAACGGATACGAGCCTGATTTACCCAAACTCATCCTCGACTACATGACCCATGTCTCCACCTCCTCTCGGCCTATGCCTTTACCCTATGCAAACCTCCTGCCCAAAATCTTTGAAGCCTTTGACATCGACACATCAGGAGAAGAAAAGCAAACCTATAGTGGGATTGTTGATGAAGGTTGTCTAGAAAGATTGGGTATTGTCAAGAACCTGAGGGGGCAATGGTTTCTGAGGAAAGACTCGAAGGGAAAACAGGTTGCTGAACCTAATATGAGTGAGGATAGATTGGCTGCTGTGGAGACTGAGATTCAAGACCTTAGGTTTGATCTGAGTAGGATGTGGTCGGATGTGGTGATTCGCCATGACCAAACTCATGAGCTCCTCTCAATGGTGAACTGCAAGCTTGATCAGATGATGCTTCTCAATGCTCTCACCTACACTGCTACAGGCTCTATCATGCCAATGGAGCAAGAAACCTATGATCATGTGCGTGAGAAGACTGGGAATGTCATCCTCAACTGTGAAAATCAAGTGAAGAAACGTCCTATCCTGCGCCCCACACATCATGAACCCACCATCCTCACAGTCGAGCAATATGGTGTGGTTAAGAAATACAGGGATGTGGAGCGTCAGAGACAGCTTGCCGAGATGGAACGAGACAAGGTCACCAGAGACGTCCTTTGGTTGTTTTTTGGTTGGTGTTTCAGACATTTTCACCTCTCTGCCCTTTTGTTGGAAGACAAAAAGGGGGAGAATGTTTTGGTTGCCCTGCGTTTTGGCACTAGTTGGTTAAGTGCTTATCGTTTTTAAACTAAGATGATCCAAACATTTTATGCTCATATTATATATTATGCGTATTTCCTTATAATGATTGCTAGAAATATGTTATGAATATTGAAACAGGTTTTGTCTTCCATCAAGGGGGAGATTGAAGACTCCACCTTGATTGTAAGATCTTGAGAGCTAACGTGCAGGTGATCTAAAGGATGATGAAAGACAAAAGGCTGGTTTCAAGGTCTTGAAACCCAGTCTAAAATATTTTGATCACTTATACATTTATCTAGTTCAACTTATTCTTTTACAGGAAAAAATTCGAAGCCAATCTTTTTGGGCCTAATTTATAATGGGCTCTATATTGGGCTATAAGATGAGACTTGAGCTTTATCGATTTATATATGAGTTTCTAACCCATATTATGTACTAGATACATTATGCATATTCTTTCATGTTTTCACTTTTCATACAAGGAAAGAACCGATCTCCAATTGATCATACTTGATCATGAAGAAAGTTAGAAGAACTCTTGGAAGGCACACAAAGAATCTTCTTTTGGAAGGAGTTCAAATGTCTTGGAAAGAATTTAAAATTCAAACGGTTCTCCCTCCAAGAAGCTCTACAAGTGTTCCAACTATAAAAGGACGAAGGCTAAGAAGGATCTAAGCATCTAAGCAATCACGCAAGCATTCATAGCATCGTAAAAGCATTCGTCAAAGTTTCTCTTACATTCTCCTAAATCCTAGTTGGTGATCATTGCATAAGAGTTGAGAGAAACACTAGCACTTATTGTACAAGTCATTCAAATTACACTTAGAGTTTTCATACTCGATCAAAGCACACTTAGTGTGTGGTGTGAGCTTTTATTTCACTTGTAAGGTTGAGAGCTAGAATAGAAGCGGTGAGGCTTTGTATAGAGAAAGGGAAGTTTCTTTAGGAAGTTCTAGGCTCAAAGGAAGTGAAATAAGAAGTGTTTGAATCCTACGGATTGGATAATCCTAGGCGGGGACGTAGGCAAGTTGGTGCCGAACCTCGTTATCAATTCGTGTGTTCATCTTTTATATTCCGCATTTACATTGTCATATTCGATTTTACTTTGTCAAGTTCTGATAGCCTATATCAAGGTCTTGACAAGTTGCAGTAAATTTCTATTGTTGCAAAAATCGTCCATACTCTATTCATCCCCCCCTTCTAGAGTATTATTCATCGCCTTATAGACTCTTCATATATGACACATCAGGCAGGAGGTACTGGTTACTGAGTAAGCCCCGGAGGTACTTACTTGGCTAGAAGATCAGCAAAAGAAGAATCCAGCACACAGTAGTCACGATCACAGAATATCACCTAATTACATAACGAGAATGTACCAAGTATACTTCTATAGCTTTTCTGATCACATATATTACACACTCATACAAGCAAATAAATAAGCAAGATCACACCAACCATACTTCCAGTTCATCATGATCAGCCATCTCTTATAACTTAAGATAACCTCCATATCATACTTAGTCACATTTGCATATTACTATTTCATACTCATACTCTTCATAAGTATATATATCATTATCATCATCGGTAACAAATATTTATCCCCTTATAATAAATCACCACAAGTCATGCCATTAGTCACACATATCATGGCGTTAGTCAAACGATCATACTATTATGCTAGTTAGTCATCGAATAACTATTATTGTCAGTTTAGTTCAAAATCGTTTCAAGTCCGAATGAAACAGTTAAGAATTCCGACCCTTGAAAATACCCGCAAAATTCCTTTTTCCAATTCAGTATAAATCTTTATGTCCTAATAATATATTTTAAATCTCAAATATTATTATATGCTATTTTAAATACCGCTAACTAATTAATAAGTCAATGGTTAAACCCGAACCAAACCAAACCCATTTAAATCCAACCGAACCGAACCGAACCCGGTTCAAGCCCAACCCAACCAAAATGAATGAATAAATAAATAAACAAATCGGAGGTGGGGCCTGCCTGGACGTCTTCTTCTTCCTCTTCATTCAAACGGAGGTTCCCACCATGCTCCGCCGGCGCCGAGCTCTCCCGGACTCACCGGCTCCGCCTCGCCCAGCCCCGCCTCGGTCTTGGCTCGCGCTCCTACAGCACCGCGCCTCGCACTCGCCTCTGCTCGTCGCCGTTGGTCGCGTCGCCTCGCGCCCTCGCGCTCTCGCTCACGCCGACCGAGCTCCGACGATCGTTAGAGCTCTGGACCTCACCCGATCGTCCCGCTCTCAGCTCACGCACACTCTCGACTAGTCTAAGCATCGAAAAAGACTCAGAAACGAATCGAAACGAGGATAATTTCGGAGCTCACCGAGATGGATTTTTCGCGACTTCGGAGCTCTCGATCGGAGTTCTGGGCTTCGTCGGTGGCTCGCGATGGCTTCTCGGACCTACACCGGATGTGGATGAGTGTGATGGTGAAGACCGCAAGCAATTTCAATCAAAAACGAAGGAGGGACACTTACCGGAAGTTAGCTTCGCGATTGATCGAAGATTAGAAAGGAATGGGTTGCGGTGGCTCCTTGGCGGTTCCGGTGGTGTCCGTTGTTGCTACTGGTGGCTCCGAGGGATGTCGAAGGCTGGTGATGTTGCTCAACGGAGATGGTGGAGCGCATGAGGAGGGAGTGATGGTGGTGATGCGTGGGAATGAGTGTGGCGTCGATGGAAAGCCCAGCGGGAGGGATGGGTGGTGATGAAGACATTGAGTGAAGAGGAGGGAGTCAGGTTGGGTGATGGTGAATGAGGTGATCATCAAGTTAAAAATGATAGGGTAAGGAGTGGGTTTAAGGGTATGGTGAGTGATGGGAGTAGGTGATGATTGAGTGTAGGATTGGTTAGCCAATACCCGGTAATAAATCCCGAATACGTGAATTTTGAATTCTGCAATTAGTTTTCATTGTTATTTTTCCCGACTCTCGCTCTCTCGATCAATTAGATTTTTAAAATCGACAAGGATATCGCTATCTGATAATTATTTTGAATTTTTGAGGTAGAAGGACGGAAATTATTCATCAAATTTTATATTCCGGTCGGAATTCGCTAAACGAGTTTTAAAACTAATTTAATTTCATTTTATATTCTTTTTTTTCCGAAAATATAGGATTTGAAAATCCGAGCCTTGACATCATCCACCTCTAAAAACAAGTCTCGTCCCCGAGACTAAAATCATTTGAAAATAGGGGATGAAGTTTGAAATCGGTGAGTCCAAGGATCATGCCATTGATCCCGTGAACACCTCATAAGTGCCCCTATGAGATCATCACAGTACCGTTGTCGTGATCATAATATCCCCAATAAACCGTAGTAAGAATGTAATATGGGCCCCTACCACATCCTTACTCCGACTCCTTGGCCATATCATAACTCAAATACTTGTGTACACTTCGTGGGGCGTTATAATGAAACCTAGGGTCGCATTGGTTTCTTCAAATCAAAGTTAGTCTCTTTTGAAACACCATTCAAAATTTCAAATTCGACGTTAGTCAAAATCATTTCCAACTTCTCAGTTCATCCTATCATCCACCTCTAAGGGCTAATCCCATATTTTCTTCCTAGGTTCCAAGTCAGAATTAAATTTCAATAATTCCGCTTCTATCATTTCTATCGTCATGCATCGTATATAGAATAGCAATCATATCTCACGTTTATAGTAGGACATAACACATCAAGGATGGTCACATACCATAACATATCTACCACATAATCACGTCAATGAGGCTCAGCACATCATCTCATGGAAGTTACACGCCATATCAATCAAATAAGCACGTTATATCAATCAGATAAGTACATCATACTCATTCTAACTACCAAGTGCCATCGCATTAAAGGCAAACAACTGCTTCCATATAGTAGCATTCCATTAAGTTTAGGGGATAACTATATATGTTATTACTAACAGTTCACTATTGTCAAGGACAATACATCATAGAATCAACATCGTCTATAGCATAGAATTCGCCCCACATTCAGCCCCAAGTAAAGCATACGCTAGATCACTTCCTCAAGAGAACCTGCCTATAACTACCAATCAGACAAGACACGACCACTACCCATCAACTCTTGCATTAAGATCAACTTCACCGAGGTCTACCAACTCAATCCACTACTAGTTCTAGACATCATTGCATCCCGCTCACACACAACCTTTCTAGCTTCATAACTACCCACAATCAAGGTCGAATACCCAAACCAACTACTAGGTATCCCAACTCCAATGCCATCAAGCCAGCTAAGGACCAATCTACTTCGACATCCCGATCTCAAGTCCTACCTTCCACTCGACCATCTAAACTATTTCTCGGAGTTCCCAATCACACGGTTTCCTAATCCGACAAGCTTAACAACTCGGCCAACTACCAAGACTCCTTATCAAGCGCACCCTCGTCCTAGGGGTTCTCTACCGGTCCCATATTCGCCTTCTCAGAGCGATCCCAAGTTCTTAACTGGACCTCCCTCACGATCGATCTAGAAGATTCTTATCAATCTCGCTTACTCTTCCTAGGCTCCCAAGACTTCGCCCGACCATCATCCCCCAAAGAGACATCTCGAATCACCTTGCTAACCTGATCATATCCCACGCACCACTAACCACTCTCACTAACCATCCACCTCTAAAAATCCAACTAGTGGTACTCCCAACCACGAATCACCATGACCCTCAAGCCGACCCACTCTTGATCCTCTTCCTAGCATACTCTACCTCGACTAGTTCCCTCAACTCCGCATGTTTCCCCAAATTGCCTCAGATCACGCTTCCTTAAACTTCGAAATCTCTACCACTTAAACTCTTATGTACCAATCATCATTTTCACCGAATTCCTATAACATCATCGTCCGAATTTTCTAAGTACCGCAACTTTACCAACCTTCTAAAATCTCTTATCCTCTAGCGTCCTTAATACCTTATGTTTTGCCTAGTTCCCAAATCCATACTCATAATCTCCCTATCTCAACCTTAAGCCCACAGTTTTACTAGGAATCTCAACTACATCCTTCCCTAGCTACCAGCCTTTCCTCGAAGACTCATGTTACATCCTCAAATACCTCAATAGCCACAATAACCTTCCCTCAAGAATCCTCTCGATCCACTCCTAGCTCTCTCATCCATCTCTAGAACTACGCCAACTGCCTATACTCACACTCACTCTCAAGGTCACCCTCATGGAACTAGTCTAGACCTCAGTCAACCACTCTCTTATACTACTCGAACACATTACCTGCCTAGACTACCATTTCTCATTAGGATACCCCCCCTCAAAATCTCGGTATACTAGCCCCACTGCTCACCTAAGACCTACTTAGAAGCTCATCTATACTCACGGACCACTATCTTCGACACATCCCAACTCACTCGGCTCTACCCAAGCTAACGCATCATTTCTGCACCCCATCTCACACGACCAATGAGACAATCCGAAGACCTTAATCCACCTGCCACTTTCCAACCTGTCTCACCAAAGAATCTCACGATTCAAGCTCAAGAAGAAAGCACTCCCATACATATAACCCATAACCTACTCACCAGCAAGTCAGTATACCAAGAATCAAGGCACATCGTCATAGAAACAAGTTAGTCAGGCAATCATTGCTACCAATTCAGCATATCCGTCATCACACATTCGATTAGTATAGAAGAATCCGCGATTTGAATTAAGAACGTCTTTCCTAGAGTCATCTGAGAGAATCACGTACGCGACTACCAACTTTCAAATGTGTTCGTCCTTTGTATACTTTTGGCGACGTCAGTCCTGTGGTCTATGGGCCATGGACCCATCACACTTCTGTTGCGCCGCTATAGTGCCACTTGGTCGTCGGTCCTTTCTTGCATGTTGGCGCTCATCGGAGGATTGCAAGGGTTAGAAGTTACGAAGATAGGGGAGAGACAAGGGTGAACGACACAACTTCCTTAAGATTTCAGACATGGACCATGACTAGGGATGACGAGACCAAGGAGAAGATCCCAACCCGAGAGTTACAACGATGCCCTTATAGTAGTTCATATAATGTTTTATTAAACATTTGTTATTTACTTATATGATTTTCCCTCATAACATACTCATATAGTATTCTAATATGAATTTAGTAGTTAATATAAGGTTTTATTAAACATTTGTTATTTACTTATATGATTTTCCCTCATAACATACTCATATAGTATTCTAATATGAATTTAGTAGTTAATATAAGGTTTTATTAAACATTTGTTATTTACTTATATGATTTTTCCTCAAAACATACTCTTATAGTATTCTAATATGAATTTAGTAGTTAATATAAGGTTTTATTAAACATTTTTTAGTTAGTTATATGATATTTACTCAAAACATACTATGATAGTATTCCAATAAGAATTTAGTAGTTAATATAAAGTTTTATTAAACATTTGTTATTTACTTATATGATTTTTCCTCAAAACATACTCATATAGTATTCTAATATGAATTTAGTAGTTAATATAAGGTTTTATTAAACATTTGTTAGTTACTTATATGATAGTTCCTCAAAACATACTCTTATAGTATTCTAATATGAATTTAGTAGTTAATATAAGGTTTTATTCAACATTTGTTAGTTACTTAATTGAGTTTTCCTCAAAACATACTTTTATCGTATTCTAACAACAATTTCTTAGTTAATATAAGGTTTTATTAAACATTTGTTAGTTACATATATGATTTTTCCTCAAAACATACTCTTATAGTATTCTAATATGAATTTAGTAGTTAATATATGGTTTTATTGAAAATTTGTTAGTTACTTACATCAGTTTTCCTCAAAACATACTCTTATTGTATTCTAACAACAATTTATTAGTTAATATAAGGTTTTATTAAACATTTGTTAGTGACTTATATGATTTTTTCTCAAAACATACTCTTATAGTATTCTAATAAGAATTTAGTAGTTAATATAAGGTTTTATTGAACATTTGTTAGTTACTTACATAAGTTTTCCTCAAAACATACTCTTATTGTATTCTAACAACAATTTCTTTGTTAATATACGGTTTTATTAAACATTTGTTAGTTACTTTTATGCTTTTTCCTCAAAAGATACTCTTATAGTATTCTAATAAGAATTTAATAGTTAATATAAAGTTTTATTAAACATTTATAAGTTACTTATATGAGATTTCCTCAAAACATACTCTAATAGTATTCTAATATGAATTTGGTAGTTAATCTAAGATTTTATTGAACATTTGTTAGTTACTTACATCTGTTTTCCTCAAAACATACTCTTATTGTATTCAAACAACAATTTCTTTGTTAATATAAGGTTTTATTAAACATTTGTTAGTTACTTATATGATTTTTCCTCAAAACATACTCTTATAGTATTCTAATAAGAATTTAGTAGTTAATATAAGGTTTTATTGAACATTTGTTAGTTACTTGCATGAGTTTTCTCTTCTATGTCGACGTCCATCAAGGGGATCGCGAGGGGTTAGAAGTCATGGAGATAGGGGAGGGCAAGGGAGGACAACACGACTTCCTTAAGGACTCAGACATAGGCCAGGACTAGAGATGACAAGACTCAAGACAAGACGCGAACCCGAGAGTTACAACAATGCCCTTAGGGTATTCCCTGAGGTTACAAGCGCGGCAAGCAAACACATTGCAAATTCCCCACTAGCATGTACCTATTAAGGAAATAGCGTCCTATGTATTCATAACATGTTCGCATAATCAACTTTACATGCACGCAGAACATGCTAAAACTTATCATCTCATGCACTAATCATGCTTGACATATTAAGATTATGTATGCACGAACCGACAATAGACATATGCAACATGAGTTATATATGACAAAGCGAGCATTATAGGATATCCTACATGTATGATTCATTACTCATTTTAGGTGCACACATAAGCAGCTCAAAACAATGTGGGTTCAAGGTAAGCATGATAAGACGCACTTTAATAATTGATCATGACAGGGGATAGGGTGAAGTCATTTGGGCATAGCAACTATCACATCAAATACAACCATGTACACATAGTATGACAAGTATGGCACATAATTGCATGATGGTCTATAATTAGGAGATATATATCCTACATGATACTACCGACACTCATTAAGCAAGTATACAGTCAACGAGGTTCAATTTGATCAACTTAACATGCTAAGGAATTCATCTCATATATTGGTCATACAACGAGGGTTGACCACACTATCATGAACCTAATTAATGGGAAGACAATAATCATGGAAATTCATACACGCGACACATATACTCATTCACAATTGCAATCATGCAAGATATCAGACAAATCATGCTGAAATACATTAATGCATTATGTCATGCAATCACAAGATGGGCTACTATCATAACTGGACAAAATTCGCTAAGGGCATTCACCGACTCGTTACCCCATTTCCCGTGGGCCACCAGCATGATTCGCTTGGTAGGACACAGAGACATTCACGTTGTTTCCGAGAGGTGAGGGCAAAACTCGTGCTTAGACTCTTGTGGCAAGAAGACATAGTCAACCAACACGAGGATCGAGAAGGACGACTCGTATGACAACACACTTCTAACTCGAACTATTTCAATCATCACCCCCACTAGCATACTCAAGTAACCCTCACCCCGACACGATTCCCAAAAATATTTAGTAGACCGACCCAAATTTTCCCGTGAGAGGCACCACCCTCAAATACGAGACTCGATAGAAGCATAGATAGTGGGATATCAAGTAAGACTCAGAACGGGGATAGCGGACGCTTCTCGACCCTTCCTAACATGCTTAGATGTTTTGGTAGGGCGCATGACAAAGTCAGAATCATCAAAGGGCTTGAATCAGGGAAGGGATATCCTGACAAGACGGGAATTCCGACGATATAAGGACAATGTTTCCTCCCGCTATCCCACTCACACATTCAAGTTAAAGCATACTGATTAGTTCTCTATCCTAAACACAACAGCACTCAGCATGGAAGCAATCAATGGGATTAATATGACCCCCTTCGAGGAGGATCGCCCTCGGGCCCAATTGGATATAGTGCACACAATCACAAAGACGATTTATGCCGTCCTTCGAGGGACGGCTGACCGGAGGAGCAAATAACTCATGGCCTCCTAACCCATGTCACTCCAACCTTCGGGTTCCTTGGAGTCTTCAAGTCCACCTGTAAAATGACAAGCTATATTTTGCCTACCCGTTCCCAACTACACCCAATAGGGATGTTCTAGCGCCTTTATTACCCATTCGCTTCCCTTTATTTGATTACCGGATTTATTGAGTCATGTTCATATTTAGTCCATTTGAGTTAGCCATATTAAATTCATTTTGCCCTTTCTAAAACATTTTGAAAAACCATTTGAAAATCTTGGGCCATTTTCAAAACCACTTCAACCTATCATACTCGGTTTGCATAACCTCAGCTCTGATACCCCTTTGTAACGGCCCGGGATTATGATTCCCGAGTTACGTTTCGAGGGATTAAACCCCTCGTTAGGACCTTGCGCCCCGAGTACAGGTTGAAGGTTTCAAACTTACTTTAATGTTTTCAAAGGGGGATTTCATACCCAAAATCGAAGGGATCGTTGGAATCCCCGGGGAAGTCCCCTGTACCTGTCGTAAGTCTAAACGTGGAGATCAGAAATCATGGGACTAGCGAAAACAAGTGTAATACAAGAGTGTGCCACGGCAGAGCCGGGTCAAAACGGAGTCTACAGTGTAAATCCAAAAATATAATCAGAGTCTGGTGAAGTCTATACTCCAGCGGTCACTCTCCGCCAACAAAATGACCCGCGCAATAAGCAAACAGCACCGATAGGATGAACATAAATAATACCTAAAAAAATTGATATGGGGCGGGATCAGATCGATGCCCACTTAACTCTGCATCCCAACCATAAGCACACATATACGCTATACCTAATAAAGATGCTTCTAGATGCATGGCGGAATATTAACACACTAACATGCTCCTAAGATCAAGTACATAATAATAATAAGGCCTTAGCACAGAATACCAAGTGGTATATCCCTCTCCTACCTCCACCCCTTCCGATAGGTGGAGACTGGCCAGCTCGTGAATGCATTCATTCATAATAGGGCGGCATGCATGCCTAACCCGCTCCACAATAAAGCCCGCATGCATCTCATAATATAAGGAAGTGCATGACTCGATTGACTCTGGGTACCCGATGAGGCTGGGCTACCCTATGACCCTAGCAATGACTCTAGTTACTTCACAGATAACGGCCGTTCTGTTTACATACGCATAAAGAAATAGGATGCTCAACGTAGATGCAACCTAGCATGGTACTACATGACATGCTGATCATGAATGCAACACCTAGTATATCATGCACCTAAAGCAGGGAATAGCTCTATTAAATCTGAGTAAGCTCCGAAGAGACTTACCTGGCTATGCAGAACAGCATAATAGAAGATCCGGCATACATCATTCATAATCACAAGGTATCACGTAGGTACACATCAGAACATATATGTATAAGTCTACGTCTAATCATCCAAGCACTCAAGCATATCATTCAACGGGAATAGCAACCATATCGCAATCATCATTCCGTCAGGTTCAACCACTCATCATATTGCCACATTCCGTAAACCACATCATTCTCACCATTTCATTCAGCCACATTCATTTTTCCGCAATAATACTCGTATATATCCGCATGATCATATATCTCCAAAGTTCATCATATTAATCATAGCTCATAAAGCATAAGTCAAACGATACGAAATTCTAACATCTCATCATGCCGTTAGTCATTCCTTCATGCCATTAACCCACACAAATCATGCTATTAGTCAATCAAACATATCAACATGCTAGTTAGTCATCGATCACACAATTCCCAAGTTAATCCCGAAACCACTTCAAAATGCGAATCAACTAGTTAGAAATCCCAACGGTTTGAAAATGCTCGTCAAATTACTTTTCGATTTAATCCGACAATACCCTTTTTGATGTCCAAGTTTCGTAATATTAACTTTGTTTCAAATCCCCCAATAATATTTTATTTCTAAATCCTGTAAAATCTCAACAATTTTTATTTAATAAAAACAACCTCTTATTTTATAAAAGTTATAAATCGACCCCTTTATTTTGTTAATTAGCAAAACCGCCCTTAAAATTGTGAATATGCCAAACCGAGCCTCACTAGTTTAAAACCTTTCAAAACCGAACCCATTTCATAAGCATAGACCCAAATCATTTGTCTTTGTTTTGAAAAGAAATTAGGCCCAAAAACTTCCATTCTAAATTCGGGTCCAACAAAATCCAAGCCCAAAATCTGATTTCATTAACCTGAACCGGTCTGGTTTTATTTAAAGGAAATTCATTGAACCGGACCACAAATTAAAAGAAAATAGGAGCTGGACCGCTTCTTCTTCTTCCCTTGCCCAGCGTCTCTGTTCGAAGGAGAGAGTCCGCCGGCGGCTTCCTCTCCCTCCGACCTGGCTAGCGGTGGCGCGTCCTCAGATCTCCGGCGCTCGCTCTCTCGCTCGGACTCTTTCTCCCTCACCCGCGCTCGGCCCCCGCTCGCACTCACGCTCGCTGACCTCGCTCTCGCTCCCGACCCCGATCCCGCCTCTCGATTTCTCCGGCCTCGCTGTCACCCTTAGCCACTCTCAAGCTCACCGACGCTCTTACCCGACCACTATGAACACCAAGGAAATCGAAAGGAACACACGAGAGAGAAGGGGAGAAGGTCGAAGCTCACCGAGGGGCGTCGACTCGCCGGAAATCGTCTTCGGCTCGATGGGGCTCTTCCGATGTCAAATCCAGGACGTTCTCAGTCTAGGAAGAAGGAAGAGGGGTTAAAAGAGAGGATTTTCGCAGTTTGGAATCGAAAGGAGAGGAGACGGGTCCTTACCGCTCGGAATCGAGAAAGCAGAGGAGAGAGGGAGGCGGTGGCGGCGCTGTTGTAGGAGGAAATCGAGTATGAAATATAACAAAATAAATCAAACCAGATTCTGCCCACGCAAATAATTACAAGACCTCCTCCTGATGTAGCAGCGGGAAGTCAGGATCGATCCACGAGGAAGCGTGTCAGCGGATCCTAGGCAGCGGTGGAATCTCACGGTCAGAAGTCGACAACAGGGTCCTAGATCTCGACTAGGGTAGTCGACAGAAGATCGGACAGTCGAACACAGCAGCAGCAACTCGGCAAAGGGTGGTCGATCTCGACAAGGCCCTACTCGAGATCGAGTAGCCTTCTGGTCGACTTCGGGTTGGCTTGTCGAGTTCCTGCACACGTAAGCTACGGCGACTCTGGGTCGAAGATCAGTAGTCGAGGTCGACCAGGGTTTGGTCGAGATCGACGAGGGCAGGGAGTTAAAACGAAATAAAAGAAAGTAAAAACAAATGCTTTGGAATCTTGAACTAAACTTTATGTAAAAAGACTTCCAAGATTGGGGTTTGCAACAACGATAACCAAACATGCATAAGGCAGGACCAAACAGATAATCATGTGAATCGCATTTAAAGGATTAAGCTTTCGCCTTTTCCAACAATTAGACAACTCTCTCAAGAAACCCTAATTGTCTCTACCGATTTTATGTTTATAATCCAAGTTGTTAGCATGGATCTCCATTAGACGGGCAATAAACACATCAACAAGTAGGAAAATGCTCAAAACATGATAAAGGACGGATCTTTACCTCAAATATGCATGGCTATCGTCGGGCTCGCCCCAACCCTAGAAGTGGGTGGACTACTCGCTCTTCATCGCAAACTCAGACATCATCGATTGAATGAAAACAACTTGCATTAAACTAAATTCAAAGACTTTACAATCCCGGCAATCCAACTCTCGTCGAATGCCAAAACCCTAAAACCTTCGAACTCCCTAAACTTCTCTTTGGAACTACTTGTCTTTGAAATTGAATGAATGAAAAACCAGCCCCTAGGGCTTTATTTATAGCCTTCATTCCCTAGCTATTCTAGGAAAGAAGATATCTATCTATATCTAAAATTATATCTAAAGCTTAAAAGATAAATAAAAGCTATAACATAATTAAATCTAAATTAGGGAAATATATCTAAAATCTTCCATGGATAGATCTTCTTCTCTTCATGATGTATCTTGATAGATTAGGATAGAATCGGCAATCTTCAGGCCCAAGGAATCCCAAGTCGAGTAGGATTCGTCAAGTCGAGTAACGCGGCTCTGGAGGTCTACTAGATCTCGACAAGGGTCTTGTCGATCTCGAGTAGGGTTGACTGGCTCGGCTTCGTCGTCTCGGCTAGCTGGCGCTCGACAGACTCGGACTTGATTCATGGTGCTCGTCGATGTCGACAAGGGCTCGTCGAGGTCGAGTAGACTGGCTATGTCGACTGGGTCTTCTCGGGTGGCTCTACTCGACAGGCTCGGATCTGGACTCGGGGCTCGTCGATCTCGACTAGGGCTCATCGAGGTCGAGTAGAGGTGGTCTGCGTCTTCGTCCTCGGCTTCTCGGCTCGGCACAGCTCGTCGACTCCGGACATGGCTCGTCGATCTCGACCAGGGGTACTCGAGATCGAGTAGGGTTCCGGGAGTCGGGTTGTCTCTGACTCAGTGTCCTTGATCAGCTTTGCTCGACCAGGTCTGCTCGACCATGGCTTGTCGAGATCGAGTAGAGTCTAGTCGATCTCGAGTAGAGTTTTCTCAGCTTTCTGCTCTGTTCTTGAAACGCACTTTTCCGAGTCCTCGTTCGTCGGATTGACGCATATGACCATGCGTTGGAAAGCTCTTTCCGAGGGCTACAACTCTCATGAAGACATCAAAGCTTGATTCGGAATGAAGAATGGTGAAAAATGGCGTTTTCTCCAGCTGCAACATCCTTAGCTTCTCCATGAGTTTCCTTTAAGCTTCAAAGTGCGTCCGATTTCTGCGAAATATAACCAAAACTTGTGTAGACCTCCATATATTGCAAATAAGTGTAAACTACACAGATTCTGTATTGTTCTAACCCAAATGTATGCAATGTATGCAGAAATCGATATAAAAGTAAATGTAAAACATGGCAGATTCAGCTCACATCAGGCGCCGGCTGCTCCGGGAGGTTCTGCTGCTTCTTCCGTCGTCGAGGGCATGTAGGAGGAGTGTTGTTGTTAGTGGACCAGTATGGAGGAGGAAGAAGCTGTGGGAGGCTCGGTCCTTGCTCACGAAAACAGGGGAGAGGTGGGGCTTGCGGCTTGGCTTCACTGGAGACGAACGACGACGTCGACGCCGCTGCTGATGGAGGAGCTGTGGTGTGGTGGTGAAGACGAGATGATGGTGGTGCCTCGGTTATGTCAGGCGGAACAAGAGTGAAAGGGGATGGAAGGTGAAAGTAAGGAGAAGTGGAGCTGTGTTTGGGGCGAGAAGGATGGGAGAGAAACAGAGGTTGTGGTGGTGTTTCAAGGGAGAACAGGGAGCTGGGTTTGGGGAAGTCAAGGAGGAGGGGTGTCTAGTGCCTACTTGAATCAGAATGCAGCTGACCTTAATCAGGGAAAATGACAAGGATGGGCTGCAGGGGTGCTGTCAAAAGGAACTTGGGGATGGGTATTCAGATTTGTAAGGGAAAGGAGAGGAAAAAGACAACTGCTAGCTGCTACTACTGTCGAACCCAAAGGAGAGGGGAGGAGTTGAATTGGTAGGATCACACAAGAGAGGAAAGAGACAAATGGTTCCAACTCATTTTATTTATTTATTATTATTATTATTATTTTTTTTAGAAATTAAAAATTAAAAATCCGAGCCTTTACACATTTGTTAGTTACTTACATGAGTTTTTCCTCAAAACATACTTTTATCGTATTCTAACAACAATTTCTTAGATAATATAAGGTTTTATTAACCATTTGTTAGTTACTTATACGACTTTTCCTCAAAGCATACTCTTATAGTATTCTAATAAGAATTTAGTAGTTAATATAAGGTTTTATTAAACATTTGTTAGTTATATATAAAATTTTTCCTCAAAGCATACTCTTATTGTATTCTAACTACAATTTCTTTGTTAATATAAGGTTTTATTAAACATTTGTTAGTTACTTATATGATTTTTCCTCAAAAGATACTCTTATAGTATTATAATAAGAATTTAGTAGTTAAAATATTGTTTCATTAAACATTTGTTAGTTACTTATATGAGATTTCCTCAGAACATACTCTTATAGTATTCTAATATGAATTTAGTAGTTAATATAGGGTTTTATTAAACATTTTTTAGTTAGTTATATGATATTTACTCAAAACATACAATTATAATATTCTAATAAGAATTTAGTAGTTAATATAAAGTTTTATTAAACGTTTGTTATTTACTTATATGATTTTCCCTCAAAACATACTCATATAGTATTCTAATATGAATTTAGTAGTTAATATAAGGTTTTATTAAACATTCGTTAGTTACTTATATGATAGTTACTCAAAACATACTCTTGTAGTATTCTAATATGAATTTAGTAGTTAATATAAGGTTTTATTCAACATTTGGTAGTTACTTAATTGAGTTTTCCTCAAAACATACTTTTATCGTATTGTAACAACAATTTCTTAGTTAATATAAGGTTTTATTAAACATTTGTTAGTTACATATATGATTTGTCCTCATAACATACTCTTATAGTATTCTAATATGAATTTAGTAGTTAATATAAGGTTTTATTAAACATTTGTTAGTTACTTATATGATTTTTCCTCAATACATACTCTTATAGTATTCTAATATGAAATTAGTAGTTACTATAAGGTTTTATTGAACATTTGTTAGTTACTTACATGAGTTTTACTCAAAACATACTCTTATTGTATTCTAACAACAATTTCTTTGTTAATATAAGGTTTTATTAAACATTTGTTAGTTACTTATAAGATTTTTCCTCAAAACATACTCTTATAGTATTATAATAAGAATTTAGTAGTTAATATAAGGTTTTATTAAACATTTGTTAGTTACTTATATGATTTTTCCTCAAAACATACTCTTATAGTATTCTAATAAGAATTTAGTAGTTAACTGTTAATATAAGGTTTTATTGAACATTTGTTAGTTACTTACGTGAGTTTTTCCTCAAAACATACTTTTATCGTATTCTAACAACAATTTCTTAGATAATATAAGGTTTTATTAAAAATTTGTTAGTTATATATATAATTTTTCCTCAAAGCATACTCTTATTGTATTCTAACTACAATTTCTTTGTTAATATAAGGTTTTATTAAACATTTTTTAGTTACTTATATGATTTTTCCTCAAAAGATACTCTTATAGTGTTCTAATAAGAATTTAGTAGTTAATATATTGTTTCATTAAACATTTGTTAGTTACTTATATGAGATTTCCTCAAAACATACTCTTATAGTATTCTAATATGAATTTAGTAGTTAATATAGGGTTTTATTAAACATTTTTTAGTTAGTTATATGATATTTACTCAAAACATACAATTATAATATTCTAATAAGAATTTAGTAGTTAATATAAAGTTTTATTAAACGTTTGTTATTTACTTTTATGATTTTCCCTCAAAACATACTCATATAGTATTCTAATATGAATTTAGTAGTTAATATAAGGTTTTATTAAACATTCGTTAGTTACTTATATGATAGTTCCTCAAAACATACTCTTGTAGTATTCTAATATGAATTTAGTAGTTAATATAAGGTTTTATTCAACATTTGGTAGTTACTTAATTGAGTTTTCCTCAAAACATACTTTTATCGTATTGTAACAACAATTTCTTAGTTAATATAAGGTTTTATTAAACATTTGTTAGTTACATATATGATTTGTCCTCATAACATACTCTTATAGTATTCTAATATGAATTTAGTAGTTAATATAAGGTTTTATTAAACATTTGTTAGTTACTTATATGATTTTTCCTCAAAACATACTCTTATAGTATTCTAATATGAAATTAGTAGTTACTATAAGGTTTTATTGAACATTTGTTAGTTACTTACATGAGTTTTCCTCAAAACATACTCTTATTGTATTCTAAAAACAATTTCTTTGTTAATATAAGGTTTTATTAAACATTTGTTAGTCACTTATATGTTTTTTCCTCAAAAGATACTCTTATAGTATTCCAATAAGAATTTAGTAGTTAATATAATGTTTTATTAAACATTTGTTAGTTACTTATATGATTTTTCCTCAAAACATACTCTTATAGTATTCTAATAAGAATTTAGTAGTTAACTGTTAATATAAGGTTTTATTGAACATTTGTTAGTTACTTACAAGAGTTTTCCTCAAAACATACTCTTATAGTATTCTAATAAGAATTTAGTAGTTAATATAAGGTTTTATTAAACATTTGTAATTTACTTATATCATTTTTCGTCAAAACATACTCTTATAGTATTATAATATGAATTTAGTACTTTATATAAGGTTTTATTAAACACTTGTTAGTTACTTATATGATTTTTCCTTAGAAAATACTCTTATAGTATTTTAATATGAATTTAATAGTTAATATAAGGTTTTATTCAACATTTGTTAGTTACTTACATGAGTTTTCCTCAAAACATACTCTTATTGTATTCTAACAACAATTTCTTTGTTAATATATGGTTTTATTAAACATTTGTTAGTTACTTATATGTTTTTTCCTCAAAAGATACTCTTATAGTATTCTAATAAGAATTTAGTAGTTAATATAATGTTTTATTAAACATTTGTTAGTTACTTACATGATTTTTCCTCAAAACATACTCTTATAGTATTCTAATAAGAATTTAGTAGTTAACTGTTAATATAAGGTTTTATTGAACATTTGTTAGTTACTTACAAGAGTTTTCCTTAAAACATACTCTTATAGTATTCTAATAAGAATTTAGTAGTTAATATAAGGTTTTATTAAACATTTGTAATTTAGTTATATGATTTTTCCGTCAAAACATACTCTTAAAATGCTATAATTTCATCAATGTTCGGTGTTTTGATAATAATATATTTAGTTAATTGAAAGCGAAAATCAGAGTGTGAACTAATGGCTTAATCTATGAAATAAAGCTACACATTTCAGTGCTCAAAATTTTATATGAAGCAGATTTTCTAAACATTTTTTCTTGTGTTCTTAATTATAAGATTTTCCTTGCAGCCTTCATTTACTATCATCATGGTATTATCGAATTGTCCTCTCTTTTTGATGAATTAGTGTTGGCTTTCTTTCATTTAGGGGAGAGTAGAATAAAAATTCCACTTGATGCTCTTCTTTTCTTTCTTTTTTAATTGTATTTGGTATGCTAATATGGCAATAGGTTTTACTTAAAATGAGTGTGATGCTCATAATGCATGATATATTAAATAAAATATGCCTCTTTATAGTGATAAACTGGTCTGATCTTATTCCACTGGTTATTTTGATTGATTGCTCTTCTGAGCTCAATTCGGCTTTCTTGTTCCTCGATTTATTGGTTTTGAATGATGCAGGCAAGGATCATAACTTTTGAGCTTTATCTATGCATGATAACTTTGATCAGATTGGCCTTGCATAGAAGGTAGCCATATTCTAAACTTCTGAAAGTTCTGTTCGTACGGTTATTATGAATTATCATTTAATCTCTTGCTCTACATTTCATTAACAGGTTGAGGAATATGAACTTCTTGAAATGAGGCGTATTGTTGCTTATATCTACAAGAAAACTGACAGGTGGATGTAAAGGCTCGGATTTTTAAATCCTATTTTTTTTCGGAAAAAGAGAATTAAAAATGAAATTAAAATCGGTTTTAAAACTCGTTTAGCGGGATTCGAGGAAACTAACTCTCAGAAACTAATTTTGGGTTTCAAAATTCACATATTCAGGATTATTTTACCGGTTATTTAATTTGACGTTCCACCATTTAATACATTTCCTATGTGAGCCACCCTAAGGAGCGCTGCAGACCCCTATTTCCTAGCTGCACTCAAGTCCCTACCTCCTAGCTAGCTGTGGTTCGGCCTCCCCTCCCCTATAAACCCATCACCACCCTTTCACATCTCCCCTGCTGCACTCCATCCCTCCTACTGCACTCCATCACCATTTCACCATCACCATCGTCGCCACCGTCTTCATCCCCAAACCACTGTCTCCTCCTCCTCCTTCTATCCTTCCACCTCGAGCCACCAGCGGAAGGTCCTACACATCCCTCGGAGCCACCAGCAGCGACAACGGACACCACCGGAACTGCCACGGAGCCACCGCAACCTATTCCTTTCTAATCTTCGATCAATCGTGAAGCTAACTTCCGGTAAGCGTCCCTCCTTCGTTTTTGATTGAAATTGCTTGCGGTCTTCACCATAACACTCATCCACATCCGGTGTAGGTCCGACAAGCCATCGCGAGCCACCGGCGAAGCCCAGAACTCCGATCGAGAGCTCCGAAGTCGCGAAAAATCCATCTCGGTGAGCTCCGAATTTATCCTCGTTTCGATTAGTTTCTTAGTCTTTTTCGATGCTTAGACTAGTCGAGAGTGTGCGTGAGATGAGTGCGGGATGATCGGGTGAGGTTCAGAGCTCCGACGATCGTTGGAGCTCGGTCGGCGTGAGCGAGAGCGCGAGAGGCGAGGCGAAGCAAGTACGAGCGGCGAGGACGAGCGCAGCGAGTGCGCGAGGCGAAGCGGGTGCGAGCAGGGTCCGACCTGGGCGAGTCCAGGCGGGAGTGTGAGAGACGGCCGGTGTCGAGCTGTCCTCGGCGACCTTCCCCTCCAGGCGGTGTCGAGCAGCACAGAACGGCCGACATCGAGCGCAGCGGGAGCTGTAGATTGGAATTTGATGGAGGAAGAAGAAGGGCGTGGGCCTCTCCTTGCCCAGTCAGCATTTGTGGGCTCCTTTTTACTAACATATATTTTGTTTGATTAAACCGGTTTGGGTAATTGCGGGTTTGGTTCGGTTCGGGTTTAACCGTTTACTTATCTAAATATTTAATGGTATTTAAAATAAAATATAATATTATTGGGGGTTAAAATATATTATTTGGACTTATGAATGTTAAAAAGTAAGTTGAAAAAGGGATTTAACGAGTATTTTCAAGGGGTCGAATTCGTAAATGTTTAATTCGAATTTGAAACGGTTTTGAGACTAACCTAAGAGTAAGACTTATTCGATGACTAACCAGTATGATAATAGGATCAGTTGATTTGCGGTATGATATGTTTGACTAATAGCATGCTATTGTGGTGATTTATTATAAAGGGTTAAATATTGGTTATCAATGATGATGATGATGATGATGATGATGATGATGATGATGATGATGATATATATATATATCCTTATGTATGAGTATGAAATAATAATATATGCGAATTTGGCTAAGCATGATATAGAGGTTATCTTAAGCTGATGAGATGGCGGATTATATATATGTTGAACAGTATGAGATGAGAGATGATTGATCATAATGAACTGAAAGTGTGACGGATGCGAACTTGTTTATTTATCTATTTGTATGAGTGTATGATATATGTGTTCAGAGTGGCTAGAGACATATACTCGGTGTATTATCGTTATGTACCTAGGTGATACTCTGTGACCGTGACTACTGTGTGCTGGATTCTTCTTTTGCTGATCTTCTAGCCAGGTAAGTACCTCCGGGGCTTACTCAGTAACTAGTACCTCCTGCCTGATGTGTCATATAGTATGTAGGTGTTGCATATTGTTGGTAGGTGATACTCAGTAACTAGTACGTCCTGCCTGATGTGTCATATACTCGGTGTATTATCGTTATGTACCTAGATGATACTCTGTGACCGTGACTACTGTGTGCTGGATTCTTCTTTTGCTGATCTTCTAGCCAGGTAAGTACCTCCGGGGCTTACTCAGTAACTAGTACCTCCTGCCTGATGTGTCATATAGTATGTAGGTGTTGTATATTGTTGGTAGGAGGAAATCGAGTATGCAAAATAGAATGTAAATAAACTAAGGCAAACCAGATTCCATCCCTTGCAAATAATTACAAGACCTCCTCCTGATGTAGCAGCGGGAAGTCAGGATCGATCCACGAGGAAGCGTGTCAGCGGATCCTAGGCAGCGGTGGAATCTCACAGAAGTCGACAACAGTGGTCGTAGATCTCGAGTACAGCAACATGCCAGAAGATTGGACAGTCGAACACAGCGCAACAGCAAGCACAGGCACTGGGTGTAGTCGATCTCGACCAGAGGCTACTCGAGATCGAGTAAGGCCTTCGTCGACGTCGGCTTGGCTTGTCGAGTACCTGCACACAGAAGCTACATCGACTTTGGTCGAAGATCAGTGGTCGAGATCGAGTTGTGCTATTCGATCTCGAGGAAAGCAGAGAATAAAACGAAAGAAAATAAATGCAAAGGCTTTGGGATTTTTAACTAAACTATATGAAAAGGACTTCCAAGATTGGGGTTTGCAACAACAATAACCAAGCATGCATAAGGCAGAAATAATACAGATAATCATGTGAATCGCATCAAAGGACAAGCTTTCGCCTTTTCCAACAATTAGATAACTCTTTCAAGAAACCCTAATTGTCTCTACTGATTTTATGTTTACAATCCAAGTTGTTATCATGGACCTCTATTAGATGGGTAATAAACACTAAAAAAGTAGTAGATGCTCAAAACTTGATAAAAGTCAGATCTTTACCTCAAACACGCATGGCTATCGTCGGGCTCGCCCCAACCCTGGAAGTGGCTTGACTACTCGCGCTTCATCATAATTAAAGACATCAATAATAAAAGAAAATAAACTTGCATTAATAAAATAAAATAGAGCTTACAACCAAAGGAAGCCAATTCCGCTCTCGCTTCACCAACTCCTCTTGGCCACTCACTCTCTCTCTCTATTACTACTTCTATTGATTGCTGTGTGATTGAATCAATGGAAATCAGCCCCATGGGCTTTATTTATAGGCTTCTAAACCTTGCTATTGAAGGGTAGAATATATCTATCTATATCTAAAAAGTTTAAAAGATAAATAAAAGTAATTTAGGAATTAAATCTATAAAGAGGAAATTAAATCTAAATAGGGAATTATATCTAAAGGTCTCAAGTGGATAAATCTCTCTTCTTCATGATAGATCTTGATAAACCGGATAGACTCGGCAACCTTCGGGCCCAAGTAATCCCAATCCGAGTAGGATAGATCAAAACGCGTTACGCGGCATCTGGAGGCTTCCTCGATCTCGAGTAAGGCTACTCGATCTCGAGTAGAATTGTTGTCGACTGGGCTGGCTCGGCATCTCGGCTAGCTGGTGCTCGACAGGCTCGGACTCTGGCTCACGGGCGTCGTCGATCTCGAGTACTCTTACTCGATCTCGAGTAAGGTGGCTCATCGACTTGGCCGGCTTGGTGTATTGGGTAGCTTCTTGTCGACATGCTCGGACACAGGCTCACAGGTGTACTCGATCTTGAGAAGTGGTCCTCGATCTCGATGAACCTGGGCTCATCAACTGGTGTGCTCGACAATGTCGGGTAGATCTTCTCGATGTGCTCGGTTATGGCTCCCCGGCTTTGTCGACATCGGGTAACAGTCCTCGATCTCGAGGAAGATGTCCAGGCATGGTCGGGTAGTCTCTCCTCGACTCTGGGTAATTTCTCCTCGACTTCGGATAATCCTTCCTTGGCTCCGGACAATCCCTCCTTGGCTCCGGGTTTTGTCGACATCGAGTAGGGAACTCGATCTCGAGGAAGGTTCGGGAGTCGGGTTCTTCGTCTTCAGCTTCTCGACATAGGCTCTTCGATCAGTGCAGGTGCCTAGACATGACTCGTCGAGATCGACTAGAGTTCGTCGATATAGAGTAGACTTGGGTCTCCGTCCTTGCTTCTTGGTTTTCTCCCGAAATGGTTCTGCAATATTAAACAGAAACTTATGTAGATCTCCATTTCTGACAAATACGCATATACTACATAAATTCGACATATTCCCAACCCGAAATATGCAAAATGTAAAGAATATGAACCTAAAATATGCATAAAGACATGGCTACTTTGGAGACATCAAATCACCCCATACTTAGACTTGCTTGTCCTCAAGCGATAACCAAACAATAACCAAGACCTACAACACATCCTTCAAGTCTTCGCCTTTGTCAAAAGTAACATCTCAAATAGTAGCAATGTAAGACAAGTGAATTTAACGTCATCACACATATACGAGCGATCCATAGGCATAGGCAATATAAATCCAACCTCACAAGGATAATGTGTTTAGGCTATAAAGATCAACTCTCAACTCGATTCCATATACAATCTCATAAACATTGTAATTTAAATATAAATCCACTTCGCAACCAATTATGAAAATGCAACAAGAATTATCAGGAGGACTTCGCTCAATAGAAGTCTTCAAAGAAGATTCCATTCGGCGGGGTTGTAATGGGGCTTGGTAAGAAATATAAGGGTATGGAGTTATTTGGCCATGTGGTGCTTAATAAAATTCGGGAATCAAGACTCCTAAATCTCCAACACAACTTAACCAAACCATAACTCTCAATCATATGCATCAACCAAACTCTCCAACTTTTCTCAACGAAGTATGTAACCTTTCAAACTTCCTCAACCTCTCCAAAGTATGCATCTTGGGAAATAATGAAAGAAATAAGAAAAATTTGGCTCATGCACTTTATTCTCAAACATATATACTTTTTTCTCTTCTTTTTTTCGATTTTTTTTTGAAACAAAAATAATAAAACTAATGCTAGTGCATTTATATGGTGAGCAAAAAGTCCTTTTACATAATATGCATAGCAAGATAAAAAAATAAGACCAACCCTATATCTCAATAAACTCAAAAATCCTTCTTGCTTGAAATCCAACATAAGCTCATTCCTTCCACAAACCATTATTTCAACCAACTCTAAGTCTTAATTCCCAAATGTGGGTCAGACTCAATTTGGCTAAGGATAATTTTGTGGAGCTTACAATAAAAGTCTCAGGCTAATGTTCTGGCTTCAAGCAGGGATAATGCAGGGTAGGTAAAGAGAGGATAAAATTGGCATAAAAGGTGCACCCATCATTTAATTCTCATTCACATAAACATATAAACGCATTGACTTTGAATAACTATCACAATATTTAGAGATGCATAGGAAGAGTAAATACACTCAAGAAAGCAGAGGGACTTTTAATGTTCTCCCTATAAGGCCAAAATTCTCACTGGAACAATTTTTGTTGGATTTTAACCTTTAGCTTAGGATCATATGTGCTCAATTTCATCACAAGTTCACAATCCACATAAAAACAATTTCGAGGACTTAGGCTAAACCTTCCAAACATGCCATAGGATTTACATGATCAAGTCGGTCATTATTTATCATCATAGGACATCTAAGTTAGGGTATAAAAACTAAGACAATGCAAAAATTTAAACATACATTTTTTTTTCTTTTCTCGACATTTTCTATTTTTTTTACTTTTTTTTATGCAAAAAAAACAAGGCTAAAGTATTACAAAAGACTAAAATGCATGAAATTTAAACATGAATGCATAACATAAAAATTAAAATTTCACCATGTAAACCAAAAGCAAGACTAAAACATATAATAATGATAATGAGCCCTTCCCCAACCCCATACTTAAAATATACAGTGTCCCCACTGTATAAAATCAAATAAAACAAGAGTAAAGGAAGGAACTCACAGGATAACACATCGAGGAGGGCAGAATAGGCATGTCGAGTAACTGATCCTGGTCGATCTCGAGTACGGAACTCGATCTCGAGGAGTCTTCTGCGTTCAGTGGCTTCTGAAGTCGAGGAGCTTCTGGGCTTGTCAATATCGAGTTGGCCTACTCGATATCGAGGAGTGTCTGGGCTGTTCCTCCTTGTCGTCGTCGACTTGGCCTTCGTCGATTCTGACTGTTTTTCAGGGACTTCTTATTCCACTTTTCGCGATCCTTTATATGCTTTCCGACCTAAAAGTGTTAGATTGCACACAAAAAAACAAGACTATCCACAGGAAGTATTCTAAAAGACATAGAACCAAAACAAAAAAACAAAATCAAAAAGTTCAAAAGTTCCAAAATTCATTAAGTTATATATACACGCTCTAGATTTTAGAGTCGCTAGGCCGACTTCTCCGTTTGCGCTCAAGGACCATTAGTTTGGGGCCCACTCATGCTTGGCCTTTCTCCTGGATCATCTAGGTCCTGATGGTAGTATGCAAGCTCAGCTGACAGATGGTCGCTTGCATCATCTCCCTTCTCTTTCTTCTTCTTCCTTCTAGCTATTAGCTTTCGCAGATTTTCTCGCCACGGGGCCTTACCTCCCCTTAAATTATTGATAAATTTCTTTATGGACTGAGGGGGAGTAGGATTCATACCTGAACTTACCTTTTTGGACCCAAAACAGAAATCTTTGGGCTTGGGGCTAGTCGATGTCGAGTACGGCTGGTCGACCTCGAGTACAGGGACCCCATACTTAGGTTCTGGGCAAGTCAGTGGCTCAGCAGAGGTTGTCGACATCGACAAGGGCTTGTCGAGATCGAGGAGAAGCTTAGTCGAGATCGAGTTGGCTTGGTCGACCTCGAGTATAGTGCTCTTGCTTTCCTCCGCTGTTTGCTTGGTCCCGTGGTTGCTGATGCTTTTCACCTCCAGCCATGAAATTTCCTCTTTTGCAGGGCCAAAAGAGAAATCCAAAACCTCATCGCCTATGGTGAAGGTGAGCGAGCGATTCTTAACACTAATTCTGGAATCTGCAGTTGCTAAGAATGGTCTACCAAGGATAATAGGGCTAGTAGGATCTTCAGCACAGTCTATGATAAGGAAATCTGTTGGAACAAAGAATTTACCAACCTGGACGGGGACATTCTCAACTATACCTGTAGGGATGACTACTGTATTGTTTTCCATGTATAGTTTGGCATCCACAGGCTCTATGCATCCTATTTTTACCTTCCGCCAGATTGATAGAGGCATGATGCTCACACTTGCTCCTAAATCACACAGAGACTCATATTTATATTTTCCAAAACCCACAGTAACAGAAAACTTACCAGGGTCAGGTCTCTTTTCAGGGAAGTGGAGTACTTTGCATTCGCGTGCGATCTCTGAGATGGATCGCTTTTTGCTCAGGATTTCCTTCAGAAATTTGACATATCCAGACATCTCTTGCAGGGCTTCTGTAAAAGGAATAGAAACATTCAGTTCTTGCAGCATATTAACAAATCTGGTAAACCTACCTGCAATGGGATCTTTCTGTGCTTTGGAAGGGAAAGGCAGTGGCTTTTTCTGCTTTGGAGCCAGATCAGACGTCGGAGGTGTTGCAGAGTCGTCGACGTCGCCTTGTTGTTCCTCGATCTCGACCAGAGGCTCCTCAAGATCGACTGGGGTGGTCGACTTCGACTTGTTGGGCTGCGCAGTGGAGTCCGAGCTCAGCTTCTGGCCTGTGTCGAGCAGCTTCTTGTCGAGGTCGAGTACAGGCTCCTCGAGGTCGAGTAGACTCTACTCTATGTCGAGTTGCTGCTCTGCCTTGTCTTGATGTTTCTCGACCTCTGGCTCGTGTAATTGATGCCCACTTCTGAGTTTGATAGCTGTGACGTGTCCAGTCTTCCCTTTAGGATTTGGTTCTGTTTGCCCAGGGAGCTGTCCGGACGGTCGTGGGATCTGTGCAGCGATTTGACCTATCTGGGTCTCTATTCCCCTTTTCCAGATGTCTAGCTCTCCAAATTTTGTGTTGAAATTCTGGAGCTGATTGTTGATGGTGTTTGTAGCCTGCAGGTTCTGTGTATGATTTCGGCGCAACTCATCAAGGATCAGCTGTAGATCGTCCTTCTTTTGATCCCTTTCTGGATGTCCTGGAGCTCTGTAGGGTGGGGGGTTCCTAGGAGGACCTTGGTTTCACTGTGGTTGATAGAACCTTTTATCTCCCATGTAGCGATTGGGACCCCCAGCATATGCCACTTCTTCATGTGTCTCTGCCAACCTGACTCGCTCAGTATGTGGGCACTCAGTAGTGGTGTGCCGTTGTGATTCGCATTCGATGCAAGGCTGATTGACAGACAGATATTTGACTTGCTTGAGGAGCTTGCGATTCTGGTCTGTGTAGAACTGCTCCTTGACATCTGGGTCAATCTCCTTAGCTGGCTCATAGAGTGGCATAGATGGTGCTGGCCTGGCATAGGAGTTCTCTTCATAGTTTGCAGTAGACCCATATTTGTTGTCATAATTAGTGAGCTTGTCTAGCACACCCCAGGCGTCAATTGGTGGCATTGTCAGATACTCATAGCGAGTGTACTGATTGATCCTGTCCTTAGTGACTTGATCAAGAGAGTTGAAGAAGATCTCCTGAATGACGTAGGGTGGCTGTCCATGAGTAGGGCAAGATCGCAGCAGTTCTTTGTAGCGTTCCCATTCCTTTGCCAGTGGTTCCCCAGGCTTCTGTTTGAAAGCGGTGATTTTCTGGCGGAGGAGTGCTGTCTTGGCGGGTGGGAAGAATTTATTTAGAAACTCTTGCTCTACTTGGGCCCATGTTGTGAGTGATCTTGGTTTCAGCCCTTCAAGCCACTTCAGTGCAGGCCCAGCGAGAGACCAGGGAAAAGCCTTCATCTTGACATATTCCAAAGTTGTACCTTCAGCAAGAGTACGACACATGTCAGAAAAATTGGTAATATGTTCAAGAGGACACTCATTAAATTTGCCGTAAAAAGCATTATTTTTAAGCTCTATCAGAAATTGAGTGCGAATTTCAAAACAGTTTTCAGGGATAAGAATTGCCGATTCAGGCACGACGAGAGTTGGATGCATATAATCCTCAGCAGTGGTTGGTTATTGGGCAAGCTCAGCTTCTGCTTGCCTTGCGCGCTCAACTTCTTGTTTCCTCGCTGCCCTTTCAGCGGCGATAGTAGTATCCTTTGCGGCTAGTTCCCTTGTAAGCCTTGCAATGAGCTGTTCTTGCGTCTCAGCAGCCGCCATGGCTCTTTGTAGTTTAGCTCTGATGTGTAGAAGGCGTTATGGTTCGTCTAAGCCATCAAACTCAGGTGGTTGACCAGAACGGCGCATACACCTGTAAAGTAACTCAAAGTAGATGTGAGATTTAACTACCTAAAGCGAATGATAGCTTCCCCGGCAACGGCGCCAATTTGTTGGTAGGAGGAAATCGAGTATGCAAAATAGAATGTAAATAAACTAAGGCAAACCAGATTCCGTCCCGTGCAAATAATTACAAGACCTCCTCCTGATGTAGCAGCGAGAAGTCAGGATCGATCCACGAGGAAGCGTGTCAGCGGATCCTAGGCAGCGGTGGAATCTCACAGAAGTCGACAACAGTGGTCCTAGATCTCGAGTACAACAACACGACAGAAGATCGGACAGTCCAACACAGCGCAGCAGCAAGCACAGGCACTGGGTGTAGTCGATCTCGACCAGAGGCTACTCGAGATCGAGTAAGGCCTTCGTCGACGTCGGCTTGGCTTGTCGAGTACCTGCACACAGAAGCTACATCGAATTTGGTCGAAGATCAGTAGTCGAGATCGAGTTGTGCTATTCGATCTCGAGGAAAGCAGAGAATAAAACGAAAAAAAATAAATGCAAAGGCTTTGGGATTTTTAACTAAACTGTATGAAAAGGACTTCCAAGATTGGGGTTTGCAACAACAATAACCAAGCATGCATAAGGCAGAAATAATACAGATAATCATGTGAATCGCATCAAAGGACAAGCTTTCGCCTTTTCCAACAATTAGACAACTCTTTCAAGAAACCCTAATTGTCTCTACTGATTTTATGTTTACAATCCAAGTTGTTATCATGGACCTCTATTAGATGGGTAATAAACACTAAAAAAGTAGTAGATGCTCAAAACTTGATAAAAGTCAGATCTTTACCTCAAACACGCATGACTATCGTCGGGCTCGCCCCAACCCTGGAAGTGGCTTGACTACTCGCGCTTCATCATAATTAAAGACATCAATAATAAAAGAAAATAAACTTGCATTAATAAAATAAAATAGAGCTTACAACCAAAGGAAGCCAATTCCGCTCTCGCTTCACCAACTCCACTTGGCCACTCACTCTCTCTCTCTCTATTACTACTTCTATTGATTGCTGTGTGATTGAATCAATGGAAATCAGCCCCATGGGCTTTATTTATAGGCTTCTAAACCTTGCTATTCAAGGGTAGAATATATCTATCTATATCTAAAAAGTTTAAAAGATAAATAAAAGTAATTTAGGAATTAAATCTATAAAGAGGAAATTAAATCTAAATAGGGAATTATATCTAAAGGTCTCAAGTGGATAAATCTCTCTTCTTCATGATAGATCTTGATAAACCGGATAGACTCGGCAACCTTCGGGCCCAAGTAATCCCAATCCGAGTAGGATAGATCAAAACGCGTTACGCGGCATCTGGAGGCTTCCTCGATCTCGAGTAAGGCTACTCGATCTCGAGTAGAATTGTTGTCGACTGGGCTGGCTCGGCATCTCGGCTAGCTGGTGCTCGACAGGCTCGGACTCTGGCTCACGGGCGTCGTCGATCTCGAGTACTCTTACTCGATCTCGAGTAAGGTGGCTCATCGACTTGGCCGGCTTGGTGTATCGGGTAGCTTCTTGTCGACATGCTCGGACACAGGCTCACAGGTGTACTCGATCTTGAGAAGTGGTCCTCGATCTCGATGAACCTGGGCTCATCAACTGGTGTGCTCGACAATGTCGGGTAGATCTTCTCGATGTGCTCGGTTATGGCTCCCCGGCTTTGTCGACATCGGGTAACAGTCCTCGATCTCGAGGAAGATGTCCAGGCATGGTCGGGTAGTCTCTCCTCGACTCTGGGTAATTTCTCCTCGACTTCGGATAATCCTTCCTTGGCTCCGGACAATCCCTCCTTGGCTCCGGGTTTTGTCGACATCGAGTAGGGAACTCGATCTCGAGGAAGGTTCGGGAGTCGGGTTCTTCGTCTTCAGCTTCTCGACATAGGCTCTTCGATCAGTCCGGTTGTCCTCCTTGAGTTACATATATATCACGAGATACGAGATGAGCATGAGATATGATATGATGATGAGATTTGATATGTTATAGCATCGAACTGGCCAGTCTCCACCCTGTCTGGAAGAGGGGTGGTGGTAGAAGAGGGATATATCGCTCGGTATTCTTTTTTAAGGCCTTCCTCAATATCCTGCATATATGAATTAGGAGCATGATAGTGTGGTTAAGATTTCAGTACTGCACAAAGGCATCCTTTATTCTAGGTATATATGTCCTCAACGCGGTCAGAGGACCCGCGGGCGGACTCTTGGCCTGACTTTGTGGTATAGTTTCAGGTACCTAATCAACTGCTTGATTTTGTGTTATTATGGCGGGGTCCATTCATATGGTGGAGAGTGAGTGTTGAACCCTGACTTCACCAGATTCATGCTTTTGAGATTTCTTCCTATTATACTCTTTTTTGACCCGGCTCTGCCGTGGCACTGGTTGTATCATTTTCAGAACTTATATCCTTTGCATGATAAAAGGTTTCGCGCGTTGTAGCCTTAGGGCAGGTACAGGGGTTTACCCCGGGGTCTCCAATGGACCCTTCGAATTTGGGTGCGAAATCCCACTTTAAACTACGAATCCTTGGTTTCAAACCTTCAACCTGTACTCGGGGCGCAAGATCCTAACGAGGGGTTTTATCCCTCGAAACGTAACTCGGGAATCATAATCCTGGGCCGTTACAAAGGTGGTATCAGAGCTGAGGTTTTGCAATCCGAGTACAATAGGTTGAAGATGGTTTTGAAAACCGCCCAATGATTTCAAATGGTTTTGAAAAAAGCTTTCAAAAGGGCAAAATGAATTTAATTGGAATTCAAACCTAAAATGAATAAAGAGGAAACAATCTCGTGGGTAGAGACCAAAGCGATAGACCTCCCTTATGGATGTAGAACTCGGGGAACGGTAGGCAAAATACTAGCTTTGATTTACAAATGGGCCTAGATAACTCCAAGGAACACCAAGGAGGTTAGAGTGTCGAGTTAGGTGACCGTAAGGTTTTGCCCCTCCGGTCAGCCGTCCCTCGAAGGACGGCATAGATCGTCTCTATGCTTAATTTATACATATATGCAATTGGGCCCGAGGGCAATCCTCCTTGAAGGGGATCATATTAATCGTTGAGTGCTTCTGTGCTGAGTGTTTAAATTAACCGTTCATGTAGTCATTATGGTCGATACTAGACGCGGTTCAGTTGGGCGTGGGGGTAGGACACGTCGTGGCCGGGGACGCCCCCGTCGGATTGCTGTTGAGAGCGTCGAGGAGCACGATGCGGACGATCACGCTGAGAAGCGAGCTTCGCCTCCGTCGGCTGACGACCAAATTCCGATTTCCATAGAGACTAGGCTTGGACAGGTAGAGACGGCGCTTCACGACATTCTGAGCGAGTTACGAGGAGGAGCCCGATCTACAACACCGACGCCCGAGGTTCCTGATCAGCCAGTTGAGCCTGTAGCCGATGCGCGCCCTGAGAAGCGCGTTGACTGGGTCAAGACGCTAGCTCAGTGTTGTCCTCCGGCTTTTACTGGAGAGGTTGGGGGGATATTGAGAGATGGTTCCATGAGATGGATGGGTTGTTCGACCATGTTGCTATCCCCGCTTCCGAGAGACAGAGACTTGCCGCAGGCCGTCTACAGGGAGATGCTTTTGACCGCTGGTCTTTATTTAAGATAGACCAGGCTGAGTGGACCTACGAGGAGTTTATGTGATACGTTTGCGATACCTTATCCTTCGCCTGTGGGCTCAAGATCAAGAACCACGCCGTATATTTGCCCGATGTTGCAATGCTCTTCCAATATCTCCTGATTAACAAAATTAACTAAACGAATTAATAACTATCTAAAGCAACCATTCTTAACTTAAGAAAATTAACAACTAACCTATATCGATGGAAACAATTTAACTAATTAAACTAAGCATTAACTTAAAGGAATTCAAGAAATTAACAATTAAAAAGTGATGGAAACTTAATGAAATCTAAACTAAACAAAAATTAAACTAATCTAAGTAATACTAACTAACGCAACAGGTTTTATAACTTAAGAAAAGTTCTAACAAAATAAGCTATGAAAATTAATTAACTAATTTAAATTGAAGTAACATCAAAGAAGCAAAGGAAAGTAAAGAAAGCGTTAGAACAGGGAGACGCAGGTCTGCGAGCGCGCAAGGCAGGTCCGGGATGCGCGGAAGCCGGGTGTTGTTGCAGGAGGATGGTCAAGTTCTTAGGTAGAAAATAGCGAAAGACAGAAATAAAAGCAGAAAAGACAAAGCAAAACAGAAACAAAAGCAAAGACAGAAAATAGCGAAAGAAAGTAAAGAACAAAGCAAGACAACAGACGTACTCGATCTCGACAACAACCTACTCGAGATCAACTACAGCAAGTCGACAACAGAAAACAGAAACTGAAAATCGATGACAACAGAAGAAAACTCAACTCGACCTAGACTAGTTCTACTCGATATCGAGTACAGGCTACTCGAGATCGACGAGACTCTCCTCTGTATCGACTGGAAAACTCAGAAACTTAAATTGCAAATTTCGAACACAAACTCAGAATTTCGATGAAATAAATTCAATATAATAAAAAACTTCCAAGACCAGGGTATCAACACCACAACGATAACCATGCAAAGTAACATATAAAGGCATAAAAGATCATGCTTTCCATCAAAGTAACTTTCGTTACTAACAAATAGGCATATAGAGGCTTTCGCATAAACCCTAATTGTTACTAACCATTTTCACATAATTAATCCATGTTGCATTAAGATCACTTTCGCTTCAATAACACAAACAAGGATCACCTTCAACTCTCGCAAAAGAATCATGCTCATAGGGATAGAAGACGAATTGCATAACAAGATCTGACCTTTACCGCATCACCTCACATGGCCACCGTCAGGCTCACCCCAGCCCCAGAAGTGGGTGGACTACTCGCTCTTCATTATCAAGAAAGACATTAAATAACAAAAGAAACTAACTTGCATTGAATTAAATAAAGAAAGCTTACAACCCACAAGACAAATCCGCTTTCGCCTTTCCACCTTGCTCGCTACAAACTCTCTTTCTCTACTCCTACTTACTTGAATTGAATTGATTGTGTTTCTGAATGAATGAAAAACCAGCCCCTAGGGCCTTATTTATAGTCTTCTAATCCTTGCTAATCAAGGATAGAATCTTCTATCTATATCTACTTAAAGCTTAAAGATAAATAAAATGCTTAAGGGAAATAAATTTTTAAAGGAAAACTATATCTAAACTAGGTAGTATGTCTTCATGTTGATAGATCTTCCTTCCATAGATAGATGATGATAGATTTCGGCCAACTCGACTTCCTTCGTGCCCAAGTAACTCCAAGTCGAGTAGGATTCGTCGAACCGAGTAACGCGTCTCTGCTAGCTGGTTCTCGACAGACTCGGACATGACTCCTGGGAGTCATCGATCTTGACTAGGGCTCCTCGAGATCGACTAGGGGTGTGGTCGAAAACGGCTCTCTGGTGATGTCGAGGACTCCTCCTCGGCATGGACTCGGACAGGCGCTGGGTAGCTCGTCGATCTCAACAAGATATCCTCGAGATCGAGTAGAGATCTGCCCGGTGTCTTCGTCCTTGGCTTCTCGATCAGCTCCTCTTCTCAACTTCGGGTATGGCGTCTAGGCTTCGTCGATCTCGACTAGGTGGTACTCGAGATCGAGTAAGGTTCCGGAGCTGGGTTGGTCTGGCTCTCGACACTGCTCTTGGTCGACAAGGCCTGTGCTCGGACATGTTCGTCGAGATCGAGTATGGTCTACTCGAGATCGAGTAACCTGTGCTTTCAGCTTGATTCGACTGGTTCCGATGCTGCCTTGACCTTGGACTTCTGTAGTGGGTTTCCGAGCTTTTCTGACCTTCCTTAGAATTGCTGTAAAACATCTCGAATTCTGCGAATTAAACAGAAACTGGTGTAGATTCCATAATTTGGCAAATAAACATAAGCTACATAGATTATGTACTATCTTAGCTCAAATGAATGAAATGTATGCAGAAATCGATATAAAAGTTACTGTAAAACATGGCAGATTCAGCTCACAACACTGGGCGTCTCAGGGACCTTGCTCGTTGGGAGCGGAGGCCAGACACTAGGAGCCTGGAGTACTCGCTGGGGCAAAGCCGATGATCCGCGATCGAAGACTGGCGAACGAGGGCGAGCACTGCGAGCGACACCAAAGGTTCCGCGTGCTTGCGCCGAAGGCGCCGAGGGATCATGCGAGCGTTGCTGCTGGGACGAGGGCGAGAGCGAGAGCCGAAGCGGCCCTGGCGCTAGGCGCCGAAGCCTATGGAGCCGGTGCCGAGGCCCAAGGCACCGGTGTTCCTCTCCTTCCTTGAAGCGTCGACTGGTTAGGGGTTTAGGTGGTGTTTGGTTTCGGTGGTAAAGAGTGACGAAGGTGATGGTGATGATTGTGTTGGATGAATGCCGTATGTAACAATAACATAAGAACCGGATAGCTTTTGGGATTGATAATCGAGAACCCTTTAATCCTATAAAGGGGTTTCTCAATTCTATTCAATCAGATTTAATTTAAAGAGAACTACATTGTTTAAATAGAAAACTAACAACCAATTCTAATCGTGCAAGATAGAATTTAGGTTGATAAAGATAGATTAAAAATAACCTAAAGATAAATAAACCTAACTAAGATAGAATTTAAATACTTAGGGAACAAGATATATCTAGAGGAGATATAATCTTGTACATTATTAATCAAATTGCATAAAATAATAATTAATAAAATAATAAACTAATTTGAAGACTAGAACCGGCCCACACATTCAGGCTACTCGACATGGGCCTCAAGAGCACTCGATATACATCTTGAATCTTCTTCCATGGTGGCGTCTTCTTCTTCCTCTTGAGGAAGAGACTCTTTGCCATCAATGACCCTCGAATCGGTCTTGAGAGCTCGCCTGGATCAAGATCATTGTTGGACCCACATAAGGTCCTCTTGATCTGCATCATTAGGGATTTGATGCTGAGAGAGTACCGCCCTCCTGGGATTGAGATAGCCCGAGAGGTATCCTTTATGCAAGGCTACTACGACCGATCAGCTCCTGTCTCTACCATCGTTCGCCAGTTCAAGAAGGAATTGGTCTATTGTGCTCACTTGTGCCCTTCCGATGAGAGCCAGATTTGCATGTTATCAATGAGACTGCCACCTCCAGTACTTCTGCATGCCTCCAGCTTAGGAGCTGTCAGCTTTGATCGATTCCTGGAGGTCATCCTCCTGTATGACCAGCAGTGGATCTTGTCCGAGACTGCATACACCACTTCTCTCCCTGAGGTGAAGAGAGCGAGACCAGCGGATGGTCGCGGAGACGACAGGTCCAGGAGAGAAGGCTATGGAGGAGGATTTAGAGGGGGTATCACGGAGTTACACCGAGGGCACCCCAACCGCCCGCTCCAGCTGTTTATGGAGGAGATGCACGAGTGAGGAGTGTCACTTGCCATGGATGCTTCGAGAGAGGTCATTATGTCGCTTCCTGCCCAGATCGTTCGATTGTCTGCTTCACTTCCGGCACCATGGGGCACAGAGCTGCCCGCTGTCTCCAGGGCGGTAGAGCCCCGCTGACTGCAGATTTGTAGTTCCGTCGACGTCAGATCTGCGGCAGAGGATCACGCAGGAGGCTCACTCCACTCCTTATTCTGTCCATCCAGGGAGAAATAAGATGTATCAGGATTTGAGGAGGTATTATTGGTGGCAGAGGATGCGAGCAGACATCACAGATTTTGTAGCCAGATGTCAGGTTTGCCAGCAGGTTCGGATTGAGCACCAGAGACCAGGACGACTTGTCAGGTCGCTTCCAGTTCCCGCGTGGAAGTGGACAGATATCTCGATGGACTTCGTCACTAGGATGAGGCGAGATGTCAGAGGATTCGACGCCATTTGGGTCGTGGTCGATAGGTTGACCAAGTCGGCTCACTTCATTCCGATTCAGGAGACATGGCCAGCATCGCGGTTAGCTGAGGAGTTCATTAGCCTGATCGTGAGACTTCATGGAGTACCTGAGAGGATCGTATCTGACAGAGATGGACGTTTTACCTCAAGGTTTTGGCATCAGGTTCAGGAGAGTCTAGGTACCAGACTGCATTTCAGTACAGCTTATCATCCTCAGACAGATGGCCAGAGTGAGAGAACGATTCAGACCTTGGAGGATATGCTGCGATCATGTGTTTTGGAGTGGGGAGACCGTTGGGTTAGACACCTACCATTGGTGGAGTTTTCATACAACAACAGCTACCATGCGTCGATCGAGATGGCTCCATATGAGGCTCTGTATGGGAGGCGATGCAAGTCGCCAGTTTGCTGGGATGAGCCAGAGGATACGGTTTCATCTTTACCGGACCTAGTTAGAGAGACCATTGATAAGGTGGGACGCATCCGTGAGCACATGAGAGTCACCCAGGATCGCCAGAAGAAGTATGCAGACAGGCGAAGGATAGAGATCGAGTTCGAGGTGGGTTCGCATGTGTGGCTTCGAGTTTCGCCTACCAGAGGAGTTCGATGGTTTGAGATCAAAGGAAAGTTGAGTCCGAGGTATATTGGCCCGTTTGAGATTCTGGATAGAATTGGTGAGGTGGCCTATCGCTTAGCTTTGCCCCCATCCTTGGCTGGTGTTCATGATGTCTTTCACGTCTCACAGCTTCGCCAGTATATCCCTGACCCTAGCCATGTCCTAGACTATTCAGACCTTCAAGTTGAGCCTGACCATACCTTTGTAGAGCGTCCTGTGAGAGTTCTTGACCGTCGTGTCAAGAGGCTTAGGAACAGGGAGGTTCCTTTGCTTCTAGTTCAGTGGTCTAGGAGGAGCCCTGAGAAGGCCACGTGGGAGACTGAGGAGAGTATTCGGGCTAGTTATGGGGATGTCCTAGACGAGTTACTCGCGTCCTATGTCGAGCTGAGTGTAGATATTTCCCTGACCTCCCGAGTGCGGTAAGTTGCCTAGTTGGATTGAGGTTGGTTGGTAGTATCTCTTTGCTTGTGTGCTTATGATTGGTAGTTGTGTGCAGATCCTTGGTGATATGGTATGATGAGCTGTGATGATGTGATGACGTGCTAGATATTTTATGGTATGCGACTATACTTGACGTGTTTATGTCATGCTATTAATACATGATATGAGTGATAATCTATATGTAAATATATATGATGCTTGATGATAGAAATGATGGAAACTGAAGTATTGGAACTTGATCCTAACACGGAACCTAGGAAGAGAATGTGGGGTTAGCCCTTAGAGGTGGATGGTAGGATAAACTGAGAAGTTGGAAATGAACTTGACTAACGTCGAACTTGAAATTCTGAATATATAGTGTTTCAAAAGAGACTAACTTGGATTTTAAAGAAACTAATACGACAGAGTTTTCATTATAACGCCTCACGAAGTGAATACAAGTATTTGAGTTATGATATGGCCAAGGAGTCGGAGTAAGGATGTGGTAGGGGCCCATATTACATCCTTACTACGGTCTATTTGGGGATATTATGATCACGGCAACGGTACTGTGAGGACCTCATAGGGGCACTTATGAGGTATTTACGGGATCAATGGCATGATCCATGGACTCACCGATTTCAAACTTCATCCCCTGTTTTAAAAATGATTTTAGTCTCGATGACGAGACTTGTTTTTAGAGGTGGATGATGGAAAGGCTCGGATTTTTAAATCCTATTTTTTTCGGAAAAAGAGAATTAAAAATGAAATTAAAATCAGTTTTAAAACACTTTTAGCGGGATTCGAGGAAACTAACTCTCAGAAACTAATTTCGGGTTTCGAAATTCACATATTCAGGATTATTTTACCGGGTATTTAATTTGACATTCCACCATTTAATACATTTTCCATCTGAGCCACCATAAGGAGCGCTGCAGACCCCTATTTCCTAGCTGCACTCAAGTCCCTACCTCCTAGCTAGTTGTGGTTCGGCCTTCCCTCCCCTATAAACCCATCACCACCCTTTCACATCTCCCCTGCTGCACTCCATCACCATTTCACCATCACCATCGTCGCCACCGTCTTCATCCCCAAACCACTGTCTCCTCCTCCTCCTTCTATCCTTCCACCTCGAGCCACCAACGGAAGGTCCTACACATCCCTCGGAGCCACCAGCAGCAACAACGGACACCACCGGAACTGCCACGGAGCCACCGCAACCCATTCCTTTCTAATCTTCGATCAATCGCGAAGCTAACTTCCGATAAGCGTCCCTCCTTCGTTTTTGATTGAAATTGCTTGCGGTCTTCACCATCACACTCATCCACATATGGTGTAGGTCCGACAAGCCATCGCGAGCCACCGGCGAAGCCTAGAACTCCGATCGAGAGCTCCGAAGTCGCGAAAAATCCATCTCGGTGAGCTCCGAATTTATCCTCGTTTCGATTCGTTTCTGAGTCTTTTTCGATGCTTAGACTAGTCGAGAGTGTGCTTGAGATGAGTGCGGGATGATCGGGTGAGGTTCAGAGCTCCGACGATCGTCAGAGCTCGGTCGGCGTGAGCGAGAGCACGAGAGGCGAGGACGAGCGCAGCGAGTGCGCGAGGCGAAGCGGGTGCGAGCAGGGTCCGACCTGGGCGAGTCCAGGCGGGAGCGTGAGAGGCGGCCGGTGTCGAGCAGTCGCCGGCGGCCTTCTCCTCCAGGCGGTGTCGAGCAGCACAGAACGGTCGGCGTCGAGCGCAGCGGGAGCTGCAAATTGGAATTTGATGGAGGAAGAAGAAGGGTGTGGGCCTCTCCTTGCCCATTCAGCATTTGTGGGCCCCTTTTTACTAACATATATTTTGTTTGATTAAACCGGTTTGGGTAATTGCGGGTTTGGTTCGGTTCGGGTTTAACAGTTTACTTATCTAAACATTTAATGGTATTTAAAATAAAATATAATATTATTGGGGGTTAAAATATATTATTTGGACTTACGAATTTTAAAAAGTAAGTTGAAAAGGGGATTTAACGAGTATTTTCAAGGGGTCGAATTCTTAAATGTTTAATTCGAATTTGAAATGGTTTTGAGACTAACCTAAGAGTAAGACTTATTCGATGACTAACCAGTATGATAATATGATCGGTTGATTTGCGGTATGATATGTTTGACTAATAGCATGCTATTGTGGTGATTTATTATAAATAGTTAAATATTGGTTATCAATGATGGTGATGATATATATATATTCTTATGTATGAGCATGAAATAATAATATATGCGAATTTGGCTAAGCATGATACAGAGGTTATCTTAAGCTGATGAGATGGCGGATTATATATATGTTGAACAGTATGAGATGAGAGATGATTGATCATAATGAACTGAAAGTGTGACAGATGCGAACTTGTTTATTTATCTATTTGTATGAGTGTATGATATATGTGTTCAGAGTGGCTAGAGACATATACTCAGTTTATTATCGTTATATACCTAGGTGATACTCTGTGACCGTGACTACTGTGTGCTGGATTCTTCTTTTGCTGATCTTCTAGCCAGGTAAGTACCTCCGGGACTTACTCAGTAACCAGTACCTCCTGCCTGATGTGTCATATAGTATGTAGGTGTTGCATATGCATAAGAACATGTCATGTAGTACCATGCTTAGGAAGTGCACTTACGAATGAGCATTCTTATTCTGTATGCGTTTGAATACAGAACGACCGTTATTTGTGAGTCCTAGAGTCCTTGCAAGGGTCATAGGCCAGCCCTGTTTCATCGGGTGTTGTCCTCCTTGAGTTACATATATATCACGACATACGAGATGAGCATGAGATATGATATGATGATGAGATTTGATATGTTATAGCATCGAACTGGCGAGTCTCCACCCTGTCTGGAAGAGGGGTGGTGGTAGAAGAGGGATATACCGCTTGGTATTCTTTATTAAGGCCTTCCTTAATATCCTGCATATATGAATTAGGAGCATGATAGTGTGGTTAAGATTTCAGTACTGCATGAAGGCATCCTTTATTCTAGGTATAGGCGTATTATATGTCCTCAGCGCGGTCAGAGGACCCGCGGGCCGACTCTTGGCCTGACTTGGTGGTATAGTTTCATGTACCTAATCCACTGCTTGATTTTGTGTTATTATGGCGGGGTCCATTCATATGGCGGAGAGTGAGTGTTGAACCCTGACTTTACCAGATTCATGCTTTTGAGATTTCTTCCTATTATACTCTGTTTTGACCCGGCTCAGCCGTGGCACTGGTTGTATCATTTTCAGAACTTATATCCTTTGCATGATAAATGGTTTCGCGCGTTGTAGCCTTAGGGCAGGTACAGGGGTTTACCCCGGGGTCTCCAATGGACCCTTCGAATTTGGGTGCGAAATCCCACATTAAACTACGAATCCTTGGTTTCAAACCTTCAATCTGTACTCGGGGCGCAAGATCCTAACGAGGGGTTTTATCCCTCGAAACGTAACTCGGGAATCATAATCATGGGCCGTTATAGTGGAAGCAATCCATTGCATTGCCAAAGAAAGACAATATTTACAAAGATATTATAGAGACGGCATCTCACAGTGGAGTTGCTTGTTTACTTCATTCAGCAGGTATGGTTTTTCATTTGTTACTGCTGCATTGAGCAGGTCTTCTCTGTTAAGTGCAAACCAGTCCTAATTGCACATCTATAGTTGGTTTCAAAGGTTTCTTAAAGTCGATTGCTTTCACTATTAAGTTACTCTTTTGCAGCAGGTCTTCTCTGTTAAGTTTCTTGTTATTACAACACAAAACGGATTATTGCCTTCATTGTCTTGTTTCTTTTGTTCGTCTATGACTAGGGATTTAATAAATGTGTCTTGACCTTTAATTATAAACTATTGTCATTTTGCTAGTCAAGAATAAAATAGTTCGTGAAATCATTGAGTTTGTCAAAGTACATCCATCTTTCTTTGATCGATTACTTGTGAAGTGCTCACTTTACTGTTTTATTTGTGTTAAAAGAAAGAGTACTTATGCAGTGCTCACTATCTGATAGGTTAGCGCAGGCTTCAGACATGTAATCTGTTTTGATTTTTTAGTGAGTCCTATATGTGTGTGTATTTATATGGTTCAAGCTTTTGCAATGAAAGTCAGTATCTATCACATCTCATCAACCTGGATTCAAAGTGAATAGATATACACTTTGTCTTCTTGTCAATGTTGAAGCGGTAAGTGATGGTTTATACCTTTTCTTTATTTTTTTTAATATTTTATTTCAACTGAACCTGGCCACTAAAGAGTTGATTTCTGAATCATTTTCTGTCTGCTATCTCTTTTGTCTTTTCTTATGCAATTTCTCTATTTGGTAATGAAAAATGTATGTATGAATAAAATTATTTTCTAGTTGAATGATCGTAGATGTTGGGGATGAGGTTAGTCATGCATTTTGTATTTTTTCTGGATAATTGATCATAGATGTTGGGATGAGTTCAGTCGGGCATTTTCTGCTACGCTATTTGGAACAAGTAGATATAGTTTTTTGTGTCAACACTGCAGTCGCTTCTCTTTACACACTTGCTTATCGCTCCTCTCATCTTCCTCCCATCTCGCGATTGTGCTTTACTTGAATCTGCAATCACTTATGTTGTCAACGCTGCAATCATTTCTCTTTACACACTGTCGTCAATACTGCAGTCACTTTTGGTGTGGTTATTTAGGGTTTTGAAGTATATTGGGGGTTTGAGGTTCACAATTGTTCTTTACTTTAATCTTAGAAGGGATAGGCTTTTTCCTTCTTGGATTTAAATTAAAATGCTTCATTACTTTATTTAATTGAATCAGTATGGATTATTGAGTTTGGTATTGTGTATCCCTTTTTAGTCGTATAGGTGAAGGATAAAGACGAGAGCAAGAGAGGGTTTCATTAGCCAGAAAAAGGAGCAGTTGAATTTTTTGTGAAAAGGAGCGATTGTGATTTGAGAGGGGTCAAGGGCTTATGCTGATCTCTTCATCGGATGAGCTTTAAGTCTCCCTCGACTTTCAAGCGCAGGAGATTTACCAGTTCTGATTCCATGGAAGCCGACGATACCAAGGTCATTCATTCTCTTTCCTTTCACTCTTCTACTCTATGTGTCCATGAATCAGTCTGTATGATTAATAACTTTGCCTGTTTTTTTTTATGTACTTGTAGCTCATACTTGTAGGCTGAGCTTATAGCTGCTAAAGAAAAATATGGGCGAGAAATGTGTGTTTTTTGAGACCCATGGAACTTCTTAATCATCCACTGTGGTTACAGATACTAGTAAGATCAATTTTTGTTTCCATAATTGGATTATCGTGTTTAATAAGGAATTATTGCACCCATTTCTGAAATATTTTTTTTACATATAAAAAAAATGCACTTATCAATGCAAACTCTCCATTTATGTATCTCTTCCTTCCAGCGGTGTCTAATGGTTTCTATGAGTTCACACCCGAGGATTATTAACGTTTATTGGCAACTAAAAAGGAGGGTAAGCCAAAGAAAACCACCATTCCCTACATGCTACTGTTGTCTTTTATTTTCTGTTGCAAATTGAAGGTAATTCTCTTTCACATTCAACCTTTAGGATATATGAACTGGTTCCGTTATATTATTCGTTGAGGCCTCTTTGGTTTGCGTTGGGGGAGGGATGGGAATTTAAAAGTTTCTGAGATCAAAGTCATTGTGTATGTATCATGCAATATTTTCTTTCAACTTGTTCTCTTGGATACTTGTGTAATTGTTTGCCATGTGGATTGGAAGCCATAGGCCTAATATCATCAGTCACAACCTCTAAAAATTTTCCGAAGTAAATTTCTTTTTTTTAGTGCTAAGAGAGAAAAGATTGACGAATAAATGTATGTTTTAAGCGTTTATATTATTGATCAGTTACTCTACTTTAAACCGCTCTTAATCAATCACTTTGTACTAGTGATGGAGTTGTTTTTGTGTTTTGTTTGTCGCAGCTAGGGTGATGATACAGATGGGCGCTGGTGTTATTTTTTGCTGCTCCATTTCAATAGGATGCTGCTGAATTTTTCATCCAATTTCAGTCTCTTGATGTTGATGAATTTTTCAATTGGCATTTCTTAGTGCCTATGGTAGGAAAGGCTATTGGCACTCATGCAATGACTGTTGATGTGTTGTAGGGGAGGTACCTCTAAATGAGTTGTACTGTGTTATGTAAATGACTAGCAACTCAAATTGTTTATTGATGTATTTTATCTTGTATTTGACACTATTGTTCTCTTGTATTTGACTTTATTGTCACTATTTAATGTATTTTGGTCTTTTCAATGTTTAATTTTCAATTAGCTAAAACAGGGTCACAATATAGATAATTAGGGATATTCAATGATTGGTGTATTCAAGGAAAGACATCGGATTTGAGAGAAAAAAGAAGCGATGCCTATCTTTATAGATATGTCGATTATAAAGACCAAATTGATTTCTAAAACTCACTACATATATCAAAATTGTAATATAAAACGATGTTATAAAACACAAAAACATCATTTCTCAATTGAAAACTGATGTGAAAATACATAAATAACATCGGCTTTTAAACTATTCAATAGGGAACATTACATTTATATAAAATAATATCACAAATTATAAATGAAAAAAGAGTATTCACAAACCGAAAAATGCATTATCGATGTGTGTATGAATGTAAAACATCAGGTCTATAAAAAATAGCGATGTTAATGTGAACTTTTGTGTTATACTGCATACATTCAAACGGATAGAAATGCAAATTAATAATGGTTTAACATTAGGTGAATACATCAAAACGTAATTATATTCACGTATTCAAATCATTATAAAAAAGAAAAGCGAAGTTATAGGTTATTAAAGACATCGGGTATAAACTAATGTGGTAAAGTTGGGATCTTTAACACCACCCACTAACACGTCGATTTTTTTTTGTTTAACATCGGTTTTTAACTGATGTCTATGAACAAAATTCTAGTAGTGAGTGGCCGTTGAAAATCCAATTTCAAAAATTATAAAATCTTATATTTAACTATAGAATATTAACACCAAAAGCTCCTAAAAGTCATTAGGATACGCAATTTCCATATAAACTTCCAATACGAGGTTACCTTGAAGCGTTGGTTAGGCCATAAAGGGTTTCTTCATAATCATTAGAAGGGGTGACACAGAAGATCTTCTTGCGAACTACCAACCTTAGGATAATAGGCCCCGTTTGGTAAAAGATTATTTAAAGTAAATAAAATAGAAACAAATTTTATATAAGAAAAATGTACATTATATGAGAAGTTTTGTGAGAATAATGCTTATTTTTGTATGAAAAATAATATAAGAGTGGTAATGATCAGAGAAGTATTAGGGATATGGTTACCACTTGCTCAAAAGAGTGACTGAAAAGAGAGAAATAAAACAAATTTTGTATGAAAAGTTAGAAAAAAGGAACCATAATTAAATTTTTTTAAATAATGTATCTTAAATTATAAATTGACTATATTTATTTCGTTTCCATTTATCTTCTCAAATTTTATATCAAACAACATCTTACTTAATCAAAACCACAAGAATCAACTTAAGGAGAAAGTTTGTTTTCAATCCCTTCATCCACCAAATTAAGGGCTTGTTTGTTTTGAAATATTATTTTTTGTGATCCGTTTCAGAAAACAAAGGGAGATTGGCCACAACTAAACCCAGATCACACACACACACTTAGACAAATCTGTCACTCGACAGTTTGCACAATCGAGAGAAAAGAATGATCTTAATTAAACAACCCACTACCGCTGTTTTGATTCATTACTAAAAACATAACTTAAACCACTTACAAAGAGAGTAACTGCTCTCATAACTGCACACCACTAACTCCACTACCTTAGCTACACGATTCACAAATAAGAAACTGACACAGGCTAGTAACTGCTACTCGACTTCGACTACAGCTAAACTGATAGAGCATGTTTAGTGTTGCATAATAGATTGCATTTAGCATTATTTAGGTGTGAATATTGCATTTATCTAGTTGAATTTGCATTTTCATTTGTTGAGTTAGAAGAGGCAAAATCTACATGATTTTATGGTTTATTTCAGGAAAAGTAGATTGGAGAGCGGAAACAAGTTAAAGAATACTTAGGAGCTGCTGGAAACAAAGAAGAAGTTGCTCGGAAGAATCGCAGGCCGCCCCGCATCATCGCTGGCCGCCCCGCGGCTCGAAGGAAGAAATGGAAAAGTTCGCTGATCGCCGGCCGCCCCGCGGCCCGTGCAGAGAGTTATCTTCAATTCCGGATTTTACTTAGGGTTTTCATTAAGTTATTTTTGGCCGACTTTCATAAGACTATTTAAGGCTTTCCTAGTTATTCTTTCATTAACCTTATGCACTTTATTCCGTTATTGAGAGCACCGTTGAGCATGAGCAACTAAACTCTCAAGGTTTCGCCTACAGTTTGGATTTTTGATTGTTGAATTGTGAGTTTCTTAATCTAGTTCTTATTCCTATTCCAATGCTTTGACTTCTTTGTGCTTAAATTGCTTGAATGTGTTTTATTCTCTCTGGCCTGATCAACTAGTTAGAGTAGATTCATTCAATTGCTAGGGTTTTGTAGATTCCTCGTAGCGAACCTTAACCCAAGTGGCAATCATATCCCTTTAGGACTCGTAGGACTAGTTGGATGTGTAGGAAGTTGAATATATGTTAAATATCGACTCGTAGCTTGATATTGCATGTACCTTGGTTAATTCATATTCTTAATGCTATCTCTAGGTTAAATCATAACCGTGTTAGGGTTATTTAGAGATAAGGGTTGCTAGGACTCGTAGGACTAGTAATTTACCTAAGATCTGGACAAGGATATTGATAGGAAAAGACAAGAACTAGAGGCTGAAACAAGGATCGAATTCATCAATCGAAGTGATAAATTGTAGGTGAACCTATTCCTCTCCACTGAATTCTACAACCTATTTACTTTGTTTGCTTGCTTCCACTTTGCTAAAAGGCGGATCTTTTCACACTAAAAACTCCCCCTTTTTGCTCTTAGCAATTAGAATTAGACTTGAATTTAATAGATTTCCCTGTGGATCGATCTCTTGCTTGCACGCTATACTAGTTGTGAGTTTGAGTATTCTTTGGCAAGAACAACGACAGGTTTTCCTCTTGTCAAATTTGGCGCCGTTGCCGGGGAATTCTTGTTGAATTCTTGTGTTGTTTTAATTGCTAGTTTTGATGTGGACCACCTATATGGTCCACACTCGTGCTACTAACTCATCTTTATTGTCTTTAGATTCGGAGATTGAGAGGACTCTCTCTAGATTGAGGCGAGAAGCTCGTGATCACTTTCGCGAGTTACCTTTCGATCAAGGAGAAGAAGAAAGTATAGAGATGGCTGCTAACGAGGATAATCAAATGTTGAAGGAGCTCACAACACCAAACTTAGCCCAACAACCATTGGCTATCGTGTTCCCTGAACTTGATGAAGGTGTCAATTTTGAGCTGAAGTCTGGGGTGATTCATCTCTTACCCAAATTCCATGGGTTGAGTGGTGAGGACCTCCACAAGCACTTATCTGAGTTCCATACTGTCGTGGTGGGGATGAAACCAGGCAACGTCACAGAGGAGCAAATCAAGTTAAGGGCATTCCCCTTTTCTCTTAAGGATACTGCAAATGAGTGGTTCTACTACTTGCCACCAGGAAGTGCAACAACATGGATACAGTTGAAGCGTCCCTTTCTGGAAAAGTACTTTCCTGCGACCAAGCTGAACAGTCTGAAAAAGGAGATCAGCAGCATTGACCAACAGGCTACAGAGACACTCTATGAGTACTTCGAGCGCTTCAAGAAGCTTTGCTCTAGTTGCCCTCACCATGGTTTTCAAAGAATGATTTAGTGCTCTTTTTATTCAATGGATTGCTTGACGAGGAGCGCAAGACGGTGAACTCTGCCTGTGGAGGCAACATCTTGAACAAAACACCCAATGCTGCTTGGGAGGTGTTTTCAGAGCTTGCTGATGGCTCTAGACAATTCAGCAAGGGACTTCATGCTAGAGGGGTACTCGCCGTTGACTCCTCAACTTCCGCATTACATAGCGATGTGGCTGAATTGAAAGATATGATGAAAAGGTTCATGCTACAAGAAACCCCACAACAACTTAAGGCATGTGGCATTTGCGCTGATCTTTATCACCTGACGGACACTTGTCCAATGCTACAGGAGCCACATGTTGAGCTGAATGCCATGGGGAACTTTGTTCCTCAGCGACCCAGGTATGGTAACTATGCTAATCCCAATCAATACAATAACAACTATAATGCAGGTTACCAGGGGTATGGCTATGGTAATAACCAAGCCCCTTTCAATCCACAAGGAGGACCCCATTTCAGACCTCAGCAACAATTTGATCAAAGACAGAGAGGACCTCCACCAACTGATAATCAATTCAATGAGGATCCTCTCAAAGCTCTCACAAAGATCGTCCTGGGTCAAGCTGAGCACCAAAAGAGACAAGATGAGCACCAAAAGAATATGGAGAAGCAACTTAGCCAATTGGCTCAATCGATGAGCGAACTGCTGGCGAAGGACTCATGATAGCTACCATCTCAAACGGTGGTGAATCCCAAGGAGAACGTCAGCGTTGTGACGCTAAGAAGTGGTAAGGAACTGATTACCACTCCCCATAATGATACTAACATAGATGATTTTAAAACAGGTGCGAACGAGGAAGAAGACGTGGTTCGAAATCGCCAGCCGCCCCGCGGCACCCCTGAGCCGCCCCGCGGCCAAGGTGATTCGGAAGACGCGGAAAATCACCGGCCGCCCCGCGGCCTCTCCAGTGACGCCTCTAACAGGTATGTTCGACCTGATTTCCCCCCTCTAAATTCTTTTAAACCTGTTCCTCCCTTTCCTGAAGCACTCAGAGACACAAAAAGACCAGACAATGACAAAGAGATCTTTGAGACGTTCAGTAAGTGCGAGGTAAACATCCCTTTACTCAATCTGATTAAAAGTATTCCTCGTTATGCCAAATTTCTCAAGGAACTTTGCACAATAAAGAGGAATCAAAAGTTGAAGGGGAAGCAGAAAATTAAGGTGAGCGAACATGTGTCTGCTGTGTTTCAAAAGCGTCTGCCTAAGAAATGTAGCGACCCTGGCATGTTTACAATTCCATGTGTGATAGGTGAAACTAAGTTTGATAAAGCTTTGTTAGACTTGGGTGCATCTATTAATGTTTTACCTTATTCTCTGTACGAATCATTGGGTTTCGGACCTTTGCATGAGACTAGAGTGGTGATCCAACTAGCGGATCGATCAAATGCTTTTCCTAGAGGCATAGTTGAGGATGTGTTAGATATGGTTGACAATTTGATCTTTCCTGTTGATTTCTTTGTCTTGGACATGGAGCATGGTAACCAAGAGGCTCCTATTTTGCTAGGAAGGCTCTTTTTAAAGACTGCTAGGACAAAAATTGATGTGTATTCTGGTTCTTTGACTATGGAATTCGATGATGAGAAGGTTGAATACAATATATATGATGCAATGAAATTCCCTTCTGATGATCATTCCTTATGCTTTATGGATGCCATTGATACTTGTATGCAGGATACCTTTGACATGAGTTGTGTAGATGACCTGCAGGTAGCTTTAGAAACTCCTATTGAGGAGTTCTCATAGAATTATGCTTTATCCACTAACCTGCAGGAGATCATGAGAGACTTGTCCTCCCTACCTGTATACTCACAGGCAGATACCTTTATGACATTGACCATTCCCAATGAAAAGCTCTTACCTTCTATCGTCCACGCACCTGAAGTTGAGCTCAAGCCTCTTCCTGAGCATCTGAAATATGCATTTGTGGGAGAGGGTGACACCTTGCCTGTCATCATCTCTAACAAGCTTACCAAAGAATAGGAAGATAGGTTGGTAGGAGTGCTCAAAGAGCATAAGACAGCTCTGGGATGGACCATAGTGGATATCAAGGGAATCAGCCCAGCTACTTGCATGCACAGGATCTTATTAGAAGAGGGAGCTAAACCTTCAAGGCAACCTCAACGGAGACTCAACCCACCTATGATGGATGTAGTGAAGAAGGAGGTGCTCAAACTCCTTCAGGCAGGTATGATCTATCCCATCTCTGATAGTCAATGGGTTAGTCCAACGCAGGTAGTACCAAAGAAGGGAGGCATTACAGTGGTTGAGAATCAAGAAGGTGAGTTAGTCCCTACCAGAGTCCAATCAGGCTGGAGAGTTTGCATCGATTATCGTAAGCTGAATGCGGTAACTCAAAAAGATCACTGAGGTTGGACATTCCAACGGTGTATGGTAAGTATCTTTTCTGAATATATAGAGCAATTCATTGAGGTTTTTATGGATGATTTTACAGTCCATGGTGATAGTTTTGATGCTTGCCTCAACCATTTGGCGCTTATGCTTAGAAGATGTGTTGACACTAACTTAGTGCTCAATTCAGAAAAGTGTCACTTTATGGTTGAGGAAGGCATTGTTTTGGGTCACATTGTCTCCCATAAAGGGATTGAGGTTGATAAGGCAAAGATTGACATCATTCAATCATTGCCTTATCCTACTAATGTGCGTGAAGTGCGTTCCTTTTTAGGCCATGCAGGATTCTACCGCAGGTTCATTAACGACTTCTCAGAGATCACCTTACCCTTGTGCGAGCTGCTGAAGAAGGAGGTTACATTTGCCTTTGATGAGAAGTGTAGGACGGCGTTTGATGAGTTAAAGACTTGTCTTACTAGTGCACCAATCATACAAGCACCAAATTGGTCTCAGCCGTTCGAATTGATGTGTGACGCTAGTGACTACGCTGTGGGAGCTGTGCTTGGACAAAAAGAAGGGAGAAGCTCTCATGTCATATACTATGCATCTATGACCCTGAATGGAGCTCAAAGGAATTACTCAACCACAGAAAAGGAACTCCTTGCTGTAGTTTTTGCACTTGAGAAATTTAGATCTTATTTACTTGGTACCAAAGTTATTGTGTATACTGATCATGCAGCATTTCGTTACCTTTTGACGAAGAAAGAGGCTAAGCCAAGACTGATTAGATGGATCTTGCTTTTAAGCGAGTTTGACATTGAAATCAGGGACAAAAAGGGTGCTGAGAACCTAGTTGCTGATCATTTAAGTCGTATTGTGTAGGGGGAAAATGGACAAGAAGGCATAGTGGGGAGTTTTCCTGACGAAGAACTCTTTCAAGTCTTCGCAATCGCCAGCCGCCCCGCGGCCACCCAAGGCCGCCCCGCGGCCGAGTCTTCGGAGGAGGATTTCTCCAGAATCGCCGACCGCCCCGTCGCCACCCCTGGCCGCCCCGCGGCCCCTGCATAATCTGAACTCGAATCTCTCATCAAGGTGAGTGCTCTTCCACGCCCTTGGTTTGCTAACTTGGTCAACTTTTTAGTGTCAGAAGAGTTTCCACCCAACTTCTCAAAGGCTCAGAAGGACAAGATATGCCACGATGCTCGCTTCTACGTTTGGGATGACCCCTACCTATGGAAGCATTGCGCAGATCAAGTGATACGTCGGTGTCTTCCCGACGATGAGGTACAATCTGTCCTAAATTTTTTTCATTCCCATGAATGTGGTGGACACTTTGGACCACAAAAGACAGGTAGGAAGGTACTTGATGCAGGATTCTTTTTGCCACATATATTTCGTGATTCTTATGCTTTTTGCAAATCCTGCGATCGCTGTCAGAGAGTTGGGAATCTTTCTAAGAGGAATGAGATGCCACAAACTCGCATGATATTTTGTGAAATTTTTTATGTTTGGGGCATTGACTTCATGGGACCATTCCCTAACTCCTTTGGAAACCTATATATTTTGCTTGCGGTGGACTACGTCTCCAAGTGGGTGGAGGCGAAGGCCACCAGAACTGATGATTCAAAGGTAGTTGCAGGTTTCCTCAATGAGCTATTCTCTAGATTTGGAGTCCCAAAAACACTAATCAGTGATAAAGGGACCCATTTCTGCAACAAGACTGTGAGTGCGCTCTTAAAGAAGTATCATGTGACTCAAAGGGTGTCTACTGCATACCACCCCCAGACCAATGGGCAAGCTGAGGTGTCTAATCGCGAGCTAAAGACTATCTTGGAGAAGACTGTTGCCCCAAATAGGAAGGACTGGAGTGTCAGACTTGATGATGCTCTATGGGCTTATCGGACGGCTTACAAGACTCCCATTGGGATGTCTCCGTTTAGATTGGTCTATGGAAAGGTTTGCCATCTTCCTGTCGAGCTCGAACATAAAGCATATTGGGCGGTGAAGCAGTGTAACATGCAGATTGATGAAGTTGGAGAGTTCAGGAAACTACAGCTGCAGGAGTTGGAAGATTTGAGATTGGATGCCTAGGATAACTCCGTCACCTACAAGGAGAAGACAAAGGCATGGCACGATAAACATATCTTGCGAAAGGACCTCAAAGTTGGGGAAAATGTCCTTCTATTTCAATCGCGCCTACAACTCTTCCCAGGTGTAAAGGCTGAATATATTATAATATTATTTTATTGATTGGATATATTATTATTTCATTAAATTGTAAAAATGCTAGAAAACTCGTCCTCGAGCACAAGTTTCGCTTCTTTAAGTCATTCCGGCATCACTTTAGAATTTTGGCATATAGCAGATTTTAATTCCGTTTTCGAGTTTTGAATGTCGATAAAACTATTTTAATTCGGAAGATGACAAAAAAAAATTCGATTTTCATTTCTAGTGTCGGATTTAGCGGGTTTCAAATTTTGGGATGTCGGGATTTTAAATCGGTATCGTGGGGCCCACTCTCTTCCTTAATTTCCTTTTTTTTTCTTTTCCCCACTTCCCTCTCTCCCCTCATCACCATTCGGTCTGCAGAGGCCGTTGCAGATGGAGGCCGAATTCCACCACGCTTCTGTCGTTCCTATCCCACTTCCTTGCCTACAATCCTCCAGCTGGGTGGTCCTCACCCTTCCCCTTCTCCCTACATAAGAAATCCCCACTCATTTCTCTTCCTCCCCATTCTAAAACACCCCAAGAAGCCCCTTTCTCCCTCTCTTTTGGCTCTGCAAAGCACAGGGAATTGTCCCCTTCCGCTATCAATTTCTTCGTTTGTTCATCCGCCGACCTCTCTCGGTTTCAATTGATCACCCACCACGCTATTATCCGGTGCTGCAGCTCACCAGTTCGAGGTGTCCAGGGGGATCCCAGAGTCCGTCGGAGCCGCCATTGCCACCGGGGGCCACTCTCTCACCCTCAACGCCTCTGATTTCTTCCGAGAGAGAGCAGTAAAGCTTTCGATTCCTTTCCTTCACCTTAAACCGCTGAAGCTACTCGTTATTCACCTTTCTCCTTCCTTCCTAGGCCGAGGAGGATCATCCCGACCTCGACGGAGCCCCGTCGGAGCTACGAGACGCCTTATTCTCGCCCCTGTTCGAAATCGAGATGGTAACTTTCGATCATTTTGATTCTTGGTGTACCTCAGTATAAAAGCACACCTTTACATCCTTCTCATCATCCTAGGTCCGTTTCCAGCCTTCCCTCCCCGTCGTTGCAGCCGGACACCGCTCAGACCATCCTCGTCGGAGTTCTCCTTTCCGCTCGGTAAATCTCTCTTCTCCTCCTCCTTCTTGCTCGCGCTTATTATTTGATGGGTGGGTTGAGGTCGGAATTACTAGTCGATTTTTTGGGTGAAGTTTGGAACCGAACGGAGCCCCCTCGCCTGAGCTCGTCTTCCTCCTCTCTAATTCCGTCGTCGCTGTTCAGCTCAGGAGCTCTGCTCCTTCTTTGGGAGGAAGATGACCTTTTGGGCCTAATTTTCGGGTTGGGCCTTGGATCCGGGTGCATTTCGGGTCTCCTCCCCTCTCTTCTTTCCAGCTGGGTTTCGGGTCTGGGCTTGGGTTGCGGGTATAGGGTTGGGTTCCCCTTCTCTTCCTTTTTGGGCCGGGTCGGGTCATTTCCCTTCAGATCTGGGCCTCCCTCTAAGTTCATTTGTGGGCTGTTGTCTCATGGGTTAGTGTTGTTATTGTTAATTGTTGAATTCCTACTAGATCGTTATATGTTATGTAACATATTAGATGATGTGACTTATTTTATTTATTGTTGGTTATATTAACATTTTTACATTATTCTGATTTATAAAAGTATATCCTGAAATTATTAACGTGTATTATGGAACAGTCTTAAAAGTAACATTACTTGGAATATGAATTTTGTGACGTTTTAATTTAGAAATGGTAAAGCATTTTGGTGATCTAATGTTGAAGCTTATTTATATAAGGACTTTAAAATAAAACATGCCGGAATAATTTTAATAGTATAATTTTGCAAGTGATGTAAAGATTTAATGTTTATAAATGGATTGTTTGGCCGAATAGGGTTTGAGAAATTGCTTGAGAACGAGTTGATTTAACTTGAGATTTAAGAGTCTGAAACAGGGTTTCCCTATCGACTGGTTTTGAGGATGTTGAGAATTTGGCTATGTGTGTACGAGTGTTAGTTCAGTAGCTTATGGCATTGGCTTGATTATAGGTGTTTATTGCTTTTGGATTGCTCTTGGACTTACTTCTGGGCCCTTGCTTGCGTTATCTTGCTGTTCTGCATCTTCAGGTAAGTATCCTACGGAACTTACTTAGTAACCTGAGCATGTGGTTACTATGTGTGTTTGGAACAGAACGGCTGTTATCTGTGATAGTCCTAGAGTCTTTGCTAGGGTCATAGGATAGCCCAGCCTCATCGGGTATCCTGAGTCAATCGAGTCGATATGAGTATGATTTGATAGCCCAGCACCATCGGGCAAGAGATGTTATGATGTGATGATTTATGATGTTGAGCATGCTATGATTCCGTGGTCTGTGCACCACCACGATGAAATGGGTACCGTACTGGCCAAATCCGCTCATGAAAAAGGGGGCGGAGTAGGAGAGGGATATGCCACTTGGCATTGTCTTGGGCCCTTTACAGCTTTCTGCATATTATTATATCTGTCAAGCATGCTTAAGTGATTTAAATCTTGTACTGCATTAGTCATCCTTTTATTAGGTGTAGGCATGTTATATGGCCTCAGCGCGGTCAGAGGACCCGCAGGCGATCACCGGGCCTGACTTCGTTGATAGTGTTAGGTACCTATCCTTGCTTGCTCTTTGCTTCTGTGGCGGGGAATTCCTTGGCGAATCGAAGAACTTGACTAACACTCTGACTTGGTAAAATGGTAATCACTCGCTTACGATTTGGTTTTGACCCGGCTCTGCCGTGGCACCTTGTACCTTAATTTTGCTTTAATTTCGCTTTGCTTTCGTTTGAACTGATTTTCGCGACATAGTCTTAGGACAGGTACCGGGTACCCAACGGCCCTTCGAAGTCTTAGGGTTTGAAATCCCTCTTTTCTACTAATATTAAAATGTATTTGAAACCTCGACCCGTACCTGGATTGCAAGATCCGAACAAGGGGTTTCATCCCTTGAAACGTAACCCGAAAATCATAATTATGGGCCGTTACACCAGGTAAGCTTCGTTCTAGATGGACAGGACCATATGTGATTACTAATGTCTTTTCTCCTGGTGCAGTTGAGCTACTAAATGAGAGGAATGGAGACATTTTCAAGGTAAATGGTCATAGAGTTAAACCCTATTATGAGAGTTTTGTCAAACAGGACGGTGATGAGTTGGTTCTTACTGAACCAAGTGCTGAGGATAATTAGGGGGTCATAACCTCGAGCCAACGACGGTAACCTAAGGCACTGCTTGGGAGGCAACCCAATGTAAGTAGTTTAGATTCTATTTTATTTTAGCATTTTACTACTTTTTAGTTTAGTTTTGGTTTTTGTTTGGGAGACTAACGATGCAGGAACGAAAAGAAGAAGGAAAAGGGCGGAAAAAGACGGGTCGCCCCGTCGCCAGCATGGGCCGCCCTGCGGCTAGGGCGACCAGCGAAATCCTTCGCGAAATCGCCGGCCGCCCCGTCGCCCACCCTGGCCGCCCCGCGGCCCCTTCCGGATAGAAAAAAATTTAGGGGCCCGTGTGGGCCCCCACTTACCAAACAAAATAAACCCTACCCTTTCTTTTTCTCCCCATTCTATCACCATCAGCCGCCGCTATCCTCTATCTTCTTCCTCCTTCTTCCTCTTGAAACCCCATTGAAACTAACCTCCAAGCTTCCTCCTTTCACCAAAAATCATCCTTCTTTACCATTATTCCCATCTCCCTTCTACAAAAACTCCACCCTACCATCTCATTCTCCTAGATCTCCACACAAACCCGCACTCCCAAGGTTTTTCAAGGACGTTCTTTCGGATCCACGCCGGAGTGAGACGATTTGGGACGTCGGAGAGCAGATCCGACGTCGGAGAGTTCAGATCTAGAAAATCGCCGGCCGCCCCATCGCATGTGAAGCCGCCCCGCGGCCATCCTCGTCGCCGGCCGCCCCGTCACCACCTTCGGCTGCCCCGCGGCCACTACAGAGGCTGTTTTCCGTGAGTTCTTCTTTGATTTCAATTCTTTTGGGTAATATTTCTTAGCTCAGATTCACTATGTCGAGACCACATGGAATGAATAGAAATCAGAAGGAGAGATGGACTGCTTTGAACACTAGAAACTTCTTTGTAACGAAATTCTTTCGTGAGCCTACCTTGAGATTATTACAGATGGATGCCTGCACTAGGCAACTATTAGAGCATGGGGGCCTAGGAGGGTTTTAGAGAAGAATGCTCCTACTTACCCGAGTTTATGTAAGGAGTTTCTAGCCACTTTAAGTGTGGGACGTATATATATTGAGTTTTGATTATTGGGGAGGGGTCATGAGCTGTCAAAGGAGAGATTGGCAGAGATTTTGGGTGTTACTGCTGCGCCGACCGCTGGTTGGCTTGATGTCTGCAAGGGAGAGGGCCCTGTGGCTTTTTGGTTGGCATCTACTAGGGTGCCTTTTGAGGCCAAGAAGGGCCAGTACAATTCTAGCATCCGCCATCCTGCGCTACGACTGATTCACAAGGTTTTGGCGAACACTTTCTTTGCTCAGGCGGAGGTCAACAAGATCTCACTAAAGGATATGTCATTTCTGTGGTGTTTGACGCCAGAGAGCCCAGTGGTTCCAGGTTGGGTGGATCTGTTTCTGATGAATTGTAAGGATATCTTGGACAAGTGCGACAAGGCGACCATCAGCTTTGGGGGTCTTATCACCCTCATAGCTCGCGCATACATCGATATGAGCACTGTCCATGACATTCCGCATGGCTCATTTCTGTATGATGAGGCCCAGCTGAGGAAGACTGGCCACCCGGAGGGCAGAGCACCGATGTGGATCTGGAGGGCAGGCCATCAGGGGAGGATTCGGTTGAGACTGCCCCGCCATCTCCCTTTTGGCCCTACAGCAGCTGATTTTTATATGGGAGATGAGGTGGATGAGGATGATGATGAGGAGGAGGAGCAGGTTCCAGAAGCTGAGCAGGAAGTTGCTGAGGATGTTCCCAGAGTTCAGACGGATGTTGGAGGTAGTGGAGCTGGACCTTCTGGCACAGCTGGTGCTGGTTCAGACTACACGCTACAGCAGCAGAACACTATGTGGGAGCATCAGTAGATGATGTCGCGTCGTCAGGACGCAATGTGGGAGAACCAGCAGCGGATGTCCCAAAGGCAGGATGTGATGTGGGACCACCACAAGCAGCTGTACGTGGAGGTCAGCGACATTCGTCAAGATGTACGTGGCTTGACTTCCCACCTGGAGGATGCATGAGCAGATATGGCAGAGGCAAGAGGACTTCTACCGATTCGCCTATCCACAGTTCCCACCCTACCCGCCGCCGCCTCCGCCTTATCAGTGAACATGTCAGTTGTTTCTTTTCTTTTCCCTTTTATGTTTATTTTGATGTTTTTGTTCTCTTTTCTGCATTGAGGACAATGTCAGTACTAAGTGTGGGGGAGAAGACTTGCAAACTCTCTGTATTTTGGTTCTAAGTTGCACTGCATTTTAATTTACTGCATTTTTTTTTTTTTTAAGTCTGCATGTTTATTTATATTGGTTGTATGCATATTTAGTTTCTACAATTGTTATTTCTATTCAGAAAAAAAACAGTTCTAGTTCTTGCATTATTAGGAATAGGTCTTATTTCCCCATGTGGATGCCGTTTGTCCTCTATATTTTCTATTGAAATTTATGCCCCATAATGTGCTTGGATTGTTGAAGCCTTTGATATATGTTTTCTATACTATTTGGTGGGCATGATTGATTAATAATTGAGCACATAAAATCTTGAATTTTTGGGTGATCTTGAAGTTCTAGACATGACCTGGTGAGCTTATTTTGGCCTATTCAGGACTACACTTTATTGAGTCCTCTTGCTTGTTGAGTGTACTCTCTTCAATTGCTTCCTATTTGACTTGCATTGAGATATCTTTTTCAAGGCTGCATATTATGATTTCTGCACATGACTTAAACATGATTGAGGCACCTTTATTAGCCCTATTTGACTCTATTCCCACCTTACATATTGTCCTCTACTTGAAGCCAGTTTGAGCCTAATTGCCTATTCTTTTATAGCTCCACAAGATGATTCCATAGCCAATTATAGCCTGACCTCATCCGGGAATTTAGAAATAGTTGGTGAATATCTATAGTGTGGATGATGGTTTGTAGTGGTGGATTGTATGTTGGAGGTGTATTTATGAGATGTTTGATTCTTGCTAGCATATTTATTACTTGGGACCTAAGGAGGATAAAATTCACTTAGGCGTAAAAGTCAAGGAAAATCAGTTGATATAGCATGAATGAAAAGAAAAAAAAAGAGAAAAAAAGGAATAAAAAGAAAAAAAAAGAAGAATAAAGGAATGAGTTGAGTTGGTTTGTAAAGTTTTATGCTTGAGATTGATGTTGTTTGCCATTATAGAGATATGGTATGAGATGTTTATGAGTGGTTGTATGATTTGGTTGCTTCCTTAGTTCCCGGATTATGAGCACCACATGACCAAAATTGTTCCATACCTTATATGTTCTTTCTTGGCCCCATTACAACCCAATTGAAAGACCTCATGATTTTTGTTGTGTGTAGAGTCACCAGCGGTGGAGATTTAGAACACTGGTGCAAGGCTCTTGCTAAGTTTTTGAAGATTGAGTTTTGAGCGTAAACATTTAAACCCAAACACTTGAGTGAGAGTGAAACACATCTCCTTTGTGAGGTCTAGAATGGATATGGTTGCCTGATTTCATTGATTATTCCAATTATGTGCTATGATGTTATTAATCTTTTGTGTTTGCTAGTTTTCATGCACTTAAAGAATATTGAGGTGTGGATACATGAATTGCTATTCTGTGGGGCTGCAGAGTTGAGTTTTCTATTGCTTGAGGACAAGCAAAGATTCAAGTGTGGGGGAATTTGATAGCGCATGTTTAGTGTTGCATAATAGATTGCATTTAGCATTATTTAAGTGTGAATATTGCATTTATCCAGTTGAATTTGCATTTTCATTTGTTGAGTTAGAAGAGGCGAAATCTACATGATTTTATGGTTTATTTCAGGAAAAGTAGATTGGAGAGCGGAAACAAGTTAAAGAATACTTAGGAGCTGCCGGAAACAAAGAAGAAGTTGCTCGGAAGAATCGCAGGCCGCCCCGCAGCATCGCTAGCCGCCCCGCGGCTCGAAGGAAGAAACGGAGAAGTTCGCTGATCGCCGGCCGCCCCGTGGTCTGGCCTGGCCGCCCCGCGGCCCGTGCAGAGACTTATCTTCAATTCCGGATTTTACTTAGGGTTTTCATTAAGTTATTTTGGGCCGACTTTCATAAGACTATTTAAGGCTTTTCTAGTTATTCTTTCATTAACCTTATGCACTTTATTCCGTTGTTGAGAGCGCCGTTGAGCATGAGCAACCAAACTCTCAAGGTTTCGCCTACGGTTTGGATCTTTAATTGTTGAATTGTGAGTTTCTTAATCTAGTTCTTATTCCTATTCCAATGTTTTGACTTCTTTGTGCTTAAATTGCTTGAATGTGTTTTATTCTCTCTGGCCTGATCAACTAATTAGAGTAGATTCATTCAATTGCTAGGGTTTTGTAGATTCCTCGTAGCTAACCTTAATCCAAGTGGCAATCATATCCCTTTAGGACTCGTAGGACTAATTGGATGTGTAGGAAGTTGAATATATGTTAAATATCGACTCGTAGCTTGATATTGCATGTACCTTGGTTAATTCATATTCTTAATGCTATCTCTAGGTTAAATCTTAACCGTGTTAGGGTTATTTAGAGATAAGGGTTGCTAGGACTCGTAGGACTAGTAATTTACCTAAGATCTGAACAAGGATATTGATAGGAAAAGACAAGAACTAGAGGATGAAACAAGGATCGAATTCATCAATCGAAGTGATAAATTGTAGGTGAACCTATTCCTCTCCACTGAATTCTACAACCTATTTACTTTGTTTGCTTGCTTCCGCTTTGGTAAAAGGCGGATCTTTTCACACTAAAAACTCCCCCTTTTCGCTCTTAGCAATTAGAATTAGACTTGAATTTAATAGATTTCCCTGTGGATCGATCTCTTGCTTGCACGCTATACTAGTTGTGAGTTTGAGTATTCTTTGGCAAGAACAGCGACATGTTTTCCTCTTGTGATAAACATACTCTTCGAAATCGACTAAGGTCCACACAGGACTTAACTAACTACTAACAGAATTGATGCTTGCTTAAGAGGTTTGGATCACATAGGCTTCACTTCAACAATCCGGAGGAGGGTTGCTCTGTTGCAGGAAATAAATCTTTTATTCCCAAAACACAAATCAAAAAGTGAGAATCACACAAGATACTACAAGATTGGAAATCAAGCTGAAAATAGAAACTCATCACACATGTTCAAGACACATATGCCTCAATAACGGAGAAGAGGGAGGGAATCTTGATGAAATTTGAATGCGAAAAACCGGCCTCTTTGATCAATTTTTTCCATTCAATCTGAGTTCTCTCCCTTCCACCCGGTAGGTTAGCCATCATGACCAGATCATATGCCATGGCAGTGCTCTCCAACGCCCCTTCACTCTCTGGTTCGAGCACGATTTCCACTAATATCAGCTTCCCCTTCCTCTCAGACATCGCTTTCTTGCAATTCCTCAAGATCTTCAACCCGTCTTCGTCGCTATAGTCATGTAAAACCCACTGCAACATACATTATTCGATCATCCACTTACCTCACTAGCTTCATCTTTGTGTATAATCGACAAAGAAAAAACATGGATACAGGGGCGCATCTACAGGGGCTCGGGGTGGTTGAAGCCCCCCTTAGCCCGAAAGAAAAACATAGATTGTTTTTTTTTTTGGCATTTTTTTTTACTAATTTTAGGGATGAAGTTTATGGGTTTGAACCCTTTTAGCCTCATTTTTTTTATAATTTTTGTTTCCCTTAACTTTCTTCTACTAAAAATATCTAATTAGGTGACAAATTTAAAATTTTCTCCAATATATTTATACAAAAATATTCTTTTCTACGTATAAATATTTAAAATAAAATCTCATTTTTTTACTATTTTTGTTTTTCCTACTAAAAATGACTATTTAAAGCACTAATTTCTCCAATATATTTAAATAAAAGGATTCTCTTCTATATATAAATATTTAAAAAATTCTCACTCTTTATTGTTGTTTTTGTTTTCGTTTTTTTTTATACTAAAAGGACTATTTATCCCTCTCAAAAAATTTCTGGATCCATCATTGTTGTGAATCGGATTACCTTCATGATGATCGCATCAGCATTGGGAACAAACTCGAACATGTTTCCAGCAACATGGGTTACGCCGGGGTACACCGGCGCGGAGTCAACAACGTGTTGCAGATCAAAGTTGATGCCTCTAATCCGAGGGGAATAGGCCTTGACGATCTCCGACACCAAGTAGCCAGTGCCTCCGCCCACATCCACCAACGTCTCGACTCCTTGGAACCCGTCCTTGTACCCCGAGAGGATCGCCTGGACTACCACCTTGGACGTGCTTGCCATGCCTTTGTTGAAGAGGTCGTTGAGCTCCGGGTTCGAGGCGAGATACTCCCAGACGGAGCGCCCCTGGTGAAGCTTCTCGAAGCCGGTCCCGCCTCCCTTGATCGTGGCGCTCAGTTGGTAGAATGGGTCCACCGACCACGCATCGGTCTCCAGCAGAAGCATAGGAGCCAGAGTCATCTCGGCATCATTCAGCAGCCACCTGTAACTCAATTATTTTGTGATGGAACCTCATACTACACTGATACTACTCTAATGCCTGATGCAGTTTTATTGAAACGGTGTATACCTTGAGGAGTTGGTTAAGCCATAGAGGGTTTCGCCGGATTGATCGGAAGACACAGCAGCGAGGAGCTTCTTGTGAACCAGCAGCCTTATGAAGCGCGATAGATACGCGACATCAAGAGTCGATGGAGAACTGATTTTGGAGGCGATTTGGGGCAAGGACATGGGGGAGCCATGGGAGTGTATGATGTCGGGGATTCGAAGCTCGACCACACACTTGACAGCCATGGAATCTATGTAGCCATAGATGAGCTTCCAAACCTCTGCTTGGCCTGCGAGTGCTCCTTCTTCGGTTGCCATATGAGTATGTGTAGAAATCGATGATCGGATCAGAAAATGGAAAATTTGGTATTTATAGACAAATAAAGAGATAGAACTGATTCCAAATTTCCAATACGTGGCTAAGCTTGCAACGTTCATATTGAGATATCTAGTCTATACACGTGACGGTCTCACATTGAAAGTGTCACGTGTCAGCCATTCGCTTAATCTACCCCATATATATTTAAAATAAATATGCTTAAAATCATTTTTATTAATAAAAATATTTTGAATTTGTTGACCAAATCATAACAACTTCTCCAAATTTACAGATTATTATTTATCCAAGATTTTTTAAAGCCAGAAAATAATAATTCAATATGTTACTAATAAATAAATTTCACTAAACTCCTTTCAATGATTGTCACGTGAAATTTATTTTGTTAATTTTTAAAACTTTTTTGAGAGTATTGAGGATATAGTACGAGAGGGTTCTCGGGTGTGAAGTTAGGGATAGAAGTTGGGTTCTTAGAGGTGGATGGTGTGGTAGTGCTTGGCGGAAGGATGGGCGAGATTTGAGCATCGAGATGATTTGGGATTTGTTTGGAGAATTTTTGTCGGAGTTTACGTTGGCGAGTCTAGAAGAGGATTAGTCTTGACTTGAGAGTGGAGATGGGCGAGTGGGGATTGTATTTTATTTTGACTGATATGACGTGAGAATTTTCTTGATTATGTGATTTATTTATAATTGCTGGGATGATGTTAGATAGCAACTATGATGAATCTGATACAGAATGATATTACATGTTGTTATGCAATATTGAAATCTAGTTGGTAGTGACAAATGTTATCATGATACATTGCTGCTCTCTTATGTTGTTTTAGGAGCATGCTTATGGATATGTTACATCACGAATATGGCTTTCAAAATGAATATGACTTATATACATGAGATAATGATGTCTGATTACTAAATGATCACTACATGGTGTTGTGATGAGTTAAGATGATGTCTGGTGAGTATGCTGACATTCGATGATTGATATGCTGCTTGACCTCCCCTTTTAATGAATCTTAATGGCATGATTTTGTTGTGTTTATGTGTTGACAATGAGTTTTGGTTCGTTGACTCGATGATGAGGTGATACTTTTATGACTTCTGATGTGATGTCGAGACGTTTATTATGATTTTGTTATGTGGTTGAGATACGTATTATGACTCATAGTAGGATGTAGAGATGTTGATGTGACCTTGTGGCACTATGTTGGCATATGTTTGAGACTTTTCATATGATGTACTGATTGGCGATTGGTTGGTTATTTGGTTATGCATTTCTTATGGCTTGTGAAGCTTGCTTGAATTGAGACTGATAGCTTGTTTTGATTCTGAAAACTAGGAAGAGAATATGGGATTAGCCCTTAGAGGTGGATGATTCCACCTCCGAGCTTTTGAATTTGATTGATGGTTATGCGAGAAACTGATTCGGTTTATGAAAGATTTTGACAAGAATCTTGATTTGAATGGATTTGACTTGTTTTTGTGTAAAGTTGCTTGATTAAGCGTTGGATTTGAACGGTTTTAAAAAGGATTAACTTAGATTTGCAAAAGAATGAACGTTATCGAGAATTTCAACGATTTGAGGCTAATATATATATATATTTTTTCAATTGCGGAATCCCTTTAGAAACTTTTCAAACACGGTATTATATTATAACGCCTCACGAAGTGGATACAAGCATTTTATAGGGGCGCATATAGAATGCTTGCTAAGACCCAGTAGAGACGCTATGATTGCTTTTCGAGTTATGATGTGACCGAAAGGTCGGGGTAAGGGTGTGATAGGGGCCCATATCACATACTTGCTACGACCAATTGGGAATGTTATGATCACGTCAAGGGTGTTGTGAGGATCTCATACGGGCCCTTGGAGATGCTTACAGAATCAATGGCTTGATCCTTGGACTCACCAATTTAAAACTTCATCCACATGTTTTAGAGTGATTTTAGTCTCGGGGATGAGACTTGTTTTTAGAGGTGGATGATGTAAAGACCGGGAAATTTTAGAATATTAAATTATTAAAATAATGATTTATAATCATCCCGATTTCTAAGATTTGGGAGGTTTGGAAAAACTTGTCCTTGAGCCCAGTTTTGATTTTAAAATCCGTCCGGCATCGTTTTAGAATTTGAACTTTGACGGAATCTAATTCCGCTTTCGAGCTCCTATGTCTTGATAAATTAATTCTAATAATGATTTACAAGTTCGATATAAATTTTATAGTGTCGGGATTGAGATAGAGCGTCGAGATACTTTAGTGTCAGTATTATCGGGTTTAATTAGTTGAAATTTCAAAATTGTTAGTTGTGGGGCTCACTTCTCTCTCTATTTTCTTTTTCCTTTTCTTCATTCTCTCTCCCCCCTCTCTCGTTTCAGATGGCCTCTAAGGCCTAGGACAAGAGGTCCTCTTTTTCTTGTTGACTTGCAATTGCCAGCTACAATTTCTTATTATGTACAATTTCATTCTGTAAACCCACACAAAAGGAGCCCCTCCCTCTCTTTCTTGTTCTCTGGTTGCAGAACCCCAACAGCTCCCAAGAACCACCACCACCGAGAGCCATCTCCTTTCCCCACCATCTCATTCCACCGTCACCTCCACCTCGCCACCCCTTTCCTCCCCGTTAGTCACCACCGTTAACACCAGTAGCCACCACCACTTCCGAACTGCATCTCCTTTCCCTGTTCATTGTCTGTCGAGCAGCACCAAGGCCACGCCTCAAAGCTCCTCCTCCCTCCTCTGAGCCCGAGCAGCAGCAGGCGATACCGGGCCCCCCTTCCTTTCCCCCGACACCGACGAACGCCAGGAGAACCACCGGACCGCCGCCCCCTTCTCGCGACCTGTTCCGAATCCGAAGAGCGGTAAGCCTTGCCATCCTTCTTCCTGCTCTCAAGCTCGATAAAAAATCCACCTTTTGACATCCTATTGTCGTCCTAGGCCAAGCTCGTTGATTCCCACTCCGACGAGGCCGAATCGAGCATTCCGGCGAACCTTCGAAACCTCTTGGTGAGCTCTGTTTCCTCTCCTCTCTTCGATTTCGATTGAGTCGTTTCTGGTGGCTGAAGTCGGGAAGGGCTGTCGATCTGGATGGGTGGTAGTTGGGTTGAAATCGAGTCTCCGGCGAGCCCTGTTCCTTCTTTCCTTCCATTTTTTCGGCGTCGCTCTGTATCTCTGTCCGTTCTTGTGTTTTGAGGGAGACATACCTCTTATTTCTTCCATTGGTTTGGGATTGGTTTTGGGCCTGACCCGGGTGTCTCTTTACAGTTTATATCATTTTAAACGGGTCTCAGATTTGAGGAGAATCCGGGCCCTCCTTCCTCTTTTTTCTTTTACTGGGCTCGGCTTTGGGGTTCCTTCCAGGTGAGCTTTCTTGGGCGGGTTTGGATCAGCCTTCCGGATTTGAGCTTTGAGCCTGTTTTCATTGTGATAAATTGACTGTTGTTTCTATGTTATTTTGTTAAATGTCACAGTATATATTGTATATGTGTTTTAAAAATAGTACTAATCGGATTATTTATATATGACATTATTATAAAATGTTTTAATGTGAGATTTTAGAAATTGTTATAAAAGTAATAATATTTGGAATATGTATTTTGTGATGTTTAATATATTATTTTAGAAATGGTAAAGTAATGTGGTGATTTATTATATTAAATATTATTTGGGGTATGTTATTAAATGTTGTTTAGAAATGGGATTTTAGGAATTTTTAAAATGATTATTATTGGCTTAGATTTATAATTGGAATTTGTGAAGAGAATTTCATTTTGATATTTTATTTAGTTAAGTATCGTTTGGTAGATTATTTAAAGGGAGTTTTCAAGTTTTTGGAAATGTCCTTTAAGGATTTATGTTTGAAAAATCAAAATTCCGAAATTATTTCTATAACATGATTTTAAGGTACTGGTTTAAAGGCTTAAATGTTTAATGTCGGGATTCTTTCTCTTGGTTTGATGATGTTGGTTTTAAAAAAGAAATTTGGAGAATGATTTTGGTTGATGTTGATAGTATCGGAAAGGTTATGGAAAATGGTTTTACCATCAATTAGTTTTGAGGATGTTGAGAACTTGGGTTTCATACATATGAATGATGGTCCGGTGACTTATGGAAATGGCTTGATAATAGGTGTTTATTACTTTTGGATTGCTTTGGACTTGCATTTGGGCTCTTGCTTGTATTATCCTGTTGTTCTACATCTTCAGGTAAGTTCCCTAGGGGGCTTACTCAGGTTGGACATTCATGCCTGTTGCTGCATTTTATGTTAGGTGTTGCATATGCATAAAAGCATGCCATGTAGTATCCTGTTTAGGTTGCACTAATTGAATGAGCATCTGCTTACTTTATGCGTTTGAAACAAAACGGCCGTTATCTGTGAGAGTCCTAGAGTCTTTGCTAGGGTCATAGGGTAGCCCAGCCTCATCGGGTACCCTGAGTCAATCGAGTCATGAACTTCCTTATATTATGAGATGCCTGCGGGTTTTATTGTGGAGCGGGTTAGGCATGCGTGCCGCCCGATTATGATGGAATGCATTCACGAGCTGGCCAGTCTCCGCCCTATCGGAAGGGGGTGGAGGTAGGAGAGGGATATGCCACTTGGCATTGTCTTGGGCCCTTTACAGTATTTTTACACATTATTATAACTAGGAGCATGCTAGTGTGTTTGACTTTCGTACTGCATTAGAGCATCTTTATTAGGTATAGCACATACTATGTGGCCTCAGCGAGGACTGCCGGTCCCGCATGAGTGGCTCGATCTGACTCCTTTCCCCGTTCTTTTTTTTAAGGTATTTTCCGCAGATTTTGAGTGCTCGATGTCTATATAACGGGGTTCCCTTTTGGCGAATCGAAGAATCTAGCTAATATCCTAACTTAGTAAAATGGTAATTACCCACTCATGATTTGGTTTGACCGGCTCTGCCGTGGCACTTGTATCTTTACTTTGTTTCCGCTTTACTTTCATTTGAACTGAATTTCGCGACATAGTCTTAGGACAGGTTAAGGGTATCCAATGGCCCTTCGAGGTTTTTAGGGTTTGAAATCCCTCTATCTACTAATCTTTAATGAGTTTGAAACCTCGACCCGTACCTGGATTGCAAGATCCGAACAAGGGTTTTCATCCCTTGAAACGTAACCCGGAAATTATAATTCTGGGTCGTTACATAGATAGTTAGTAAATGAATTTGAATTAAGCTCAATAGTTATATTAGATTGAATTCAATGTTTTGAATTAAGCCCAATAATTAGTAAGATTAAAGACAATAAAAAAGAGAATTAAAAGAAAAAGAATTAAAAAGGAGAATTAAAAAAAAAAGATTAAAGAGAAAAAAGAAAATTATAATTTGTCAAAACCCCTAAAATCTCTCTAATGTTGACATCTCAGCCTAAACTCTTCTAAATTAAGAGTTTATATCTATCTATCTATATATATATATATATATATATATATATATATATATATATATAGATATAGATAGTTAGTAAGATTAAAGAAAAAAAAAGAGAATTAAAAGAACAAGAAGAAAAAAGGAGAATTAAAAAAAAAAGAGGATTTAAGAGAAAAAAGGAAATTATAGCTTGTCAAAACCCCTAAAATATCTTTAATATAGACACCTCTGCATAAACGTTTCTAAATTAAGAGTTTATATAAATATAGATGAGTAATTATGGAAGAAAACCTAACATGGAGTTCTTAAAAGTAGTTAAAATTAAAAAATAAACTTTACTTGAAAATGTAAAAGGTGTATGGGGTAAAAAAAATTGGTTTAAATGAGGAGTTAAAAAATGTTTGTTTTGATATTTTTTTATTTTTGGTGTTTATTTGATTTGAAAAATACAAGTATACCCCTAATAACAATCAAATAAACACCATTTTTTATAAATAAACCGTTTTTCACCTCATACGCATTTTATATTTCACACAAATTTTTAGCATTATTTCAATTAAATTTTTAACTTTAACATGTTTATAAATTTTAGTCATTTTTTCAGCACCGCTCATACATCCATCCGTCTGTTAAAAAAGTGACTTTTTAAGTTATGCATGTACTTTTAGAATGGTAAAAATTATATAAAATATTAATTTTTTAAAAGTAATATCTACTAATAAATTTAATATTATTTTTTCAAAATAAAAATTTATATACTAAGTTTTACTATCCTAAAACATATATAACTAACTGTACAATGTGTACAACTTTCAAATTAAAAAAATAAGCAAGTGTACAATTTGAGGAGGGATCAACGAATCATACTGCCGAATTCCAATACTTGCATTTTTAACGGTGACACTTCAAGTACAATAACAGAAAAAGAAGTCATATTTTGTTAAGAACACAAAAGAAAAAAGTGAGCTCAAATATTACACATGATACTCAATATAACACAATACCATAAAATTAGTTCGGTACCCGCACCTTGTGCGGTTTTTTACAACTTAAATAAATTAATATAAATACTCGTTCAGATAGCTAATTAATTTATTTCAACATTTTTTTATTGTTACACAAATTCAATAAAATTACCATTGATTGTCATTAATATATTGAAAGTATTATCAAACTTTATATAATTATTGTCAAAATCTTACAAAATTGGGTAAAATCTTTCCAAAATATATACCTATGTCTAAAAACTTATGAAAACTATTATATTAAAAGTGATTAAGTTGGAGATACATTTTTTTGATTGGTTATTACCATTAAGATAAAGAGAAGATGTCATTTGTTATATACCGACTTATCAGTTATTATATATAGTATTATCAAACTTTACCATTAAGATAGGTAGGTAGGTAGGTAGATAGGTAGTTAGGTAGTTGGTTAGATAGGTAGGTAGGTAGATAGATAGATAGATAGGTAGATAGGTAGGTACATAGATAGATAGATAGACAGACAGATAGACAGACAGACAGACAGACAGACAGACAGACAGACAGACATACAGACAGACAAACAGACAGACAGACAGACAGACAGACAGACAGACAGACAGACAGACAGACAGATAGATAGATAGATAGATAGAGAGATTGAGAGAGAGATAGAGAGACAGACAAACAGATAGATAGACAGACAGACAAACAGACAGACAGACAGACAGACAGACAGACAGACAGACAGATAGATAGATAGATAGATTCTGATGAAGTGCTTGATTTGCCACACAGATTCTGATGAAGCTATCTCTTTCTATGGGGTGAGTCTTGCACATTGTTGGCTTTTCTTGTAATGCCTTTACTGGCTGGTTCTTTGTTTGATATCTATGCAAATTGAAATTTCTACCGTCTAGACCTTGAGCAATAGGCTAGTTGTTGATGTGGTTATGGTTAGAGATGAAAAAAACGATGAAGATTGGCTTGCAATTGTCTTTGCCCACTCACTACCTGTACGAGGATTTCGTATGTTTAAGTTGCGATTAGTTTTCCTTTCTATGCAAGTTTATCATCTTCATGCTTGACGGTCATTTTTGTTTTGTTTTTTTATATGAAAATTGTTATATTTCTTTTGGGGATTTATCATGACCTTTCAGTAATGTTGCTATTTGATGCATGATAACCACATTCTCTATCTATTGCTCTAAGTGCATGCCGCGTAGGCTGTTTTTGGTTGGAACTGCTTAGCTCCTTGATTTGTCTTCCAAGGTTCTTACACTATTTGCTGTTGCGTTGTGTCTCGTTAGGAGCACCATGAGATTTGCAGAAAGTGCTGACTGTTTTTTAGTTGCCATATGTGTAGGTTGTTTTAGAGTTGTGCAACTCTAAAATAGAGTCGTGCAACTCTTACAACAGAGTCGTGCAACTCTTATGACAGAGTTATGCAACTTTAGAAATGTAACGGCCCGGGATTATGATTCCTGAGTTACGTTTCGAGGGATAAAACCCCTCGTTAGGATCTTGCGCTCCGAGTACAGGTTGAAGGTTTGAAACCAATGATTTGTAGTTTAAAGCGGGATTTCGCACCCAAATCCTGATGGTTTGTTGGAGACCCCGGGGTAAACCCTTGTACCTCTCTTAAGTCTACAACGCGGAAAACCTTTTATCATGCAAATGAGATAAGTTCTTAAAACGATACAACCAGTGTTGCGGCAAGGCCGGGTCGAACAAAGTATAAGTAGGGAGAAATCCCAAAAAGTGTAAATATGGTGAAGTCAGAGTTTCAAGCACTCGCTCTCCGCCATACGAATTGACCCCACCATAACAGCACGAATTCAAACAATGGAGGCATATAATAAGCATCAGGCCACTCATGCGCGTGTGTAAACACACTCTGAGAGGCATATAATAAGCGTTCTGTCCCTAAGATGAAATGTGTAATGCAATGCAGAAATTAAATCACATATATATACTGACAGTTTAATATAATGCAGGAAGCGATAAATGGATCCACACTGAATGCCAAGTGGCATGTCCCTCTCTTACCTCCACCCCCTTCCGATAGGGCAGAGATGGCACGCATGCCATAATAATCGGGCAGCACGCATGCCCAACCCTAAAGCCCACAGACAGCTCATAAGTGACGGCACGCATGCCATAATAATCGGGGGGCACGCATGCCCAACCCTAAAGCCCGCAGGCAGCTCATAATATAAGTAAAGGAAGTTCCATGACTCGATTGACTCAGGACGGGACCTGATGGGACTGAGTCGTCCTATAACCCTAGGAAAGACTCTAATTACATCACAGATAACGGTCGTTCTCTTGCAAGGACATATAGCAATCATATGATTTTCATTTTAGCTCCTAAGTGTGATTCTAACTCGTATGGTGCATGGACACTAGCCTACTATATAACACCCAGTGCACAGAGCGCCCATCATGAGTAAGTTCAAAGAACTTACCTGGAGAAGTGCAGAATCCAATTAATATAGCAATCAAGCAAATCTAGGCAGATTAGAGCTCACCTAGAAGATAAGTAACATAATAAGTCTAAGTCTAAGTTACACAAAACATATCAAATAACACACACAAGATTCAGATAAAATATATATAAGTTAACCATCTCATCATCAACAACATTAATGTCTCAATTCAATTTCTCATCTCATTTCGTCATCTCATGTCGTTTTCATCGGAACTTACCAACTCATTAGCTTAGACAATCTCCATATCATACATGGTCTAATTCACATATTACCATTTCATACTCTCACTTAGTATACGAATATATATCATCCTCATTATCGGTAACCAGTATTTAATCTCTTATAATAAATCACTACAATTCATGCTATTAGTTACAAATATCATGTCGTTAGTCAACCGATCATATTATCATGCTAGTTAGTCATCGAACAAGTATAATTCCCAAGTTAGTTCCAAAACCGTTTTGAAATCCGAACCAAACAATTAAGGATTTCGACACTTGGAAATTCTTTCCGATCTTTGAAATTCTTTTCCAACTTCCTTTTAAATCTTCAAGTCCAAAAATATATTTTAAACCCCCAATAATATTATATTTTATTTTAAATCTCATTAAATACTTATGTAAGTAAATGGTTAAACCCGAACCGAACCAAACCCATTTAAATCCAACAGAATTGAATCAAACCGACCCGCTAAATCTCAAACCGGTTCAACCAATAAATACACCATGGAGGATGACTGGACAGGGGGAGGGACCACGCACTCCTTCTTCCTCCTCGAAATATGAGAACTCCCGCCCTGTGCCCAGCTCGACGTGGCCGCCTTTCGCGCTCCCGTCCCCGCCTTGGCTCGCCTGCTCGCCCGGACTCGCCCAGCTCAGACTCTCGCATCTTCCTCGAACCCTCACACTCGCTGGGTCCAGCCCACAGCCCTCGCTCCTAGCTACGAAGCCGCGCCCGACCTCACACACGATCTCTCCCTCACGGCCTCGCAAGCGCTCGAGCTCGCCGGAACGCTTGAGCTCGCCGGAGCTCTCTGTCCCATCCTCGTCTCTTTTTCTCTCTCAATCATTCGAAGACAAGAAAAGGGACCCCAATTAAACCCAAGGAAAGTGAAGAAGGTTCGATCGCTCACCGGGGTATTCGCGGGTGTCGGAGCTTTGAACGGAGTCCTGGGCGTCATCGAAGGCTCTCGATGGCTCCTCGGACCTGCGTCGGATGTCGATGAGTGTGATAATAGGGTTCAAGAGTGGTTTGGATCGAAACGAAGGAGAACGGCTTACCGGAAGGTTGGTTCGCGCTTGAACGAGCGGTGGATCTTCGGTGGCTCGTCGATGACGTCGAGTGCTCCGGGGGCGGCTATTGTTGCTCTTCGATGAAAGAGGAGGAGGCGAGGATGACAACGGTGATGAAGGAACATCGAGGTGTGGTGTGTGGTGGTGGTGAAAAGGGGAGGAAGAAGCCGTGGAGGCGGCGATGAACACACAGTCGGGGTGCAGCCAAGGGGTGGACAGTGATGGTGTTGAAGTAACGGTGAGAGGATGGAACTTGAAAGGAGGGAGGAAGAGGAAGTATTTGGGATCTAAAAGAGAGATGGTGGAGGGAGATAGATGTGAAAGACCGGAAGCGTGATGGGTTTATAGGCAAAAGGGAGGGGTTGACTTACCGCTAGGAATAGGGGGAAAGAGGGGGCAGGGGTTAGGCATAGGGTGGCTTGATGGGAAGTGTATTAAATGGGGAGAAATGATAACTTAATACCCGGAATAAATTCTGAATACGTGAATTTTGAAACCCGCAATTAGTTAAGTGTTAGTTTTTCTAACTCTCGCTTTCTCGATCAATTAGATTATTTTGAATTTTCGAGGTAAAATGACTGAAATTATTCGTCAAATTTTATATTACTGTCGGAATCCACTAAACGAGTTTTAAAACCGATTTAATTTCATTTTTAATTCTCTTTTTCCAAAAATTTAGGATTTTAAAATTTGAGCCTTTACATCATCCACCTCTAAAAACAAGTCTCGTCCCCGAGACTCAAATCATTTTAAAATAGGGGATGAAGATTGAAATCGGCGAGTCCAAGGATCATGTCATTGATCCCGTGAACACCTCATAAGTGCCCCTATGAGGTCCTCACAGTACCATTGTCGTGATCATAATATCCCCAATAGACCATAGTAAGAATGTAATATGGGCCCCTACCACATCCTTATCCGACTCCTTAGCCATATCATAACTCAAATACTTGTATCCACTTCGTAGGGCGTTATAATAAAAACTAGTGTCGTATTAGTTTATTTAAAATCCAAGTTAGTCTCTTTTGAAAACCATTCAAAGTTCCCTCACCCGACGTCAGTCAAGCAAATTTTCAAATCTTATGTGGGGGAACCATCCACCTCTAAGGGCTAATCCCATATTCTCTTCCTAGGGTCCAAGTTAGAATTAGATTCCAATAATCCAACTTCTAACATTTCTATCATCACGCATCATGTATGTAGAATCGCAATCATATCTCACATTCATAGCATCTCATAAGCACGTCAAGGATAGTCGCATACGATAGCATATCTAGCATAGCATTTTACATCGTTGGATTCATCGCATTAAATCACAAAAGTTGCATGTCATGACAACCCAACAAATTAGATCATACTTGCGCTAGCGACTAATCATTATCACGTTAGAGGCAAACAAGTATTGTCGCACGCCAGCATTACATCAAGCTCACAGGGTAACTATGTTAATATTAGAAGCTCACTGTTATCTATGGAATTACCTCGGAGAATCAGTATCGCTTATAGAATAGAATTTGCACGCCACTCGGTCCCAAGTACCACATAACCATAAGCCACATCCTCAAGAAAACCTGTCTACAACTACTAATCACATCAAGACACGACCACTACTCAACATCTCTCGCATCAAGATCAACCTCACCAAGGCCTACCAACTCAAATCCGATACTAATTCTAAATACCCTTGTATTCTGCTCACATACAACCTTTGTAGCCTCATAACTACCCGCAATCAAGGCCAATTACCTAAACCAACTACTAGGTATCCCAACTCCTATGCCATCAATCCATCTAAGGGTCAATCCACTCCGGCATCCCGATATCAAGTTCTACCTTCCACTCGACTATTTAAACCATCTCTCGGAGTTCCCAAAACACAAAATTCCCTCATTTTGACAAGCTGAACAAATCGATCTACTTTCAAGACTCCATATATAACACGTCCTTGCCCTAGGGGTCCTCTATCAATCCTATCTTTACCCTCTATTAGAAAATTCTAAGTCCTCAACTAAACCGCTCTCACGATTCATCTAGACACTTCTTAACAATCTCTCTTACTCTTCCTAGGCTCTCAAGACCTCGCCCGACCATCATGTCCTAAAGAGACATCTCGAATCATCTTGCTAACCTGATCATACTTCCCACACCACTAACCACTCTCACTGACCATCCACCTCTAAGTAACCAACTCATACTGACCATCTCACACCTGTCACTCCCGACCAACTCTAACACCGAAACCCATCTAGTGCTACTCCCAACCACGAATCACCAGACCCTCATCACTAGCACCTATCCTCAAAGACCAACCACTGATTTTATCTACTCATCCTATTCTGAATCTCACAAAACGAAACCAATCACGACTCCTCAAGCCGACCTACTCTACATCCTCTCCCTGGCATTTTCCGAAACTACCTCAAGCTACCATTCCTTAATCACAACGTCTTGGGCCTAAAGCCTCTATCCATCGGCCGTTCTTCCCAAAGAAACCTTATGCCACCCTAGCTCGAATTTCCCAAAATATCACAACTTGACCTATTCTCTCACAATCCTCCAATCTACATCCTTTACATGGACTAGTTCTCCTCATATTGCCTCAGATCACGCTTCCTCGACCTCGAAATCTCTACCGCTTAAACCATTATGTACCGATCATCATATTCGGAATTGATGTACATGAACATGCGGGATTGGTTGAATGATTTATGGAGAACGATGTGGTCTTGGGGAGCGGATGATGCGATAAAAGGACTTTCATAATATGTTACTTGTTCTATTGATTGAGGTGTGCTTGAGTGCTTAATAGTTGGATGTAGACTTATGTATATTCCATTACGTACTAGGTGATACTCTGTGATTGTGACTACTATGTGCTGGATTCTTCTATTGCCGATCTACTAGCCAGGTAAGTACCTCCGGGGCTTACTCAGTAACCAGTACCTCCTGCCTGATGTGTCATATAGTATGTAGGTGTTTCATATGCATAAGAGCATGCCATGTAGTATCATGCTTAGGAATTGCAGTTACGAATGAGCATTCTTATTCTATATGCGTTTGAATACAGAACGGCCGTTATCTGTGAGTCCTAGAGTCCTTGCTAGGGTCATAGAGCAGCCCAGTTTCATCGGGTGTCCTCCTTGAGTTACATATATATATATATATATATATATCACGAGATACGAGATGAGCATGAGATACGAGATGAGCATGAGATGCGATATGATGATGAGATTTGATATGCAATAGTATCGAACTGGCCAGTCTCCACCCTATCTGGAAGAGGGGTGGTGGTAGAAGAGGGATATACCACTTGGTATTCTTTGTTAAGGCCTTACTTAATATTCTACATATATGAATTAGGAGCACGATAGTGTGGTTAAGATTTCAGTATTGCATGAAGGATTCTAGGTATAGGCGTATTATATGTCCTCAGCGCGGTCAGAGGACCCGCGGGCGGAATCTTGGCCTGACTTGGTGGTATAGTTTCAGGTACCCGATACGCTGCTTGATTTTGTGCTGTTATGACGGGGTCTATTCTTATGGCGGAGAGTGAGTGTTTGAAACCTGACTTCACCAGATTCATGCTTTTGGGATTTCTCCCTAATTGTACTCTGTTTTGACCCGGCTCTGCCGTGGCACTGGTTGTATCATTTTCAGAACTTATGCCCTCTGCATGATAAATGATTTTCCGCGTTGTAGACTTAGGACAGGTACAAGGGTTTACCCCGGGGTCTCCAACAGACCTTTCGGATTTGGGTGCGAAATCCCACTTAAAACTCCACATCTTCGATTTCAAACCTTCAACCTGTACTCGGGGCGCAAAATCCTAACGAGGGGTTTAATCCCTCGAAACCTAACTCGGGAATCATAATCCCGGGCCGTTACAAAGGTGGTATCAGAGCCAGGTTTTACAATCTGAGTACAATAGGTTGAAGATGGTTTTGAAAATCGCCCAATGTTTTCAAATGGTTTTGAAAAATGTTTTATAAGGGCAAAATGAATTTAATTGAAATTAAACCTAAAATGAATAAAAGGGAAACAATCTCGTGGGTAGAGACCCAAGCGGTAGACATCCCTTATGGATGTAGAATTCGGGGAACGGTAGGCAAAATACTAGCTTTCTTTTATATATGGGTTTCGAAGACTCCAAGGAGCCTGAGGGTTGGAGTAGCACGGGCATGGAGGCCGTGAGGTATTTGCCCCTCCGGTCAGTCGTCCCTCGAAGGACGGCATAAATCGTCTCTATGATTACGTTATATATACATATATGCAATTGGGCCCGAGGGCGATCCTCCTCGAAGAGGATCATATTAATCTTGTTGATTGCTTCCGTGTTAAGTGCTATTGTGCTTAGGATAGGGAACTAATCAAAATGCCTTAACTTGAAAATGTAAATGACTGTATGTGTAAGCGGGATAGCGGGAGGAAACCTTGTTCTTATGTAATCAGATTTTCTATCTTGTCGGAATAGTTCTTCCATAGTACAACCCCCTTGATAATCCCGATTCCGTCGTCCGTCCCACCAAAGCACTTGGATGTGTTAGTAAGGGTCGAGAGTGTATGTTCCTCTTGACTTGAGTCCTATTTGTATTCCAACCATAGATGTTCATCGAGTCTCATACCTAATGTCAACATTCTTTACGGGAAATTGGGTCGGTCAACTAACAACTTTCGGGGATTGTGTGTGATGTGAGGGTTACCTAAGGTGGATTATCGACATTCTTCCGAGTTAGGAGTGTGTTATCTTATGGAGTCATCCCCCGTGAGTCTCGTAATGGTCAACCGTGTCTCCTTGCCAAAAGAGTCGAAACACGAATTCTACCATCTTCTCTCGAAAACGGCGTGAATGTCATTGTGTCCAGCGAGTCATACTAGCGTCCCACGGGGAAACTGGGTGGTGAGTCGGTGATTGCCCTTAGAGAATTTTGTCAAGTTATAATGATAGTCTCCTTGTGATTTCATGAACTTGTATATTGGTATAATTCAGCATGAATTGCCTGGTACCTTGCATGGTTGCACTTTTGAGTAGATGTATGTGTCATACGTATTGAATCCCCATGATTATCGTCTTCCTATGAACTAGGTCCATGATAGTGTGCTCAACTCTCGTTGTATGTTAAAACGTGAATTGGATGACTTAGCATGCTAGATGAACCTCATTGGACCTCATGATTGTGTACATGTTTAATAAGTATTGCTAGTATCATGTAGGATATATACCTCCCAGTTATAAGCCCTCATATGATTGTGTGACGTCTTAGTTTTACTATGTGAATATGGATGTATGTGATGAGATAGTTGCTATACCAACCCTGCATGAACTGACCATACCCTTAGCATGATTTTTAGGGTACATCTTAGCATCTTTTCCATAATATTATGACTTGCTTAATTGTGTATCTAAATGAGTGATAAGTCATGCATATGATATCCTGTGATGTTTGCTAGATCTTGCATAACAAGGGCCATATGTGTCCCATGTCAGTATGTGCATACATGTTCTTAGTCTCTCAAGCATGATTGGTGAATGAAATGATAGGTTGCTAGCTTGTTCTGCGCACACATAAAGATGAATATATGAACATGTTATGAATGCATAAATCGATATCCCTTGAGATAGGTGCATACTAGTGTGAAATAATGTGATGATATCTCTTGATTTTTATGTGCTTGCGTAGTTGCATGCCACAATTATAAGGGCATCGTTGTAACTCTCGGGTTAGGATCTTCTCCTTGGTCTCGTCATCCCTAGTCCTGGTCCATGTCTGAACTCTTAAGGAAGTTGTGTCGTCCGCCCTTGTCTCTCCCCTATCTCCGTAACTTCTAACTCTTGCAATCCTTCGATGAGCGCCGACATGCAAGAAAGGACCGACGACCAAGTGGCACCATAGCAGCGCAACAGAAGTGTGATGTGTCCATGACCCATAGACCACAGGACTGACGTCGCCAGAAGTATACAAAGGACGAACACATTTGAAAGATGGTAGCCGCGTACGTGATTCTCTTAGATGACCCAAGGAAGGACGTTCTTAATTCAAATTGTTGATTCTTCTATACTAATCGGAATTGATGTTTTGTGATAGGCCTAGAACTGACATAATTGAATGTGTGATGACGGATGTGCTGAATTGATAGCAATGATTGCCTGGCGAACTTGTTTCTATGACGATGTGCCTTGGTGCTTGGTATACTGACTTGCGGGTGAGTAGGTTATGGGTTATATGTATCGGAGTGCTTTCTTCTTGACCTTGAGTCGTGAGATTCTTCAGTGAGACGGGTTGGAAAGTGGCAGGTGGATTAAGGTATTCGGATTGGGTCTTTGGTCATGTGAGATGGGGTGCAGAAAGGATGCGTTAGCTTGGGGTAGAGCCGAGTGAGTTGGGATGTGTGAAAGATAGTGGTCTGTGAGTATAGATGAGCTTCCAGGTAGGTCTTAGGTGAGCAGTGGGGCTAGTATGGAGAGATTTTGAGGGAGATGTCCAAGTGAGAAGTGGTAGTCTAGGCAGGTAGTGTGTGCGGGTAGTATAAGAGAGTGGTTGACTGAGGTCTGGACTAGTTTCATTAGGGTGATCTTGAGATTGGGTGTGGATAGAGGTAGTTAGGATAGTTCTAGAGGTGGATGGGCAAGCTAGGAGTTGATCAGGGGATTCTTGAGGGGAGGTGTTGTGAGACGGATTGGTGTGCTAAGGAAGGTGTTTAGATAGTCTATGAGCGGAACGTGGGCGGTGTCAAGGATGATCGATTAAGGAATGTCTGAGGAATCGTAGAATTTGGGACTAGGTGATTGGTGCTAAGAGTGGGGGGCGATTTCGGTAAGGGATGAGGTTGAGGAATTTCCTAGGAAGAGTAGTATGAGGTTGCTTGGGAAATTATCGATCGGGGATATTAGGTTATTCATATCAGGGTTGTTCGTGTGATGAGTATTTGGGGGTTGTTTAGATAGGATTGGTAATGCTTGGGGAATTTATGAGTGAAGGATCTCTAGATGCGTTGTTGGAGGATTTGGCATAGGGAATGAATCGGGATTGATTAGTGGAGGTCATTGTGGCTATAGAGGTAATTGAGGATGTGAGATGAATCTTCGAGGAAGGGCTGGTAGCTATGCAATGATGTAGTTGAGATTCCTAGTAAGACTGTGGGCTTAAGGTTGAGATAGAGAGATTATGCGCATGGATTTGGGAACTAGGCAAAGCAGAAGTTATTGAGGACGCTAGAGAGATTTTTGAAGGTTGGTGAAGTTGCGGTGCTTAGAAACTTCGAACAAGGATGTCATAGGAATTCGGTGAAAATGATGATCCGTACATAAGGGTTTAAGTGGTGGAGATTTCGAAGTTTGAGGAAGCGATCTGAAGCAATTCGGGGAAACATGCGGAGTTGAGGGAACTAGTCTAGGTAGAGTATGCCAGGAAGAGGATCTAGCGGGGGTCGGCTTGATGGTCATGGTGATTCGTGGTTGGGAGTACCACTAGTTGGGTTCTGCATTAGAATTGGTCGGGAATGTCAGGTGTGAGATGGTCAACATGAGTTGGGTCCTTAGAAGTGGATGGTTAGTGAAAGTGGTTAGTGGCGTGGGGAGTATGATTAAGTTAGCAAGGTGATTCGCGATGTCTCTTTAGGAGATGATAGTCGAGTGAAAGGTAAGACTTGAGATCGGGATGTCGAAGTGGATTGGCCCTTAGATGGCTTGTTGGCATAGGAGTTGGGATACCTTGTAGTTGGTTTGGGTATTCGACCTTGATCGCGAATAGTTATGAGGCTAGAAAGGTTATATGTGAGCAGGATACAATGGTGCCTAGAGCTGGTAGTGGATTGAGTTGGTAGACCTCGGTGAAGTTGATCTTAGTGAAAGGGATGATGAGTAGTGGTCGTGTCTCGTCATGATTTGTAGTGTAAGGCAGATTCTCCTGAGATAGTTATCTAGTGTATACTTTACTTGGGGCCGAATGTTGTGCGAATTCTATGCTATAGACGATGTTGATTCTCTGATGTGTTGCCGTTGACAATAGAGAACTGTAGTACTAACATAGTTATCCCTGAACTCGATGGAATGCTACTGTACGGAAGCAGTTGTTTGTCTCTAATGCGATGACGCTTGGTAGTTAGAATGAATATGATGTACTTATCTGATTGATATAACGTGCTTATATGATTGATATGGTATAACGTTCGTGAGATGATGTGACAAATTCTACCATATATGATACGATGCTAGATATGCTATGCTATGCTATGTGGCTATTCTTGAGGTGATTATGTTATGCTATTAAACGTGAGGTGCTATTGTTACTCGATATATATACATGATGCTTGATGACGGAAATGATAGAAATTGAACTATTGAACCTTGATAATGTCTTAGAACCTAGGAAGAGAATATGGGATTAACCTTTAGAAGTGGATGGTAGGATGAATGGAGATGTTAGGAATGCTTTTGACTAATGCCGAACTTAAAGTTTTGAACGATGTTTTAAAGAGGACGTTGTGATGTATTGAGTTATGATATGACCGAGGAGTCGGAGTAAGGATGTGGTAGGGGCCCATATCATATTCTTGCTACGGTCTATTGGGGATATTATGATCATGGCAACGGTACTGTGAGGATCTCATAGGGGCACTTATGAGATACTTATGTGATCAATGACATGATCCTTGGACTCACCAATTTCAAACTTCATCTCCTATTTTAAAAAGACTTTAGTCTCGGGGACGAGACTTGTTTTTAGAGGTGGATGATGTAAAGGCTCGGATTTTCAATCTTAATTTTTTTCGGAAAAAGGAAATTAAAAATGAATTTAAATCGAATTAAAAGCTCGTTTAAAGGATTCCAACCGTAATATAAAATTTGATGAACGATTTTCGTTCTTTTAACTAGAAAATTGAAAATAATTGATCGAGAGAGCGAAAGTCGGAAAAACTAACATTAAAACTAATTACGGGATTCAAAATTCACGTATTCGGGATTTATTACCGGGTATTTATTAACCAATCCTACACTTAATCTCTCACCCACTCCCATCATTCACCAAATCTCCATACCTCTTCAAGTTACCCCTTACCCCGGCATTCACCATCACCATCCATCCCATTGCCCATCATTCACCATTTCTGCTTCCTCCTTCACGCCATCACCGAGAGTCTAAGCTCACCACCATTCCGCTGCGCCTTCTTGTACCTTCGTCCCTCTTTTTCCTTGAAGAGCAGCAACCACAGCACCACGAGGCACCTCTTCGAGAGCACAACAGCAGCCCGACGTCACCCAGGAAGCCCAACGCTACCACCGAAGCTCCTCCCTCCCCTGTTTCGCGATTCCGAGGTCGGTAAGTCGATCTCTCATTCGATTCAAAATCCCATGGAATCGCAACTCTTTAACCATCCTTTATTTTTCCTAGGCTGACCCCGAGGTTCCTCCCCCTCCGACGCAGTGAATCGAGCCTCCGATAAGCTCCGACGGAACTCCGAAGTCGCGAACCCCTCGGTAAGTTTCCGCCTCTCCTCTCTCTGTTTTGATTTAATTTCTGTCTTGGGTCGGACTGTGGGCGAGTGCGAGTGTGTGTGAACTGAGTGCGGAGAGTCGAGTGGGCTCGGGAGCCCCGGCGAGAGCTCCGACGAGTTCGATTTGGCGAGGACGAGCATCCAGCAGAAGTCGAGGACGAGCAGCATCGCAGCGAGCAGAGGCGAGCCAGCGGGAGCTGAGGATGAGCAGCAGCGTAGCAAGAAGAGGCGAGCTAGCGGGCGCGGGGACGAGGGCTGACCAGCGGAGTCGAGCAGCGCCAGCGAGCCAGCGTGAGCGGGAGCAGGGCGCGGGATTCACTTTCGAATCCAGAGGAGGAAGGAGGCCAGCGTGTCATGTGGGCCTTTGGCATCTCCAATTTGTGTTTATATTAAACTGGTGGGATTATTTATATGGGTTCGGTTCGGTTCGGGTTATCCATTATTATTTAACTAATTAACGGTAATTAAAATATATTATAATAGTAATTGAGGATTTAGAAGATAAATTATTATATTTTGGGAGAATTATAAGGGTTGATTTATTAAATAAAAATGGTCGGGATTTTAGGGGATTTGGAAATAATTTATAAAAGTGTTAAATAAATGGTATTTAAAATATCATGTAATACTATTTGAGATTTAAAATATATTATTGGGACTTAAAGATTTGTAAAGAATTTGGAAACGAATTTCAAGGTTGGAAAGTAATCTAATAAATAAATTTTAAAGGGAATTTGGCGAGTATTTTCAATGGTCGGAATACTTAGCTATTTAACTGGGATTTGAAACTAACTTGGGAATAAGACTTATTCGATGACTAACTAGCATGATATTATGATCGTTTGACTAACAGTATGATATGTATGAATAATAGCATGACTTGTGATGAATTATTATATGAGATTAAATGTTGGATAATTATGAGGATCTAGTAGGAATTTATATCACACAAATTATGTCTTATGATTTTGATGAACCGTTGAGGTATATGCAGAATTGATGTACATGAACATGCGGAATTGGTTGAATGATTTATGGAGAACGATGTGGTCTTGGGGAGCGGATGATGCGATAAAAGGACTTTCATAATATGTTACTTGTTCTATTGATTGAGGTGTGCTTGAGTGCTTAATAGTTGGATGTAGACTTATGTATATTCCATTACGTACTAGGTGATACTCTGTGATTGTGACTACTATGTGCTGGATTCTTCTATTGCCGATCTACTAGCCAGGTAAGTACCTCCGGGGCTTACTCAGTAACCAGTACCTCCTGCCTGATGTGTCATATAGTATGTAGGTGTTTCATATGCATAAGAGCATGCCATGTAGTATCATGCTTAGGAATTGCAGTTACGAATGAGCATTCTTATTCTGTATGCGTTTGAATACAGAACGGTCGTTATCTGTGAGTCCTAGAGTTCTAGAGCCCTAGAGTCCTTGCTAGGGTCATAGGGCAGCCCAGTTTCATCGGATGTCCTCCTTGAGTTATATATATATATATCACGAGATACGAGATGAGCATGAGATGCGATATGATGATGAGATTTGATATGCTATAGTATCGAACTGGCCAGTCTCCACCCTATCTGGAAGAGGGGTGGTGGTAGAAGAGGGATATACCACTTGGTATTCTTTGTTAAGGCCTTACTTAATATTCTACATATATGAATTAGGAGCATGATAGTGTGGTTAAGATTTCAGTACTGCATGAAGGCATCCTTTATTCTAGGTATAGGCGTATTATATGTCCTCAGCGCGGTCAGAGGACCCGCGGGCGGAATCTTGGCCTGACTTGGTGGTATAGTTTCAGGTACCCGATACGCTGCTTGATTTTGTGCTGTTATGACGGGGTCTATTCTTATGGCGGAGAGTGAGTGTTTGAAACCTGACTTCACCAGATTCATGCTTTTGGGATTTCTCCCTAATTGTACTCTGTTTTGACCCGGCTCTGCCGTGGCACTGGTTGTATCATTTTCAAAACTTATGCCCACTGCATGATAAATGATTTTCCGCGTTGTAGACTTAGGACAGGTAAAAGGGTTTACCCCGGGGTCTCCAACGGACCTTTCGGATTTGGGTGCGAAATCCCACTTAAAACTGCACATCTTCGATTTCAAACCTTCAACCTGTACTCGGGGCGCAAGATCCTAACGAGGGGTTTCATCCCTCGAAACGTAACTCGGGGATCATAATCTCGGGCCATTACAAGTAGGTTGCTCGGCTTACAGCCAAGTGCCTTCAGCAAGACCCCAGATCCCGACCATTCATGAAGGAGGTTGTGGAAGCATTACAGCAGATAGAAGCCATGAGGGACATCAGAACCAGCTCTTCCCAGTCGTCTAATCGCGGTTCTAGCAGGATTCCTTCTCATCGGAGCCGCTAAAACTGGTATGAAAGGTGTAGAAAAAATGGTTGAGATTTCACTGTATAATTTATGAAGCAAGTGCGGTGTTGTGTGATCAGATGGCATTTGAGTAATCCCTAAATTGTTATGAATACACATTAAACGTAATTGATCAGGTATCTGAATTCAGCAAAGTCCAGCCAGGGTGGTTCAAGATGAAGTTTTTTATTATTTGTTTGCAATTGTGTTCTGGGTGTTACTTGAACTTACTTCTGACATACAACACCTAGTTACTTTAACATTATCGGTGGATACTGGAATGTAGCTCTTTTTGTGTGTGTGCATTTGTAAGATTATTTACTCGTTGAATCGTCAATTTTTTGGCAAAGAGATTGAATTGTTGTAAGGTAGTAATTTGTAGGCAAAGGGATAATAAATTATACAAGTCCCCGTCATTGCATTTATTTATACAAATAAATGCCCACCAAAAGAAATAGATTATACAAGTCCCCGCCATTGCATTATTTATACAAATAAATGCCCACCTAAAGAAATAAATTATACAAGTCCCCGCCATTGCATTTATTTATACAAATAAATGCCCACCTAAAGATTTTGATAGATATTTTGAGGCAGCAATGTTTGTTCTATAATAGAAGAATATAAACATATTAATGTCAATGCTATTGTTGCTATAGTTCCGGCTCAATAGATTATTGCACAACATGGTCTTATTTTTGCTTATCAATAGACTATAATTGACATCTCCGCATAAACATTTCTAAATTAAGAGTTTATATAGATATAGTTTAGTAATTATGGAAGAAAACCTAACATGTCTATTAATTGATTCACAAACCTTTTAGTCGAGTTACATACACATGATCATCTTTTGAACGAATTTCACACATGAGAGCAATATCATTAAAATTTCATCATGTAAAGCATGTAAAGCATCGACTAAATAGATCATGGGATACTATCATATCAAAACATCTCAAATAAGCACATAAGCGATGCATTTTGTGATCCCTACAAGTATTCCATAGGCGTCCCCATGAAATATTTGTACAAGTATCACAAAATCATCACAATGTTCTCATTAGATCCGATCAAGTACTTTACAACCGTTGTAACGGCCCGAGATTATGATTCCCATGTTACGTTTCGAGGGATGAAACCCCTCGTTACGATCTTGCGCCCTGAGTACAGGTTGAAGGTTTGAAATTCTACTCTAACGTTTCCAAGTGGGATTTCATACCCAAAACTTGAAGGGATCATTGGAATCTCTGGGGAAATCCCTGTACCTGTCGTAAGTCTAAGTAGTCATGCAAATAGCGGAAGAAAGGTGTAATACAAGAGGGTGCCACGGCAAAGCCGAGTCAAAACCAAATCAATAAGAGTATTTATCAAAATCTAATAGGCAATGTTGGGGAGGTTAGACCATTTCTTTGCAATCGGCCAAGAGAGTTCCCACGTCACGGAAGCAATGAACAATCATGCTGCAAAACAAACCTAAAAAATATGTATGCGGGGCGGTCTCAGATCGAAGCCCTACGCAATATAATCCCAAACAAGTAGACACATGCACACGCTAATCCTAATAAAGATGCTTCTAGATGCAAGACGGAATATTAACACACTAACATGCTCCTATGATCAAGTGCGTAAATATAATAAGGCCTTAGCACCGAATACCAAGTGGTATATCCCTCTCCTACCTCCACCACCTTCCGATAGGGCAGAGACTGGGACCAGCTCGTGAATGCATTCCATTATAATCGGGTGGCACGCATGCCCAACCCGCTCCACAATAAAGCCCGCAGGCATCTCATAATATAAGGAAGTTTCATGACTCGATTGACTCAGGACGGGACCCGATGGGACCGAGTCATCTTATGACCCTAGCAAATACTCTAGTTACTTCACAGATAACGGTCGTTCTCTTGCAAGGACATATAGCAATCATATGATTTTTATTTTAGCTCCTAAGCATGATTCTAAGTCGTATGGTGCATGGACACTAGCCTGCTATATAACACCCAGTGCATAGAGCGCTCATCATGAGTAAGTTCAAAGAACTTACCTAGAGAAGCGCAGACTCCAATTAATACAGCAATTAAGCAAATCCAGGCGGATTAGAGCTCACCAAGAAGATAAGTAACATAATAAGTCTAAGTCTAACTTACACAAAAGGGAGGGGGTTGACTTACAGCTAGGAATAGGGGGAAAGAGGGGGCAGGGGTTAGGCATAGGGTGGCTTGATGGGAAGTGTATTAAATGGGGAGAAATGACAACTTAATATCCGGAATAAATTCTGAATACGCGAATTTTGAAACCCGCAATTAGTTAAGTGTTAGTTTTTCTGACTCTCGCTTTCTCGATCAATTAGATTATTTTGAATTTTCGAGGTAAAATGACGGAAATTATTCGTCAAATTTTATATTACGGTCGGAATCCGCTAAACGAGTTTTAAAACCGATTTAATTTCATTTTTGATTCTTTTTTTCAAAAATTTAGGATTTTAAAATTGGAGCCTTTACAAGAAATCTAAACTTGTTGTATATAGGAGTTGTTTCTCGATTCGGCATGATATTTCTAGAAATTTGATCTTGTTGGTAGCCTTGATTCATCTAAAAAAAGGTGTGGTTTTGGGCTGATATTCAATTATGCACATGAGGATCAGAAGTTCTGATATTCATTGTCCTACTTTAGCCTTAGAGGTTTAGCACCTAAGCCTATTAGCTCAAAATGGTAGATGTTGTTATCAAGTTTGAATGAGTAGTATTCTGACATTTCATGTTTTTTTTCCTACAAGTTTTAGTAATGTTAAAATGAGGTTAGATGTTGAATTATCAGTGATTTTGTGTAATTTACCCACTCAAGCCACTTGTATGTGAAAAGCGATGTGTATGGCTTCGGAGTAGTGTTACTGGAGTTACTATAAGGTCTGGGAGCAATTGATCAAAACTAGGGGTGGGCACAAATCCCGCAAATCCCGATCCCGTCCCGGTCCCGTCCCGATCCCGGTGGGATTTAGAACAAAATAGCGAATCCCGTCCCAATCCCGTCTCGCAAAAATTATGCGGGACGAAACGCGGGACGATCCTGGTGGGATCCCGCAAATCCCGTCCCGTCCCGCATGTTATAATAATAATAATAATAATAATAATAATAATAATAATAATAATTTTTATAATAATAATAATAATAATATAGAATAATAATAATATATTATTAGTATTATTATTTTGAGAAAATATTATAATTATACTTATAATCATAATCTTCCATTTATAGTACAGTAAATGGCATCCAATATACCAAAATTATATACCCTTTGCAAATCTGACCCTCCCCTGCCCAAATTTGTAAATATGTCAAAAGGGTCTAAAATTTTGCAAAAATAACAGGTAAAAAAAACTGGGAAACCGGAAGACTCTTCCGCGCGAGTTCGACCTAGCAACAACGCCATCCTCCCAGATCCACAAGGAGTGGGGGTCCTCCTTCTCGCCGCCACCGGCCGGCCACCCAGATCCGCGCGAGATCGTCCCTTCGGCTTCTCCGATCTTTGGCGTCTCTGAGTCTCTCGCCTCTGCTCGTGCTCGATTTCTATTCTCTGGTGGACTGGGGGTGGTGGACTGGTGGATCACGTATGGCGACGGCGGTGACTTGGGTGGTACTCGACTGGATTAAGGGTATCTATCTCTCTATCCCCCTGCTCTCGCAAGTTAACAATTGCTGAATTTCAGACATGCAATTGCAATTGCAAAACTAACCATCACAAGAGCCCAGAATGGTCGATTTTGATCATTTGCCCAGGTTACCAGGGGGAACCGGAGAGCTGCTGTTGCCGAACGTATACAGCTCGTCCCAAACGTCAATGGCGATAGTATCAACTACACAAGGGCTGACGTTGCTGCAGAAGGTGCGTCTTGGGATGCCTCGATGGTGGGTGCTGTCATGGGTCCTCCAATCCCTTCGGGTGTGATCACTAATTTCATCAAAAATCAGTGGAAGGTAAATACTCCGAAGCTGTTTATTAAGAATTCTGGGATTCTAATTTTCAAATTTGATTGTGAGGAGGATTTTTGATGAAATTAGCGATCACCCTAGTTGATCGCTTTCGGCCATCGCAAATATAGAGTAGATTTAGATGGGGCGGTCCTATATTGGCTAACACATCGTTGTCACTGGCTAGATAATAGTATTTGCTGGCTAGTAAGTATAGATCGCAAATATTTGGGCTTCGCATCTGACAGGATTGTATTGGTTAAGAACTTTAGTACTTCGTAGTGTTTGGTTTAGGTCTTAATTGTTTAGTACTTCGCATCTGACAGGAATGACATAATGGCATCTCACAGGATTGTATTGGGAAGATGTTGCACACGGGAAGATGTTGAAGGAAAGCAGCCGACTTTAGCTTTAGTACTTCGTTGTGTTTGTTTTAGGTCTAAAACGTTTCCTCCCTTTTTGATGGATGATCCCTTATGTTCTGGATTTATGTATGGATGGTTTTATGGTTGGTTGTTCTGAATGTTGTACTGACTGCTTTAGTTTGTGCTTAATATTGTCTATCCTACTGCTGAGAAGTTTATGAGATTGACACAAGATCTGACAGGGATTAGTCTTATATTGGCTAAGACGAGATCCGGCAGGGGTTACTTCTACATTGGCTAAGACATCGTTGTCACTGACTAGATAATAGTATCTACTGGCTAGTAATTTGCATCGCAAATATTCGGGTTTCGCATCTTAGGCAAACAAAATATACAACCACATACTTTACCTTGAGTTCATGCAAAATAACAAAAACCATCCTTCGCCGACTGAAAAGAAAAGACGTCCGTACGACGAGCGGCATATGATGACCTTATCATTCCACACTTACTTAGGTTTTAATTGTTTAATCGTTTCCACCTTTTGGATGACTTGTGTTTTATTACTGATAAGGTATGTTGTGGTCTTGTGGTCACTTGTTTATATGTGTTATGGATGGTTATTGTGAATTCTGCGTTATGACGTATTTCGTTTGACTTTAATGATCGATATACTTAGGATGAGAAGTTTATGAGATAAATAAGATGTGTCAAGGGTTATTATCTTATTGGCATAGATTTTGATTTTATTGGCTAGGGAAAATCATATACTGGCTAGCAAACAAAAAATCGCATACATTTGTCTTTTGCATCGTCGATAAACTAAACGGCTAGTTATGTACATTCAAAACTACCAAAATCCCAAAGTGTCATTGAGTTACAAGCAAACTAACAAAATACTACATTCAACTAAGCAAAAGAAGAGTTACCCAACTAGACATCAATTTCTTCACCTTGCCACGCCACGCTTGCTTATGTCCTCCGACGCTTCCGGCGAAGGAACTCTCCCCAAGACGGGTACCTGCTTGTCTCCATTATCTTGCTCCTGACGCACCCAAACGACATGCTCTCCTCTATGAGCATTGCCCCCTCCTCCATGTCCATGTCGGGAGCTTTACCTTTCATATCCGGAGCAACGATTGTCGGTTCTACCCATTATGTTGTTTTGTACTTAACTTGTTATGTATTGGTTAGGAACTTTAGTACTTTGTAGTTTTTGGTTTAGGTCTTAATTGTTTAATCGTTTCCACATCGGGAGCTTTACCTTTCATCTCCGGAGCAACGATTGTCGGTTCTGCCCAGATTTTCTGGTTTGTCTTGCCAGTTGTGTGAATTTCTGTGCCAGCTGAATTGTTGTATTTGCCATCGAAATGGTTATCCATGCAATACTCCAAATTGAGATCAAGATGCGATATAGACCAAACTTTACTTCGAAATATTTTTTTCCATAAACATATACAAAGTGGGTGTCTATAGATATATAAAATTAAATTAAGTTCAAAAATAAATTTATTTTTTAATTTTAACAAAAGAAAATGCCTGAAATTTAGTTTAAAGCAATTAAATAGGTCTCTTTCTCTCCCCCCTCTCTCTATCCCACCCTCTTTCCATTCGACACGTGTCCAAAATTTTCACACCCTCTTTCCTAGTTTGTGCAAAGTGTAACCGGCAACCTATTGGGATTAATTTGCAAGAATGACAATTTGTCATTCCTTTGCCAATTTTTTGGGTGTTGGTTATTTTTGCAAAGTGTACCATAAAATGGTATATCCATGCAAATCAGCCTTTATAATAATAATAATGTTTGTTTATAATAATAATATTATTATTATTTGAGCAAATATTATTTATAATTATAATTATAATAATTTTCAATTTATAATAATAATATTATTATTGTTATATAATATTATAATTTAATTTAATAATAATATTAATTTATAATAAAATTATTATTATTATTATATTATTATATCATATTATATTATATTTTTTCTTGTAAATTAGAATTGTTTTATAATAATAAGAATAAAAAAAAGTAATATTATTATTGTTTTTTTAATTATAACGTGGCATTATTATTATTATTATTATTATTATTATTATTATTATTATTATTATTATTATTATTATTTTATTATTATTATTATTATTATTATTATTATTATTATTATTATTATTATTATTATTATGTTAATAATAATAAAGTTCTTACATGAAATTAGATCGGAGCCGGCTAACAAGTTGGGCTCCGCATCTCTTTTGAATACTAAACGCAATCCTAGTCAAAGTGTGGCAAATAGCTACAAGAGGCAAATAGCTAAACACGGTATTCTCTCCAACTATCAATCGATAGTGATACAATATTTGGTGAATCTCGTCTCAATTTCTTTCCGTCCCGATCTAGTAAGATAATGTAGCCAAATATGTTGAACATTATAATCAATTATACAATCATTGTATGAGTTAATAATAGTATTATAATAATAATAATAAGAATAATAATAGTATTATTGAATAATATAGTTGAGAAGAATACCGTATTAAACATATTATACAAATTAATGATTTATAAAAGTATTTTTCACTTTGCAAATTTATATAATATTTTATTATTATTATTTGCGGGACAAGGCCTGTCCCGTCCCGATCCCGTCCCGTCCAAACACCATCCCGTCCCGTCCAAACACCATCCCGTCCCGATCCTGTTCCGAAAAAAAGTGTCAATCCCGTCCCGATCCAGTCCCGTCAAAATTTCGCGGGACGAGTCCCGTCCCGGCTCTATCCCGTCCCGTCCCGTCCCGTGCCCACCCCTAATCACAACCGTCCAGCTGAACAGCAAAGCCTGGTAGATTGGGCAAGGCCTAAGCTGTCCAAGAAAAAGGTGAAATCCATCATAGACGGACGACTGGACAGGCAATACACGTTCAAAGCAGTGTAAGAGGTTGCTCAGCTTACAGCCAAGTGCCTTCAGCAAGACCCCAGATCCCGACCATTCATGAAGGAGGTTGTGGAAGCATTACAGCAGATAGAAGCCATGAGGGTCATCAGAACCAGCTCTTCCTTGTCGTCTAATCGCGGTTCTAGCAGGATTCCTTCTCATCGGAGCCGCTAGGGATGTGGGTCAGATCTTGATAGCCATAGGTAACCATGAATGGCTAAAACTGGTATGAAAGGTGTAGAAAAAATGGCTGAGATTTGACTGTATAATTTATGAAGCAAGTGCGGGGTTGTGTGATAAGATGGCATTTGAGTAATCCCTAAATTGTTACGTATACACATTAAACTTAATTGATCAGGTCTCTGACTTCAGCAAAGTCCAGCCAGGGTGGTTCAAGATGAAGTTTTTTATTATTTGTTTGCAATTGTGTTCTGGGTGTTACTTGAACTTACTTCTGACATACAACACCTAGTTACTTTAACATTATCGGTGGATACTGGAATGTAGCTCTTTTTGTGTGTGTGCATTTGTAAGATTATTTACTCGTTGAATCGTCAATTTTTTGGCAAAGAGAATGAATTGTTGTAAGGTAGTAATTTGTAGGCAAAGGGATAATAAATTATACAAGTCCCCGCCATTGCATTTATTTATACAAATAAATGCCCACCAAAAGAAATAAATTATACAAGTCCCCGCCATTGCATTATTTATACAAATAAATGCCCACCTAAAGAAATAAATTATACAAGTCCCCGCCATTGCATTTATTTATACAAATAAATGCCCACCTAAAGATTTTGATAGTTATTTTGAGGCAGCAATGTTTGTTCTATAATAGAAGAATATAAACATATTAATGTCAATGCAATTGTTGCTATAGTTTCGGCTCAATAGATTATTGCACAACATGGTCTTATTTTTGCTTATCAATAGACTATAATTGACATCTCCGCATAAACATTTCTAAATTAAGAGTTTATAAAGATATAGTTTAGTAATTATGGAAGAAAACCTAACATATATATTAATTGATTCACAAACCTTTTAGTCGAGTTACATACACATGATCATCTTTTGAACGAATTTCACACAGGAGAGCAATATCATTAAAATTTCATCATGTAAAGCATGTAAAGCATCGACTAAATAGATCATGGGATACTATCATATCAAAACATCTCAAATAAGCACACAAGCGATGCATTTTGTGATCCCTACAAGTATTCCATAGGCGTCCCCATGAAATATTTGTATAAGTATCACAAAATCATCACGATGTTCTCATTAGATCTAATCAAGTACTTTACAACCGTTGTAACGGCCCGAGGGATGAAACCCCTCGTTAGGATCTTGCGCCCTGAGTACAGGTTGAAGGTTTGAAATTCTACTCTAACGTTTCCAAGTGGGATTTCATACCCAAAATTCGAAGGGATCATTGGAATCTCTGGGAAATACCTGTACCTGTCGTAAGTCTAAGTAGTCATGCAAATAGCGGAAGAAAGGTGTAATACAAGAGGGTGCCACGGTAGAGCTGAGTCAAAACCAAATCAATAAGAGTATTTATCAAAATCTAATAGGCAATGTTAGGGAGGTTAGACCATTTCTTTGCAATCGCCCAAGAGAGTTCCCACGTCACGGAAGCAATGAACAATCATGCTGCAAAACAAACCTAAAAAAATATGTATGCGGGGCGGTCTCAAATCGAAGCCCTACGCAATATAATCCCAAACAAGTAGACACATGCACACGCTAATCCTAATAAAGATGCTTCTAGATGCAAGACGGAATATTAACACACTAACATGCTCCTATGATCAAGTGCGTAAATATAATAAGGCCTTAGCACCGAATACCAAGTGGTATATCCCTCTCCTACCTCCACCCCCTTCCGATAGGGCAGAGACTGGGGCCATCGCGTGAATGCATTCCATTATAATCGGGCGGCACGCATGCCCAACCCGCTCCACAATAAAGCCCGCAGGCATCTCATAATATAAGGAAGTTCCATGACTCGATTGACTCAGGACGGGACCCGATGGGACCGAGTCGTCCTATGACCCTAGCAAATACTCTAGTTACTTCACAGATAACGCTCGTTCTCTTGCAAGGACATATAGCAATCATATGATTTTCATTTTAGCTCCTAAGTGTGATTCTAAGTCGTATGGTGCATGGACACTAGCCTGCTATATAACACCCAGTGCATAGAGCGCTCATCATGAGTAAGTTCAAAGAACTTACCTGGAGAAGCACAGAATCCAATTAATATAGCAATTAAGCAAATCCAGGCGGATTAGAGCTCACCAAGAAGATAAGTAACATAATAAGTCTAAGTCTAACTTACACAAAACATATCAAATAACACACACAAGACCGGAAGCGTGATGGGTTTATAGGCAAAAGGGAGGGGTTGACTTACAGCTAGGAATAGGGGGGAAGAGGGGGCAGGGGTTAGGCATAGGGTGGCTTGATGGGAAGTGTATTAAATGGGGAGAAATGACAACTTAATATCCGGAATAAATTCTGAATACGCGAATTTTGAAACCCGCAATTAGTTAAGTGTTAGTTTTTCTGACTCTCGTTTTCTCGATCAATTAGATTATTTTGAATTTTTGAGGTAAAATGACGGAAATTATTCGTCAAATTTTATATTACGGTCGGAATCCGCTAAACGAGTTTTAAAACCGATTTAATTTCATTTTTGATTCTCTTTTTCCAAAAATTTAGGATTTTAAAATTTGAGCCTTTACAAGAAATCTAAACTTATTGTATATAGGAGTTGTTTCTCGATTCGGCAAGATATTTTTAGAAATTTGATCTTGTTGGTAGCCTTGATTCATCTAAAAAAAGGTGTGGTTTTGGGCTGATATTTGTATAAGTATCACAAAATCATCACGATGTTCTCATTAGATCCGATCAAGAACTTTACAACCGTTGTAACGGCCCGAGATTATGATTCCCATGTTACGTTTCGAGGGATGAAACCCCTCGTTAGGATCTTGCGCCCTGAGTACCGGTTGAAGGTTTGAAATTCTACTCTAACGTTTCCAAGTGGGATTTCATACCCAAAATTCGAAGGGATCGTTGGAATCTCTAGGGAAATCCCTGTACCTGTCGTAAGTCTAAGTAGTCATGCTAATAGCGGAATTATGGTGTAATACAAGAGGGTGCCACGACAGAGCCGAGTCAAAACCAAATCAATAAGAGTATTTATCAAAATCTAATAGGCAATGTTAGGGAGGTTAGACCATTTCTTTGCAATCGCCCGAGAGAATTCCCACGTCACGGAAGCAATGAACAATCATGCTGCAAAACAAACCTAAAAAAATATGTATGCAGGGCGGTGTCAGATCGAAGCCCTACGCAATATAATCCCAAACAAGCAGACACATACACACGCTAATCCTAATAAAGATGCTTCTAGATGCAAGGCGGAATATTAACACACTAACATGCTCCTAAGATCAAGTGCGTAAATATAATAAGGCCTTAGCACCGAATACCAAGTGGTATATCTCTCTCCTACCTCCACCCCCTTCCGATAGGGCAGAGACTGGGGCCAGCTCGTGAATGCATTCCATTATAATCGGGCGACACGCATGCCCAACCCGCTCCACAATAAAGCCCGCAGGCATCTCATAATATAAGGAAGTTTTATGACTCGATTGACTCATGACGGGACCCGATGGGACTAGGTCGTCCTATAACCCTAGAAATGACTCTAGTTACTTCACAGATAACGACCGTTCTGTTTACAAAAACAATGAGTAAACGAATGCTCAATCATGAGTGCAATCCTAGCAGGATACTAAATGACATGCTTTATTATGAATGCAAGCACCGAGTATGCACATGGCTACAAGTAGGGAGATCTCTTTTTCGAATCTGAGTGAGCTCATATAGGAACTCACCTGGCTATGCAGAACAGCATAATGGAAGGTCCGGCACATATCAATCATAAACACAAGGTATCACCTACATATATAGCAGAACACATATAAGTCTATATCTAACAATTCAGTCATACAAAGCACACATCATTCAACAAGAATAACAACCATATCGTACCGTCAATACATCAAGTTCAACCATTCACCACATTCCGCAAGACCACGTCATTCTCATCGTTCCATTTAGCCACATTCATATGTTCATATAATTCATATATTCGCAATAATAATTCGCATAGTCATATCTCTCAAGGTCATAATATTCATCATCTTCATCATATATCATAAGGCATAAATTAACGATACATAACTTTAACATTTCATCATGCCATTAGTCAACCAACATGTCATTAGTCCACGCAAAACATGCTATTAGTCAATCAATCATATCATCATGCTAGTTAGTCATCGATCACAAAATTCCCAAGTTAGTTCCAAAACCATTTCAAAATCCGAGTCAAATAATTAGAATTTCCAACCTTTTGAAAATGCTCTTCAAATTCCTTTTTCTAATTTCCAAGTCTCATAATATCATATTTTGAAATCACCATAATATTATATCCTTAATCTAAAAATAATACTTTATATAAAACCGCCCCTTTGTGTAATTACCAAAACCACCCTTATTTTGGAGACTTCAAAAATCCAACCCTTTTGTAAAACCCTCCTAAATCGGATCCCATTTTACAACAGGCCCGAACATCTTTCATTTTAACCAAAACCAATTCTGGCTCAAAGTAAAATTGGGCTCATTTCTCCTAAATCGGATCCCATTTTACAACAGGCCCACAAGGAAGAGAAAGGAAGCGGGCCCCCACGCGACTTCTCCTTCCTCATGCCTGCTTACCTCTGTTCGAAACGGAGAAGAAAGAGAGACACCGCCGGCGGCTTGAGCTCCTTCTCCCGACCTCCCTCGTCTCCCCTTTGATCCGGCCTCACTCCCGCCTACTTCCCCCTGCTCTCTCTCTCTCTCTCTCTCTCTCTCTCTCTCTCTCTCTCTCGCATCCACGCTCTCGCTCGCACTCCACCCCACTCGCACAGCCCCTCTCGGCCTCGCCCGCTCTCAACCTCGCCGGAACTCTCGCTCCCCCGTGCTCTCTCACTCTCACACTCTCAGTTAGCTCAGTAAATAAGGAACAAAACACACAGCAATCGATGAAGAAAAGCGTGGAGATTCGAATGCTCACCGAGGGGTTTATCTCGCCAAAACGTCGTCGGGACTGTGAGGCTGCCTATGGTCGGCGTCTGGTGCGTCTCTGCTTTTTGGGGACCTCCGGTGCTGCTGCTTCTGCTCAGACGTCGAGGTGAAAGGCAATGGAGATGCTACTGCGTGTTGAAGGAAGAAGGACAACGGAGGGAGTTGCTCAGATTGGCTCGGCTCCGTGTGACGAAAACAGGGCCCTCTCGGGTTGGCTTGCCCGAAATCAAGGAGGAAGAAGAGGTGTTGATGGTGGTTTTGGTGTGTAGCAAGGCTGACAATGGAGGAGGGTACGTTTGTGGTGGTCTGCTCGGCAAGGAGGAACGAAAGGAGAGGAAGAAGAAGAAGTGAAAAAGGGGGTTTTCTTTTTGTGTTTGGGATATGTCTTGTGGGGGTATGAAGTGGTGAGGATAAGATTAAAATTGAATTGGGTTCAAAGTTAAGTGGGGGTCGATTGGGAATCAAACAGAAGAGAGAGGGGTGCAGTAAGGTGATTTGGGAGCTTGTTTGGCTGCTTGCCAAAGATGGAGAGTCAACACTGTGAGAGAGGTAAAAGAGAAAGGCAGATGTTACACCAATTTGGGATGGAACAAGCTGGAATGGTTGCTTGTTTTGTTGAAATTCGGAAGTGAGAAGGGGGGAAAGAACAAAGAGAGATCCCAAAAGTAAAATCTAAATAACCGGAATTAAATCTCGAAATCCATTCACTCGATCAATTAGATTTTATAAAACCCGAATAGGATATTTCCATGTTAGTTCTCAAAATTTTATTTAAGTCGGAAATCCTCTTTATGAGTTCTAACATCCGTTAGCGAGTTTTCCGTTAAATTTCGCTTTTAAATTCATTTTGATATTTTTTTAATTGAAAATTTGGATTAAAAATCTGAGCCTTTACATCATCCACCTCTAAAAACAAGTCTCGTCCCCGAGACTAAAGCCAAAACAAGGTAGGGGATGAAGTTGAAAATAGGTGAGTCCAAGGACCATTCCATCGATTTTGGAAGTGCCTCATAAGTGCCCCCATGAGGTTCTCACAGTATCGTTGTCATGACCATGATATCTCCGATAGGTCGTAGCGAGAATGTAATATGGGCTCTTACCACATCCTTACCCCGACTTCTCGGTTATATCATAATTTGAAAAGCATTATAGCATCTCCACTAGGTCTTAGCAGGTAGTCTATAAGGGCCCCTATAAAATGTTTATATCCACTTTGTGGGGTTTTATAATGCAGGCTCGGGTCAGAAAAGTTTCAAAAGGTTTCCTCAATTCAAAAAGGTTTTGTTTCAAAATCATTAAAGTTTTTTATCGCGTTCAATTCTCAAATTCCAAGTTAGTTCTTTTTAAACATCATTCAAATCCCTCAAATTCGACGTTAGTCTAGCAATTCCAAATCTCGAGAGGTGGAATCATCCACCTCTAAGGCTAATCCCATATTTCCTTCCTAGGTTCCAAGTCATAATCAAATTCATCAATTCGGTTCTATCATCCTAGCAATTCTAATTCAGGGCGCCATACACATAGCAATCGTACATCATAGAAATCGTATCACACATTCATAAACAGATCATACTCATGTCAAAAATAGTTACGTACCATAACAGATCTAGCATAGTATCATACATAGTGGGGCTCATCACATCACATCACAGAGGTTGCACATCATATCAATCAGATAATCACATCATATACTAACTACCAAGCATCATCATCACATTTAGAGGCATCAAGTACCTCCGCATACCAGCATTTCATCGGGTTCAGGGGTAACTATGTTAGTACTAACAATTCACTATCGCCTATGGAAGACATCAGAGACTCAACATCGTCTATAACATAAAATTTTCACATCACTCGGTCCCAAGTATCGCATAACCATAAGCTACATCCTCGAGAAAACATGCCTATAATTACCAACCACATTAGAACACGATCGCCACTCATCATCAACAATTCTCAAGACAAGATTAACCTCACCTAGTTCAACCAACTCTCATGCCATCAAGCCATCTAAGAACCAGCCTACTTCGACATCCTGACCTCAAATCCTACTCGACCACCTAAAACCATATCTCAAGGTTCCCAATCGCACAATTCCCTTATTCCGAGAAGCTTAACAACTCAACCGACTACCAAGACTCTCTATAAAGCACACCCTCGTCCTAGGGTTTCCCAACTAGTCCCATCTTTACCATTTCAAAGAAACCTCAGGTCCTCAACTGAGCCGCTCTGACGGTTGATCTAGACACTTCTCAACACTCTCGCTGACTCTTCCTAGGCTCTCAAGACTCCGCCTGACCATCACCTCCCAAAGAGACATCTCGAGTCACTTTTTAACTTGATTTTACTTCCCGCACCACTAACCACTCTCACTAATCATCCACCTCTAAGAACCCAACTCATAATAACTAGCTCACACCTGACACTCCCATCATTATCCTCAGCATCACCAACACAAGCATCCTACCTTGCTAGAATCCACTCAACCGCCTACTCTCGATAACCCTAACGCAGAAAGTCGTCTAGTACTAACTCATAACCACGAATAACCGAGTTCCTCATCACCCGTGTCTATCCTCAATCACCGGTCACAGATTCTACCTACTTGTCCCATTCTGAATATCACGAAACCTAAACATCCACGACTCCTCAGCCGACCTATTTGTAACACCCCCTTTTAAATCCCAAGGGAATGTTACACTGCTAGTGAATCCGCAGACTTTAATGTCTTTGAATTCACCTGAGGCTTATAGGGACATGCAACCATGCTCCCATAAACAAGATGATAATTTAAATACAATCAAATAGGCGGAAGTGAATAAAATTTATTAGTTTAGAATATCTGACCATAATAACATAAAAATTCCAAAACTATAAAGTATGAATAAATTCCAAAATAGATGAAATTAAAGTAGCGTTGCGAAAACTTTAGAGGTTCAAAACTTGTAATAAAATATTCAATAACTGATAGTCCGCTCTTCAACTCTCTCCTGCTCCGCTGTTTGCACTAGACCTGTGGAATATGGTCTGGTGTTTCGTGAGAACAAAGGACACCAGCCATCCAATAAATAGGATGGTTAGTACAATTAAGACTAGCAAATGATAAGGAAAATGTTCAGACTTTAACCTTACAGTGACCATAAAACGGTATGTCTCAGGTTAAGGGAATGACACGAATATTTATAGTAGAAATTGAAGGAAAATGAAAAAAATTTACACATGACTCGGATGATCATATCGATCGATTATAAGATAAGAAATGGAATTATACTCGAGGCAGATAAGTATAATAAATGAAGTGATCACCTATTTAACAGTCGATAATAAAGATAACGATAATAATAATAATACTACGTGGTACCAGTCGGGCCTTTAACAAGGACCACGACCTACATCAGATCGTTGTTTTATCATCCCGCAGAGGATGCATTCCGGGATGGTGTTTCATGAAACATTGTAAGGCGGTGGCTTAACGAACCACAACCTGCAAGTCAGTCTACTGCATAACTTGCCAAAGGCATAAAGCCACTCGCATCACGTGGTGCGCATTTTAACATATCACAACTAAGCATCACATGGTGCCTATCTTATCATACATAAACAATTTATACTAGGTGATCATAATAACGACATTAAATCAAACAGGGACAAGCATGGATAATTCAAAGGGTCTTACTATCACATGCCACTAGTTTGCATGAAAGAACAAGCGGAATATCATGCACTTTAGAAAGAAGAAAATGTGCAACCTTTACTTATCTCGAGTTATAACAAACAATCACATTTAATACTATAACACTATAATTACTTTAATAATAATTGCCCATTAATTTAACTCATGCCAATTTATGATTAAAAAGATAAATTACATCAAGCAAACGGGTATGCAATTTATCGAAATTGGCAAGGAAATTGGCCACAGGGTCGCATTCGACACTGAGGAATTTAAAAGGCACAACAAAAGAATCACGAAACACGCAAAGGGCGTTTGAACAAAATCACTTGCCTTAACTTTCGATGATCAGCTGATGACAACCAGAGGAGATTTTAGCCCCTATCGAATCCAACGGAAAAAGGAATATTAGTATTGATATTTTATGAAATTAACTTTACTTAATTCAATTTGAAATTGAATTAATTCTATAAAGTTAATATTATATACCAATATGAATTCCTCGGGGAGCGGGATCCGGCGTAAGTGCTTCGAGATTTCTTGGTGTCGCAGAAATGGGCAAGAATTGAATAATTTAGAAACTTTGGTCACTTATCTTAATAACTAATTAAATTAAGGCCAGAAACGGAAATAGAATAAACACAAGGGAGATTTTTTCTAATTAGAACAAAAGAGATTAAAAACCCAATTGATTGTCTTCTTCGAACTCACGTACAGGGGCAGTGGAACGAGAGGACGACGGGACCAACGGAGCTTCTCGGTGGCGATTGCTCCCAACAGGCGGCGATCTGGGGACGGTGGTGGCGCAGGGCAACGGCGGTGATGGTGACGGCACCGCAACAGCGCTCGGACGGGGATCGACTGGGCTCGATCGACCGGGTGCGCTTTCGGCGAGGCTGGGCAGTGGCTGCGGTTCCGGTGGCCCAGGACGCTGGCGGTGCTGAGGGAAGTCGGAGCGCAGTGGATTCGAGAGAGGAGGAGGTGAACTGATTTGTGATTGATGATGATTAACGGGACCCTCCCCTCTACATATAAGCCTGGGATTGGATCAGATAAGGACGAAAGAGTTGATCACATCCCAACTGCTGAGATCTCGGACTGGTGGGTTAGATTGAGGATAACCTCTCTTGAGTTGATCTTGAGGGAAAGATAGAACTTGGAGAGGAAGGAAATAGGTAACAGAATTTCTATCTTCCTTCTGTGTTTTTTTTTCACCGTGGCCAACCAACAGAGAAAAAAAGAAATGGGTCAATCTATTGGGCTAAATTTTTGGGATGAAAAGTGGGTCAATTTCTATTGTGCTCAATTCCTATCGAATTACCTCTTTGTTGGGTTTAGAAATGCAAAATGAATTTAACTATACATTATACATATATATGGGTATATATATATGTATATATCATGTATATATGAGCGGAAAGAAAATATTATTTAATTTAACTTTATAAATTAAATAAATTAAATAGCAAGAATGTTTAGACGATAAAATTAGAATAATATAATTATTCTAATTTATATTATATATCTTATGTGAATTTATTGGTTTCCCAAATTCACATAGTATAGTATAATATTATTTAAAGAAATATCCCAAAAATACTTTGGGGTATTTCATACTTCCCTCCTTAAAATAAGTTTCGTCCCGAAACTTAGGAAAAGAAAAGAAAAGTGAAAAGTAAGGAAACGAGAATAAATCACTTAGAACTTTAGAACTGACAAGATAAATAAATAAGGGATCGACAAGAATATAACACATCAACCAACTGGATCATAACAAAGGTCTCTAACAAGTTTTCTTATTCATCATAATCCGAATACACAAGGTAATGAAATAACTATGCGACTCGCGCTAAGTAGAGAACAACTGAGGAAAGCGTCTCCTCATTTCTTCTTCAGTTTCCCAAGTCATCTCCTCATATCGTGCTTTGACCAAAGCACTTTGACGAGCGGGACTACCTTGGTGCGAAGTTGCTTCTCTCGCCGTTCTAGAATCCGCACCAGTTCTTCCTCGTAAGTTCCGGTGGGGCGGACCTCAATGTCCTCATAGCTCAAGATGTGGGTCGGGTCAGGCACATATTTCCGCAACAGTGATACATGGAAGACATCATGTACCGGATGAGCTGACGGAGGCAGAGCAAGGCGGTAGGCAACATTTCCTACACGCTGTAGAATCTCAAATGGCCCGACATATCGAGGGTTCAGCTTCCCTCGCTTTCCGAACCGGAAGACTCCCTTCGTGGGTGACACCTTTACAAACACCTTATCACCCACCTCAAAGTTGACCTCTCTGCGCCTAGGGTCGGCATAAGACTTTTGACGACTCTGAGCGGTCAACATTCGTTGTCTGATCATTGCAACTTCTTCAGTTGTCTTCTCTAACAGCTCCGGGCCTATATGAATGGCATCAGTGGCATCATCCCAACATACCGGCGATCGACACTTCCGTCCATAGAGGGCTTCAAAAGGAGCCATCTTTATGGACGCATGCAAGCTGTTGTTGTAGGTGAACTCGATCAGGCTCAGACTGCTTTCCCAATCTGTCGGCCTATCCAGGACACATGCTCTTAGCATATCCTCCAGTGTCTGAATGGTCCTCTCCGACTGACCATCTGTTTGAGGGTGAAAAGCGGTACTGAAATTCAGCCGTGTACCAAGTCCCTCGTGCAGCTTCTTCCAAAACTCTGAGATGAATCGTCCATCGTGATCAGAAACAATGGACGAAGGAATCCCGTGCAGACGGACGATGTGCTGAAGGTACAATTCTGCTAGCTTAGCCGGCTTCTAGGTAGATCGAATAGCTATAAAGTGTGCACATTTGGTGAGTCGATCAACAATCACCCAAATGGCATCCTTCTGTCCCTGACCCTTAGGGAGCCCCATAACAAAGTCCATTGAGATCTGTTCCCACTTTCATGTGGGTACTGGAAGGGGTTGGAGTTTCCCACCAGGTCGCTGGTGCTCAATCTTGACTTGCTGGCATACCAAGCATCTGGCCACATACTCGGTCACTTCATTCTTCATACCAGACCACCAGTAGTTCTGCCTCAGATCCTTATACATCTTACTAGCTCCAGGATGCAGCGAATAGCTGGATGCATGAGCTTCCTGAAGGATGGTTTGTCGGATCTCAGGGACATTAGGGACGCAGATGCGATTCCCAAACCATAGAGATCCATTCTCCCTCACGACAAAGCCATGAGCTTTTCCTTCGAGGAAATCAATGGTGATCTGCAGTAATATAACATCCTCTGTCTGCTTTGCCTTTATCTCTGCTAACAGATCAGACCGAATCTCTATCATACACAACTGTCCTCGGTTCTTCTCAAACCAGACCTCAACCTCTAACTTGAGCAGATCCTTTTGCAGAGCAGGACTTGCTGTTAAACAGCTGATCATAGCCTCGTGCTGAGATTTGCGGATTAAAGCATCGGCTACGACATTAGCCTTTCCAGGATGATAGAGAAGCTCAATGTCATAGTCCTTGATCAGCTCTAACCAGCGTCTCTGCCTCATATTCAACTCCTTCTGGGTGAACACATACTTGAGGCTCTTGTGGTCAGTGTATATTTGGCAGCGAACTCCATACAGATAATGGCGCCAGATTTTCAGAGCAAATACCACAGCAGCTAATTCCAGATCATGCACTGGGTAGTTCTCCTCATACGGCTTCAACTGTCGTGATGCATAGGCTATCACCTTCCCATCTTGCATCAACACACAACCCAGACCTTGTTTGGAAGCATCACTGTAAATCACATAATCCTTCGACTCCTTAGGGAGTGCCAGAATAGGTGCTGTGGTCAACCGTTTCTTGAGCTCCTGGAAACTTGCTTCGCATTTGTCATTCCAGATGAATTTCTGGGATTTCCGCAGGAGTAAGGTCAGTGGTTGGGCCAATTTGGAAAACCCTTCCACGAACCTCCTGTAGTAACCTGCTAGTCCCAGAAAACTCCGAATCTCCTTAACGTTCTTTGGCGGACTCCACTTCTCTACAACTGCTATCTTTTGGGGGTCGACCATCACCCCTTTCTCTGAGATAATGTGGCCTAAGAATGCCACCTGCTTCATCAAAAAATCACACTTAGACAGCTTCGCGTACAACTGATGCTCTCGCAGTGTTATCAAAATCGTTCTCAGGTGCTCAGAGTGAGCCTCCTCACTTGGCGAGTAGATCAAGATGTCGTCGATGAAGACTATGACGAACTTATCCAAATACTGGTGGAAGCAACGGTTCATCAGATCCATAAAGATTGCTGGAGCATTTGTTAAACCAAAGGGCATCACCATAAACTCATAATGCCCATAACGTGTCCTGAAAGCAGTCTTTGGAATATCCTCATCACGAACTCGGAGCTGATGATAACCAGATCGAAGGTCAATCTTGGAGAATAACTTCGCTCCTTGAAGCTGATCCAACAAGTCATCGATGCGTGGCAGCGGATACTTGTTCTTGATCGTCACCTTGTTTAGCTCCCGATAATCAATAAACAGGCGGAAAAAGCCGTCTTTCTTCTTCACAAACAGCACTGGAGCACCCCAAGGTGAAGCACTAGGTCGAATATAACCTTTCTCTAACAACTCTTCAAGCTGACTCTTTAATTCTTGCATCTCTACTGGAGCCATGCGATACGGGGCCTTAGAAATAGGAGCAGTTCCCGGCTGTAAGTCGATGGTGAACTCAATAAACCGCTTTGGAGGTAAACCAGGAATCTCATCGGGAAAGACATCAGGGAAATCCCGAACTACAGGAATATCGGAGATAGGGACCGGTTCGGACGGCTGATCTTGTAGATAGCATAAAAATCCGGCACACCCTTGACGTAACAATCTGGTTGCCTGCATCATATTAATAACACGGCCATCCTCCTCGGGGATGCGCCCACAAAATCTGCACACCACCTTTCCGTCCGACGAGTGGGTCACAATTCTCCGTCCACAATCAATGATTACACCGTGGCGAGTAAGCCAATCCATGCCGAGGATGATGTCCTGAGGAAGGATCGGAAGCAGAACAAGATCGGCAAGGTACTCATCGCCACCTATCACGATGGGGAAACGGAATAACATTTTTCTGCCTCTAACTCTATCCCCATTAGGGAACTTCACAACAAAAGAATCATCTAAAGTCACATATTCTAATCCGAGTCTTTCAACAGTTTGCTCGGCTATAAAAGAATGAGAAGCACCCGAATCGAAAAGAATATTTATTAGCTCATCTCGGAGATAGATAATACCTTGAGCCATAGGAGAAGCAGTGTCGTCCAGCCTACGCATCTCATATAAACGCGGACCCTGCTGAGATGGCCCGGCGACCTTCTTCCCTTTGTTCACAATCGGCTGTGAACCTGCAGGAATCTGAGTATTCGGCTGGTACTGTTACAGCCTTTGCTGCTGCTGGTTCCCATACTGTCTCTGCCCCTGATTACGCGGAACCGTAGCTGATGCCTGATGTGAGCGGCCATGGCTTCCGTTAGGAATAAAACGGCAGAATCGGATCATGTGACCAGCCTTGTTGCATCCCCTACAGATGCGCTTCTGTTCCCTGCAATCTGGTTTAAGATGTCCTGATCTCCCGTAGTTGTAGCAAATTGCTGACTATCCACCTCTAGCAGAAGTGGTGTCCTGAGTTGGCTGGGTACGGCCAGCTGCCGTCCCCCCAACAGAAGCAGAAGAAGCTGGCCTCTTTGAGCTAGAGTACTGCTGACGACCTCTCCTTCGATCATACATCTTCTGATTCTTCCTGTTTTCATCCAGAGTAGCCTCAACTCTATAGGCTGCATCAATATAAGCTTCCAGAGTCTCGTTCTTATAAGCCAACATCTGTAGCTTCAGTCTCGGATACATCCACTCATGGAAATAATCAACTTTGTGCTTCTCAGTTTGCACCAGTTCATCAGCATAAGGCAACAGCTCATAAAATTTCTGCACCAGTTGAGCTAGTTTCAATTCTTGAGTGTTGGGATAGAGGAACTCTCTCTTCTTCTCCAACCTCAGCGACGAAGAGAAGTAATGGTCGGTGACAAGCTTCTTGAAACCCTCCCACGAAGGATCATTTTCCAAAGTATGGTAGGCAGTTTCCCACCACTGTCCTGCTGCGCCCTTCAGGTACAAAGCAGCAACATGTACCTTCGTGTCGTCGGAGCAGTGGATACCTCGAAAGACTTTCTCAATATGTGTGAACCATTGAACCACTTTGAACGGCTCACCAGTTCCATCATAGCTATCCACCTTGCTAGCATTGACTGATTATAGGACATTGTTGTAGGTGTCCATTGGTCCAGTAGGGTGGTTAGGCGGAGGGTTAGGTGTCACTCGATCTCCATTTGATGCACGCCCGTTAGGGGGTGGACGCCTACCCTCTCCCACTACCTCAGCCACTGCTTCTCTTACCATTCCTTTCAGAGCTTGCATCAGCTCCTCGTTCAGCATGTTACCAGCCGAGGCGTGCTGCCTCTGGCTGGCGTGAGAAGCTCTAGCCTGGCTTTGGCTGCCATTCTGCCTCTGGTTGGTGTGAGAACCCCTAGCCTGACTTTTTTCGCCATTCTGTGATTGGTCCCCGGACTCATCCACCCGCTCCATGTGTGGGTTTGGAATATGATTCTCCACCCGATTGGAGTTAGGTGGTGGCATGATGGGCTCAGTAACAGCTCTAGCACGTCCTCTAGTATTCATGATCTGAAGGTAGGAGATATAATATTAATCAACTTGACGAGATCCGGAATGAAAATAATGCATTTAATATCCAATACTTGATTATGCATACTGAAACGAGTTTGATGCTAAAAAGAGTTGCAAACACCTAGGACATAGGGTAAGTATACCCTTTATTGGTAAGAAAATGCTAAATCGATCTAACAAATGGGAAAGTTTCTTAAGGATGGTTGCCGCTGAGATCCTTATCTCCGATGCCGTGCAGTGCGAGGAGGTTATCCAATTCAGAGTCATGCTTCTCGAAGGTTGCATCTCTTTCTGCCTTGGCATGCTCAAGCATCTTTTCGATCTCCTGTTCGAGCTTCTCCCTAGCCTCAGCACAGTGCTTTTCCAGCTCCTTTACAATCCAGTCCTTGTGCTTGTATGATTCCTCAGCCTCCGTCACACGGAGTTGCTGCTTTTCTCTTTTTGCATCCAAAGCCTGGACATCTGCTGGGGTTTGGGCTTCCAAAAAGGATCTCTTTCTTGGCTCCTCCATCATGGGACTTTGAGGTGGTTCCATGCCATACACTCGGACGAGGTTCTGGAGGTACTTCCTCTTCTTGTCATCCAAGGGAGCGGGCATGGCTCTCTTCTCCTCAGCCGCCTTTTCCTCGCTGTAGAATCGAGGACTTCCCATGTTGTTCTCCTTGTACCATTCTCGAATGGCCCTCTTGGCATATTCTGTGGCCTCAGCTCCTTTAGGAGGGTCGACGAGTACATTCTTCCCTTTGAGCAGCGCTACTGTAGCTTTTTCCACGACCTTCACCTTCGTGTTGAAGTCAGACCCAGTGTAAGAGTGGTAGGTGAGGTCAATGCCTTGGGGGTAACCCGTGGCGCACGGATCCGAGGTCTTGCGAAAAATAGACATCTATCGAAGAGGGCAAGGAGACATCAGTACTTGAGTGAGATAATCCAAAAAGCGAGATTTAGAACCAGAATAAAGAATATAAGCTTAGTCTATGGCAGGAGCGGGAGCGTGAGCAGGACTATTGGACAATTATTTTAAAATCATTTCCAAAACTACTTACGTTTTATAGATTGAACTTAGTTTTGATAAAAAAAACCTTTGAAATTCACTTTAGAAACTATTTTAAAATTTGAATGAAAACGTTTTAAAACCTACAGCTCTGATACCACCTTCTATAACACCCCCTTTTAAATCCCAAGGGAATGTTACAGCGCCAGTGAATCCGCAGACTTTAATGTCTTTGAATTCACCTGAGGCTTATAGGGACATGCAACCATTCTCCCATAAACAAGATGATAGTTTAAATACAATCAAATAGGCGGAAGTGAATAAAATTTATTAGTTTAGAATATCTGACCATAATAACATATAAATTCCAAAACTATAAAGTATGAATAAATTCCAAAATAGATGAAATTAAAGTAGCGGTGCGAAAACTTTAGAGGTTCAAAACATGTAATAAAATATTCAATAACTGATAGCCCGCTCTTCAACTCTCTCCTGCTCCGCTGTTTGCACTAGACCTGTGAAATATGGTCTGGTGTTTCGTGAGAACGAAGGACACCAGCCATCCAATAAATAGGATGGTTAGTACAATTAAGACTAGCAAATGATAAGGAAAATGTTCAGACTTTAACCTTACAGTGACCATAAAACGGTATGTCTCAGGTTAAGGGAATGACACGAATATTTATAGTAGAAATTGAAGGAAAATGATAAAAATTTACACATGACTCGGATGATAATATCGATCGACTATAAGATAAGAAATGGAATTATACTCGAGGCAGATAAGTATAATAACTGAAATGATCACCCATTTAACAGTCGATAATAAAGATAACGATAATAATAATAATACTACGTGGTACCAGTCGGGCCTTTAACAAGGACCACGACCTACATCAGATCGTTGTTTTATCATCCCGCAGAGGATGCATTCCGGGATGGTGTTTCATGAAACCTTGTAAGGCGGTGGCTTAACGAACCACAACCTGCAAGTCAGTCTACTGCATAACTTGCCAAAGGCATAAAGCCATTCGCATCACGTGGTGCGCATTTTAACATATCACAACTAACCATCACATGGTGCCTATTTTATCATATATAAAAAATTTGTACTAGGTGATCATAATAACGACATTAAATCAAACAGGGACAATCATGGATAATTCAAAGGGTCTTACTATCACATGCCACTAGTTTGCATGAAAGAACAAGCGGAATATCATGCACTTTAGGAAGAAGAAAATGGGCAACCTTTACTTATCTCGAGTTATAACAAACAATCACATTTAATACTATAACACTATAATTACTTTAATAATAATTGCCCATTAATTTAACTCATGCCAATTTATGATTAAAAAGATAAATTACATCAAGCAGACGGGTATGCAATTTATCGAAATTGGCAAGGAAATTGGCCACAGGGCCGCATTCGACACGGAGGAATTTAAAAGGTACAACAAAAGAATCACGAAACACGCAAAGGGCGTTTGAACGAAATCACTTGCCTTGACTTTCGATGATCAGCTGATGACAACCAGATGAGATTTTAGCCCCTATCGAATCCAACGGAAAAAGGAATATTAGTATTGATATTTTATGAAATTAACTTTACTTAATTCAATTTGAAATTGAATTAATTCTATAAAGTTAAATATTATATACCAATATGAATTCCTCGGGGAGCGGGATCCGGCGTGAGTGCTTCGAGATTTCTTGGTATCGCCGAAATGGGCAAGAATTGAATAATTTAGAAACTTTGGCCACTTATCTTAATAACTAATTAAATTAGGGCCGGAAAGGGAAATAGAATAAAAATAAGGGAGATTTTTTGTAATTAGAACAAAAGAGATTAAAAACCCAATTGATTGTCTTCTTCGAACTCACGTACAGGGGCAGTGGAACGAGCGGACGACGGGACCAACGGAGCTTCTCGGTGGCGATTGCTCCCGACAGGCGGCGATCTGGGGACGGTGGTGCGCAGGGCAACGACGGTGATGGTGACGGCACCGCAGCAGCGCTCGGACGGGGATCGACTGGGCTCGATCGACCGGGTGCGCTTTCGACGAGTCGATTGGCGACGGTGCTGCAGCGAGGCTCGGACTTCTGCTCCTGGGCATGCTTCCGGCGAGGCTGGGCAGTGGTTGCGGTTCTGGTGGCCCAGGACGCTGGCGGTGCTGAGGGAAGTCGGAGCGCAGTGGATTCGAGAGAGGAGGAGGTGAACTGATTTGTGATTGATGATGATTAACGGGACCCCTCCCCTCTATATATAAGCCTGGGATTGGATCAGATAAGGAGGAAAGAGTTGATCACATCCCAACTGCTGAGATCTCGGACTGGTGGGTTAGATTGAGGATAACCTCTCTTGAGTTGATCTTGAGGGAAAGATAGAACTTGGAGAGGAAGGAAAGAGGTAAAAGAATTTCTATCTTCCTTCTGTGTTTTTTTTTTTCACCGTGGCCAACCAACAGAGAAAAAAAGAAATGGGCCAATCTATTGGGCTAAATTTTTGGGTTGAAAAGTGGGTCAATTTCTATTGTGCTCAATTCCTATCGGATTACCTCTTTGTTGGGTTTAGAAATGCAAAATGAATTTAACTATACATTATACATATATATGGGTATATATATATATATATATATATATATATATATATATATATATATATATATATATATATATATATATCATGTATATATGAGCGGAAAGAAAATATTATTTAATTTAACTTTATAAATTAAATAAATTAAATAGCAAGAATGTTTAGACGATAAAATTAGAATAATATAATTATTCTAATTTATATTATATATCTTATGTGAATTTATTGGTTTCCCAAATTCACATATAGTATAATATTATTTAAAGAAATATCCCAAAAATACTTTTGGGTATTTCACTATTCTAGATCATCGTCTCAGCATATTCCCAAATTTCCTTATTCCAAATCTTACTAAACCTTAGCCGTTCGAAATCCTCGAGTCGTCCCACTCCAGTTCCTCATCTCTTCATATTCCTAACATGCCTTAAGTTCCTACTTCTTAACCATAACACCTTACCGTCCAAAGCCCTCTTTTACCGATCATCCTTTCCGCAGAATCCCCAAATCGTCCTCATCCGAGTTTCCAAAGGATCGCCCTTTCGCCAACCTTCTAAAATCCTTCATTCTCTAACGGTCCCAATACATTCCACCCTACTCAATTCCCAATTTCCAAACTCTGAATCTCTCTATCCCAACCTTAAGGACACTGTCTTACTAGAAATCTCAACGACATCCTTGCCTAGCTAGAAGCCTTACCCCTAAGATTCACCTCACGTTCTCGGATACCTCAAGAGCCACAATAACCTCTACTTAAATCCCGATTCATTCCCTATGCTAAAATCTTCCAACAACGCATCTAGAAATCCTTCACTCATAAATCCTCCAAGCATTACCGATCTCATCTAAGCAACCCCAAATACTCATCACACGTACATCCTGATATGAAAAACCTAATCCCCAAGATCGATGATTTCCCAATCAACCTCATACTACTCTTTCTTAGCGTTTCCTCAACCTTAGCCTTTTGCAAGATCGCTCCCAATCACCGCACATACAACATAGTCCCAATTCTACGATTCCTTATACATTCGTTAACCGATCATCCTCAATGCCGCCCACGATTCGCTCCAAGACTACCTAGACACTCTCTCCCGGTATAATAACCCGTCTATCAACACATCCCCTCAAGAATCCCTCCGAACCACTCTTAACTCACTCATCCACCTCTAGAATTACACTACCCGCATACGCTATTATCTTACACTGCCTCTAATGAAAACCTCTCCCTCGGCATCTTACCGTACCAATTCCACTCTCCACCTTAGACTAACCTAAAAGCTCAACTCTATTCACCAACCACTATTTCCTACTATCCCCACTCACTAGGCTCTACCCAAGCTGACATATCTTTCCTGCACCCCATCTCTCACAACCCATGACCCAACTCTAAGACCTCAATCTACCTGATATCCGACCAGCCTCACCGAGGAATCACTCGACTCATGCCTAAGAAGAAAACACCACCATATATATAGCTCATAACCTATTTACCAGCAAGTCCGTACACTCAAGCATCAAGGCACATCATCGCAAGAACAAGTTAGTCAGGCAATCATTCACTACTAGTTTGGCACATTCGTCACCACTAATCCCATCATGTCAGTTCTAGACCTATTGCACAACATCAATTCCGATCTGTATAAAAGAGTCCATGGTTAGAATGAAGAGCGGCCTTCCTCAAGTCATCTAAGAGAGCCACGTCCATAGCTACCATCTTCGAAATGTGCTTCTCCTTTGTATATCTTTGGCGACGTTTTTTTTTTCCATGGTCTATGGGTCATGGACCCATCACTCTTCCTCTGCGTCGCTCCGGTGCCACTTGGTCATCGGTTCTTTCTTTCACTTCGGCACTCATCGAAAGGTCGCAAGGGTTAGGAGTTACGGAGATAGGGGAGAGACAAAGGGCGAACAACATGACTTTCGTAAGGACTCAAACATGGTCTAGGACTAGAGATGATGAGACTCAAGGTGATACGCTAACCCGAGAGTTACAACGATGCCATTAGGGTATTCCATGAGGTTATAAGTGCGACAAGCAAGCACATAGCAATCACGAAATATCTCAATTACATTATTCCACACTAGCAAGTACCTATCTCAGAGGATAGCGATCTATACATTCATAGCATGTTCATAAAATCAACTTTTCATGCACGCGGAACAAGCTAGCAACATATCGTCTCATTCACTAATCATGCTCGATATTTATTAAGATCATATATGCACAAACTGACAATAGACATATACAGGATGAGTTATGTATGACATAGCGAGCTTTGTAGAATGTCATAGGTATGATTCATCACTCATCTTAGGAACACACAAGCAGATCGAGACAATGCGAAGTCAATTACGAGCATGTTGAGATGCACCCTAATAATCATGCTAGAGGATATGGTAAGGTCATATGGGCATATTAACTATCACATCAAATACAACCATGCTCATATAGCAAGACAAGATGGCACACAATCACGCGAGGGCCAATGATTAGAAGGCATATGTCCTACACGGTACTAGAAACACTCATTAAGCATGTACACAGTCAACGAGGTTCAATTTGATTAACTTAACATGCTAAGAATTTATTTCATATGTTAATCATTCAACGAGGGTTGACCACACTATCATGGACCTAATTCAAGGGAGAGCAACAATCATGGAAATTCATACATGCGGCACATATACTCATTCACAATTGCAATCATGCAAGATATAACACAAGTCATGCTGAAATATATCAATGCATTATGTCATGCAATTAGGAGGGTTACTATTATAACCGGACAGAATTCTCCAAGGACAATCACCGACTCATTACCCCATTTCCCGTGGGACACTAGTACGACTCGCTGGGTAGGACACAAGGACATTCACGCTGGTCCCGAGAGGTGAGGGTAGAACTCGTGTTTAGGCTCTTGTGGAAAGAAGACATGGCTGACCATTACGAGGATCAAAGGAGTGACTCCATAAGACAACGCACTCCTAACTCGAAACTACTTCAGTCATCACTCCCACTAACATACTCAAGTAACCCTCACATCTGACATGATTTACAAAGGTAATTAGTTAAGCAACCCAAATTTCCCGTGGAAGACACCAACATCCGGTACAAGACTCGGTAGAAGCACAGATGGTGGGGTACCAAACAGGACTCGAAACGGGGAAAGCTGATGCTCTTCGACCCTTGCTAACATGCCTAAATGTTTTGATGCGATGGTTGACAGAGTCAAAATCATAAGGGGTTTGAATTATAGAAGAGCTGTTCCGAAAGATAAGAATTCCAATGACATAAGAACGAGGCATTCTCCTGCTATTCCGTTTTCACAGTTATTCAATACATGATTCAAGTCAAGGCATACTAATTAGTTCTCTATCGTAAGCACAATAACACTCAGAATGGAAGCAATAAATGGGATTAATATGATCCTCTTCAAGGAGGATCGCCCTGGGGCCCAGTTGGATATAATGCAAATAATCACAGAGACGATCTATGCTATCGTTCGAGGGACAAATACCTCACGACCCCCTAGCCCAATCTACTCCAACCCTCGGGCTCCTTGGAGTGTTCAAGCCCCGTCTGTAAAAGAAAGCTAGTATTTTGCCTACCCGTTCCCAACTACACCCAATGGGGATGGTCTATCGCCTTTACTACCCCATCGTTTCCCTTTGTTTGATTACCGGATTTATTGAGTCAAGTTCATGTTTAGTCCATATGAGTTATCCATATTAAATTCATTTTTCCCTCTCTAAAACATTTTGAAAAACCATTTGAAAAACTTGGGCCATTTCCAAAACCACTTCAACCTATCATACTAGGTTTGCAAAACCTTGATCTGATACCACCTTTGTAACAGCCCGGGATTATGATTCCCATGTTACGTTTCGAGGGATAAAACCCTTCGTTAGGATCTTGTGCCCTTAGTACAGGTTGAAGGTTTGAAATTCTACTCTAACGTTTCCAAGTGGGATTTCATACCCAAAATTCGAAGGGATCGTTGGAATCCTCGGGGAAATCCCTGTACCTGTCGTAAGTCTAAGTAGTCATGCAAATAGCGGAAGTAAGGTGTAATACAAGAGGGTGCCATGGCAGAGTCGAGTCAAAACCAAATCAATAAGAGTATTTATCAAAATCTAATAGGCAATGTTAGGGAGGTTAGACCATTTCTTTGCAATCGCCCAAGAGAGTTCCCACGTCACGGAAGCAATGAACAATCATGCTGCAAAACAAATCTAAAAAAAATATGTATACGGGGTGGTGTCAGATCGAAGCCCTACGCAATATAATCCCAAACAAGTAGACACATACACACGCTAATCCTAATAAAGATGCTTCTAGATGCAAGGCGGAATATTAACACACTAACATGCTCTTAAGATCAAGTGCGTAAATATAATAAGGCCTTAGCACCGAATAGCAAGTGGTATATCCCTCTCCTACCTCCACCCCCTTTCGATAGGGCGGAGACTGGCCAGCTCGTGAATGCATTCCATTATAATCAGGCGGCACGCATGCCCAACCCGCTCCACAATAAAGCCCACATGTATCTCATAATATAAGGAAGTTTCATGACTCGATTGACTCAGGACGGGACCCGATGGGACTAGGTCGTCCTATAACCCTAGCAATGACTCTAGTTACTTCACAGATAATGGCCGTTCTGTTTACAAAAACAATGAGTAAACGAATGCTCAATCATGAGTGCAATCCTAGTAGGATACTACATGGCATGCTTTATTATGAATGCAAGCACCAAGTATGCACATGGCATGCTTTATTATAAATTCAAATATGAATTTAGTAGTTAATATAAGGTTTTATTTTTTTTTTGTTAGATACTTAAATCAGTTTTCCTCAAAACATACTCTTATTGTATTCTAACAACAATTTATTAGTTAATATAAGGTTTTATTAAAAATTTGTTAGTTACTTATATGATTTTTCCTCAAAAACATAATCTTATAGTATTCTATTAAGAATTTAGTCGTTAATATAAGGTTTTATTGAACATTTGTAAGTTACTTACATGAGTTTTCTTCAAAACATACTCTTATTGTATTCTAACAACAATTTCTTCGTTAATATAAGGTTTTATTAAACATTTGTTAGTTACTTATATAAATTTATATCAAAACATACTCTTACAGTATTCTAATAAGAATTTAGTAGTTCATGTAAGGTTTTATTAAACATTTGTTAGTTACATATATGATTTTTCCTCAAAACATACTTTTATAGTATTCTAATATGAATTTAGTAGTTAATATAAGGTTTTATTAAACATTTGTTAGTTACTTATACGATTTTTCCTCAAAACATACTCTTATAGTATTCTAATAAGAATTTAGTAGTTAATATAACGTTTTATTAAACATTTCTAGTTACTTATATGAGATTTCCTCCAAACATACTCTTATAGTATTCTAATATGAATATAGTAGTTAATATAAGGTTTTATTAAACATTTGTTAGTTACTTATATGATTTTTCCCGAAAACATACTCTTATAGTATTCTAATATGAATTTAGTAGTTAATATAAGGTTTTATTGAACATTTGTTTGTTACTTACATCAGTTTTCCTCGAAACATACTCTTATTATACTCTAACAACAATATATTAGTTAATACAAGGTTTTATTAAACATTTGTTAGTTAATTATATGATTTTTCCTCAAAACATACTCTTATAGTATTCTAATAAGAATTTAGTAGTTAATATATGGTTTTATTGAACATTTGTTAGTTACTTATATGATACTTCCTCAACACATAGTCTTATAGTATTCTTATAAGAATTTAGTAGTTAATATAAGTTTTTATTAAACATTTGTTAGCTACATATATATGATTTTTCCTCAAAACATACTCTTATAGTATTCTAATATGAATTTAGTCGTTAATATAAGGTTTTATTAAACATTTTTTAGTTACTTACGTGAGTTTGCCTCAAAACATACACTTATTGTATTCTAACAACAATTTCTTTGTTAATATAAGGTTTTATTAAACATTTGTTAGTTACTTATATGATTTTTCCTCAAAAACATACTCTTATAGTATTCTATTAAGAATTTAGTCGTTAATATAAGGTTTTATTGAACATTTGTTAGTTACTTACATGAGTTTTCTTCAAAACATACTCTTATTGTATTCTAACAACAATTTCTTTGTTAATATAAGGTTTTATTAAACATTTGTTAGTTACTTATATAATTTTTCCTCAAAACATACTCTTATAGTATTTTAACAAGAATTTAGTAGTTAATATAAGGTTTATTAAACATTTCTTAGTTACATATATGATTTTTCCTCAAAACATACTCTTATAGTATTCTAATAAGAATTTAGTAGTTAATATAATGTTTTATTAAACATTTGTTAGTTACTTATATCATTTTTCCTAAAAACATACTCTTATAATATTCTAATATGAATTTAGTAGTTAATATAAGGTTTTTTTTTTGTTAGTTACTTACATCAGTTTTCCTCAAAACATAATCTTACTATTAGTTATTTATATGATTTTTCTCAAACCATACTCTTATAGTATTCTAATAAGAATTTAGTAGTTAATATAAGGTTTTATTAAACATTTGTTATTTACTTATATGATTTTTCCTCAAAACATACTCTTATAGTATTCTAATATGAATTTAGTAGTTTATATAAGGTTTTATTGAACATTTGTTAGTTACTTACATTAGTTCTCCTCAAAACATACGCTTATTGTATTCTAACAACAATTTATAGTTAATATAAGGTTTTATTAAACATTTGTTAGTTACTTATATGACTTTTTCCTCAAAAACATACTCTTATAGTATTCCAATAAGAATTTAGTAGTTAATATAGGCTTTTATTGAACATTTGTTAGTTACTTACATCAGTTTTCCTCAAAACATACTCTTATTGTGTTCTAACAAGAATTTATTAGTTAATATAAGGTTTTATTAAACATTTGTTAGTTAATTATATGATTTTTCCTCAAAACATACTCTTATAGTATTCTAATAAGAATTTAGTAGTTAATATATGGTTTTATTGAACATTTGTTAGTTACTTATATGATACTTCCTCAAAACATAGTCTTATAGTATTCTAATAAGAATTTAGTAGTTAATATAAGTTTTTATTAAACATTTGTTAGCTACATATATATGATTTTTCCTCAAAACATACTCTTATAGTATTCTAATATGAATTTAGTCGTTAATATAAGGTTTTATTAAACATTTTTTAGTTACTTACGTGAGTTTGCCTCAAAACATACACTTATTGTATTCTAACAACAATTTCTTTGTTAATATAAGGTTTTATTAAACATTTGTTAGTTACTTATATGATTTTTCCTCAAAAACATACTCTTATAGTATTCTATTAAGAATTTAGTCGTTAATATAAGGTTTTATTGAACATTTGTTAGTTACTTACATGAGTTTTCTTCAAAACATACTCTTATTGTATTCTAACAACAATTTCTTTGTTAATATAAGGTTTTATTAAACATTTGTTAGTTACTTATATAATTTTTCCTCAAAACATACTCTTATAGTATTTTAACAAGAATTTAGTAGTTAATATAAGGTTTATTAAACATTTCTTAGTTACATATATGATTTTTCCTCAAAACATACTCTTATAGTATTCTAATAAGAATTTAGTAGTTAATATAATGTTTTATTAAACATTTGTTAGTTACTTATATCATTTTTCCTAAAAACATACTCTTATAATATTCTAATATGAATTTAGTAGTTAATATAAGGTTTTTTTTTTGTTAGTTACTTACATCAGTTTTCCTCAAAACATAATCTTACTATTAGTTATTTATATGATTTTTCTCAAACCATACTCTTATAGTATTCTAATAAGAATTTAGTAGTTAATATAAGGTTTTATTAAACATTTGTTATTTACTTATATGATTTTTCCTCAAAACATACTCTTATAGTATTCTAATATGAATTTAGTAGTTTATATAAGGTTTTATTGAACATTTGTTAGTTACTTACATTAGTTCTCCTCAAAACATACGCTTATTGTATTCTAACAACAATTTATAGTTAATATAAGGTTTTATTAAACATTTGTTAGTTACTTATATGACTTTTTCCTCAAAAACATACTCTTATAGTATTCCAATAAGAATTTAGTAGTTAATGTAGGCTTTTATTGAACATTTGTTAGTTACTTACCTCAAGTTTCCTCAAAACATACTCTTATTGTATTCTAACAAGAATTTATTAGTTAATATAAGGTTTTATTAAACATTTGTTAGTTAGTTATGTGATTTTTACTCAAAACCTACTCTTATAGTATCCTAGTAAGAATTTAGTAGTTAATATAAGATTTTATTGAACATTTGTTAGTTACTTACATGAGTTTTCTTCAAAACATACTCTTATTGTATTCTAACAACAATTTCTTTGTTAATATAAGGTTTTATTAAACATTTGTTAGTTACTTATATGATTTTTCCTCAAAACATACTCATATACTATTCTAATATGAATTTAGTAGTTAGTATAAGGTTTTATTAAACATTTGTTAGTTACTTATATAATTTTTCCTCAAAACATACTCTTATAGTATTTTAACAAGAATTTAGTAGTTAATATAAGGTTTATTAAACATTTCTTAGTTACTTATATGATTTTTCCTCAAAACATACTCTTATAGTATTCTAATAAGAATTTAGTAGTTAATATAATGTTTTATTAAACATTTGTTAGTTACTTATATCATTTTTCCTAAAAACATACTCTTATAATATTCTAATATGAATTTAGTAGTTAATATAATGTTTATTTTTGTTAGTTACTTACATCAGTTTTCCTCAAAACATAATCTTACTGTATTGTAACACCAATTTATTAGTTAATATCAGGTTTTATTAAACATTTGTTAGTTACATATATGATTTTTCCTCAAAAACATACTCTTATAGTATTCTATTAAGAATTTAGTAGTTAATATACGGTTTTATAGAACATTTGTTAGTTACTTACATGAGTTTTTTTCAAAACATACTCTTATTGTATTCTAACAACAATTTCTTTGTTAATACAAGGTTTTATTAAACATTTGTTATTTACTTATATGATTTTTCATCAAAAAATACTCTTATAGTATTTTTATAAGAATTTAGTAGTTAATATAAGGTTTTATTGAACAGTTGTATTCTAACAACAATTTCTTTGTTAATATAAGGTTTTATTAAACATTTTTTAGCTACTTATATGATTTTTTCCTCAAAACATACTCTTATAGTATTCTAATATGAATTTAGTAGTTAATATAAGGTTTTTTTTGTTAGCTACTTAAATCAGTTTTCCTTAAAACATACTCTTATTGTATTTTAACAACAATTTATTAGTTAATATAAGGTTTTATTAAACATTTGTTAGTTACTTATATGACTTTTTCCTCAAAAACATACTCTTATAGTATTCCAATAAGAATTTAGTAGTTAATGTAGGCTTTTATTGAACATTTGTTAGTTACTTACCTCAAGTTTCCTCAAAACATACTCTTATTGTATTCTAACAAGAATTTATTAGTTAATATAAGGTTTTATTAAACATTTGTTAGTTAGTTATGTGATTTTTACTCAAAACCTACTCTTATAGTATCCTAGTAAGAATTTAGTAGTTAATATAAGATTTTATTGAACATTTGTTAGTTACTTACATGAGTTTTCTTCAAAACATACTCTTATTGTATTCTAACAACAATTTCTTTGTTAATATAAGGTTTTATTAAACATTTGTTAGTTACTTATATGATTTTTCCTCAAAACATACTCATATACTATTCTAATATGAATTTAGTAGTTAGTATAAGGTTTTATTAAACATTTGTTAGTTACTTATATAATTTTTCCTCAAAACATACTCTTATAGTATTTTAACAAGAATTTAGTAGTTAATATAGGGTTTATTAAACATTTCTTAGTTACTTATATGATTTTTCCTCAAAACATACTCTTATAGTATTCTAATAAGAATTTAGTAGTTAATATAATGTTTTATTAAACATTTGTTAGTTAATTATATCATTTTTCCTAAAAACATACTCTTATAATATTCTAATATGAATTTAGTAGTTAATATAAGGTTTTTTTTTTGTTAGCTACTTACATCATTTTTCCTCAAAACATAATCTTATTGTATTCTAACACCAATTTATTAGTTAATATCAGGTTTTATTAAAAATTTGTTAGTTACTTATATGATTTTTCCTCAAAAACATACTCTTATAGTATTCTATTAATTATTTAGTAGTTAATATACGGTTTTATTGAACATTTGTTAGTTACTTAATGAGTTTTCTTCAAAACATACTCTTATTGTATTCTAACCACAATTTCTTTGTAAATACAAGGTTATATTAAACATTTGTTATTTACTTATATGATTTTTCATCAACAAATACTCTTATAGTATTTTTATAAGAATTTAGTAGTTAATATAAGGTTTTATTAAACATTTTTAGCTACTTATATGATTTTTTACTCAAAACATACTCTTATAGTATTCTAATATGAATTTAGTAGTTAATATAAGGTTTTTGTTTGTTAGCTACATAAATCAGTTTTCCTTAAAACATACTCTTATTGTATTCTAACAACAATTTATTAGTTAATATAAGGTTTTATTAAACATTTGTTAGTTACTTATATGACTTTTTCCTCAAAAACATACTCTTATAGTATTCCAATAAGAATTTAGTAGTTAATGTAGGCTTTTATTGAACATTTGTTAGTTACTTACCTCAAGTTTCCTCAAAACATACTCTTATTGTATTCTAACAAGAATTTATTAGTTAATATAAGGTTTTATTAAACATTTGTTAGTTACTAATGTGATTTTTACTCAAAACCTACTCTTATAGTATCCTAGTAAGAATTTAGTAGTTAATATAAGATTTTATTGAACATTTGTTAGTTACTTACATGAGTTTTCTTCAAAACATACTCTTATTGTATTCTAACAACAATTTCTTTGTTAATATATGGTTTTATTAAACATTTGTTAGTTACTTATATGATTTTTCCTCAAAACATACTCATATACTATTCTAATATGAATTTAGTAGTTAGTATAAGGTTTTATTAAACATTTTTTAGTTACTTATATAATTTTTCCTCAAAACATACTCTTATAGTATTTTAACAAGAATTTCATAGTTAATATAAGGTTTATTAAACATTTCTTAGTTACTTATATGATTTTTCCTCAAAACATACTCTTATAGTATTCTAATAAGAATTTAGTAGTTAATATAATGTTTTATTAAACATTTGTTAGTTAATTATATCATTTTTCCTAAAAACATACTCTTATAATATTCTAATATGAATTTAGTAGTTAATATAAGGTTTTTTTTTTGTTAGCTACTTACATCATTTTTCCTCAAAACATAATCTTATTGTATTCTAACACCAATTTATTAGTTAATATCAGGATTTATTAAAAATTTGTTAGTTACTTATATGATTTTTCCTCAAAAACATACTCTTATAGTATTCTATTAATTATTTAGTAGTTAATATACGGTTTTATTGAACATTTGTTAGTTACTTACATGAGTTTTCTTCAAAACATACTCTTATTGTATTCTAACAACAATTTCTTTGTTAATACAAGGTTTTATTAAACATTTGTTATTTACTTATATGATTTTTCATCAAAAAATACTCTTATAGTATTTTTATAAGAATTTAGTAGTTAATATAAGGTTTTATTGAACATTTGTTAGTTACTTATATCATTTTTCCTAAAAACATACTCTTATAATATTCTAATATGAATTTAGTAGTTAATATAATGTTTATTTTTGTTAGTTACTTACATCAGTTTTCCTCAAAACATAATCTTACTGTATTGTAACACCAATTTATTAGTTAATATCAGGTTTTATTAAACATTTGTTAGTTACATATATGATTTTTCCTCAAAAACATACTCTTATAGTATTCTATTAAGAATTTAGTAGTTAATATACGGTTTTATAGAACATTTGTTAGTTACTTACATGAGTTTTTGTCAAAACATACTCTTATTGTATTCTAACAACAATTTCTTTGTTAATACAAGGTTTTATTAAACATTTGTTATTTACTTATATGATTTTTCATCAAAAAATACTCTTATAGTATTTTTATAAGAATTTAGTAGTTAATATAAGGTTTTATTGAACACTTGTTAGTTACTAACATGAGTTTTCCTCAAGACATACTCTTGTTGTATTCTAACAACAATTTCTTTGTTAATATAAGGTTTTATTAAACATTTTTTAGCTACTTATATGATTTTTTCCTCAAAACATACTCTTATAGTATTCTAATATGAATTTAGTAGTTAATATAAGGTTTTTTTTTGTTAGCTACTTAAATCAGTTTTCCTTAAAACATACTCTTATTGTATTCTAACAACAATTTATTAGTTAATATAAGGTTTTATTAAACATTTGTTAGTTACTTATATGACTTTTTCCTCAAAAACATACTCTTATAGTATTCCAATAAGAATTTAGTTGTTAATGTAGGCTTTTATTGAACATTTGTTAGTTACTTACCTCATGTTTCCTCAAAACATACTCTTATTGTATTCTAACAAGAATTTATTAGTTAATATAAGGTTTTATTAAACATTTGTTAGTTACTTATGTGATTTTTACTCAAAACCTACTCTTATAGTATCCTAGTAAGAATTTAGTAGTTAATATAAGATTTTATTGAACATTTGTTAGTTACTTACATGAGTTTTCTTCAAAACATACTCTTATTGTATTCTAACAACAATTTCTTTGTTAATATAAGGTTTTATTAAACATTTGTTAGTTACTTATATGATTTTTCCTCAAAACATACTCATATACTATTCTAATATGAATTTAGTAGTTAGTATAAGGTTTTATTAAACATTTGTTAGTTACTTATATAATTTTTCCTCAAAATATACTCTTATAGTATTTTAACAAGAATTTAGTAGTTAATATAAGGTTTATTAAACATTTCTTAGTTACTTATATGATTTTTCCTCAAAACATACTCTTATAGTATTCTAATAAGAATTTATTAGTTAATATAATGTTTTATTAAACATTTTTTATTTAATTATATCATTTTTCCTAAAAACATACTCTTATAATATTCTAATACGAATTTAGTAGTTAATATAAGGTTTTTTTTTTCTTAGTTACTTACATCTTTTTTCCTCAAAACATAATCTTATTGTATTCTAACACCAATTTATTAGTTAATATCAGGATTTATTAAAAATTTGTTAGTTACTTATATGATTTTTCCTCAAAAACATACTCTTACATTATTCTATTAATTATTTAGTAGTTAATATACGGTTTTATTGAACATTTGTTAGTTACTTACATGAGTTTTCTTCAAAACATACTCTTATTGTATTCTAACAACAATTTCTTTGTTAATACAAGGTTTTATTAAACATTTGTTATTTACTTATATGATTTTTCATCAAAAAATACTCTTATAGTATTTTTATAAGAATTTAGTAGTTAATATAAGGTTTTATTGAACATTTGTTAGTTACTTATATCATTTTTCCTAAAAACATACTCTTATAATATTCTAATATGAATTTAGTAGTTAATATAATGTTTATTTTTGTTAGTTACTTACATCAGTTTTCCTCAAAACATAATCTTACTGTATTGTAACACCAATTTATTAGTTAATATCAGGTTTTATTAAACATTTGTTAGTTACATATATGATTTTTCCTCAAAAACATACTCTTATAGTATTCTATTAAGAATTTAGTAGTTAATATACGGTTTTATAGAACATTTGTTAGTTACTTACATGAGTTTTTGTCAAAACATACTCTTATTGTATTATAACAACAATTTCTTTGTTAATACAAGGTTTTATTAAACATTTGTTATTTACTTATATGATTTTTCATCAAAAAATACTCTTATAGTATTTTTATAAGAATTTAGTAGTTAATATAAAGTTTTATTGAACATTTGTTAGTTACTAACATGAGTTTTCCTCAAGATATACTCTTGTTGTATTCTAACAACAATTTCTTTGTTAATATAAGGTTTTATTAAACATTTTTTAGCTACTTATATGATTTTTTCCTCAAAACATACTCTTATAGTATTCTAATATGAATTTAGTAGTTAATATAAGGTTTTTTTTTGTTAGCTACTTAAATCAGTTTTCCTTAAAACATACTCTTATTGTATTCTAACAACAATTTATTAGTTAATATAAGGTTTTATTAAACATTTGTTAGTTACTTATATGACTTTTTCCTCAAAAACATACTCTTATAGTATTCCAATAAGAATTTAGTAGTTAATGTAGGCTTTTATTGAACATTTGTTAGTTACTTACCTCAAGTTTCCTCAAAACATACTCTTATTGTATTCTAACAAGAATTTATTAGTTAATATAAGGTTTTATTAAACATTTGTTAGTTATGTGATTTTTACTCAAAACCTACTCTTATAGTATCCTAGTAAGAATTTAGTAGTTAATATAAGATTTTATTGAACATTTGTTAGTTACTTACATGAGTTTTCTTCAAAACATACTCTTATTGTATTCTAACAACAATTTCTTTGTTAATATAAGGTTTTATTAAACATTTGTTAGTTACTTATATGATTTTTCCTCAAAACATACTCATATACTATTCTAATATGAATTTAGTAGTTAGTATAAGGTTTTATTAAACATTTGTTAGTTACTTATATAATTTTTCCTCAAAACATACTCTTATAGTATTTTAACAAGAATTTAGTAGTTAATATAGGGTTTATTAAACATTTCTTAGTTACTTATATGATTTTTCCTCAAAACATACTCTTATAGTATTCTAATAAGAATTTAGTAGTTAATATAATGTTTTATTAAACATTTGTTAGTTCATTATATCATTTTTCCTAAAAACATACTCTTATAATATTCTAATATGAATTTAGTAGTTAATATAAGGTTTTTTTTTTGTTAGCTACTTACATCATTTTTCCTCAAAACATAATCTTATTGTATTCTAACACCAATTTATTAGTTAATATCAGGTTTTATTAAAAATTTGTTAGTTACTTATATGATTTTTCCTCAAAAACATACTCTTATAGTATTCTATTAATTATTTAGTAGTTAATATACGGTTTTATTGAACATTTGTTAGTTACTTAATGAGTTTTCTTCAAAACATACTCTTATTGTATTCTAACCACAATTTCTTTGTAAATACAAGGTTATATTAAACATTTGTTATTTACTTATATGATTTTTCATCAACAAATACTCTTATAGTATTTTTATAAGAATTTAGTTGTTAATATAAGGTTTTATTAAACATTTTTAGCTACTTATATGATTTTTTACTCAAAACATACTCTTATAGTATTCTAATATGAATTTACTAGTTAATATAAGGTTTTTGTTTGTTAGCTACATAAATCAGTTTTCCTTAAAACATACTCTTATTGTATTCTAACAACAATTTATTAGTTAATATAAGGTTTTATTAAACATTTGTTAGTTACTTATATGACTTTTTCCTCAAAAACATACTCTTATAGTATTCCAATAAGAATTTAGTAGTTAATGTAGGCTTTTATTGAACATTTGTTAGTTACTTACCTCAAGTTTCCTCAAAACATACTCTTATTGTATTCTAACAAGAATTTATTAGTTAATATAAGGTTTTATTAAACATTTGTTAGTTACTAATGTGATTTTTACTCAAAACCTACTCTTATAGTATCCTAGTAAGAATTTAGTAGTTAATATAAGATTTTATTGAACATTTGTTAGTTACTTACATGAGTTTTCTTCAAAACATACTCTTATTGTATTCTAACAACAATTTCTTTTTTAATATAAGGTTTTATTAAACATTTGTTAGTTACTTATATGATTTTTCCTCAAAACATACTCATATACTATTCTAATATGAATTTAGTAGTTAGTATAAGGTTTTATTAAACATTTGTTAGTTACTTATATAATTTTTCCTCAAAACATACTCTTATAGTATTTTAACAAGAATTTAGTAGTTAATATAAGGTTTATTAAACATTTCTTAGTTACTTATATGATTTTTCCTCAAAACATACTCTTATAGTATTCTAATAAGAATTTAGTAGTTAATATAATGTTTTATTAAACATTTGTTAGTTAATTATATCATTTTTCCTAAAAACATACTCTTATAATATTCTAATATGAATTTAGTAGTTAATATAAGGTTTTTTTTTTGTTAGCTACTTACATCATTTTTCCTCAAAACATAATCTTATTGTATTCTAACACCAATTTATTAGTTAATATCAGGATTTATTAAAAATTTGTTAGTTACTTATATGATTTTTCCTCAAAAACATACTCTTATAGTATTCTATTAATTATTTAGTAGTTAATATACGGTTTTATTGAACATTTGTTAGTTACTTACATGAGTTTTCTTCAAAACATACTCTTATTGTATTCTAACAACAATTTCTTTGTTAATACAAGGTTTTATTAAACATTTGTTATTTACTTATATGATTTTTCATCAAAAAATACTCTTATAGTATTTTTATAAGAATTTAGTAGTTAATATAAGGTTTTATTGAACATTTGTTAGTTGCTAACATGAGTTTTCCTCAAGACATACTCTTGTTGTATTCTAACAACAATTTCTTTGTTAATATAAGGTTTTATTAAACATTTTTTAGCTACTTATATGATTTTTTCCTCAAAACATACTCTTATAGTATTCTAATATGAATTTAGTAGTTAATATAAGGTTTTTTTTTGTTAGCTACTTAAATCAGTTTTCCTTAAAACATACTCTTATTGTATTCTAACAACAATTTATTAGTTAATATAAGGTTTTATTAAACATTTGTTAGTTACTTATATGACTTTTTCCTCAAAAACATACTCTTATAGTATTCCAATAAGAATTTAGTAGTTAATGTAGGCTTTTATTGAACATTTGTTAGTTACTTACCTCAAGTTTTCTCAAAACATACTCTTATTGTATTCTAACAAGAATTTATTAGTTAATATAAGGTTTTATTAAACATTTGTTAGTTACTAATGTGATTTTTACTCAAAACCTACTCTTATAGTATCCTAGTAAGAATTTAGTAGTTAATATAAGATTTTATTGAACATTTGTTAGTTACTTACATGAGTTTTCTTCAAAACATACTCTTATTGTATTCTAACAACAATTTCTTTGTTAATATAAGGTTTTATTAAACATTTGTTAGTTACTTATATGATTTTTCCACAAAACATACTCATATACTATTCTAATATGAATTTAGTAGTTAGTATAAGGTTTTATTAAACATTTGTTAGTTACTTATATAATTTTTCCTCAAAACATACTCTTATAGTATTTTAACAAGAATTTAGTAGTTAATATAGGGTTTATTAAACATTTCTTAGTTACTTATATGATTTTTCCTCAAAACATACTCTTATAGTATTCTAATAAGAATTTAGTAGTTAATATAATGTTTTATTAAACATTTGTTAGTTAATTATATCATTTTTCCTAAAAACATACTCTTATAATATTCTAATATGAATTTAGTAGTTAATATAAGGTTTTTTTTTTGTTAGCTACTTACATCATTTTTCCTCAAAACATAATCTTATTGTATTCTAACACCAATTTATTAGTTAATATCAGGTTTTATTAAAAATTTGTTAGTTACTTATATGATTTTTCCTCAAAAACATACTCTTATAGTATTCTATTAATTATTTAGTAGTTAATATACGGTTTTATTGAACATTTGTTAGTTGCTTAATGAGTTTTCTTCAAAACATACTCTTATTGTATTCTAACCACAATTTCTTTGTAAATACAAGGTTTTATTAAACATTTGTTATTTACTTATATGATTTTTCATCAACAAATACTCTTATAGTATTTTTATAAGAATTTAGTTGTTAATATAAGGTTTTATTAAACATTTTTAGCTACTTATATGATTTTTTACTTAAAACATACTCTTATAGTATTCTAATATGAATTTAGTAGTTAATATAAGGTTTTTGTTTGTTAGCTACATAAATCAGTTTTCCTTAAAACATACTCTTATTGTATTCTAACAACAATTTATTAGTTAATATAAGGTTTTATTAAACATTTGTTAGTTACTTATATGACTTTTTCCTCAAAAACATACTCTTATAGTATTCCAATAAGAATATAGTAGTTAATGTAGGCTTTTATTGAACATTTGTTAGTTACTTACCTAAAGTTTCCTCAAAACATACTCTTATTGTATTCTAACAAGAATTTATTAGTTAATATAAGGTTTTATTAAACATTTGTTAGTTACTAATGTGATTTTTACTCAAAACCTACTCTTATAGTATCCTAGTAAGAATTTAGTAGTTAATATAAGATTTTATTGAACATTTGTTAGTTACTTACATGAGTTTTCTTCAAAACATACTCTTATTGTATTCTAACAACAATTTCTTTGTTAATATAAGGTTTTATTAAACATTTGTTAGTTACTTATATGATTTTTCCTCAAAACATACTCATATACTATTCTAATATGAATTTAGTAGTTAGTATAAGGTTTTATTAAACATTTGTTAGTTACTTATATAATTTTTCCTCAAAACATACTCTTATAGTATTTTAACAAGAATTTAGTAGTTAATATAAGGTTTATTAAACATTTCTTAGTTACTTATATGATTTTTCCTCAAAACATACTCTTATAGTATTCTAATAAGAATTTAGTAGTTAATATAATGTTTTATTAAACATTTGTTAGTTAATTATATCATTTTTCCTAAAAACATACTCTTATAATATTCTAATATGAATTTAGTAGTTAATATAAGGTTTTTTTTTTGTTAGCTACTTACATCATTTTTCCTCAAAACATAATCTTATTGTATTCTAACACCAATTTATTAGTTAATATCAGGATTTATTAAAAATTTGTTAGTTACTTATATGATTTTTCCTCAAAAACATACTCTTATAGTATTCTATTAATTATTTAGTAGTTAATATACGGTTTTATTGAACATTTGTTAGTTACTTACATGAGTTTTCTTCAAAACATACTCTTATTGTATTCTAACAACAATTTCTTTGTTAATACAAGGTTTTATTAAACATTTGTTATTTACTTATATGATTTTTCATCAAAAAATACTCTTATAGTATTTTTATAAGAATTTAGTAGTTAATATAAGGTTTTATTGAACATTTGTTAGTTGCTAACATGAGTTTTCCTCAAGACATACTCTTGTTGTATTCTAACAACAATTTCTTTGTTAATATAAGGTTTTATTAAACATTTTTTAGCTACTTATATGATTTTTTCCTCAAAACATACTCTTATAGTATTCTAATATGAATTTAGTAGTTAATATAAGGTTTTTTTTTGTTAGCTACTTAAATCAGTTTTCCTTAAAACATACTCTTATTGTATTCTAACAACAATTTATTAGTTAATATAAGGTTTTATTAAACATTTGTTAGTTACTTATATGACTTTTTCCTCAAAAACATACTCTTATAGTATTCCAATAAGAATTTAGTAGTTAATGTAGGCTTTTATTGAACATTTGTTAGTTACTTACCTCAAGTTTTCTCAAAACATACTCTTATTGTATTCTAACAAGAATTTATTAGTTAATATAAGGTTTTATTAAACATTTGTTAGTTACTAATGTGATTTTTACTCAAAACCTACTCTTATAGTATCCTAGTAAGAATTTAGTAGTTAATATAAGATTTTATTGAACATTTGTTAGTTACTTACATGAGTTTTCTTCAAAACATACTCTTATTGTATTCTAACAACAATTTCTTTGTTAATATAAGGTTTTATTAAACATTTGTTAGTTACTTATATGATTTTTCCTCAAAACATACTCATATACTATTCTAATATGAATTTAGTAGTTAGTATAAGGTTTTATTAAACATTTGTTAGTTACTTATATAATTTTTCCTCAAAACATACTCTTATAGTATTTTAACAAGAATATAGTAGTTAATATAGGGTTTATTAAACATTTCTTAGTTACTTATATGATTTTTCCTCAAAACATACTCTTATAGTATTCTAATAAGAATTTAGTAGTTAATATAATGTTTTATTAAACATTTGTTAGTTAATTATATCATTTTTCCTAAAAACATACTCTTATAATATTCTAATATGAATTTAGTAGTTAATATAAGGTTTTTTTTTTGTTAGCTACTTACATCATTTTTCCTCAAAACATAATCTTATTGTATTCTAACACCAATTTATTAGTTAATATCAGGTTTTATTAAAAATTTGTTAGTTACTTATATGATTTTTCCTCAAAAACATACTCTTATAGTATTCTATTAATTATTTAGTAGTTAATATACGGTTTTATTGAACATTTGTTAGTTACTTACATGAGTTTTCTTCAAAACATACTCTTATTGTATTCTAACCACAATTTCTTTGTAAATACAAGGTTATATTAAACATTTGTTATTTACTTATATGATTTTTCATCAAAAAATACTCTTATAGTATTTTTATAAGAATTTAGTAGTTAATATAAGGTTTTATTAAACATTTTTAGCTACTTATATGATTTTTTACTCAAAACATACTCTTATAGTATTCTAATATGAATTTAGTAGTTAATATAAGGTTTTTGTTTGTTAGCTACATAAATCAGTTTTCCTTAAAACATACTCTTATTGTATTCTAACAACAATTTATTAGTTAATATAAGGTTTTATTAAACATTTGTTAGTTACTTATATGACTTTTTCCTCAAAAACATACTCTTATAGTATTCCAATAAGAATTTAGTAGTTAATGTAGGCTTTTATTGAACATTTGTTAGTTACTTACCTCAAGTTTCCTCAAAACATACTCTTATTGTATTCTAACAAGAATTTATTAGTTAATATAAGGTTTTATTAAACATTTGTTAGTTACTAATGTGATTTTTACTCAAAACCTACTCTTATAGTATCCTAGTAAGAATTTAGTAGTTAATATAAGATTTTATTGAACATTTGTTAGTTACTTACATGAGTTTTCTTCAAAACATACTCTTATTGTATTCTAACAACAATTTCTTTGTTAATATAAGGTTTTATTAAACATTTGTTAGTTACTTATATGATTTTTCCTCAAAACATACTCATATACTATTCTAATATGAATTTAGTAGTTAGTATAAGGTTTTATTAAACATTTGTTAGTTACTTATATAATTTTTTCTAAAAACATACTCTTATAGTATTTTAACAAGAATTTAGTAGTTAATATAAGGTTTATTAAACATTTCTTAGTTACTTATATGATTTTTCCTCAAAACATACTCTTATAGTATTCTAATAAGAATTTAGTAGTTAATATAAGGTTTTTTTTTTGTTAGCTACTTACATAATTTTTCCTCAAAACATAATCTTATTGTATTCTAACACCAATTTATTAGTTAATATCAGGATTTATTAAAAATTTGTTAGTTACTTATATGATTCTTCCTCAAAAACATACTCTTATAGTATTCTATTAATTATTTAGTAGTTAATATACGGTTTTATTGAACATTTGTTAGTTACTTACATGAGTTTTTGTCAAAACATACTCTTATTGTATTCTAACAACAATTTCTTTGTTAATACAAGGTTTTGTTAAACATTTGTTATTTACTTATATGATTTTTCATCAAAAAATACTCTTATAGTATTTTTATAAGAATTTAGTAGTTAATATAAAGTTTTATTGAACATTTGTTAGTTACTAACATGAGTTTTCCTCAAGATATACTCTTGTTGTATTCTAACAACAATTCCTTTGTTAATATAAGGTTTTATTAAACATTTTTTAGCTACTTATATGATTTTTTGCTCAAAACATACTCTTATAGTATTCTAATATGAATTTAGTAGTTAATATAAGGTTTTTTTTTGTTAGCTACTTAAATCAGTTTTCCTTAAAACATACTCTTATTGTATTCTAACAACAATTTATTAGTTAATATAAGGTTTTATTAAACATTTGTTAGTTACTTATATGACTTTTTCCTCAAAAACATACTCTTATAGTATTCCAATAAGAATTTAGTAGTTAATGTAGGCTTTTATTGAACATTTGTTAGTTACTTACCTCAAGTTTCCTCAAAACATACTCTTATTGTATTCTAACAAGAATTTATTAGTTAATATAAGGTTTTATTAAACATTTGTTAGTTATGTGATTTTTACTCAAAACCTACTCTTATAGTATCCTAGTAAGAATTTAGTAGTTAATGTAAGATTTTATTGAACATTTGTTAGTTACTTACATGAGTTTTCTTCAAAACATACTCTTATTGTATTCTAACAACAATTTCTTTGTTAATATAAGGTTTTATTAAACATTTGTTAGTTACTTATATGATTTTTCCTCAAAACATACTCATATACTATTCTAATATGAATTTAGTAGTTAGTATAAGGTTTTATTAAACATTTGTTAGTTACTTATATAATTTTTCCTCAAAACATACTCTTATAGTATTTTAACAAGAATATAGTAGTTAATATAGGGTTTATTAAACATTTCTTAGTTACTTATATGATTTTTCCTCAAAACATACTCTTATAGTATTCTAATAAGAATTTAGTAGTTAATATAATGTTTTATTAAACATTTGTTAGTTAATTATATCATTTTTCCTAAAAACATACTCTTATAATATTCTAATATGAATTTAGTAGTTAATATAAGGTTTTTTTTTTGTTAGCTACTTACATCATTTTTCCTCAAAACATAATCTTATTGTATTCTAACACCAATTTATTAGTTAATATCAGGTTTTATTAAAAATTTGTTAGTTACTTATATGATTTTTCCTCAAAAACATACTCTTATAGTATTCTATTAATTATTTAGTAGTTAATATACGGTTTTATTGAACATTTGTTAGTTACTTACATGAGTTTTCTTCAAAACATACTCTTATTGTATTCTAACCACAATTTCTTTGTAAATACAAGGTTATATTAAACATTTGTTATTTACTTATATGATTTTTCATCAAAAAATACTCTTATAGTATTTTTATAAGAATTTAGTAGTTAATATAAGGTTTTATTAAACATTTTTAGCTACTTATATGATTTTTTACTCAAAACATACTCTTATAGTATTCTAATATGAATTTAGTAGTTAATATAAGGTTTTTGTTTGTTAGCTACATAAATCAGTTTTCCTTAAAACATACTCTTATTGTATTCTAACAACAATTTATTAGTTAATATAAGGTTTTATTAAACATTTGTTAGTTACTTATATGACTTTTTCCTCAAAAACATACTCTTATAGTATTCCAATAAGAATTTAGTAGTTAATGTAGGCTTTTATTGAACATTTGTTAGTTACTTACCTCAAGTTTCCTCAAAACATACTCTTATTGTATTCTAACAAGAATTTATTAGTTAATATAAGGTTTTATTAAACATTTGTTAGTTACTAATGTGATTTTTACTCAAAACCTACTCTTATAGTATCCTAGTAAGAATTTAGTAGTTAATATAAGATTTTATTGAACATTTGTTAGTTACTTACATGAGTTTTCTTCAAAACATACTCTTATTGTATTCTAACAACAATTTCTTTGTTAATATAAGGTTTTATTAAACATTTGTTAGTTACTTATATGATTTTTCCTCAAAACATACTCATATACTATTCTAATATGAATTTAGTAGTTAGTATAAGGTTTTATTAAACATTTGTTAGTTACTTATATAATTTTTTCTAAAAACATACTCTTATAGTATTTTAACAAGAATTTAGTAGTTAATATAAGGTTTATTAAACATTTCTTAGTTACTTATATGATTTTTCCTCAAAACATACTCTTATAGTATTCTAATAAGAATTTAGTAGTTAATATAAGGTTTTTTTTTTGTTAGCTACTTACATAATTTTTCCTCAAAACATAATCTTATTGTATTCTAACACCAATTTATTAGTTAATATCAGGATTTATTAAAAATTTGTTAGTTACTTATATGATTCTTCCTCAAAAACATACTCTTATAGTATTCTATTAATTATTTAGTAGTTAATATACGGTTTTATTGAACATTTGTTAGTTACTTACATGAGTTTTTGTCAAAACATACTCTTATTGTATTCTAACAACAATTTCTTTGTTAATACAAGGTTTTGTTAAACATTTGTTATTTACTTATATGATTTTTCATCAAAAAATACTCTTATAGTATTTTTATAAGAATTTAGTAGTTAATATAAAGTTTTATTGAACATTTGTTAGTTACTAACATGAGTTTTCCTCAAGATATACTCTTGTTGTATTCTAACAACAATTCCTTTGTTAATATAAGGTTTTATTAAACATTTTTTAGCTACTTATATGATTTTTTGCTCAAAACATACTCTTATAGTATTCTAATATGAATTTAGTAGTTAATATAAGGTTTTTTTTTGTTAGCTACTTAAATCAGTTTTCCTTAAAACATACTCTTATTGTATTCTAACAACAATTTATTAGTTAATATAAGGTTTTATTAAACATTTGTTAGTTACTTATATGACTTTTTCCTCAAAAACATACTCTTATAGTATTCCAATAAGAATTTAGTAGTTAATGTAGGCTTTTATTGAACATTTGTTAGTTACTTACCTCAAGTTTCCTCAAAACATACTCTTATTGTATTCTAACAAGAATTTATTAGTTAATATAAGGTTTTATTAAACATTTGTTAGTTACTAATGTGATTTTTACTCAAAACCTACTCTTATAGTATCCTAGTAAGAATTTAGTAGTTAATATAAGATTTTATTGAACATTTGTTAGTTACTTACATGAGTTTTCTTCAAAACATACTCTTATTGTATTCTAACAACAATTTCTTTGTTAATATAAGGTTTTATTAAACATTTGTTAGTTACTTATATGATTTTTCCTCAAAACATACTCATATACTATTCTAATATGAATTTAGTAGTTAGTATAAGGTTTTATTAAACATTTGTTAGTTACTTATATAATTTTTCCTCAAAACATACTCTTATAGTATTTTAACAAGAATTTAGTAGTTAATATAGGGTTTATTAAACATTTCTTAGTTACTTATATGATTTTTCCTCAAAACATACTCTTATAGTATTCTAATAAGAATTTAGTAGTTAATATAATGTTTTATTAAACATTTGTTAGTTAATTATATCATTTTTCCTAAAAACATACTCTTATAATATTCTAATATGAATTTAGTAGTTAATATAAGGTTTTTTTTTTGTTAGCTACTTACATCATTTTTCCTCAAAACATAATCTTATTGTATTCTAACACCAATTTATTAGTTAATATCAGGTTTTATTAAAAATTTGTTAGTTACTTATATGATTTTTCCTCAAAAACATACTCTTATAGTATTCTATTAATTATTTAGTAGTTAATATACGGTTTTATTGAACATTTGTTAGTTACTTACATGAGTTTTCTTCAAAATATACTCTTATTGTATTCTAACCACAATTTCTTTGTAAATACAAGGTTATATTAAACATTTGTTATTTACTTATATGATTTTTCATCAAAAAATACTCTTATAGTATTTTTATAAGAATTTAGTAGTTAATATAAGGTTTTATTAAACATTTTTAGCTACTTATATGATTTTTTACTCAAAACATACTCTTATAGTATTCTAATATGAATTTAGTAGTTAATATAAGGTTTTTGTTTGTTAGCTACATAAATCAGTTTTCCTTAAAACATACTCTTATTGTATTCTAACAACAATTTATTAGTTAATATAAGGTTTTATTAAACATTTGTTAGTTACTTATATGACTTTTTCCTCAAAAACATACTCTTATAGTATTCCAATAAGAATTTAGTAGTTAATGTAGGCTTTTATTGAACATTTGTTAGTTACTTACCTAAAGTTTCCTCAAAACATACTCTTATTGTATTCTAACAAGAATTTATTAGTTAATATAAGGTTTTATTAAACATTTGTTAGTTACTAATGTGATTTTTACTCAAAACCTACTCTTATAGTATCCTAGTAAGAATTTAGTAGTTAATATAAGATTTTATTGAACATTTGTTAGTTACTTACATGAGTTTTCTTCAAAACATACTCTTATTGTATTCTAACAACAATTTCTTTGTTAATATAAGGTTTTATTAAACATTTGTTAGTTACTTATATGATTTTTCCTCAAAACATACTCATATACTATTCTAATATGAATTTAGTAGTTAGTATAAGGTTTTATTAAACATTTGTTAGTTACTTATATAATTTTTCCTCAAAACATACTCTTATAGTATTTTAACAAGAATATAGTAGTTAATATAGGGTTTATTAAACATTTCTTAGTTACTTATATGATTTTTCCTCAAAACATACTCTTATAGTATTCTAATAAGAATTTAGTAGTTAATATAATGTTTTATTAAACATTTGTTAGTTAATTATATCATTTTTCCTAAAAACATACTCTTATAATATTCTAATATGAATTTAGTAGTTAATATAAGGTTTTTTTTTTGTTAGCTACTTACATCATTTTTCCTCAAAACATAATCTTATTGTATTCTAACACCAATTTATTAGTTAATATCAGGTTTTATTAAAAATTTGTTAGTTACTTATATGATTTTTCCTCAAAAACATACTCTTATAGTATTCTATTAATTATTTAGTAGTTAATATACGGTTTTATTGAACATTTGTTAGTTACTTACATGAGTTTTCTTCAAAACATACTCTTATTGTATTCTAACCACAATTTCTTTGTAAATACAAGGTTATATTAAACATTTGTTATTTACTTATATGATTTTTCATCAAAAAATACTCTTATAGTATTTTTATAAGAATTTAGTAGTTAATATAAGGTTTTATTAAACATTTTTAGCTACTTATATGATTTTTTACTCAAAACATACTCTTATAGTATTCTAATATGAATTTAGTAGTTAATATAAGGTTTTTGTTTGTTAGCTACATAAATCAGTTTTCCTTAAAACATACTCTTATTGTATTCTAACAACAATTTATTAGTTAATATAAGGTTTTATTAAACATTTGTTAGTTACTTATATGACTTTTTCCTCAAAAACATACTCTTATAGTATTCCAATAAGAATTTAGTAGTTAATGTAGGCTTTTATTGAACATTTGTTAGTTACTTACCTAAAGTTTCCTCAAAACATACTCTTATTGTATTCTAACAAGAATTTATTAGTTAATATAAGGTTTTATTAAACATTTGTTAGTTACTAATGTGATTTTTACTCAAAACCTACTCTTATAGTATCCTAGTAAGAATTTAGTAGTTAATATAAGATTTTATTGAACATTTGTTAGTTACTTACATGAGTTTTCTTCAAAACATACTCTTATTGTATTCTAACAACAATTTCTTTGTTAATATAAGGTTTTATTAAACATTTGTTAGTTACTTATATGATTTTTCCTCAAAACATACTCATATACTATTCTAATATGAATTTAGTAGTTAGTATAAGGTTTTATTAAACATTTGTTAGTTACTTATATAATTTTTCCTCAAAACATACTCTTATAGTATTTTAACAAGAATTTAGTAGTTAATATAAGGTTTATTAAACATTTCTTAGTTACTTATATGATTTTTCCTCAAAACATACTCTTATAGTATTCTAATAAGAATTTAGTAGTTAATATAATGTTTTATTAAACATTTGTTAGTTAATTATATCATTTTTCCTAAAAACATACTCTTATAATATTCTAATATGAATTTAGTAGTTAATATAAGGTTTTTTTTTTGTTAGCTACTTACATCATTTTTCCTCAAAACATAATCTTATTGTATTCTAACACCAATTTATTAGTTAATATCAGGATTTATTAAAAATTTGTTAGTTACTTATATGATTTTTCCTCAAAAACATACTCTTATAGTATTCTATTAATTATTTAGTAGTTAATATACGGTTTTATTGAACATTTGTTAGTTACTTACATGAGTTTTCTTCAAAACATACTCTTATTGTATTCTAACAACAATTTCTTTGTTAATACAAGGTTTTATTAAACATTTGTTATTTACTTATATGATTTTTCATCAAAAAATACTCTTATAGTATTTTTATAAGAATTTAGTAGTTAATATAAGGTTTTATTGAACATTTGTTAGTTGCTAACATGAGTTTTCCTCAAGACATACTCTTGTTGTATTCTAACAACAATTTCTTTGTTAATATAAGGTTTTATTAAACATTTTTTAGCTACTTATATGATTTTTTCCTCAAAACATACTCTTATAGTATTCTAATATGAATTTAGTAGTTAATATAAGGTTTTTTTTTGTTAGCTACTTAAATCAGTTTTCCTTAAAACATACTCTTATTGTATTCTAACAACAATTTATTAGTTAATATAAGGTTTTATTAAACATTTGTTAGTTACTTATATGACTTTTTCCTCAAAAACATACTCTTATAGTATTCCAATAAGAATTTAGTAGTTAATGTAGGCTTTTATTGAACATTTGTTAGTTACTTACCTCAAGTTTTCTCAAAACATACTCTTATTGTATTCTAACAAGAATTTATTAGTTAATATGAGGTTTTATTAAACATTTGTTAGTTACTAATGTGATTTTTACTCAAAACCTACTCTTATAGTATCCTAGTAAGAATTTAGTAGTTAATATAAGATTTTATTGAACATTTGTTAGTTACTTACATGAGTTTTCTTCAAAACATACTCTTATTGTATTCTAACAACAATTTCTTTGTTAATATAAGGTTTTATTAAACATTTGTTAGTTACTTATATGATTTTTCCTCAAAACATACTCATATACTATTCTAATATGAATTTAGTAGTTAGTATAAGGTTTTATTAAACATTTGTTAGTTACTTATATATTTTTTCCTCAAAACATACTCTTATAGTATTTTAACAAGAATTTAGTAGTTAATATAAGGTTTATTAAACATTTCTTAGTTACTTATATGATTTTTCCTCAAAACATACTCTTATAGTATTCTAATAAGAATTTAGTAGTTAATATAATGTTTTATTAAACATTTGTTAGTTAATTATATCATTTTTCCTAAAAACATACTCTTATAATATTCTAATATGAATTTAGTAGTTAATATAAGGTTTTTTTTTTGTTAGCTACTTACATCATTTTTCCTCAAAACATAATCTTATTGTATTCTAACACCAATTTATTAGTTAATATCAGGATTTATTAAAAATTTGTTAGTTACTTATATGATTCTTCCTCAAAAACATACTCTTATAGTATTCTATTAATTATTTAGTAGTTAATATACGGTTTTATTGAACATTTGATAGTTACTTACATGAGTTTTCTTCAAAACATACTCTTATTGTATTCTAACAACAATTTCTTTGTTAATACAAGGTTTTATTAAACATTTGTTATTTACTTATATGATTTTTCATCAAAAAATACTCTTATAGTATTTTTATAAGAATTTAGTAGTTAATATAAGGTTTTATTGAACATTTGTTAGTTGCTAACATGAGTTTTCCTCAAGACATACTCTTATTGTATTCTAACAACAATTTCTTTGTTAATATAAGGTTTTTTTAAACATTTTTTAGCTACTTATATGATTTTTTCCTCAAAACATACTCTTATAGTATTCTAATATGAATTTAGTAGTTAATATAAGGTTTTTTTTTGTTAGCTACTTAAATCAGTTTTCCTTAAAACATACTCTTATTGTATTCTAACAACAATTTATTAGTTAATATAAGGTTTTATTAAACATTTGTTAGTTACTTATATGACTTTTTCCTCAAAAACATACTCTTATAGTATTCCAATAAGAATTTAGTAGTTAATGTAGGCTTTTATTGAACATTTGTTAGTTACTTACCTCAAGTTTCCTCAAAACATACTCTTATTCTAATATGAATTTTGTAGTTAATATAAGTTTGTATTGAACATTTGTTAGTTACTTACATCAGTTTTGCTTAAAACATACTCTTATTGTATTCTAACAACAATTTATTAGTTAATATAAGGTTTTATTAAACATTTGTTAGTTACTTATATGATTTTTCCTCAAAACATACTCTTATAGTATTCTAATAAGAATTTAGTAGTTAATATAAGGTTTTATTGAACATTTGTTAGTTACTTATATGATTTTTCCTCAAAACACACTCTTATAGTATTCTAATAAGAATTTAGTAGTTAATATAAGGTTTTATTGAACATTTGTTAGTTATTTACATGAGTTTTCCTCAAACCATACTTTTATCGTATTCTAACAACAATTTCTTAGTTAATATAAGGTTTTATTAAACATTTGTTAGTTACTTATATGATTTTTATTCAAAATATACTCTTATAGTATTCTAATAAGAACTTAGTAGTTAATATAAGGTTTTATTAAACATTTGATAGTTACATATATGATTTTTCCTCAAAACCTACTCTTATAGTATTCTAATATGAATTTAGTAGTTAATATAAGGTTTTATTAAACATTTGTTAGTTACTTATATGATTTTTCCTCTAAACATACTCTTATAGTATTCTAATAAGAATTTAGTAGTTAATCTAAGATTTTATTTAACATTTGTTAGTTACATATATGATTTTTCCAGAAAACATACTCTTATAGTATTCTAGCTAATATGAATTTAGTAGTTAATATAAGGTTTTATGAAACATTTGTTAGTTACTTACATGAGTTTTTCCTCAAAACATACTCTTATTGTATTCTTACAACAATTTCTTTGTTAATATAAGGTTTTATTAAACATTTGTTAGTTACTTATATGATTTTTCCTCAAAACCTACTCTTATAGTATTCTAATATGAATTTAGTAGTTAAAATAAGGTTTTATTAAACATTTGTTAGTTACATATATGATTTTTCCTCAAAACATACTCTTATAGTAATCTAATATGAATTTAGTAGTTAATATAAGGTTTTATTAAACATTTGTTAGTTACTTATATGATTTTTCCTCAACACATACTCGTATAGTATTCTAATAAGAATTTAGTAGTTAATATAAGGTTTTATTGAATATTTGTTAGTTACTTACATGAATTTTCCTCAAAACATACTCTTATTGAATTCTAACAACAATTTCTTTGTTAATATAAGGTTTTATTAAACATTTGTTAGTTACTTACATGATTTTTCCTCAAAACATACTCTTATAGTATTCTAATAAGAATTTAGTAGTTAATATAAAGTTTTTTTAAACATTTGTAGTTATTATATTAGATTTTCTCCAAACATACTCTTATAGTATTCTAATATGAATTTAGTAGTTAATATAAGGTTTCATTAAACATTTGTTAGTTACTTATATGATTTTTCCTCAAAACATACTCTTATAGTATTCTAATATGAATTTAGTAGTTAATATAAGGTTGTATTGAACATTTGTTAGTTACTTACATCAGTTTTGCTTATAACATACTCTTATTGTATTCTAACAACAATTTATTAGTTAATATAAGGTTTTATTAAACATTTGTTAGTTACTTATATGATTTTTCCTGAAAACATACTCTTATAGTATTCTAATAAGTGTAATGGCCCAGAATTATAATTTCCGGGTTACGTTTCAAGGGATAAAACCCCTTGTTCGTATCTTGCAATCCAGGTACGGGTCGAGGTTTCAAATTCAATTTTTAGGTCAATAATAAAGGGGGATTTCAAACCCTAAAAACATCGAAGGGTCGTTGGGTACCCTTGACCTGTCCTAAGACTATGTCGCGGAATCCATATCAAACGGAAGTAAGGCGAAAACAGAGTAATGATACAAGTGTCACGGAAGAACCGGTCAAAACCAAAGCATGAGTGTTTAATTACCATTTTACTAAATTAGGATATTAGCCAGATTCTTCGATTCGCCAACAGGGAACCCCGTCATATAGACATCGAGCACTCAAATCTGCAGAGAATACCTTTAAAAGAAGAACGGGGAAAGGAGTCAGATCGAGCCACTCATGCGGGACCGGCAGTCCTCGCTGAGGCCACATAGTATGTGCTATACCTAATAAAGATGCTCTAATGCAGTACGAAATTCAAACACACTAGCATGCTCCTAGTTCATAATAATGTGCAGAAATACTATAAAGGGGCCCAAGACAATGCCAAGTGGCATATCCCTCTCCTACCTCCACCCCTTCCGATAGGTGGAGACTGGCCAGCTCGTGAATGCATTCATTCATAATCGGGGGGCACGCATGCCTAACCCGCTCCACAATAAAGCCCGCATGCATAATATAAGGAAGTCATGACTCGATTGACTCAGGGTACCCGATGAGGCTGGGCTACCCTATGACCCTAGCAAAGACTCTAGGACTATCACAGATAACGGCCGTTCTGTTTCAAACGCATAAAGTAAACAGATGCTCAATCAATTAGTGCAACCTAAACATGATACTACATGGCATGCTTTTATGCATATGCAACACCTAACATAAAATGCAACAACAGGCATGAATGTCCAACCTGAGTAAGCCCCCTAGGGAACTTACCTGAAGATGCAGAACATCAAGATAACACAAGTAAGGGCCCGAATGCAAGTCCAAGCAATCCAAAAGCAATACACACCTATCATCAAGCCATTTCCATGAGCCACCGGACCAACATTCACAGACACGAAACTCAAGTTCTCAACATCCTCAAAACAAATCGATGGTAAAACCATTTTTCAAAACCTTTCCGATACGATCAACATCAACTAAAATCATTCTTCAAATCAAACCCATTGATAAAATCGTACTTAGCCAAATCCCTCCATTAAACATTTAAACCTTAAAACCAATACTTCAAATCATGTTATAGAAATAATTCCGGCGTTTTGAATTTCCAACAATGAATCCTTAAAAGGTATTTCCGAACTTAAGATCTCTTTTTAAATGGTTTGTCAAACAGGGCTTAACTAATTAAAATATCAAATTGAATCCTTTTCACAATTTATAAATCCAAGCTAGTAAATCACTTTATTATTCCAAAATTATATTTTTAAATCATCATCAAAACATATGTCCTAATAATATCACTTTTAAAAATAATATATTTTATAAACTCAGAATTAATATAACCATAATAATAATAATCTAAGAAACTAACAATAATATAAAACAGGATAATATATAATAACACATAACACATATATTAATATAACCATAAAACATTTAGTAACACAATGTAATAACAAGACTCAACCCAGCAAGCCCAAACCTCAACCCGAATTCAAAGAACCCAACCCGAGCCCACAAAGGAAAGAAAGAAAAGGGAGCCCGGATCCCAGCAACCCGTTCTCCCAAACCCGCCAGAAAATAGGCCCAAAAGCCCAGAAGAAAGCCTGACCCGGATCCAAATCCGAGCCTCATCAGAAGAGAAAGAGGGATCCGGTTGCAAAATGATGTAACCCGGATAGGAGGAAACGGGTCGGCCTAGAAATTAGGCCCAACAAGGAGAGAAAGAGGAGCCTCGTCTCCCTCCCTTGAACTGACGGAGCTCTGCTCACTGGGCATTGCCGACGGAAAACGGGAAGGAGAAAGGAGGAGCAGGGCCTCGCCGGAGACTCGCCCGCCGGAATCCTCACCCACTCCGACCACACTCACTCTCGCTTTCCCGACAACCAACTAACACAGAGCGAACGAGAAAGAAGGGATTGAAGATGCTCACCGAGGCTCGAATTCGCCACCGAAAAATGTCAGATTTGGCTCCTCCGATGTCGGATCCATGCCGTTCTTGGCCGGAGTTTAACGGGAAAACGAGGAGGCAAATCGCGGTTCGACGGCTTCGCCGGAGTTTCTGGGCGTCGGTGGACTCCTGGGAACCTTCGACGTCGGATAAAGGACGGAGGTGGTTGGTGTTGCTGCTGCTTGCCGAAAGAGGAGGAGAAAGGGAGCTTTGGAGGGGCTTGGTCGCTTGCGAGAGAGACAGGGCTCGGTTGCTGCGGGCGGCGGAGCCCGGTGGCGTCGAGGAAGTGCTAAGCGGCAAAGGTGAAAAAGGTGGTCACGGTGGTGCGTTGGCCGCGAAAGGAGGAGGCGGAGAGGGGTTTTGAGGGCTTGTGAATGGGGTTTGTGAGAACAATTGAAAGAAAAAGGGGGAGGTATGTAGCGGAGTGAAGACAGACAGCAAAAGAAAGAAGGGAATAGATGGAGATGGGAGAGAATGGTGGTTGAGTTTGAATTGAGACACAGGCCTGTTTGGAATCAAAGGAAATCAGGAGGGCTAAGAGCTGTTTGGCGTGGGAGGAGCACAAGGGCAAGGATTTGTCCAAAATCAAAAGGAGAGCTGGTAGGAGCTGCTGCCTGCTGCTACTCAACAAGGAAAAGGGCTGGCAACAGATAAGGAAGAAGACAAGAGTGAGCAGGGGCGAGAGAGAGAGTGACTAACAGTGGTCCCATGTTTAAATTTCAAATTCCCGGAATTAAATCTCCAAACCCGCTCGCTCAACAAATCCCGACTAAACTCAAAACGATTTTCAACTAAAAAAAAATGTCGGAACTCGTTTTAAAATATTTAGAATAAAACCAATAGCTCAAGGACGGGAATTCCAAACCTCCCAAATCTTAAAATCGGAATGATTATAAATTACTATTTTAATAATTTAATATTCTAAATTTCCCGGTCTTGACAATAAGAATTTAGTAGTTAATATAAGATTTTATTGAATATTTGTTAGTTACTTATTTGATTTTTCCTCAAAACACACTCTTATAGTATTCTAATAAGAATTTAGTAGTTCATATAAGGTTTTATTGAATATTTGTTAGTTACATACATGAGTTTTCCTCAAACCATACTTTTATCGTATTCTAACAACAATTTCTTAGTTAATATACGGTTTTATTAAACATTTGTTAGTTACTTATATGATTTTTCTTCAAAATATACTCTTATAGTATTCTAATAAGAAGTTAGTAGTTAATATAAGGTTTTATTAAACATTTGATAGTTACATATATGATTTTTCCTCAAAACATACTCTTATAGTATTCTATTATGAATTTAGTAGTTAATATAAGGTTTTATTAAACATTTGTTAGTTACTTATATGATTTTTCCTCAAAACATACTCTTATAGTATTCTAATAAGAATTTAGTAGTTAATCTAAGGTTTTATTAAAAATTTGTTAGTTACATATATGATTTTTCCAGAAAAAATACTCTTATAGTATTCTAGCTAATATGAATTTAGTAGTTAATACAAGGTTTTATGAAACATTTGTTAGTTACTTACATGAGTTTTTCCTCAAAACATACTCTTATTGTATTCTTACAACAATTTCTTTGTTAATATAAGGTTTTATTAAACATTTGTTAGTTACTTATATGATTTTTCCTCAAAACCTACTCTTATAGTATTCTAATATGAATTTAGTAGTTAATATAAGGTTTTATTAAACTTTTGTTAGTTACTTATATGATTTTTCCTCTAAACATACTCTTATAGTATTCTAATATGAATTTTATAGTTAATATAAGGTTGTATTGAACATTTGTTAGTTACTTACATCAGTTTTGCTTAAAACATACTCTTATTGTATTCTAACAACAATTTATTAGTTAATATAAGGTTTTATTAAATATTTATTAGTTACTTATGTGATTTTTCCTCAAAACATACTCTTATAGTTCTAATAAGAATTTAGTAGTTAATATAAAATTTTATGAAACATTTGTAGTTACTTATATGAGATTTTCTCCAAACCTACTCTTATAGTATTCTCATATGAATTTAGTAGTTAATATAAGGTTTTTTATTAAGCATTTGTTAGTTACTTATATGATTTTTCCTCAAAACATACTCTTATAGTATACTAATATGAATTTAGTAGTTAATATAAGGTTTTATTAAACATTTGTTAGTTACTTATATGATTTTTACTCAAAACATACTCTTATAGTATTCTAATAAGAATTTAGTAATTAATCTAAGGTTTTATTAAACATTTGTTAGTTACATATATGATTTTTCCAGAAAACATACTCTTATAGTATTCTAGCTAATATGAATTTAGTAGTTAATATAAGGTTTTATGAAACATTTGTTAGTTACTTACATGAGTTTTTCCTCAAAACATACTCTTATTGTATTCTTACAACAATTTCTTTGTTAATATAAGGTTTTATTAAACATTTGTTAGTTACTTATATGATTTTTCCTCCAAACCTACTCTTATAATATTCTAATATGAATTTAGTAGTTAATATAAGGTTTTATTAAACATTTGTTAGTTACATATATGATTTTTCCTCAAAACATACTCTTATAGTAATCTAATATGAATTTAGTAGATAATATAAGGTTTTATTAAACATTTGTTAGTTACTTATATGATTTTTCCTCAACACATACTCGTATAGTATTCTAATAAGAATGTAGTAGTTAATATAAGGTTTTATTGAATATTTGTTAGTTACTTACATGAATTTTCCTGAAAACATACTCTTATTGTATTCTAACAACAATTTCTTTGTTAATATAAGGTTTTATTAAACATTTGTTAGTTACTTACATGATTTTTCCTCAAAACATACTCTTATAGTATTCTACGAAGAATTTAGTAGTTAATATAAAGTTTTATTAAACATTTGTAGTTATTATATTAGATTTCCTCCAAACATACTCTTATAGTATTCTAATATGAATTTAGTAGTTAATATAAGGTTTTATTAAATATTTGTTAGTTACTTATATGATTTTTCCTTAAAACATACTTTTATAGTATTCTAATATGAATTTAGTAGTTAATATAAGGTTGTATTGAACATTTGTTAGTTACTTACATCAGTTTTGCTTAAAACATACTCTTATTGTATTCTAACAATAATTTATTAGTGAATATAAGGTTTTATTAAACATTTGTTAGTTACTTATATGATTTTTCCTGAAAACATACTCTTATAGTATTCTAATAAGAATTTAGTATTTAATATAATGTTTTATTGAACATTTGTTAGTTACTTATTTGATTTTTCCTCAAAACACACTCTTATAGTATTCTAATAAGAAATTAGTAGTTAATATAAGGTTTTATTGAACATTTGTTAGTTACTTACATGAGTTTTCCTCAAACCATACTTTTATCGTATTCTAACAACAATTTCTTAGTTAATATACGGTTTTATTAAACATTTGTTAGTTACTTATATGATTTTTCCTCAAAACCTACTCTTATAGTATTCTAATATGAATTTAGTAGTTAATATAAGGTTTTATTAAACATTTGTTAGTTACTTATATGATTTTTCCTCAAAACATACTCTTAGAGTATTCTAATATGAATTTTGTAGTTAATATAAGGTTGTATTGAACATTTGTTAGTTACTTACATCAATTTTCCTTAAAACATACTCTTATTGTATTCTAACAACAATTTATTAGGTAATATAAGGTTTTATGAAACATTTGTTAGTTACTTATATGATTTTTCCTCAAAAACTACTCTTATAGTATTCTAGCTAATATGAATTTAGTAGTTAATACAAGGTCTTATGAAACATTTGTTAGTTACTTACATGAGTTTTTCCTCAAAACATACTCTTATTGTATTCTTACAACAATTTCTTTGTTAATATAAGGTTTTATTAAACATTTGTTAGTTACTTATATGATTTTTCCTCAAAACCTACTCTTATAGTATTCTAATATGAATTTAGTAGTTAATATAAGGTTTTATTAAACATTTGTTAGTTACTTATATTATTTTTCCTCAAAACATACTCTTAGAGTATTCTAATATGAATTTTGTAGTTAATATAAGGTTGTATTGAACATTTGTTAGTTACTTACATCAATTTTCCTTAAAACATACTCTTATTGTATTCTAACAACAATTTATTAGGTAATATAAGGTTTTATGAAACATTTGTTAGTTACTTATATGATTTTTCCTCAAAAACTACTCTTATAGTATTCTAGCTAATATGAATTTAGTAGTTAATACAAGGTCTTATGAAACATTTGTTAGTTACTTACATGAGTTTTTCCTCAAAACATACTCTTATTGTATTCTTACAACAATTTCTTTGTTAATATAAGGTTTTATTAAACATTTGTTAGTTACTTATATGATTTTTCCTCAAAACCTACTCTTATAGTATTCTAATATGAATTTAGTAGTTAATATAAGGTTTTATTAAACATTTGTTAGTTACTTATATGATTTTTCCTCAAAACATACTCTTAGAGTATTCTAATATGAATTTTGTAGTTAATATAAGGTTGTATTGAACATTTGTTAGTTACTTACATCAATTTTCCTTAAAACATACTCTTATTGTATTCTAACAACAATTTATTAGGTAATATAAGGTTTTATGAAACATTTGTTAGTTACTTATATGATTTTTCCTCAAAAACTACTCTTATAGTATTCTAATAAGAATTTAGTAGTTAATATAAGGTTTTATTGAACATTTGTTAGTTACTTATATGATTTTTCCTCAAAACACACTCTTCTAGTATTCTAATAAGAATTTAGTAGTTAATATAAGGTTTTATTGTACATTTGTTAGTTACTTACATGAGTTTTCTTCAAACCATGCTTTTATCGTATTCTAACAACAATTTCTTAGTTAATATAAGGTTTTATTAAACATTTGTTAGTTACTTATATGATTTTTCTTCAAAATATACTCTTATAGTATTCTAATAAGAACTTAGTAGTTAATATAAGGTTTTATTAAACATTTGATAGTTACATATATGATTTTTCCTCAAAACATACTCTTATAGTATTCTAATATGAATTTAGTAGTTAATATAAGGTTTTATTAAACATTTGTTAGTTACTTATATGATTTTTCCTCAAAACATACTCTTATAGTATTCTAATAAGAATTTAGTAGTTAATCTAAGGTTTTATTAAACATTTGTTAGTTACATATATGATTTTTCCAGAAAACATACTCTTATAGTATTCTAGCTAATATGAATTTAGTAGTTAATACAAGGTTTTATGAAACATTTGTTAGTTACTTACATGAGTTTTTCTTCAAAACATACTCTTATTGTATTCTTACAACAATTTCTTTGTTAATATAAGGTTTTATTAAACATTTGTTAGTTACTTATATGATTTTTCCTTAAAACCTACTCTTATAGTATTCTAATATGAATTTAGTAGTTAATATAAGGTTTTATTAAACATTTGTTAGTTACTTATATGATTTTTCCTCAAAACATACTCTTATAGTATTCTAATATTAATTTAGTAGTTAATATAAGGTTGTATTGAACATTTGTTAGTTACTTACATCAGTTTTGCTTAAAACATACTCTTATTGTATTCTAACAACAATTTATTAGTTAATATAAGGTTTTATTAAACATTTGTTAGTTAATTATATGATTTTTCCTTAAAACATACTCTTATAGTATTCTAATAAGAATTTAGTAGTTAATATAAGGTTTTATTGAACATTTGTTAGTTACTTATATGATTTTTCCTCAAAACACACTCTTATAGTATTCTAATCAGAATTTAGTAGTTAATATAAGGTTTTATTGAAAATTTTGTTAGTTACTTACATGAGTTTTTCCTCAAAACATACTCTTATTGTATTCTAAAAACAATTTATTTGTTAATATAAGGTTTTATTAAAAATTTGTTAGTTTTGAATCGGTAAATATATAGATGCGGTGATTAAACCAAAAGAACAAGAAGTGAGACCATACCAAGGGTCTCACAAAAAAGAGAAACTGTAAACAAAAGATCCACTCTAAAACCTACCACTATACCTCCACTATCAGCCCCACCCAATAAGTGAAATCCGAAATAGGGGAAGCCTAAGTCCACCATAAATTAACCCATTTATTCCTAGAATCTAGAAATAAATAGGAAAAAATATAATGGCCTAGACAACTATCGGATTTCACTAAGGTTGGGGAAAGCCTCAAATTAAAACTACTCCTAGTAATGGCCCATCAAAAGAGGCTCAAAGAATTACCCATGTAAACCCAGTTTTCAGCTCACTCACTACCCGACAAAAAATTAATGATAGCTAATTTTAGATTGAGAATCCCATTGTTGCAACATAATACTCCTCAGGCAAAAACGTAGGCAACAGACCAAGTAATCGCCATTGCATCCAGCACTGACCACCAAACACTCTTCTCAGCAATTGTCACACAACCCGGATGGAACCTGTAGCATGGAAGACGACACACCCTCGCACAAATTCACCATGATAGCAAACAAGTTAAGCCAATATTAATTGAGTAAGTAGCTGGCCATGGCAGACTGGGGAGACATATCCTCAACCCGGCTTATACGTCCCATCAGCAGTCGACCCATCCTCGATGTCCGACTCATCCATGAAGTGTGCAGCGTCACTCTTCCCGCTATTTGGGTCTCTTCTAGCAGACATGGCGTGGAAGAGCTCGTCCATGGTAAGGGCCATCCTAATATCACCATTGATGCATGATTTTGTGCCTGTTAGGAGATAGGTGCCCTTCTTCACACCATCAGTCTCCTTCCACCTCATCAACTCCGGTGTATTATGCTCATCAATCTCCAATTGCCCATCTTTCTTTGCCAAGATGCCTGAAGCCGCCGCCCACGAGGAAGCAACCATCCTAGCACAAATGAGGGATGTTTGATGATCAGAAATTTCATCGGTAACCACCGTATCTTTTCCAATTTCAGTTTGAGTACCACTTGAGGCCCTCCCTACACTTCCAACCGATCTTATAGCTGCATTCTCCTTACCACAATCGGGCTCATTCACATGTTCATCGATCGCATCACCGACATTGGATTCGGTTTGTGTTGCTGTGCTGCAAACCATCCTGGGTGGAGCATCATCACCTCCAACAGAAGTGGTTTTGCCGAGGCTGCTGCAACAAACCCGAGAAGCACCCGACTGACCAAGGGACCCCGCAGGATCAGCAACCCCTTCCTGTTGTTGCCCCTCAGAAACCAGGTCCACTTTTTCGTCTTTGCTCTCTACAATCTCTGCGCCTGGGAGCTTGGCATGCTCAGAGGGAAGAAGCTCCGCATTCGGTCTTGTCATTTTGCACACGGCTTCAGTTTGACCGAAACATTTGCAATGTGCACAACTCCACGGAAGCCATTCGAATATGACTCTCTGCATCACTTCCTCCCCACGGGCGTTCACCAGCTTGACATGAGAACGGCGAGATTGGTCCACGTTTACCTCAACTAACAATCTAGCAAATGCTAACAGCTCATGGCTCGCAGTGAACTCATCCACACACAAAGGAGTGCCTATACCACTTCCGATACGGCTCAACATTTCCTTCGAATTAAACAAAGGAGGGAGATCAGGCAGCCGTACCCACACCGGAACAGAACGAAACAAGCGCCAGTCCATAGGGAGCCCGTCCGACTGTAAAGACCGGGAATTTTTAGAATATTAAATTATTAAAATAGTGATTTATAATCGTCCCGATTTCTAATATTTGAGAGGTTTGGAATTTCCGTCATTGAGCTATTGGTTTTATTCTAAATATTTTAAAACGAGTTCCAGCATTATTTAGTTGAAAATTTAAAATATGCTTTACCCCGTATTTATATGCCGAGTGGTGGAAAATAATGTTCAGATTTCATTATTAAATTCGGATTTGAAAAATTGAGGAGTATTTTAAACGAGTCGGGATAACGTCGAGAGAACGGATTTCGAGATTTGTTCCGGGTAAATTTTAATTGGGACTAATGGGGACCATTCTTACTTCTTTTCTCCTCCCTCCCTACTTCAAATCCGAAGCTGCATATTCACATGCCAGCTTGGTCTTCTTCTTTCCATTTAAGGCTAAACCACACCTCACCCTCCTCTCTACTCGCACCACTACTGCCCCATTTCTGGCAAAGGGCACTGCACCTCCCACGCTAATCTGCAGCCCTGCCAAGGACTCTCCTTGTCTTCTTTTAATTGGAACCCATTGTCTCTCTCTCGTTCTCATAACTCTGTTAAGATTGCCTTGCCTTCTAGTGTACAGCTATCAGTTTTGTTGTTTTGCATAATCTCACCACAAAGCCTCATTGTCTCTGCAACAAAATTTCAGCAGATATTCCGAGGAAGCTCTTTCCCTCTTCCCCAATTTTGCTATGAAAGACCCAGAAAACTCCATCACCACACCCTGCCTTCCTTCCCCGTTGCAGCCGAACAACCCAAGCATCTTTGCCTTCGGATTCGTCACCACAACCACTCCCCTACCTTCTGTTTTCCGACCGTTGCTGAGCCACCGCCGATTCGACGAAGTAGCACCTCGAGTCGCGTCTCCCTGAGCTCCACCACCGAGGGCCTGTCCTCTATTTCCCGAGTACCCCGAGAGCGGCCCCGAGCAAGCCCAGCAGCCATCCCTTCTCTTTCCGGTTGCCAAGGACGGCGAAGGCTGGACGCCAGAACCACCACCGACCTAGCCAGAACCAGCAGCCCGGACGTCCCCGGAGAACCGAACCCAGCCGCCGACGACGAACACCCTTCCTTGCTTGTTCTATTGCCGATCCAACAGTCAGTAATGGTTTCTTGATCGATTTCCGACCCATTTCCTCCTAAAGTTAGACCTTTAACCCCTTTTTTCTTGCTCTCTTCCCAGGCCGATCTCTTCGATTTCAACTCTGGGGAGCAGAACCCGGCGTCGACATGTGATTTCCGGCAAAACCTCGAAACCTCGGTGAGAACCTCTCTCTCCCTTTCCTTGTTTGTGTGAGTCGATTTCTGTCAATTGGGGTTCGGGATTGCTTGTCGCCGGCGAAACCTTCGCCCTTCTTCTTCCTGGTGTTCTCCCGCTGTGAACAGATCTGCGAAGCGGGGAGGGAGACGGGTCATACCCGGTTCTCTTGTCTTTCCTTGTCTGTCCGGGTCTTGGGCCGGGTCGGATCCGGATCTGGCCGAGACTATTGGTCCTGTTTGATGGGCTAACTGTGTGGGCCGAGTCCTTCTCCTTTGTTATTGTTATTGTGGTTACATTGATTGAAATATGAGGGTATTGTTAAATGTTATTTATACATTTAAGTTATACGGAGTATGATTTATATCATCATTTTATTCTGTTTTTTATAAAACAAATATATCTTCTGAAAATATTATATATATTACAAACTTATTTTTTAAAAGCAATATTATTTGGGGATGTATTATCTTATAATGTTTATAATGTGGCTTAGAGGGGAGTTATTGAGCTTTGGCTATAATTGCGGTTTAGAAATTTTGGAATGATTTATTGGCTTTGAACTATAAATATGATTTGGAAAGATTGTTTGGTAAATTATTTAAAAGAGATTTTTCAAGCTTTCGGATATGTCTTTAAGGACTTGTGTTTAGAAAATCCAAATGCCGGGATTAATTCTATAAAATGATTTTGAGAGATTGGTTTTCAGGATTTAATGTTAATTATCGGGATTCTTTGTCTTGGTTTAATGATGTTGGTTTTGAGAAGGAAGTTTGGAAATATTGTTGATGAGGTTTTTGATGGGTTTGATTGGAAGAATGATTTTTATTGATGTTGATCGTATGGAAAAGGTTTTGGAAAATGGTTTTACTATCGATTGATTTTGAGCTTGTTGAGAACTTGAGTTTCGTGTGTATGAATGTTGGTCTGGGGGCTTATGGAAATGGTTTGATGATAGGCGTGTATTGCTTTTGGATTGCTTTGGACTTGCATTTGGGCCCTTGCTTGTATTATCCTGCTGTTCTGCATCCTCAGGTAAGTTCCCTAGGGGGCTTACTCAGGTTGGACATTCATGCCTGTTGTTGCATTTTATGTTAGGTGTTGCATATGCATAAAAGCATGTCATGTAGTATCCTGTTTAGGTTGCACTGATTGAATGAGCATCTGCTTACTTTATGCGTTTGAAACAGAACGGTCGTTATCTGTGATAGTCCTAGAGTCTTTGCTAGGGTCATAGGGTAGCCCAGCCTCATCGGGTACCCTGAGTCAATTGAGTCATGAACTTCCTTATATTATGAGATGCATGCGGGCTTTATTGTGGAGCGGGTTAGGCATGCGTGCCGCCCGATTATGATGGAATGCATTCACGAGCTGGCCAGTCTCCGCCCTATCGGAAGGGGGTGGAGGTAGGAGAGGGATATGCCACTTGGCATTGTCTTGGGCCCTTTACAGTATTTTTACACATTATTATGACTAGGAGCATGCTAGTGTGTTTGACTTTCGTATTGCATTAGAGCATCTTTATTAGGTACAACACATACTATGTGGCCTCAGCGAGGACTGCCGGTCCCGCATGAGTGGCTCGATCTGACTCCTTTCCCCGTTCTTCTTTTAAATGTATTTTCTGCAGATTTGAGTGCTTGATGTCTATATGATGGGGTTCCCTTTTTGCGAATCGAAGAACCTGGATAATTCTATAACTCGTTACAAATGGTAATCACCCACTTATGATTTGGTTTTGACCCGGCTCTGCCGTGACGCTTGTATCTTTACCTTGCTTCCACTTTACTTCCGTTTGAAATGGTTTCCACGATATAGTATTAGGACAGGTTAAGGGTACCCAATGACCCTTCGAGGTTTTTAGGGTTTGAAATCCCTCTTTCTACTAATCTTAAATGAGGTTGAAACCTCGACCCGTGCCTGGATTGCAAGATCCGAACAAGGGGTTTTATCCCTTGAAACGTAACCCGGAAATCATAATTCTGGGCCGTTACAAAGATGGTATCAGAGCTGAGGTTATGCAATTCGGGTACGCAAGGGTCGAGTGTATGTTTTGGAAAACCGCCCAAGAATTTCAAAGGATTTGAAAGGATTTTAAGAAGGGCAAATGAACTTAAGATGTCTAACCGAAATTGGACTAAGTAATGAACTTGACTTGTAATAAAAGAGGAAAACCGACCAAATGGGGACACGAATGGGTAATAAAGGTGCTAGACCACCCCTATTGGGTGTAGTTGGGAACAGTAGGCAAAATATTAGCTTTTTCTTTACAGATGGGTTGGGAGACTCCAAGGAGATCATTATGAGTGTTATTAACTAATTCTGTGTTGAATGCTTGCTATGCTGAGGTCTGATTGGTATGCCTAACAATTAAATGTGTATTGATTGATTTGTGCAAATGGGACAGTGGGAGTAGTCTTGTTTCTGTGTGGTCAAACCCAGCTTGTGTGGAACAGCCCCTTTCACTATGTTAACCCCTGACGGTTCTATCTAGCCATTCCCTATGTGTTAGTGTCTTCCACGGGAAATTGTGTTCGTAACCACATTGTGTCGGGAATCATGATTGGATATTAAGGTCATCTGAGTGAGTATTGGAAGTTCTTGATGTCACTTTGAGTCAGAAGTAAGGTGTTTCGGGGCTGTCCTTCCTTATTCTTATAATGACCAACCAATGTCTCCTTGCCATGAAGAGTCGTACCGGAGTCCCACGGGAAAGAGGGGTGATAAGTCAGTCGGGAAAAGTCAATGGTTGCCCTTAGGGATCTCTGTCCGGTTGTAATGGTGACTCTCTCTGAATTGCATGACATGATTTTATAATCCCCCCGCATATACCTTGCCAATGATCATAAGTAAGAAGCTTCTCATGTTATGCCTTGCCTTCTGTCATGGTTTTATTGTTTAAGTTCATGTTGTGGTTAGTTACCTTGCTCAAGTCTCGTGTTGTGTCTTGCCTTATATCATGAATGTTTGTTGTTATAGCATGTTCCCTTGGCTTGTTGACTGTATGATCGATTGGAAGCATGAACCACATGATATGAACCTACATGATCGTTATCTCCTCTTGAATTAGGTTCATGATAGTGTGACCAATTCCTCTTTATATGAATGTTGATAGATGATCATCTTAGCATGTTGGATGATGACGTGTCAATGCCTATTATCCCTTTTGTGACAGGAATCAATGGCATGCCCGTTTGTTATGTATACATCAGGTTAATTATTGTTGCTTACTCTGTAATTTATGTTGTTGTGTGATACTTGCACTGAATTGGGATTATGTTGGTGTAAATGAGTCTTGACAAATGCATGTTTTATCCCAGTATGTGTTGATTTGAACTCATGTTCCCGTGTTCTAGCTATATTGCCCTGTTGCTTAAACTCGTAGTATACATCGTAAAACCTTCCTCGTGCTTCTATATTGATTGAATGTGATTGAATTGATTTCTTATGTGACGTCATGATTAGTTGCATGCATGTATCGTATGTTATGTTGAACCTTTAGTATCGTGTAGGATCCTTGGTGGTGACTCGTGTGAATTGTATATTGCCTGCATTATTGCTGATTCTCTCTCGAGCTAGGTTCCTGATAGTGTGGTTCTTACGTCTTTCTATTACCATAACATGGCTTACTCTTGCAAGTTAATTAATGTTGAATTCGATGATTGATTTGTTTTCCGTTATGGTTAATCGTAGCATGCTTACATGTTGTCGCTCGGTAGTGTTCCCCTATTGCTCCATGATATCCTCTCGTGCTTGCATACATGTATGACTTGGCACCTCGCATGATCACACACCACGCTATATCATGATTTCGCATAGCATGAATGTTAGAATGAATTTAGTCGAGTTACCTTGATTGTATTCATGCTTGATATGTGCTAGTAGTGTCTCGTAGGGCTTATGATTTCCAATATAACTCACTAAAGGATCACATGTTGTACTTGTTCTATGATGTGATGACTATTGTACCACATATGCGCTCTATGATGGTTCGTTCTTAGCATGATTATAATATGTCGCCCATGATGCCTTTCTTGTTATCTTTGATGGTGCCTCATGTTTCGTGAATATTATGTTGAACTCTTTAAATGACTCATGACTATGCTTGTATCACATCATGTATCACCAACATCATGTAGGAACTATACTTTCTAAATGTATCTCGACATATGATTACATGTCATTCTTAACCTATTATATGATCATTGTGTGAGATGTGATCATTACTATGCCCCTCTTATGTGTTCCTGTATGACGTTTAGCCTCACTATTATGATATACCTTGCCATGCTTAACCTCACATGTCGATACGTATACCATGCTTGTGCATTCGTTCATATACATAACACTTGTCATTCTCATTAAATTCCACATGATCTAGGACCCTGTATGATCATTACTAGCTTCGCATAACTTGTTTGAAGTTGCTAAGCCTATCCGTTTTGTGGAATAATATGCTACTAGCTTCTCTCACATGCATCTTGTAGTACTCGATTGTGCCTTTGAAAATGAATACGAACGTTGTACTCCTTGAGATAGGTACATGTTAGTGTGAATTAGTGTGATGGATATGCTCCTTGATGAATTTGAATTACTTGTCGCGATTATAACCTAATAGACTTTCATAAGGACATCGTTGCTATTCTCGGGTCTGAGTCTTGTCTCCAGTCTTGTCATCCTTTGAGCCTTGGTCTGTATTTTCGAAGTGAACATTGGGTTTCCCGTCCCTGTCACTCCCCTATCTCTGCTAACTTAGACTCCTCTGCGATACTTGGACGAGCGACCGCATGAAAAAGGAAACAAGAAGTTAGTTAGCGATGGAGCAGCGCAAAGGAAGCGTGGGCCCATAACCCACGGGCCTCAGGATCAACAATGTCGGCAGGACGAGCACGTTTTGTGGATTGCAGTTACTGACTACGATAGAACTTGTAGGCGGGAGTGTCCTCCGTTCGAATTGCTAATCGTTCTGAATTTGTTGATGATATGACACTGAACTGGCGATGGGACTTACGTGTTGATGTGTTGACTTGGTGATGACTGTTGTCTGATTGTCTGTTGTCTATGATGATATGATTTGATGCTTTATAGTTCGAATGTGCCATGATGTCTGTTGTTGCAGGAGGATGGTCAAGTATGAAATAAATATAAAATCAAGTTCAGACTGACTTCCCTGTCTCAGCAAATGAATACAAGACTTCCTCCCGTTGTAGTAAGAGAAAAGTCAGGATCGAATCCACGAGGAAGCACGTCAGCAGTTCTTAGGTAGCTGTAAATTCTCACAGGCAAAGCAGCAGAAAGACAGAAACACAGAAAGAAAAGAAACAAATAAACCCGGCAAGGGCAACTAAAACAAAAGCAAAGAAATAAAGCAAGAAATAAAGCAAAGACAAAGCAAAAACGAAAAGCAAAGCAAAGCAACAAATAAAACGAGGACACAGAAGCTACTCGATCTCGAGTAAGCTGTCCTCTATATCGACAAAGGTAAGTCGACAGCAACAGAAAACAGAAACGAAAGCAAAGCAAAGGCGTACTCGATCTCGACAACAGCTCCTCGAGATCGACAAGACAGTGAACAACAGAAAGTGAAAATCGACGAAAACAGAAGAAAACCAACTCGACCTAGACCAAGTCCTACTCGATCTCGACCACAGCTTCCTCGAGATCGACAAAGCACTACTCTAGATCGACAAGAAACAGAAATATAAAATTGCAGATTTTCGACAGAACTCAGAAATTCGACAGAAATAAACTTCAATATATTAAAAGACTTCCAAAGCCAGGGTTTCAACACCACAACGATAACCATGCAAAGTAACACATAAAGGCATAAAAGATCATGCTTTCCATCAAATAACTTTCGTCATTAACAAATAGGCATATAGAGGCTTTCGCATAAACCCCAATTGTTACTAACCCTTTTTCACATAATTAATCCAAGTTGCATTAAGATCACTTTCGCTTCAATAACACAAACAAGGATCACTTTCAACTCTCGCAAAAGAATCATGCTCATAGGGATAGAAGATGAATTGCATAACAAAATCTGACCTTTATCGCGTTATCTCACATGGCCACCGTCGGGCTCACCCCAGCCCCAGAAGTGGGTGGACTACTCGCTCTTCATCATCAAGAAAGACATCAAATAACAAAAGAAACTAACTTGCATTAAATTAAATAAAGAAAGCTTACAACCGACAAGACAAATCCGCTTTCGCCTCTCCACCTTGCTTGCTACAAACTCTCTCTCTCTATCCTACTTACTTGAATTGATTGTGAATTGGAATGAATGAAACTGAGCCCCCTAGGGCTTTATTTATAGCCTTCATTCCCTAGCTAATCTAGGAAAGAAGATATCTATCTCTATCTAAAATTATATCTAAAACTTGAAAGGATAAATAAATTGTTTTATGGAAATAAATCTAAAAGGAAAAGATAAAACTAAATAGGTAAGTCTTCATGTCTTGATAGATCTTGTCTCCTTGATGATAGAACTTTGATGGAATCGGATAGAATTTCGGCCAAATCGACTCCTTCGCGCCCAAGAAATCTAAATTCTACTCGGACAGGTCTCGTCGAGAAGTTTCTGGAAACGGCTCTACTCGACCTCGACCACGGCTCGTCGACCTCGAGTAGGGTGGTTCGTCGACTGGACTTCCTCGGCTAGATATACTCGATGTGGCTCGGTCCTGGCTCACTGGCGCTTGTCGACCTCGAGTAGCCCTAGTCGACCTCGAGTAGACTGGCTTGCCGACTAGGTCTCCTCGGGTGGCCTTACTCGATGGGCTCCGGATCTGGACTCAGGGTCTCGTCGATCTCGACAAGGCGTAGTCGAGATCGAGTGATGTTCTTCCTTTCCGCTTCCGCTTTCCGCTGCAGCGAGCGGTCCGCTGCAGCGAGTCGAGTCGCTGGCAGCGAGTGCCGCCTGGTCGTCCTCGGCTCCGTCCTCGGCTTGTCGACCAGCTCTTCTTCTCGTCAACTCCAGGCGTGGCGCTGAGGTGTCGTCGATCTCGACCAGTGGTCCTCGAGATCGAGTAGGGTTCGGAGCTCGGGTTGGTCTGGCTCTCGATCAGGCTCTGTCGACAAGGTGGTGCTCGGACATGCTCGTCTATGTCGACTAGGGTCAACTCGAGATCGAGTTACCCTGACTTTCAGCTTGGTTCTGCTGCTTTGACCTTGGACTTCTGTAGCCGATTTCCGAGCTTTTCTGACCTTCTGTATAATTGCTGTAAAATGCCTTGATTTCTGCGAATTAAACAGAAACTGGTGTAGATTCCATAATTTGGCAAATAAACATAAACTACATAGATTCTGTACTATCTAAGCCCAAATGAATGCAATGTATGCAGAAATCGATATAAAAGTTACTGTAAAACATGGCAGATTCAGCTCACAACAATGTCTTGATGTGTTGATACTCTGAGTTGTTAAGCATGATCGTTTTGAGGAAAATTCATATGACAAACGAAAAAATGTTTAATAAAACCTTATATTAACTAATAAATTTCTTATCTATATACATATACTAAAACCGATGCATTGGCGCCTGCATGGTGGCACGTGAGTGAATCTGCCTACGTGGCGGCGTGAGAGTGCGTCTCGCAAAGCTTTCTCCCGTCAAAAAGGAAATCTAATAAAAATAATTATTTTATTTTACCATTAACACATATAATTGGATAGATGGAATATCTTATGACAAACGAAAAAATGTTTAATAAAACCTTATATTAACTAATAAATTTCTTATCTATATACATATACTAAAACCGATGCATTGGCGCCTGCATGGTGGCACGTGAGTGAATCTGCCTACGTGGCGGCGTGAGAGTGCGTCTCGCAAAGCTTTCTCCCGTCAAAAAGGAAATCTAATAAAAATAATTATTTTATTTTACCATTAACACATATAATTGGATAGATGGAATATCTTATAAAAGAGTAAATATTATATAAGGAAAAAACTATATCAATATAATTAAACATAGTAGTAGTAATAAGGATGATTGGCATGAATATACCAATTTATGGCCAACTTTGCAAAAATGACCAGGGGGTTGAAAATTTGCAAGGGCATGACAAAAGGTCATTTTTGCAAAATTTTTGGCCACCTTCCCAACAGGTTGAAGGTAACCTAGGGGGAGAGAGAGGAGGAGAGAGGGAGACCCCTTTAATTGTTTTAAACTAATTTTTGACCATTTTTATTTGTTAAAAATAAAAAATAAATTTATTTTTGAACTTAATTTAATTTTATCTTTCTATAGACACCCATTTTATATATGTTTATGAAAAAAAATATTTCGAAGTAAAGTTAGGTCTAAATCGTATCTTGATCTCAATTTGGAGTATGGCATGGATAACCATTTGGATGGCAAAGACAACAATTCAGATGGCACAGAAATTTACACAACAGGCAAGATAAAACATAAAACCTGGGCAGAACCGACAATCGTTGCTCCGGAGATGAAAGGTCAAGTTGTCGACGTGGACATGGAGGAGGGGACAATGCTCATAGAGGAGTAAGATGATGGAGACAAGCGGGTACCCGTCTCGGGGAGAGTTCCTTCGCCGGAAGCATCGGAGGACATAAGCAAGCGTGGCGTGACAATGTGAAGAAGTCCTCAAAGCTTGTTACAAAGTAAAAAGAAATACTAACTAGGTGCTGAAACACAAAAAAATTCCATACAACCCTATAATACATGATTTCACTTGGCCTAAAAAAAAAAGAAAAAGTTACGATTTACACTCACTAGCCAGTAAATACTGTCACCTAGCCACTGACTACGATCTCTTAGCCAATATAAGACTAACCCCTGTCGGATCTCGTCTACCTCAGGAACTTCCCACCTCAAGGATAGCTAGGATAAACGACATTCTTTGAGTTGCTGAAGGTTGGTTTTTGTTATTATGCATATATGTACATCAATTACAATATGTGGTTGTTCGTTTTGGTTGCCGGAGATGCGAACCCCAAATATATGCGATTTACGCTTACTAGCCAGTAACTACTATTGTCTAGCCAATAAAACCGATGTCTTAGCCAATGGAAGACTAAGTCCTATCAGATATTATTAATCTCAAAAACTACCCAAAACATTTACATAAACTGGAAATGAGCTAATGTTCAAACAAAGATGCAATTAGAAGAAGATGAAAGAGTGCACATTCACATAACAAGCAACCTAAATACTCAAACACAACAACCTCCTCTTCTTTCTCCATTCACGATTTCACTGAATCCCAAATCCCTCTTTTTGACTGAAGCCACAAAAAAAGAACAGAAAATGTTAAAACCCTAGAAAAAAATTCCACAAGGGATGTTTTCAGATCTGGTCTTAATTTGGCCCCAAATTCCTCACCCAAATCATCAATTTCTCGCCGCCGCGCCTCCACCGCCTGAAGAACCGCCATGGACGCCTCCCCGATGAACCACCTCCCAGACGACACGCTTCACATCATCTTCGTCAACCTCCCCCTACGGCAAATCGGTGTGTGCCGATCCGTTTGCAGATCCCTCCACCAAGCCCGAACATCCGCCGCCTTCCTCCACCTTGTCGTCGCCTCCCAGCCTCCCCTCTCCATCCTCACCCTCCGCTCTCCCCACCACCACCACCACCAGTGCGTCGCCTCCCCCGCTTCTTCTTTGCTGCACGCCTTCGATTCAAGCTCCGACGCCGGCGATGCGTGGCTCATATTTGACCTCACCTTCTCCTTCGATGCGATTCATTGTACTCCCCCCATCTGCAGATTCAATGAACTCTCTCTCCTTTCCTAATCCCTTAAATCCCGCCCAAAGATTGCCAAAATTTCAAAAGCCCGCCCAAATTCATTAACCCATAATACAAGGTCAAGGTGACCTATTAGTTTTGCAAATAAATTTTACTTTTTGACATTTACCACATTTTCTATGGGGGGTGATATTTTTGCAAAGGGTGAAATGTTATGGTATATTGAGTATCATTTACTCTAGTAACAATAAAAATAATTAATAAAACTAATTTTCATAGTCATACTTATCAAAAATATTAATAGATGAATATGTAATATTTGATAGGTGCTATTTTATTTATATTTAGATTATTTTTGGGTGGAAATAATTATTTATATCAAAATCAATCATTTAATAATTGTTATTTTATATCTATCTATATTATTTTTTGAGGCCAAAATAAATAATTAAAATATTATATAGCTATATATGTAGCCACAATCCATCCGTACATAGATATTTTAGTAAACTAATGTAATAAATATGTACTACATATTTAATAAAAAAGAATATTAAAATATTTTTAAAAATCAACTATCTAATTAAATTACATGAGATTTAATTAACCATAGATTAGATAAAAAAACTTTTACGTAGTACCTTATAATTGTGAATTTTATTTATATTTTGAGAGAATCTAATTAAAAGATATTTAGATTATATATAACCTATCGAACTAATTTTATTTATATTTATATTATTTTTTGGAGGAAAAAAAAATTTATATTTAGATTAACACATTTCCCGTACACGGGACGAGATCTGCACTAGGTAATACTATAAATGTATGTTTTGTGGAAAACAGATTTAAGTTACTCATAAAATTTTAATAAAATCTTATATTAACTAAGAAATAAATTCTTGTATGAATATTACACAATTACAAACTTTTTTATATCAATTTTTTTACCAAACCCATAAATACTAATATTGATATTTAATAAATTCTCATAAGATACGGGTACTGAACTAATTTAATGATATTAGGTAAAATCTTATAAAAACATGTAGATATCTAATTAAATTTGATAAAAACTTATCTGAAATATATATAATGATAAATAGTTGTATTGATAGTTTTATTTTCTAGATTTAAATTGTTAAGGAAAAAAAACAAGCCCATTGTCGAATTTATTTTTTACCGCCCAATTCATTTTGGAGCGGGAAATTTCCTGGGCTTGAAATGGAAAAGCGATATAACCCTAATTCACTTTAGGGCTCCACGTTTTTTCACACATTTCAGACCTCTCTCTCTCTCCGCCTCTTTTCACACATTTCAGATCTCTCGCCTCCCTCTTCCATTCTTCATTCCAGATCTCTCTCTGTCTCCCAAAATTTCAGATCTCAATCTCATCCTCTCTCCCCAAAGATTTCAGATCTCGATCTCATCCTCCCTGTCTCTCATCCACTCTTGTCCTAGCCCCTTCGCCGTCCTGCCTTCCTCCGATGGAGAATGTCGCCGACAACCTCTGCCTTCCTGTCTTCCTTCCACGGAGAATGACGCAGCCCCTAGGAGCGCCGCCTCCTTCCAATTTTTTCTTCGATCGCTCTCTGAAATGGCGAAAGTCAAGGCTCAAAACGGTGCTCACAGTTGCTCGCCTTCAACAAGCGTCCTCCAAAGGTACAAATGTCTCTACCATTTCTCTTCTCCCGGCCATCTCGACATCCCTATGACTTGTTTCATCTCAAACTCTCTCTGCCCAGCAGCCATGGTGGAAGTCGCTTCATGTATTTCCTCCCATGGAGAACGATGCTGACTGACCACCACGGAGAACGTCTTTGACGGAGAACCCAATCTGGTGGATCCCGGAGGGAGCGCCTTCATCAGGTGGAGCCCATAGGGAGTGCCTCTTCGTCATTATGCACTGTCGCTCCCGTAAAGGTTTGTCTCTCCTCTCAGATTTGAGTTTTCATTCTTCCTTCCCTCCTTACTCTTCTCCGTTCTCATGGCTTCTTTGCTCTCTTTTGTCTTGGTTTGTCCCTTTTTTTTTAGCTTTGTGTTTTTTAGTGTCTCTGAATCCTTACTTCTCGCCTTCGTTTTTCATGTCTCTGAATCCGAAAATGTCGTTCCATCTGTGGGAGCGAGTACCATCTTGGATATTTTCATTAGGTACGTCTCGATCTTTTCCCCGAATTTTAGGTCCTCAATCTACCCTTTCTTTCAATTGAGAACTTAGTTTTAACCTTTTTCTCTAAAATTTTCAACTGACAGTTTTTTTCCTTCTGCAATTGGTATTTTTTCCCTTTCAATTGAGAACTTAGTGTTTTCCCTGAAATCTTTTGTTGTTTAAGCACTTCTGCCGCAATTCTTACTTGTTCCCAGATTTTGGGGTTTCCAGAGTTTGTAATTGGTCGGATTGATAGCTGGAGTAGATTAAAATTGTGAATCCCCATTTTAGGGTTCAGTCATTAGCGTGAATTAAACTGCAATTTGAATGTTTGTTTGTTCTCAGAGGTTGGAAGATTAAATGCTGAATTTTAGCTTTTTGCTATTCATAATCCAATTGTTAGATGTGCTGAATTAGGAACCCAGAAATTCTAACAGTGGGAAAGCCAAAGCCAAAGTGCCCTTATTACAAGTACTTCATATGTTCCTGCGGTATCCTTGTCAACTACCCTCTTCCCTGCAACGATGGGTCAGGAGTCTGGACAATGCCCTTGATGAGTGCTCTCTCTCTGGCTTTTCTTTCTCTTATCGGCAACTATGCAACTAATTATCCCAAATAATGGAGTCCTTGAATCTTTTGATTATGGTGGCAGGATAACTGAACAGGGCCATTAATTTCATACTTGGGCACAAAAAAAATGGAACCTTACTGTCATTGCAGTTCTGTAACGGCCCGGGATTATGATTCCCGAGTTACGTTTCGAGGGATGAAACCCCTCGTTGGGATCTTGCGCCCTGAGTAAAAGTTGAAGGTTTGAAATAGGTGAGTCCAAGGATCATGTCATTGACCCCGTAAGTATCTCATAAGTGCCCCTATGAGATCCTCACAGTACCGTTGTCGTGATCATAATATCCCCAATAGACCGTAGCAAGAATGTGATATGGGCCCCTACCACATCCTTACTCCGACTCCTCGGTCAGAACGTCCTCTTTAAAACACCATTCAAAACTTCAAGTTCGGCATTAGTGAAAAGCATTCCTAACCTCTCCATTCATCCTACCATCCACTTCTAAAGGCTAATCTCATATTCTCTTCCTAGGTTCTAAGACATAGTCAAGGTTCAACGGTTCAATTTCTATCATTTCCATCATCAAGCATCATGTATATATATCGAATAACAATAGCAACTCACGTCTAATAGCATAACATAATCACCTCAAGAATAGCCACATAGCATAGCATATCTAGCATCGTATAATATATGGTAGAATTTATTACATCATCTCACGAAGTTACACACCATATCAATCATATAAGCACGTTATATCAATCAGATAAGTACAGCATACTCATTCTAACTACCAAGCGTCATCGCATTAGAGGCAAACAACTGTTTCCGTACAGTAGCATTACAACGAGTTCAGGGATAACTATGTTAGTACTAACAGTTCCCTATTGTCAACGGCAACACATCAGAGAATCAACATCGTCTATAGCATAGAATTCTCACAACATTCGGCCCCAAGTAAAGTATACACTAGATCACTATCTCAGGACAATCTGCCTTACACTACCAATCATGACGAGACACGACCACTACTCACCATCCCTTGCACTAAGATCAACTTCACCGAGGTCTACCAACTCAATCTACTACCAAGACTCCATGTATAACACGTCCTTGCCCTAGGGGTCCTCTATCAGTCCCATCTTTACCCTCTAATAGAAAATTCCAAGTCCTCAACTGAACCGCTCTCACGATTGATCTAGCTAAACACTTCTTAACAATCTCGCTTACTCTTCCTAGGCTCTCAAGACTCCGCCCAACCACCATCTCCTAAAAAGACATCGCGAATCACCTTGCTAACTTAATCATACTCCCCACGCCACTAACCACTCTTACTAACCATCCACCTCTAAGGACCCAACTCATGCTGACCATCTCACACCTGACACTCCCGACCAATTCTAATGCAGAACCCAACTAGTGGTACTCCCAACCACGAATCACCATGACCATCAAGCCAACCCACTCTAGATCCTCTTTCCGGCATACTCTACCTAGACTAGTTCCCTCAACTCCGCATGTTTCCCCAAATTGCCTCAGATCGCGCTTCCTTAAACTTTGAAATCTCTACCACTTAAACCCTTATGTACCGATCATTATTTGCACCGAATTCCCATGACATCCTCGTCCGAATTTCCTAAGCACCGCAACTTCACCAACCTTCAAAAATCTCTCTAGCGTCCTCAATACCTTCTGCTTTGCCCAGTTCCGAAATCCATGCGCATAATCTCTTTATCTCAACCTTAAGCACGCAGTCTTACTAGGGATCTAAACTACATCATTGCATAGCTACCAGCCTTTCCTCGAAGATTCATCTCACATCCTCAATTACCTCAATAGCCACAATGACCTCCACTCATAAATCCCGATTCATTCCCTATGCCAAAATCCTCCAACAACGCATCTAGAGATCCTTCACTCATAAATCCCCCAAGCCTTACCAATCCTATCTAAACAACCCCTAAATACTCATCACATGAACAACCCTGATATGAACAACCTAATATCCCCGATCGATAATTTCCCAAGCAACCTCATACTACTTTTCCTAGGAAATTCCTCAACCTCATCCCTTACCGAAATCGCCCCCACTCTCAGCACACATCACCTAGTCCCAAATTCTACGATTCCTCAGACATTCCTTAATCGATCATCCTCGACACCGCCCACGATCTGCTCATAGACTATCTAGACACCTTCCTTAGCACACCAATCCGTCTCACAACACCTCCCCTCAAGAATCTCCCAGTCAACTCCTAGCTCGCCCATCCACCTCTAGAACTATCCTAACTACCTCTACCCACACCCAATCTCAAGATCACCCTAATGAAACTAGTACAGACCTCAGTCAACCACTCTCTTATATACTACCCGCACACACTACCTGCCTAGACTACCACTTCTCACTAGGACACCCCCCCCCCTCAAAATCTCGGCATACTAGCCCCACGTACTGCTCACCTAAGACCTACCTAGAAGCTCATCTCTACTCACGGACCACTATCTTCGACATATCCCAACTCACTCGGCTCTACCCAAGCTAACGCATCCTTTCTGCACCCCATCTCACACGACCAATGACCCAATCCGAATACATTAATCCACCTGCCACTTTCCAATCCGTCTCACTGAAGAATCTCACGAGTCAAGCTCAAGAATAAAGCACTCCCATACATATAACCCATAACCTACTCACCCGCAAGTCAGTATACCAAGCACCAAGGCACATCGTCATAGAAACAAGTTAGTCAGGCAATCATTGCTACCAATTTAGCACATCCGTCATCACACATTCAATTATGTCAGTTCTATGCCTATCACAAAACATCAATTCCGATTAGTATAGAAGAATCCACGATTTGAATTAAGAACGTCCTTCCTAGAGTCATCTAAGAGAATCACGTACGCGACTACCATCTTTCAAATGTGTTCGTCCTTTGTATACTTTTGGCGACGTCAGTCCTGTGGTCTATGGGTCATGGACCCATCACACTTCTGTTGCGCTGCTATGGTGCCACTTGGTCGTCGGTCCTTTCTTGCATGTCGGCGCTCATCGAAGGATTGCAAGGGTTAGAAGTTACAGAGATAGGGGAGAGACAAGGGCGGACGACACAACTTCCTTAAGAGTTCAGACATGGACCAGGACTAGGGACGACGAGACATAGGAGAAGATCCTAACCCGAGAGTTACAACGATGCCCTTATAATTGTGGCACGCAACTATGCAAGCACATACAAATCAAGATATATCATCACATTGTTTCACACTACTATGCACCTATCTCAAAGGATATCGATTTATGTATTCATAACATGTTCATATAATCATCTTTATGTGTGCGCATAACAAGCTAGCAACCTATCATTTCATTCACCAATCATGCTTGACAGACTAAGAACATGCATGCACAGACTGACATGGGACATATATGGCATAAGTTATGCAAGACCTAGCAAACATCACAGGATATCATATGCACGACTTATCACTCAATTTAGATACACACATAAGCAAGTCATAATATTGTGAGATTGAGGCAAGCATGCTAAGATGCACGCTGAAAATCATGCTAAGTGTATGGTCAGTTCATGTAGGGTTGGTATAGCAACTATCTCATCACATACATACATATTCACATAGTAAGACTAAGACGTCACACAATCATAAGAGGGCTTATAACTGGGAGGTATATATCCTACATGATACTAGCAATACTTATTAAACATGTACACAATCATGAGGTCCAATGAGGTTCATCTAGCATGCTAAGTCATCCAATTCACGTTTTAACATACAACGAGAGTTGACCACACTATCATGGACCTAGTTCATAGGGAGACGGTAATCATGGGGATTCAATACATACAGCACATACATCTACTCATAAGTGCAACCATGCATGGTACCAGGCAAGTCATGCTGAATTATACCAATATACAATTTCATGAAATCACAAGGAGGCTATCATTATAACTTGATTGAATTCTCTAAGGACAATCACCGACTCACCATCCCGTTTTCCCGTGGGACGCTAGTATGACTCGCTGGACACAAGGACATTCACGCCGTTTCCGAGAGGTGAGGGTAGAACTCATGTTTAAACTCTTGTGGCAATAAGACATGGTTGGCCATTACGAGGATCGAAAGGGATGACTCCATAAGACAAATCACTTCTATCTCGAAACGATTTAAATCATCACTCCCACTAACATACTCAGGTAACCCTCACATCTGACACGATTTCCGAAGGTATTTAGTTGACCGACCCAAATTTCCCGTGAAAGACCCCAATCACAGGTACGAGACTCGATAAAAGCATCGACGGTGGGATACGAAACAAGACTCTAAACAGGGGGAGGGAATGCTTCTTGACCCTTGCTAACATGTCTAGATGTTTTGGTGGGGCGGATGACAGATTCAGAATTATCAGGGGGTTTGAATTATGAAAGGGCTATTTCGACAAGACAGGAATTCCGATTACATAAGAACAAGGTTTTCTCCCACTATCCCGTTTGCATAGTTATTCAACACATGATTCAAGTCAAGGCATACTGATTAGTTCGCTATCCTAAGCACAATAGAGCACTCATCACGGAAGCAATCAACAAGATTAATATGATCCTCTTCGAGGAGGATCGCCCTCGGGCCCAAATGCATATATGTACATATATAAACGTAAGCATAGAGACGAGCTATGCCATCCTTCGAGGGACGACTGACTAGAGGGGCAAAACCTCACGGCCTCCTAACTCAACACTCCAACCTTCATGGTGTTCCTTTGAGTCTTCTAGGCCCATCTGTAAATAAAAGCTAGTATTTTGCCTACCGTTCCCCGAATTCTACATCCATAAGGGATGTCTACCGCTTGGGTCTCTACCCACGAGATTATTTCCCCTTTATTCATTTTAGGTTTTAAGTCCAATTAAATTCATTTTGCCCTTTATAAAATATTTTCCAAAACCATTTGAAAACATTGGGCGATTTTCAAAACCTCTTCAACCTATTGTACTCGGATTGCAAAACCTCAGCTCTGATACCACCTTTGTAACGGCCCGGGATTATGATTCCCGAGTTACGTTTCGAGGGATGAAACCCCTCGTTGGGATCTTGCGCCCCGAGTACAAGTAGAAGGTTTGAAATCGAAGATGTGTAGTTTAAAGTGGGATTTTGCACCCAAATCCTGAAGGTCCGTTGGAGACCCCGGGGTAAACCCCTGTACCTGTCCTAACTCTACAACGTGGAAAAATCCTTTATTATACAAAGGGCATAAGTTCTGAAAACGATATAACAAGTGTCACGGCAGAGCCAGGTCAAAACAGAGTATGTATAATTAGGGAGAAATCTCAAAAGCATGAATTTGGTGAAGTCAAGTTTCAAACACTCACTCTCCGCCATAAGAATAGACCCCGTCATAACAGCACAAAATCAAGCTGTGTATCGGGTACCTGAAACTATACCACCAAGTCAGGCCAAGAGTCCACCCACGGGTCCTCTAACCGCGCTGAGGACATATAATACGCCTATACCTAGAATAAAGGATGCCTTCATGCAGTACTGGAATATTAACCACACTATCATGTTCCTAATTCATATGTGCAGAATATTAAGTAAGGCCTTAACAAAGAATACCAAGTGGTATATCCCTCTTCTACCACCACCCCCCTTCCAGGTAGGGTGGAGACTGGCCAGTTCGATTCGATAGCATCTCAAATCTCATCATCATATCGTATCTCATCATCATATCGTATCTCATTATCATATCGTGGATCTTGCGAAAAGAAAATAATAATGCTGATAATAGTAAAGGTGTTCCAACGACCCGAATGACTTAGGACATCCCAGCTCCATCGGGTTCGTCCTGAGTCATTCGGGTCGTTGGAACACCTTTACTATTATCAGCATTATTATTTTCTTTTCTCAAGATCCACGATATGATGATGAGATACGATATGATGATGAGATTTGAGATGCTATCGAATCGAACTGGCCAGTCTCCACCCTACCTGGAAGGGGGGTGGTGGTAGAAGAGGGATATACTACTTGGTATTCTTTGTTAAGGCCTTACTTAACATTCTGCACATATGAATTAGGAACATGATAGTGTGGTTAATATTCCAGTACTGCATGAAGGCATCCTTTATTCTAGGTATAGGCGTATTATATGTCCTCAGCGCGGCCAGAGGACCCGCGGGCGGACTCTTGGCCTGACTTGGTGGTATAGTTTCAGGTACCCGATACACTGCTTGATTTTGTGCTGTTATGACGGGGTCTATTCTTATGGCGGAGAGTGAGCGTTTGAAACCTGACTTCACCAGATTCATGCTTTTGAGATTTCTCCCTAATTATACATACTCTGTTTTGACCTGGCTCTGCCGTGGCACTTGTTATATCGTTTTCAGAACTTATGCCCTTTGTATAATAAAGGATTTTTCCGCGTTGTAGAGTTAGGACAGGTACAGGGGTTTACCCCGGGGTCTCCAACGGACCTTCAGGATTTGGGTGCAAAATCCCACTTTAAACTACACATCTTCAATTTCAAACCTTCAACTTGTACTCGGGGCGCAAGATCCCAACGAGGGGTTTCATCCCTCGCAACGTAACTCGGGAATCATAATCCCTGGCCGTTACAAGTTCAATCCCTAGCCGGTTCAGTGTGAAGCATTGGGTGTACGAACATGGCCGAAGTTCTCAAACTAGTGTCGAGATTCTTAAAATGTGTTGTTGCTTTTCTTAGGTGTTGTATTTCTGGATGTTGCACATTATGTGCATGATGTTGTGTTTTATATATGCATGCATTAGCTATAACATTATATATATATATATATATATATATATATATATATATATATATATATATATATATATATATATATATATATATATATATATTCTTTATTGTATAAATAGCGCATCCAAATAATCGCAATAACTTAAGCAACGACTTTAGCCTCAAAGTTAGCAACCAATTTAGCATTGTCATTAGCTGCGACCATAGCAACGACTCAGCCACAAAACCAGCAACAACGATGACCTATTCTCCGTAGCGAATTCAGCCACAAAATTAGCCACGACATTTGCAACGACCATTTTCGACGCTGTCGTCGTTGCCACAGCCACGATAATCAGAAGTGATACCCATCCACAGAATTAGCCATGACTGTATGAGTTCGTTGCTATTTTCCGTTGCTACATCGGCCCAAATTTAGTCACGAGGCATATGGCTATGGATGGCCCGACCGTAGCTGAGTCCGTGGCTAAACCGATTAGCCACGGTCGTTTGTTGCCAAATTCGTTGCTATTTTCTGTTGCTAAATCCTATTTTTTTAGTAGTGATAGAAGTGTTGTAATAAGTAAAACTATGATGAATATAGAATCAATTAGTCTACTTTGCTTAGTTGTTTGGTGGGAAGGAAGGAAACTAATGTTAGGCCAAAGGTTGGGGGTTCAAGCCCCACTAGCCTTATTTTTTAAAACAAATTTCACCTCCTTAAAAATAGGTTTTTTATTATTTGTTCAACTAACACCTCACTTTCTTTGTTTCTACCCCTTATTTAATTATATTTCCACTTCCCGACTTTCTTATTATATACAAATGATCTAGCTATAACTAATTAAATCCCATAAAGTTGGTGAAATTAGCCTTTAAAAAAAAATCGCCTCCCTCAAAAAAGTTTTTTTTATTCTTTATTCAACTTGCACCTACTCTTATATTTCTACCCCTTATTTAATTATGTTCCCACTTCTCGAGCTCCCTACAATATAAAAATTATCTAGCTATAAACTAATTAAACCCCAAAAATTGGTGAAATTATGATTTGATTATGAGAATAAATTTTGTGAAATCTTCATTAGAGTTTTGATTTTGAGAATAAATTTTGTGTTTCAATTATTGTGTATGTGATTTTGAGAATGAAATTTATGAATTGAATTTGGGGTTTGTGAATTGAATTTGTGAAGCTTTATGCAATATTTGTATTTTCGTAACCTACATATTCAAATCACAATTTCTATCATGTCTTTGGGAACCAAAAGATATTATAAAGTTGGTGAGTTTACAATCCTAGCTAACATGGAAAAGCCTTGAATTTAAGATGATTGAATTTCAATAACTTTACACTCCTAAATATGACAAATGCCTGAATTTCCAATGAATGACGAGAAACAACTATCATAGGAACAAAGCAAATGTAAGCAAATGTAAGCCTGCTTTTCTATAATCTACTGCTAAGTTGAAAATCATAGCTTAGGTAAAGGAGTTTATTTATGGCCAAAATCTCAGTACACACTAGAAAATTTTGCCCCACCGTTCGCAGAATCCTGCGGCCGCTATTGGTGATGAGCTGATTTTTTTCTTGGGTCGGGTCACATATTTCCAGCTATAAAACTAAGGTTTCGTAACCTCACTCATAAATGATATCGACTAGATATGTGATGAGCTGATTTTTTTCCTACGAGTTAGTCAATTACGTCTATTCAAATGAAATGAACGTTGACTATTGGATATTGTGAAGACTCCACCTTGATTGTAAGATCTTGAGACCTAACGTGCAGGTGATCTAAAGGATGATGAAAGACAAAAGACTGGGTTTCAAGGTCTTGAAACCTAGACTAAAAATGTTTTGGAATATAACTTATGCATTTTCTCTATTTGAATTGTTCTCACACAGGAAAGAATCCGAGGCTAACCTTGTTGGGCCTAAATTATAATGGGCTTTATATTGGGCTATGAGATGTGATTTGGTCTTAATTGATTTATATATATATATATATATATATATATATGTTTCTCATCTAACCCATTTTATGTGCTAGATACATTAGGTATGTTCTTTTAGGATTTCATTTGTCATACAATGAAAGAACCGATCCATATTTGATCATACGTGATCATGAAGAAAAATTGAAGGAACAATCTTGGAAGGCACACAAAGGATCACTTTTGGAAAGAATTCAAATGTCTTGGAAAGAATTTGAAATTCAAACAGTTCTCCCTCCAAGAAGCTCTACAAGTGTTCCGACTATATAAAGACGAAAGCCAAGAAGGATGAGAACTGACTAAGCAAGCACTCAAGCAATCATAGCATCCTAAAAGCATTCGTCATCTCAAGTTTCTCTTACATTCTCTAAAAGCCTAAGTGTTGATCATTGTTTAAGAGTTGAGAGAAACACTGGCACTTATTGTACAAGTCATTCATTTTACACTTATTGTATTTCATACTCGATCAAAGCACACTTGGTGTGTGGTGTGAGCTTTTATTTCACTTGTAAGGTTGAGAACTAGAATAGAAGCGGTGAGGCTTTGTATAGAGAAAGGGTAGTTTCTCTAGGAAGTTCTAGACTCAAGTGAAGTGAAATAAGAAGTGTTTCAATCCTACGGGTTGGATAACCCTAGGCGGGGACGTAGGCCAAATTGGTGCCGAACCTCATTAACAATTCGTGTGTTCATCTTTTATATTCTGCATTTACATTATCATATTCGATTTTACTTCGTCAAGTCCTGATAGCCTGTATCAAGGTCTTGACAAGTTGCACTAAATTTCTATTGTTGCGAAAATCGTCCATACTCTATTCATCCCCCCCCCCCCCTTCTAGAGTATTATTCATCGCCTTATAGACTCTTCAATTGGTATCAGATCTTGGCTTACTGTTTTGATTTAACAATCTTGTGAGTTTTCAGCATGTCTGCCATAGGTGATGGAGGTTTTGCTCAAGGAAGGTCAACCAATAGACCTCCACTTTTCTGTGGCAATAACTTCGTCCACTGGAGATCACTGATGCAAATGTTCATCATTGATCAAGACCTTGAGCTATGGGGCCTGGTCAAGAATGCACCACACGTTCCAAAAAAGACTGTCGATGGAAAGCAAGTTGATAAAACTGAATCTGATTACGATCAGACTGATCTTGAAAACATTGCTAAGAACTACAAAGCTATGAATCTACTGTACTGTGCTCTCGATGCTAATGAGTTTAACCGTGTCTCAGCTTGCAAAAGTGCCAAGGAAATTTGGGACAAGCTTATACTCCCTCCGTTCGCCAAAACTTGTCGTTTTAGGGTGTTATTTTTGTTCAAAAAAACTTGTCATTATAGGTATTTTGCACTTCACTTTACAAAAATGCCCTTGATATGATTGATGGTTTGTTAGTTGTAGTTTTCGATAAAGTAAAAAAGGAGGGTAATAATTGAGGGTGAATTTGTACATTTGTTAATTGTCTTAAAACTTGTGAAAGAAGCTAAAATGACAAGTTTTGCTGAACGGATGGAGTAGTTACTTATGAGGGCACCAGTCAAGTCAGAGAAAGTAAGATTAACATCTTTCTCAGGCAATACGAGCTATTCAAGATGAATACTGATGAGACAGTAAAAGAGATGTTTACAAGATTCACTCAGATTGTAAACAACCTCGACTCACTTGGAAAAACCTTCTCCAACCCAGAAAAGGTTCGAAAGGTTCTAAGGAGCCTCCCAAAAATCAAGTGGGGTCCCAAGGTTACTGCAATTGAGGAAGCTCAAGATCTCTCTTCACTACCATTAGATGATCTTCTCGGAAAACTTATTACTCATGAGATGATACTAAACGAGGAAGATGGAGAAGTACCCTCAACAGCAAAGAACCTTGCTCTCAAAGCTAAGAAAGATCACTCACAATCTGAGAGTGATGAATCAGACGACGAAGATGATCCCTTTGCTCTCATCACACGAGGATTAGCTCAAATTCTGAAGATGAAAAAACAATTTTCCAACCGTGAAAATACTGATTTATCTAGATTCAAAAGCAAGTCTCCCAACATGTCAAAGAAGCCAAAAGTGCTAACATGTTTTGAGTGTGGCGAGACAGATCATCTCGTAAAGGAGTGTCCTATGAAGAAAAGAAATAAGTTCAAGAAATATGAACAAAAGAAAAAGGCTATGCTTGCAACCTGGAGTGACTCAGATTCATCAAGTGACTCAGACACTGAAAAAGAACAGGCAAATCTCTGTCTCATGGCTGAACACGAAGGATCACAGACTCAAGACCTTGAACAAGTGGATATCATCAAGAGCAAAGAGCCAAAATGGATAATGGACAGTGGATGCTCACGACACATGAGTGGAAAGAAATCTCCATTTCAAGATCTTAAGGAACAAACCACTGGTACAATTACTCTTGGTGATAAAGGGAAGTGCAAAATTATTGGTATTGGTAATATTGGTAATTCAGAAAGTTGCATTAAGGATGTTTATCTTGTTGATGGATTAAAGTATAACCTCTTATGTTTCTCTCAGTTGTGTGACAAAGGAAACAAAGTTGGCTTTGACAGACACAAGTGTGAAGTCAGGAATGAAGAGACTGATGATCTAATCCTCACTGCTCACAGGCACAACAACACTTATGCCGTAAATGCTAACCATATTACAGGTACAAAACTCAAGTGTCTCAAGGTCTTGACAGAAGACCCCAGCCTATGGCATAGAAGACTAGGTCATGTAAGCATGCACACCCTCAATAAACTTAAAAAAAGAGATCTTGTTAGAGGATTGCCTGATCTGAACTTCAAGAAAGAAGATCTATGCAATGCATGCACAAGAGGCAAACAGACACGCAGTTCCTTTAAACCTAAAAAGGTTGTAAGTTCCTCTCGCCCTCTTGAGTTGTTACATATGGACTTGTGTGGACCTATGCGTGTCAAATATCCAAAGGGTAAACAATACATCCTAGTTATTATTGATGATTTCTCTCGCTTTACATGGATCTCCTTTTTAAGAGAAAAATCAGAGGCTTTGTTCGAGTTTTCTAAACTTTGTAAGGAGTTGCAGACCTTGAAAAACTTACCTATTGTCTCCATTAGGAGTGATCATGGTAGAGAATTTGATCAACTTAAATTCTATTTGTTTTGTGCTAAATATGGAATTTCACACAACTTTTCAGCTCCTAGAACTCCTCAACAAAACGGAGTTGTGGAACGAAAGAACCGCACTTTGGAGGACATGTCTAGGACAGTGCTTTTGGAAAATGGTTTGCCAAAGTTCTACTGGGCTGAGGCTGTTAATACGGCCAATTACATCTTAAATCGATGTTTGATTTACCCTATTTTGAAAAAGACTCCTTATGAACTTTTTAAAGGAAGAAAGCCTAACATTTCCTACTTCAAACCTTTTGGATGTACTTGCTTTGTTCATAACAATGGCAAAGATAACCTTGGAAAATTTTATGCACGTAGTGATGAAGGTATCTTCCTTGGTTAATCTACTATTAGCAAAGCCTATAGAGTTTATAACAAGCGCACCAAAATTGTTGAGGAGAGTATCCATGTGGTATTCAACGAAAGCAATAATGGTGTGTTAAGTGAAGGTTTTGCAGATCTCAATCTAAATCATCATGATTCGGATGGAAAAGTAGAGGACAAGGCTGAAAATAAGCAGGACCAAGAAACAAACATGCAAGAACAAATTCAAGATACCAACGAGCTATCTCAAGACCTTGAGAAGGAACTACAGAATCAGGGTTCAGTCATTGAAGAATCCAACTCTCAAATTGTCCCTCAAGACCTTGAAGAAAGGCCTGCTACTATTTCAAACGATCAGGGTCCAAAGCTACGAAAGTTCAAACATGCCTCTTCACACTCAGCTCAAGACATCATTTCAGATCCATCATCTGGGGTACAAACTCGATCTAGATTAAAAAATCTTTGTGCCTTCTAAGCCTTTGTTTCTCTTGTAGAACCAAAAACCCCAGCTGAAGCACTCAAGGACTCGGACTGGATCACTGCCATGCAAAATGAGTTAATGAGTTTGAAAGGAACAAGGTATGGACTCTCCAACCCAGACCAAAGCACCAATCAGTCATAGGAACTAGATGGGTGTTCCGGAATAAATTGGATGAAGCAGGCAAAATCATTCGAAACAAAGCAAGGCTAATTGCTCAAGGATACAATCAAGAAGAAGGTATAGACTACGAGGAGACATTTGCTCCCGTAGCAAGGTTAGAATCTATACAAATATTACTTGCTTTTGCATCTTTCATGGGTATCAAGCTATTTCAAATGGATGTCAAATGTGCATTTCTAAATGGGTTCTTAGAAGAAGAGGTTTATGTTGCTCAACCACTAGGATTTGAAAGAGAAGAATTTCCTAATCATGTGTATAAATTGGACAAAGCTCTCTATGGTCTCAAACAAGCCCCAAGAGCTTGGTATGAAAGATTGTCCAAATACCTTCTTGAAAATGGTTTTCAAAGAGGATTGATTGATATAACTCTCTTCATCAAGACTCATGGAAATGATCTTTTGATTGTTCAAATATATGTAGATGATATATTATTTGGTGCTACTAAAAATTCCCTCTGCAAGGAGTTTTCTGAGATTATGTGCAGAGAATTTGAAATGAGTCTCATGGGAGAATTGAACTTCTTCCTCGGTTTACAAGTTCTTCAAACAAGTAAGGGTATCTTTCTGAATCAAGGGAAATACACCAGGGATCTACTAAAGAAATACAAAATGGAATAATCAAAGGTAGCAAAGACCCCTATGAGCTCCACTCTCTCCGTTGATCAAGATAAGAATGGTAAGAATGTGAACCAAAAAGAGTACAGAGGTATGATTGGTTCACTCCTATACCTTACTGCTAGTAGACCTGATATAATGTTCAGTGTCTGTATGTGTGCTCGATTCCAAAGTGACCCCAAAAGAGTCACACCTTATTTCTGTGAAAAGAATCTTCAGTTACCTAAATGGATCTCAAGACCTTGGGCTCTGGTATCCCAAACAGAGTAACTTTCATTTAACAGGCTACTCAGATGCAGATTTTGCAGGCTACACGGTCGATAGAAAAAGCACTTATGGCTGCTGTCAACTCCTACGATCTTCCTTGATAAGTTGGCACTCTAAGAAACAAATTCAGTAGCTTTATCAACTGCAGAAGCTGAGTACATTGTTGCTGGTGCATGTTGCTCTCAGATCCTTTAGATAACACAACATCTCAGAAACCTTGGAATTGATCTTAAAGGTATCCCTATATTATGTGATAATACTAGTGCTATTTCCATCACTAAAAATCCAGTGCAGCACTCGAGAACCAAGCAGATTGATGTGAGACATCATTTCATAAGAGATCATGTGGAGAAAGGTGATGTATCAATATCCGTCATATCTACTGATTTTCAGTTAGCTGATATTTTTACTAAACCACTCCCTGAAGATCGTTTCAACTTTATTAGATTGGAGTTGGGTATGGTTAATAAGGAGGCACTTTCTTAGGGGGAGTAATTACTCCCTATATGAAAGTTCAGAATTCAAATGACATCTCAAGGCCTTGACTTCATAAGGATCCGAGATGATCATCCGAATAAAATTATATTGGATCAAACTCTGTTAGTATCTTATGGATATTCAACAAGAGTTTCTTTGATTTTATTTATCTCTTTCAAATATCGGTTTTCACAAATTTTGGTTCCCATTTTAAAATTATTCCAATCTCTATAATTTTTACAAGTGGATTTGACACTTTGGGTTTAGAAAAATCAGATCATCATTACTTACTATTCATGTGAGTTAATGAATCTGTACTTGCCAATTTGAAAAAAATAAAGAAACGATTCAGTTTCCAGATTTTCTGCTTTTTAATCCCTCCCTCCTCTCGATCTAATCCACTCCACTCTCACTCTCTCTGTGTTCATTCTCTCTCTTCGAGTTCCAAAAACCCTCCCTGTGTTTGAAACCAAAAATGGTGGGATCAAAGCGCTCTTCAGCCTCCCCGTCTCCTGCTCTTTCTGCTAAGAGGTACAAGATGTCGGCCAACAAGGGCAAGCAGATTATGGAAGAATCTGAAGATCATTCCGAGGATTCCAGCGAGAACTCACCATCTCCACCACCTCTGATCAGGAAATCCAAAGGCGAAGCTCCAGCCACTTCTGCTCCTGCTCGTCCTCCCCAGGTATCTTCTGGCATTTCCCCTAATTGGTTTTGCTCTAAAGAGGTTGAAGAGTCCTGGAAACAGGACTTTTGCAACCGAAGATTATGCTTCTGTGATGCTGTCGATTTCACCCTTCTTCAATCCATGCCCTTGCCTTGCATTTCCCTCCTCAAATCTACATGTTTCTGGACTTTGCTCAACCCTGGCAATTTTGCCTATCCCCAGCTTACCCGACTCTTTTATGCTAATCTTACTGTTCATCGGGTAAATGGAACCCTAACCCTAGTATCCAAGGTCAAGAACGCCCGAATCCGCCTCTCTCCTGAAAGCCTTGCTCTTATCCTTGATCTTCCAACTGAAATTCCCACAAAAGAATTCCCAAGCCGATTGGAGTGTCTCTCACGAGCACGAGATGAATTCTTCCTAAAACCTCAAGGCCCTGGATCTTCATCGTCCCTCAAACCCACTCACACTACCCTAAACCTTCAAGCCAAGCTCATCTTCACTATTCTGGCTCGCTGTATCTTCCCACGCATTCATTCCAGGGAATTGGTGACCGAGAATCTTCTCGAGATCCTTTTCCTAATCATGAACGGATATGAGCCTGATTTGCCCAAACACATTCTCGACTACATGACCCATGTTTCTACCTCCTCTCGGCCTATGCCATTACCCTATGCAAACCTCTTGCCCAAAATCTTTGAAGCCTTTGACATCGACACATCAGAGAAGAAAAGCAAACCTATAGTGGGATCATTGATGAAGGATGTCTTGAGAGATTGGGTATTGTCAAAAACCTGAGGGGGCAATGGTTTCTGAAGAAAGATTCGAAAGGAAAACAGGTTGTTGAACCTAATATGAATGAGGATAGATTGGCTGCTGTGGAGACTGAGATTCAAGACCTTAGGTTTGATCTGAGCAGAATGTGGTCGGATGTGGTGATTCGCCAGGACCAGACTCATGAGCTACTCTCTATGGTCAACTGCAAGCTGGATCAGATGATGCTTCTCAATGCTCTAACCTACACTGCTACAGGCTCTATCATGCCAATGGAGCAAGAAACGTTCAATCATGTGTGTGAGAAGACAGGGAATGTCATCCTTAACTGTGAAAATCAAGTGAAGAAACGTCCCATTCTGCGCCCCACTCACCATGAACCCACCATCCTCACAGTCGAGCAATATGGTGTGGACAAGAAGTACAGGGTTGTGGAGCGTCAGAGACAACTTGCAGAAATGGAGAGAGACAAGGTCACCAAAGACACCCTTGATAGGTGGAGGAAGAGGTGCAGAGATGAGGTCAGAAGGAAGTACCTTCCACCCAACAAGCAGTACCCCACCTTTGGCGAATGGGTTGAGGAAGGCGCTGGCATCGCTCCTCCTGAAGACCCTACTGCTCCTGGCGCCCCTAGCACATCCTCTGCTATTGAGCCATCCTCTGCAAAGAAAGGCAAGAAGGCTCAAAGGAGCAAGAAGAAGAAGGCTGCAGATGGGGATTCTGACTCAAGGCCTTGATCTCCCACCCTCTTTGCTCTACTTTCTAAAAACTCTGATTTTGCTGCTCGTCTTTTAAAACTTCTGGTGTTTGGTTGATGTTTTCAGACATTTTCACCTCTCTACCTTTTTGTTGGAAGACAAAAAGAGGGAGAATGTTTTGGTTGTTGCGTTTTGGCACTGGTTGCTGCGTTTTGGCACTGGTTGTTTAAGTGCTTTGATGTTTTAAATTCCGAATAGGTAAATATATAGATGATTGGCTAAAAAGCCGGGGAACAAAATACGTAAGACCAAACCACGAGTCTTACGGTAAAATCTCGGAACCCACAAATTTCTACCACAAACTTCCTACCACTCAAGCTAAATTACCACACAAGGAACACCACACAAGCGCCATCCTTACAAAGTAACTAACCCTCAAAAGCTAACTTGCCACATAATCACCCACATAAAGCTAACCCAGAAAAAGTTACAGCCACACTACACGTCTCCCTCTTCAACCAAAGTCAAACATTTCAACAAAGCAAGAAATAAAAAGCTGCCAATAAAACAGCTTTAAATAAAAGCAAAGTGAAAAGAAGACAATGGACAACTGCACAGCAACACACACGCAACCTCCGGCAGTGAGACCCACGCGCCGCCACTGGCACCACCAGCTCAGCCCCTCACCGGCCACTCGTTTAGCTCAGAAAAAATATTAAATCATGCCATATGGAGGGCAGAAGAGGGGAGCCACCAACGGCAAGGACACGCCGCCACCAAAACCACCATACATCTCCGGCCAACAGTACTCGCCACCGGACAGGAACACCACCCGAATCCGCTCAAGAGAAGTCCCAAATCGACAACACTTCAAAGACAAACCCAGCCAGAAGAGAAAACATTCCAAAGAAGCAAGGGCGGCAAGGAAAGAAGGCAAGCCTGAGGTGCAGTAGCCGGCACACCAACGAGACAGACGGGGCAAGGCAAGGCAAACCCGCAACCAGGGGGGCCATATGTTGCAGCCCATCGCACCACTGGTCACCCTCAAAGGCTGCCATCACGCACCCCACCCATCCAGACTCGCGGCAACGACAGCAGATCCCAAGCCGAGCCACCCAGTGCCGCCACCAGCCTCCATAGAACACCACCCAGCCAGCCGGATCTGAAAACGGGAAGAACTACAATGAAATGCACAGATCTGACCAACGCCTTCAACCTAAACCCAGATCCCACCACATCCGCCCAGATCTGGGCAAGAAACCACCGGATTCCACCGAGTACAACTCCAAATAGAGTGACCCACGAGATCTGAGAACTAAATCTGAGCAAGGATGAGATTTCGATTAAGAACAACTCAGATCCGAGACCAAACCTACCGAAATCCGCCCAGATCTGACCAAACAAACGTCGGGAACACAGCACATGAACGATTCCTCATATTTGAGACCCATGTGAAGAACTCCAACCATGAGCGACAACCAACGCATCACCACAGTAAAGCTCAAGAAAATTTCAATAAAACCCAAAAAACCCACCCAATAAATAGATTGAATTGACAAACCCAATCAGATTATAGAGAACGTGGGCGGGGGGAGGGAAAGGCCAAAGCGAGTGAGAACAACCAAGAGAAGAGAAGCTCTCCAAAGAGAGTTTCTCTCTCAAGGTTTTAAAACTTAGATGATCCAAACATTTTATGCTCATATTATATAATATGCTTATATCCTTATAATGATTGATGGAACTATATTATGAATATTGAAACAGGTTTTGTCTTCCATCAAGGGGGAGATTGAAGACTCCACCTTGATTGTAAGATCTTGAGACCTAACGTGCAGGTGATCTAAAGGATGATGAAAGACAAAAGGCTGGGTTTCAAGGTCTTGAAACCTAGACTAAAAATGTTTTGGAATATAACTTATGCATTTTCTCTATTTGAATTGTTCTCACACAGGAAAGAATCCGAGGCCAACCTTGTTGGGCCTAAATTATAATGGGCTTTATATTGGGCTATGAGATGTGATTTGGTCTTAATTGATATATATATATATGTTTCTCATCTAACCCATTTTATGTGCTAGATACATTAGGTATGTTCTTTTAGGATTTCATTTGTCATACAATGAAATAACCGATCCATATTTGATCATACGTGATCATGAAGGAACAATCTTGGAAGGCACACAAAGGATCACTTTTGGAAAGAATTCAAATGTCTTGGAAAGAATTTGAAATTCAAACGGTTCTCCCTCCAAGAAGCTCTACAAGTGTTCCGACTATATAAAGACGAAAGCCAAGAAGGATGAGAACTAACTAAGCAAGCACTCAAGCAATCATAGCATCCTAAAAGCATTCGTCATCTCAAGTTTCTCTTACATTCTCTAAAAGCCTAAGTGTTGATCATTGTTTAAGAGTTGAGAGAAACACTAGCACTTATTGTACAAGTCATTCATTTTACACTTACAATATTTCATACTCGATCAAAGCACACTTGGTGTGTGGTGTGAGCTTTTATTTCACTTGTAAGGTTGAGAACTAGAATAGAAGCGGTGAGGCTTTGTATAGAGAAAGGGTAGTTTCTCTAGGAAGTTCTAGACTCAAGTGAAGTGAAATAAGAAGTGTTTGAATCCTACGGGTTGGATAACCCTAGGCGGGGACGTAGGCCAAGTTGGTGCCGAACCTAGTTAACAATTCGTGTGTTCATCTTTTATATTCCGCATTTACATTATCATATTCGATTTTACTTCGTCAAGTCATGATAGCCTGTATCAAGGTCTTGACAAGTTGCACTATATTTCTATTGTTGCGAAAATCGTCCATACTTTATTCATCCCCCCCCCCCCTTCTAGAGTATTATTTATCGCCTTATAGACTCTTCATATTGTAATGATTAGATTCAAAATTTCCCACTATATACATCGATAAACACTTTCCACAAACTTAAAAAAATCAATATCCAACATAATACTAAAACAGTTGTGAAGGATAAACGTGGCGGCCTCTCATTGAAAGTGTCACGTGGTAGCCATTCGCTTAACATACCCCATATATATTTAAAATAAATATACTTAAAATCATTTTTATTAATTAAAATATGGAATTTATTGATCAAATCATAACAATTTCTCCAAATTTGCAGATTATTTTTTATCCAAGATTTTTTAAAGCCATAAAATAATCAATATATTACTAATAAATAAATTTCACTAATCTCTTTTGAATGATTGTTAGGTAAAATTCATTTTGTTAATTTTTAAAACTTTTTTATTAGATATTTGATGAATTTGTTAGTTGTTGGCTTTACCCATCCTTTGTATTTTTTAATTAACTAAATAACATCCATAACAATTTATTCAATTGGATAAGTTCTTTTTATTATTTGAGTAGCAAATATTTTTCCAAAAATAACATCTCATTTGTAACATCTCATAACATTCATTTGTAACATCTCATATAAGAAAAATGATAAATACAAAAAATATTTAACTTTTTTTCTTGATTTTTTGGGATGGTGGGTAGTTTTGATAATTAAATAAGGCATTTTCGCAAATTTCCATATATTGATGTAATTGTTTTCAAACCTAGGTATTTTTGCAAATCAAATATCAAAGTGGGGTATTTACTAGTAATTCCCCTTTTTTTAATGTGAAAAATATAGTTTTTAAGAGAAAGAAACTAATTAATTGTAAGGACGAGGACCATGAGGTTAAATATGATATGGACTAGACATGTGATGAGCAGGGGCGGCCCCAACCCTTCGACCCACGTGCCCCGGGGTTTGGAAAAAAATAATAATTTATATATATATATATATATAAGTGTTGTAATAAGTAAAACTATGATGAATATAAAATCAATTAGTCTACTTTGCTTAGTTGGTTGGTGGGAATGAAGGAAACTAATGCTAGACCAAAGGTTGGGGGTTCAAGTCCCACTAACCTCATTTTTTAAAACAAATTTCACCTCCCTAAAAATAGGTTTTTTATTATTTGTTCAACTTACACCTCACTTTTTTTGTTTCTACCCCTTATTTAATTATATTCCCACTTCCCAACATTCCTATTATATACAAATTATTTAGCTATAACTAATTAAACCTCATAAAATTGGTGAAATTACCCTTTTCAAAAAAAAAAATTCGCCTCCCTCAAAAAAGATTTGTTTATTCTTTGTTCAACTTGCACCTACTCTCTATGTTTTTATCCCCTTATTTAATTATGTTCCCACTTCTCGAGCTCCCTACTATATAAAAATTATCTAGCTATAAACTAATTAAACCCCATAAAATTGATGAAATTATGATTTGATTATGAGAATAAATTTTGTGAAATCTTCATTAGAGTTTTGATTTTGAGAATAAATTTTGTGTTTTAATTATTGTGTATGTGATTTTGAGAATGAAATTTATGAATTGAATTTGGGGTCTGTGAATTGAATTTGTGAAGCTTTATGCAATATTTGTATTTTCGTAATCTACATATTCAAATCACAATTTCTATCATGTCTTTGGGAACCAAAAGATATTATGAAGTTGGTGAGTTTACAATCCTAGCTAATATGCAAAAGCCTTGAATTTAACATGATTGAATTTCGATAAGTTTACACTCCTAAATATGACAAATGTCTGAATTTCCAATGAATGACGAGAAACAACTATCATAGCAATAAAGCAAATGCAAGCAAATGTAAGCCTACTTTTCTATAATTCACTACTAAGATGAAAATCGTAACTTAGGTAAATGAGTTTATTTAAGGTCAATATCTCAGTACACACTTATATATATAAATTATTTTTTATGTCATACGGATAACTTGTCGGTCCTCTTCCCAACTCCGAACCTCTTTTGGTAGCCAATTATTATAGTTAAATGCAAAATGTATATCCATAATAATCATAATAAGGTTATATTCAATGGCGGATCCATAAATTTTCCTTGGGAGCTGAATTTTATTTGAATTTTTTAACATGTACATATGGAAAAAAGAAATTAAAAAATACATTAGAAAAATCTTTAAATTCCTTATTTAAATAGTCATTTTTACCCAAAAAAAAATTTAAAAATGAGATTTTTTTGTATATGTATATGTAAAAAAAATGATTTTGCTTAAATATACTAGAGAGAAATTTTAATTTGTTAAGCCATTTTTAATAGGAACAAAACTAAGAAGAACAAAAATTATGAAAAGAGTGAAACTACGAGGGTTTGAACTCATGACCTCAAGTTATGTAATAACTATCCCTCCTTACCCTTTGTGATTCCATCTTTTTAGGTTGTTTTATCCATACAATTAGTAAAATTACCACCTAAGACCCGCCGCCATTAAGGAGGCAATGAGGGTCCACCCGCCGGTTCCCCTCCTGGTGCCCCGAGAGTGCATGGACCGATGCGTGCTCAACGGCTTCGATATACCCCGGATTTAAAACAGCGACTTACTTATTTTTTTTATTTAAATAACTTTTTATATTTAAAAACGTTAAAATCAAAAAAAAAATTAAGGGGAGTTAATGAGGAAGGCTGGATGGCGGTTACCTTCATCAGCAAAAACCCCCCGTCAATTCGGATTCCTGAACATGGATTCCTGAACCGCCAATCCCCCGTCAATTCGTCAATCCCTATGATGGATCGTCATCTTCGGCTCCAACACCGGCGGCCCCGCTCTCCCCTCCACCGCCAACAGCGGCGGCCAGATTTCGGCCAAACTCGCCGGTTCTGGATTCTTGAACCGAAACCCAATCCGGCTCTCCTCTCCGTCGATCCGGATTCCTGAACCACCAATCCGACGCCTGTGGACTCGACGCGGCTCTCCCATCCGTTAATCAGACTCGCCTTCCTCGCCTTCCGATTGGGCTTCCTCACCTGCTCTTCCAGATCCGGTCGGTGGATTCGATGATGGAGCTTCCTCGCCTGCTCGACTGCTCTTTCAGATCCCGCCGGTGGACTCGACGGTGGAGCTTTCTCGCCTGCTCGACTGCTCTTCCAGATCCGGCCGCCGGTGGATTCGTCTCCTCCTCTTCCGATTTGTTGTATATCAATCGGTTTGGAAAAAAAATATTAAAGAAGGGAGAGTCGTTGTTTGAAACAGCGACTCTCCCATATATGCTTTTTTTTTCAGTTTTTTTTGTTTTTTAATTTAAAATGATTTAAATAAAAAAATAGGTAAGTCGCTGTTTGAAACAGCGACTAACATATTATAATATTTTTTTTTAAACCCATGGTAAAGTCGCTGTTTGAAACAGCGACTTTACCCTACTTTGACTAAATCCCTAATATCTTTCGTTTCTTGGCTATTTTCCTAATATCTTTTTGATTTTTGGCTAATTGGAAAAAAATTCAAAATAGAGTTATAAAAGTTTTGGAAATTTTAAAAATTATTTTACCTGTGTATAAAATTTCTTTTGCCTATTTTATTAAATAAAGGCAAATAAGGTTTTAAAATCATTTAAGTCTATAATATTTTACAAATCCTTCAACTCTCGGGTGTCCTAACTTTGCTCAAGATTTATGTCTGATAATCCTTATTCCTATTTATCTCTGGCCAAGAGTATGTTCTATATGTTTATAAAATCTTATGGATTTAAGCCAGAGAGTAACCAAAGTCACTTGCAGAAGTTGTAGTTGAAAGTGGAAGTATGGCTTGGGAGAAATCAAGGGCAACTTTCTTTCCTAGGAATAGAGTAAGACTTGTTGGAAGGGATTAAGTCGTCACAAGTGCAGGATTCAATGTTAGTTAGATTGTGTGCGGATTTTTATGGAGGAAAAGCCCCAGGATTTGTGATTCAAGATGATGGTTCTTTATGGTTTGGGAAACGCATTTGTGTACCAAATGTGCCCGAACTTCGTCAAACAATACTTCAGGAAGTTCATTCATCTGCTTATTCTATACATCCAGGTTCGAGTAAGATGTACAAGGATCTCAGGCAAAGCTATTGGTGGCCTGGTATGAAAAATGAAGTAGCCGGACATGTTTCCAAATGCTTGGTGTGTCAGCAAATCAAGATTGAGCTGGCAAACTCCAACCACTTCCAGTGCCAGAGTGAAAATGGGAACAAATTTCAATGGACTTTGTCATGGGTTTGCTTAAGGTAAAAGGTCAAAATGATGCTATTTGGGTGATAGTGGATAGACTCACCAAGTGTGTGCATTTTATCCCAATAAAGTTCAGTTGGAAAGCCCCAAAGTTAGCAGAACTATATATCAAGCATATTGTTCGACTTCATGGTATTCCAACCTCCATTGTTTCAGATCGTGATGGGAGGTTCATGTCTCACTTTTGGAAGAATCTTCAAGAGGGCCTGGGGACTAAACTCAACTTTAGTACTACCTTTCATCCTCAGACTGATGGTCAGTCATAACGTACTATCCAGACCTTGGAAGACATGTTGAGAGCTTGTGTAATGGATAGACCTACCGATTGGGAAACCAGTTTGAGTTTGATTGAATTCACCTACAACAATAGCTGGCAAGCTTCAATTGGGATGACCTCTTTCGAAGCGTTATATGGAAGAAATGCAGATCGCATGTAAGCTGGAATGATTCATCAGATGCGATCATTCATGGTCCATAACTTTTTGAAAGGACTACCACGGAGGTAGGCAATAATAAAGCAACTATTATAATCTCAAGTTGGTAAATATTTCTTTGGTCTAGGCAGGAAACTGAGGAGATGACATGAGAAATTGAAGCAGAAATGAATAGTAAATTTCCTCAGTTATACTTGGTCCATGTTTCGGGACGAAACTTATATTAAGGAGGGAGGAATGTAATACCCACATTGTATTTCTGTTTTGATGATGCCACGACTAATGATGTGCGCTAATAATTAAGAACTTTGAAGGAAAAGTTCCGGTTAAAATCTCATGGGAATTTCTGTCAAGTTTGAAATGACATGAGACCCAATCAACTCAAGAAAAGTTGGGTAACACGTCAAGAGTTGATTAAAGAAAATATAAATTTTCTTTTATACTAAGGACATATTTAAGATCAAGTTGGTAAATTATAGAGGAATGGAAAGCCATTTGTATTTAAGCACGACGAGTACTCTCCCTAAAATATGATTGAGCTTATTATGCGATAAAGTTGGAGTTCATTGTAATATTACGGAGAAGTCAATAAATATTTTTGGTTAAGGAAATTAAATATATTTGGTAATAATATTGGATGAAGGGATAAAAATATTGGGGATGAAGTTTGAAGGTAAAATTTTACAAGCTCCTATCAAGTTTGGAATATATTGAGATCTAGGAAAGATCCGTTAGCAAGCCAAGGGTTAAGTAAGGAGGCTATAAAATTTATTGGATATTTAAGACATGCTTAAGAATAAGTTTATTTGTTTGTTAGTAGGGATATTGTGGTACTTTCAAACCAAATACGGTAAAAGGGAAGGGGTAAAACAGTACTTTTGCAAAATAAACACCAAAATAACATCCATTTTCTAAATTATTTTTTAACCCGTTTTATTAACACGTTTTTCATTATTTTTGTCATCCATACAACCAATTCAGCTGTGTAAAATATAAACACATACAAAAGATTAATTTTTAACTACTAAAATGTTTAACCACCTTGTCTCTTTTTCATAAATTCAGTGATAATAATAATAAGGGTTTTATTATGTAAATGTTTGATAATAAAAAAAACTACATACAAATAAAAGGAGATTGATGAACTTTGAAAAGAATGGCTCAACCACACCTATGAGAAACCACATACTACTGAAAATGAAATGAACGTTCACTATTGCATATTGGAATGCTATCGACTAGATATGTGATGACTGATGAGCTGTTTTTTTCCTACCAATTACTCTATTCAAATGAAATGAACGTTGACTATTCCATATTGGAATGATTAGATTCAAAATCTCCCACTCTATACATCGACAAACACTTCCCACAAAATTAAAAAAAATATATATATCGATAAACATTCACAGTATGACTCAAAATTAATGTCATACGCTATACGGATAACTTGTCGGTCGTCTTCCCAACTCCGAACCTCCTTTTGGTACCCAATTATGGAATTCTCAACCCTCCTCCTCCTCCTCCCCGCCGTCATGGCCGTAGCGGCCGCCGCCTTCATCCTACGCCGCAACCACCAAACAGCGGCCCGGCTGCCACCGTCTCCGGCGGGGCGTCTTCCCCTCCTCGGCCACCTGCACCTCCTCACAGACATGCCCCACCACACCTTCGCGGACCTTGCCCATAAACTGGGCCCAATAATGTACCTCCAGTTGGGCCGAGTGCCGACGGTGGTGGTCTCCTCGGCCCAGCTGGCACGCGAGGTCCTGAAGACCCACGACCAGGTACTGTGCAACCGGCCGCAGCTGATCTCAGCGCAGTACCTGTCGTTCGGGTGCTCGGACGTGACCTTCTCCAAGTACGGGCCTTACTGGCGGCAGGCGAGGAAGATCTGCGTGACGGAGCTGCTGAGCTCGAAGCGGGTGGGGTCGTTCAAGGCGGTCCGAGCAGAGGAAACGAGGCGGCTGTTGCGAGCGGTGGCGGAGCGGGCAGGTTCACCGGTGGATGTGAGCGAGTTGGTGTTCACGCTGGCGAACGACGTGCTGTGCAGGGTGGCGTTCGGGAGGAGGGTGGAGGGGGAGAGGGGGCTGGCGGAGGTGCTGACGGAGACGCAGGAGCTGTTCGCGGGGTTCTGCGTGGGAGATTTCTACCCGGAGTGGGGATGGGTGAACAGGCTGAGTGGGTACAAGAGGAGGTTGGAGAACAACTTGGAGAAGTTGAGGGCGGTGAGCGAGAAGATCATTAAGGAGCACTTGGAGAAGGAGGAGGGAGGGATATCAATGGAGGATTTCGTGGATGTGCTGCTCAGAGTTCAGAAGAGGGACGATCTTGACGTCCCCATCTCCGATGATAACCTCAAAGCTCTTGTTCTGGTAATTTAATTCTCTCTCCCTCTCTCCAGCATCATCATCTCATCTTCAACCTATAGCTATAGCTAGCTAGATAGATCCTAATTAATTAAACTAATCTTCATCCACCTATCACAAGTTGTCGTAGGCTACGACTCGTAGCTATTCAAGTCAGAATCATGATTCTCACCCATCTTACCACTAGCTCAAAAGATCAATCACCTCACCTTCTAGCGGTAGGAGTGAACTACTTTCCTTCTACTTTACTACCACTAGGTCAACGATTTAACTTATTTTGTAGTTATGTGGAGAATTACGTGATATCCCATCTATTCAATCTTCTTTTCTCTAGTACAACATATTTTATTGAAACAATAATTAAAATAATCTAATGTTTATAGAAGTGTTAAAATAAATAAAAATAATAATTCAAATTTTTAGGTAAGAGATAATAAATATCCTGATTTATTCTACGATCATAAATAGGGTTAAAACAATAAAATAAAATTGATCAAACAATATCATTCTCATAAAACAAGTCAATTTCATCCAAAATTCACTAAAATATTAATTTTTTCAATTATATATCATCGTTTTTGTGTTGATTTATAGTAAAAAATAATTGAGATATTTTGTTATCACCTCCTCAAATATTATATTATTTTAATTAATTTAGGGGTCGTTTGGTTGGAGGTAGGGAAAGGAAATGAAATGATTACTTTATAACGAAGGAAAAGGAAAGATAAAGGGTTAAATTTCAATTTTGTTTGGTAGATCAAGTAAATGAATCATTGAATTTTTAGTGTTACTTCCAAATTTATACGACACTCATTTGCAAGGCCTTCCACTTCGCATTCTCCCTGTTTAACTCCAAAAGACAAATCTTTCCTTTTTTTTTTTGGAAAAATAAATGTAGATTTGGTCTCCTTCTCTCAACTCAGAGCACCTTCAATTCCCGCACTACTGATTTCTGCATTAATTGGCCAATTCCTTCACTAATTGGCGACTTTAGTTCCTTCCCGCACTCATAGCGACTTCAATTTCCTGCGGATCCTTTGAAGAATTTGAACAGCTTTACAATTCCTTCCCTAATTGAGCAACTCCACAATTTGACTTTCTCAAAAGTGTGAGAAATTAATAATTAAGGATTCATGATTTATAGAACCACTCAATGTCGGACATCCGATGCGAAGTAACATATGTTACATTAAAAAATCATATTTTTATTTTGTACACTTGTATAAATATGTTTATTGATTGAGATAATTAATGTCAGACCCAGTTGCTTAAGTAACGAACATGATATATGTGAGGTTGATACTCCCTCCGTATCGCAATACTTGTTGTTTTAGAGTGTTAAAGTTGTATCAAAAAACTTGTTTTAGCTATAATTATTGTCTTTATAGGTAATGATTGCTCTTTTTATAGGTAATAATTACTCCTTTTAGGTATTTTAAGCTATAAAAGTGAAGTAAAAATAGATTTTATTAAAAAGTGTGCATAGAGCTAAAACAACAAGTATTGCGATACGGAGGGAGTATATTCTAGATCTTCCTTGCAATAAATTTTTCATCTGTCAACTGCAACTGCGCAAACTACTTCAAGTACAATTTGCAAATCAATTGGGTTTGGATTTTAGTTCAATCCAGTCACGCACAATATTTGTAAAATAACATGTCAGGTGGCTTAGTGGTAAGGAGCAAGGGTAGGAGTGAGGAGGTCCCGAGTTCGATCCCTGTCTCCGCCTCTTTCCTTAGGTGAAAATCCCAAAATTTACCTTGCTCTCTACCATTGAGTCGAGCCGGTCGGCACAAGCCGGTTTACCTCGTACGTGGCTCTTGCCGGCTGGGTCATGTGCTCGGGGTTTGCCACCGAAGGTGGGTTCCTCGTCATCAAAAAGAAAAAAAACATATAATCTTATCTTACATATCATTCTATATATGTTACAATATTAATGTGATAATATAACACAATTTATATAGGCATTTTAAATTATCGTACTCGTTTTATTATATCAAAGATATGAAATTTTCAAACATTAGCTCTATCAAAAACATTTGGCAAAATATGATATATGAGCATTTTAAATTATCTCACTCTTTTTATTATATCAAAGAAATGAAAATTTCAAACATTAGCTCTATCAAAAACTTTTGGCAAAATCCTAACCCGTCGTTATTCACTTTGTATCCCATGGAGTTGGTAAAATAACTCCATGTGAAGTTGGGTAAATCCTAACCACTTAATTCTAAATAAATGGTTTAGATTTAAATGCATTTAGCCATTTTTTAATTTATTTTTTTGGGTCGATGCATTCCTATTGGGTAATCCTACCAACTTCACGGAGTTCAACTCCACGGGATCCTAACCCGTTATTATTATAGTTAAATGCAAAATGTATATCCATAATAATCATAATAAGGTTATATTCAATGGCGGATCCATAAATTTTCCTTCGGAGCTGAATTTTTTTTGAATTTTTTAACATGTACATATGGAAAAAAAAATTAAAAAATACATTAGAAAAATCTTTAAATTCTTTATTTAAATAGTCATTTTTAGCCAAAAAAAATATTTAAAAATGAGATTTTTTTGTATATGTATATGTAAAAAAAATGATTTTGCTTAAATATACTAGAGAGAAATTTTAATTTGTTAAGCCATTTTTAATAGGAACAAAACTAAGAAGAACAAAAATTATGAAAAGAGTGAAACTACGAGGGTTTGAACTCATGACCTCAAGTTATGTAATAACTATCCTTCCTTACACTTTGTGATTCCATCTTTTTACACTGTTTTATCCATACAATTAGTAAATTTACCAAAAAATCCCAAAAAAAAAAAAATCTACGGTTTTCTTTCAAGCTAGGGGTGATTATTTTTGAAGATGAAAAGGGTGGAGGAGATGAAAATTATTTTTTGAAAATAATCCAAGTGTTTGGGTGATAGAGGATTTTGTTTTCAATGATATTTGAAGATATTAGTCATATTACCATGGCCTTTGGCGAAATTAAATTGGTATTTTTGTAGAATTGATTTAGTTTCCATAGTCCATTTTATATTCCGGTACCTGTTCAATCTACAAATAGTTTAATTCTATTTAGATGTAATTACTAAGTACTTTGAAGTTGAAAAAATGTGTGTATAAAAAATGATAACGCTTCTGTGTACTGTAATCACAGGACATGTTTGTAGCGGGCACCGATACGTCATCCTCCACGCTAGAATGGACGTTGAGCGAACTGGCTCGCCACCCTGACCTCATGAAGAAAGCTCAAGACGAGGTCCGACGCGTCGCCTCCGGCAACGAAACCGTCGACGAGAGCCACCTTCCGCACCTTCGGTACATCAAGGCCGCCATTAAGGAGGCAATGAGGGTCCACCCGCCGGTTCCCCTCCTGGTGCCCCGAGAGTCCATGGACCGGTGCGTGCTCAACGGCTTCGATATACCGGCTAAGACCCGGATCCTCATCAACACCTACGCAATAGGGAGGGACCCGGAGTCATGGGAGGACCCCTTGAGGTATGACCCGGATCGGTTCTTGGTGGGCGAGGACGAGATCGATTTCAATGGCCAGGATTTCAGGTTCCTGCCGTTTGGGGGCGGCAGGCGGGGCTGCCCTGGTTACTCTTTTGGGTTGGCTACGGTAGAGATTGCGTTGGCTCGGCTTTTGTATCACTTCGACTGGGAGCTGCCCCCCGGTGTGGATGCTCATGACATGGATCTTTCAGAGATATTCGGGTTGGCTACGAGGAAGAAGTTGCCGTTGGTGCTTGTTCCGATTGCAAACAAGGACCACCCTTTCAAGGGTTGATGCTGATCAACCAATACTGATGGCTGTCCAAAATCTATCCTGCCTTTTTTTATGGATCTTTGTGAGGTTTTGTATTTGTCCCTAAATGTGTAGGATTTCTGTGCAGCTAGATTGATTGAGCTTTACCATGGCCGTTGCAATAATGTCATCGACATGTAACAATTTCCTCTAATTATCGAGACCAAGACTAGCGCACCAAACATATCGAATAAACACCTCTCTCGAGCACTCAACGCCCATGGCGATCCCTTCTCTCTGGTCATTCCTCTCGAGCACTCAACCACAAGGCGCTGGAGCTCTTTATGATCATCAAGGGCAAGGGCAGATGTGGTGGCCTACACTGCTGTCATCGAGGCCTACCCCTATGGAGTGCTGATGAAGAGCCTGGCTGGTGAGGATGTGAAGATGGTGGAGGCTAGGCAGCTAAGAAGCATTTGTTGGAGATAGTCATGGAGGGGATGAAGCCAAACACTGCCACTTTATACGGTGGTGTTGGAGGTTTTGTTGACAGTGGGGAATGAGGGGAGGGAGGTTGTGATGGCCGTGAAAGGGAAGGGATTTGAGTTCGACAAGGGAAGCATTTGTTGGAGAAGAGGGGTCCTGCTAGTTATGTATTCAATTTGCTCTTTGGCAAAACTCGGTGAACGGTGGCTTTTTGCTCAAACTCTAAAACTTCTCGTTCTCGTCTGAAAGGATTCTTTAGGATGGTCCACGTTGAACAAAAGAAAACTTAGCAACTTCTACTGTCATCGAAGCGGATACTTCATTAGTTAAATCTAAAACTTCTGGTTCTCGTCTGAAAGGATTCTTTGGCAATGGGTTAGGGTTTCAGATAGGGGCTTGCTCATCTTTCTCTATATTTCTATGGCTTTGGTTGGAGATTCTTTGTTCTGCTCTGGCCAGGGTAGATGAAGGCAGATTGTACATGCTAGGGGCGAGTTGATCCATTGTCGAGGGCTTATGTTTTGGGGTGCACCGGGCTCTATCCTTAAAACTCAGAGACAGAACCTAACCCGGGCCGTGGCTAGTAACTCTTAAGATCTATCCCCAGGAAGTTTGCTCCTGAAAACTGACCATAACGTAAGATCAACCTGGGACTCTACCAGAAGGTATCTAGCAGTAATCTGACTTAATCATTGCATGTGAAAAGTGTATAGTTTGTGTGCAAATCATCTTTGTACACTGAAGGAATGCAAAGAAATGTTTTTTTTTTTTGGAAAAACTGCAGCTCAATTAAACAAGCTTTTATATTATATATTGCCTAGCCTAGATTTGGAAATTATGACAAATAAATATTACAAATATCTTGGTTGGTTTGATGTTTCCACATTGGCCCGAATCTAGGGTCGCAACACTAAAGTGAAAAACAACTATTTGAAGCACATAGCACCCTGAAACTGCACCATCATCTTGCCTTAAAGATTCAGGCCACTAGCAAGTAGCAACTACAACCTCGCAACAACCAACTAACCTGAGATCGTTCGAGCAGGAGTGGTACGGGAGACAAGCACAGGTATGTTGCTTGCAGATTTCTTGGCAGCTATTTCCTCTAACCTTTTCCATGTGGTTTCCCTTCTTGTTCTAATTTCCTCTTTCTTTGACTCGTCTTCATGAAACAGGAGCATGCACTCCTCAAATAGTTCAGGATCTAGGTCAGAGAAAATCTTGCGAACATTTAAAGTCAAGCTGTGGACAGCCTGATTCCAGTGACTCATCTCATTTTTCTCCAGAGCAGGAAAGATAATAGGAAGAATAACTTTGATGTTTTGTCTGATTAAGGTCTCTATGTGATCATTATTCCACAGGAACAATGCTCTTTCTGCCACCTTGGGGTTCAAAAAATATGGGGAACATCATTAAAGAAATCAGAATCTCAATTTATCAATGATTCATGATCATTAGTTTTGAATATAGACAGCATAAAAACCATAAAGATTTTACTTTCCAGAGAGAGGAAGTTTTTTGTTCTTCAAGTAGTAAATTTGAGTTACATACTTACATGTCACAACATAGCCGCTTAGATTATTGAACAACCGATTAGAAGCAGCAAGCCTTGAAATTAGCTTTCTTGAAAACTTTTTTTATTGGCTTCTAAGGAAGTCTTGATTATAAACAGGGGTTTTGTGTAGCTAGCTGTATTGTATTGCCTAGGGTTTAAAAGTGATGTGAATGATTTCAAGGTGAGTGAAAGTGAGGAAACAGGTTTCAACTCTTTCAATCTCTAATTAATGAATTTCTCGCTGCTTCACAAAGGTTTTCCATCTGGCATTGAAGGGTTCCCCCGTGACTGGTGCTATAGATCAGGAGTCTTACCACTACAAGTTAGCGTTTCCCCTAAGATATATTGATTCAGCTGAACAATCCCCTTCTCTATTATTCAGCTCAATCTTTGTTTGTGATTTTCCTGCAAAAAGGTCAACTATTTTCCTATGGTAGCAATGTATCTTTCTAAATCTATACGACTATACCCCCTCCCTAATTGACTCAACATGCATCCTTCCTTGAGGAAGAATTTTCCGTGCAAATTATGAACCATACAGCTGAACATGGAAACAATGAGGAACAAAATGGTTGCAAATAAGGAGCAATGAATAAAGTTACTACCTGGAAATGCGGACTATTCAAGCAACGGGCAATCTGTTGAAATAATGGAACCACACATCGCTGGAACTCAGGAGGCTGAGTAGCTTCTAGTACTTCCTCCAACTCACTAAGGAACATAACTTCCTTAGAGCTATTTGTGATCGGCCAATACTTCAATAATCCCCTTATGACAATATCAGCAAGTTTGCAGTCTTTCTCAACAAATTGTACTATGCAGTAAGATAGCTGCTGATGGTACATTTGTAAGCACCTGGGTTTATGCAGAGGAATCAGTGCCCTAACAAGAAAGAGTTTGTGTTCCTCCTTGAGTGGCAGAGCAAATCCATTGATAATGCTACCCAAAATCTCCAGAAGTTCAGCTATCCCATTATGCTTCTCAGTCTCAAAAATGAATTGATAAAATAGGTTGTTTATAGCCTTCCTAATAAAAGGCCGGTGCACCATAAACTTCCCATAAATGCGATGCAGGATTGTTTTTAGGTATTCTCGTTCCCGGGGATCTTCTGAGTCAAAGAGATCTAGCAGCTTCAATACAAATGAGTGATCAACAAATCGCTTAGCTAATTTTGCATCTGTTTCTGGAGAGGCAACAAATCTCAAAAATAGCTCATAGACAATCTGCAAATGTGGCCAGGCGGGATCCATTGAAGGCTCGTCCTCTTCAACGTCAAACGCTTCAATGACCTTGTTTTCTCTTTGCAGTGCAGAAAATGACCTAAATAAGTTCAATGAAACCATTTTTACAAGTTCCTGCATAAGAACCTCTGAAAACTTTGCATTTGCTGAAGAAACATAATCCACTAGTTCTAGCAATGTTTGGCGCTTCACCTCTTTCTCTTTCAGATTCTTTGTAGGGTCAGTGAAGTCAAATAGAACAGAACACATGTGAAGCTTTCGGATGAACAAGTTCTGCTTCTCTGAGCTCGGAACATCCTTGAAACTCGGCAATGCCTCATAAGATGACATTGATATACCATTCATCTTTGACTCCACACCTTTAGATGTTTTACTTGCCTGATTCTGATTTGTGTTTGGGCTACCATGGAAGCCAGGAGAAGATGCATGATTGTGCTTTCCAGACCTATTACTAACTGTGTCACCCTTTTTCACACTGGTCGATGCAATAGAAATTGCAGGATCCACTCCCTTATGGTCTCGATGCTCATTGGACTTGGATGATTTCAGCGGAATTTTCTTCAGAATTTGTTTAAACATTTTTCATACGGTAGAACAATTCAGTTCACTAAATCCAGTACACACAAGACCTGACTTCAAGACAATTAAGAAGGATAGCCACAAAGTGAAAACCGAGTGCATCAAAAGTATGCCAGCTAGTTCTCCAAGGTTAACACAATCAGCAATCTGAGACACGTCTGTCGTAACAGAACTGAAACATGTTGGTGAATTTGATAATAAAAATGGTACAATTTGGATAGTAACTGCTCAGTCTATAGCAACCAACTGAAAGGGAAAAACTCCACCCTTACGCCCCAATGCAGAACGTAGAGTTAGCCACTTCACTAACACAAACACAAACAAAGGAGAAACAAATTCAAAATTTGGACTTGAATAAAACCCTAAATCAGGCACTATATTCCAACAATCGAGCTTATAACCTAAATTCCAGAAGACCAATATTCGAAAATGTATCGATACAGCGAAGCCAGAATTAAAAAAGATAAGCATTTCATTTCAAATTGAAAGATCAACGGAAAAGTCTATCATCCTCCACCGAAAAAAAAAAATATATATTTATATATATATCCAGGGAGACGAACACGAACAAGCAGGAAAAGCCGGGGCGATATTTTGTTGTTGGAACAAGCCGAAATTAGCACCAATCATGAAGATAACAAAGCAGAAGATAAATTAACGATGAGAAAACCTAAAATCGAGAAACGAAAAGGATAGATGCGGAAATCGGGGCATGCACAGGGATTAAGGGTTCGAAACGAATGCAAGGTCGCATAAGCAAGAGATAAAATTGAGAATCGAGATGGAGAACAAGGAAGTAAGGGAGAGCGAGAGAAAGAAGGAAACTTACAGGGGAGTAAAGGCACAGGCGAGAGAAAGAGAGGAGAGAAGGAAACGGCCTCGCCTAGGTTGTGTTCTGGTTTTCGCCCAATTCACTTCTCCCTTCAATTTCCAGGCTTAGTGTTTTGTCTCCTTGTCCAACCAGGTATTTCTGAGTCCCACAAAAATAATTTTTTTAGATAAAAAAAATTTAAAAAAAAATTGGTGTTTTGTACCTTTTAAACATTTGATTAGTCCATTAGACCATCCGCAACTATAAGGTTACCTCTTATTCAATTTTTTTTTCTCTCTCCCTATAAAATTTTGACATCTCATTTATTTTTTCTTTTAAATAATTTTTCACTTTATCAACATCTTTCTTTAAGGTTTTCATATTTTTACTCCACAACCACCGTGAGTTTACCTCATTCTTCTCTTTTTCCCATTTATTTATACCCAATATATGATTTCCACCAATCATAATATTATTAGTTAAATAAAAAACATAAAAATAAATAAAGCATCATGTTTTTGCACATGGTTCAAGGCACTTCCTACCTCTCCACACCAAGGTAACCCCTTTCATTTATTTACCTTAAGGTTTTGCCTACAACCATGGGGTTACCTTTTAACAACCTTAAGGTGAGCAAAACCCATGGTTGCTCATGTTATTAGCCTCTTTCAATTGTTTTTTAAGCGTCCTAGACCCCTTTGAAAGTTTTTTAGCCCGATGTACCCCATCCCCTTCTCTCTCTTTGAACCCACGAAGGGCGACTTCTTGAATCAGATGCAGATCTCCGACGACGCTTGGGAAGCCGAGGCTCCTCTCCCTCAATGGATTCCGCACTAGCGGCGAAATCCTCCGCAAATAGGTCTCCTGATGGCTGGAATCTGTCCTCCAGAAGATCGATCTCGTCTTCACCGACAACTTGTTCCCGGCACGGGGAAGTCCTACTTCGAGGGGATCTTCGATCCGCCTTTCTATGAGTGGTTCCAATTCAACGAAGTAAGCATATTTTGCAGATTTTTGGGATTTTATTTAGGTATTTTTGTTACTTGTAGGTTGAATCGGGATTTTATCTAGGTTTTTTGTTACTCGTGGGGAAGTCCGAAGTTGTAACGGCCCAGATATAAATACCCGAGTTACGTTTCGAATGTCGGATATCTTCGTTCGGATCTTGCAATCCAGGTACGGGTCAAGGTTTCAAACCTCTTTAAACATTAGTATGAAAGCGGGGATTTCGAACCCCAAAACCATCGTAGGGTCATTGGGTACCCTTAATTTGTCCTAATGACTAAGTCGTAGAAATTCATTTAAGGAAGCAGAACGGAAAACGAAAATAAGATACATCCTGCCATGGTAGAGCCGGGTCAAACCAAAACCATAAGTATAATTGATTACTACTTAGCCAAGTTAGCGGGTTAGACCGGTTCTTCGATTTCGCCCAAGGAGATTTCCCGTCATAGAAGCATGGAGCAAGCAAGAAGCAAGTACCTAACACTATCCACGAAGTCAGGCCCAGTATTCGCCTGCGGGCCCTAAAGACCGCGCTGAGGTCATATAACATGCCTATACCTAAATAAAGGATGGTCTAATGCAATACAGGATTTAAACACACAAGCCTGCTTTCATCATATATAATAATATGCGGAAAAACTATAAAGGGCACAGACAATGTCAAGTGGCATATCCCTCTCCTACCTTTGCACCCCTTCCCGTTAGTGCAGAGATTGGCCAGTTCGGTGCTATAGCATAGCAATCTCATCATATATGTGCACATAATAATATCTCATCATATCACCATCATCTCAACGCTCTCCCGATGGTGTTGGGCTATCATATCATGCTCATATCGACGCAACTGACTTAGGGCAAACCCGATGAGGCTAGGCTACCCTATGACCCAAGCAAAGACTCTAGAACTTCACAGATAACGACCATTCTGTTTTCAAACACACCAAGTAGCCAAATGCTCATTCACAAATGTAATACTAGCATGATACTAAATGGCAGGCTTTATCATACGCAACACCTACACACTACATGACACATCAGGAAGGAGGTACAGGTTGCTGACTAAGTCCCGTAGGATACTTACCTCGAAATGTCGAACAACAAAAGATAACGCAAGAAGAGTCCAACCAACAATAGACACCTATAATAATGTATAGAGCTGGCAAGTTGGTCGTTAGGGTCGGGTTCGGGTCAGGCTTGCTCGGGTCGGGTCAATTTGGGTAAAATTTATGGTCGGGTCGGACATTGGTCGGGTCGGGTTCGGGTCGGGTTTGTTCATAATGAATTTTAGATTGGTCGGGTTTCGGGTTAAGTCGGGTCATGCCCATTCGGGTTCGGCTCAAAGCGGTTCGGTCTCGTTCGGGTTTCGGGTTAAGAGGCTGGTCGGTCTCATTTGAGTTTCGAATCAAAGTGGGTATAGCGGTATAGTTAGTTTGAGTTTTCGGTCGAATCATATTCGACCCGTTTGGGATTTGGATAATTAGGTTGATTTTGACTCGGTTGAATACTTAAATATGTAATTTACTTAAAATAAATAATTTTAACTCGGTTGCATACTTAAATATGTAATTTACTTAAAATAAATGATTTTGACTCGGTTGAATACTTGAATATGTAATTTTGACTCGGTTGAATACACTTATTGTTATTGACTCATCGGTTGTCGACCGATTTTCAAAAAAGTCTGATGCGGGACCATCTTCTACAGCTCCAGACACACCCATCATTCTTGGAGAAGGACCAATGACTCGAGCTAGAGCTAAGAAGCTTCAGAGAGACTCATTCAACTTTGTGAGTCATGCTTTGTTCTCGAGCAAGGTTCAATTCCCCGAGCCTACATTGAAGACCTATATGTGCATAGGGATTCAAGATGAAGCTGATCCACCTTAAGCTATGTCGATTTTAGCTAAGTGTTGGAACATCTCTATTGGGCCGATTTTGGGCTTATTTAAGTTGTTAATTTTAAGACCTTATTTACTTATGTTTTAGGTGTTATTTTCTTAAGTCCATTAGATGTTAGTTTTATCTTATTCTATCTTCTTTTTACTTAAGAAAACCGGCCCAGCAGATCATATGGCCTATATATTTCGGTTTCTCCTATGTAGAACAATTGGAACATTTAGAATATAGTTTTACTTCTCAAAGAACGTGTGTTGAAACACTTGAGAGTTGCTGGCCAAACTTGAGCAGTGCTCGTTGGTCATTGATTGGTAATCTCAGCTTGGTTTGCTTTGCCGTTCATCAACTTCGCAAGACTTGGTGATCCGAGTATCCACAAGCCCCCTCCTTGTGCCTCCAAGTTGTCCGCTTGGTTGTGTAGGGTTGTAGAGGCGGGTTATATAGTCATTGGTATTGGTTTCTACCCTCTGAGGAGGCCTGGGGTCTTTATCTTGTTCTATATAGATCGCATCAGTCCTTATCGGTCATGTCTTTCAATTCTTGTTCTTAAATTTCGAGTCTTGCTTTGTTTCTTGTCGTCGAGTCTTGTTCTTGTTATTGTCGATCTCGAGTATAACCTGTTCTTGAGATTCTTGTCGACATCGAGTTGTGTTCTTGAAGTTCTTGCTGCGTCTCGCTTTGAATCTTGGTCGATCTTGATCTTCTTGATCGAGTTCTTGGAGTTTCTTTGAGTCTTTCATTGCCGCGTCTTTGTTTCTTGTTTAGTTCTTGCTTGTTGTCGAAAATCGGACCAACCTACGGCTAACCCCGTATCAAATTGGCATCAGAGCCTTGGTTTCCGACATCAAGATTGAGTCTTTTTCTTTTCCTAAACACAAAAATAGAGTGAGTTCTTGTTTTGGTTATTTACTTCTTGAATTCTTTATTTGATTCTTGCACTAATCTTGAGTTTGTGGTTGCATAGCCTAAACACAAAGCCTAGCCGAGACCGTGGAGTTGACCAAAGTGGTGCGCACAGCCCTTGTGAGCACCCATAGCCGACGGCACTTGTGTCCCCAAAGTCACAGCTTGGCCGACCCATTCACATTACCACAAGAAACCCTAGTTTGCTATCTTTTCTATCTTTGTCTATCTATTTTATCTTGAGATATTTTGTTTTATCTATTTACTTGCCTGATTAAAAATCTAATTTGTGGTAGCATAAATTCCTTTTATCTATCATATATCTCATAAAGGCTTAGATAAATATACTTACCAAATTTATCTCTAGTGTGACTATATATTTATCTTAGGGCTGAAATTTTTATCCTATATCACCAAATCATCAGATTTTTGAGTCCTATATCTTATTTTGAGTCTTTTCTTGCATTAGTTTCATATTTAAAAAAAAATCAGATAAAAAAAAAGAGATTGAACTTAGACCTAGGAGGATAAAATTCTCTAGGGGCAAAAGTAAGTCAAAAAAAAAAAGGAAAGAGTTTGTTGATCTAGTGCAAGAAAGCTCCCAAGGACAAATTGGTGAACCCTTTTCTCAGCCCTAGTCGACACACCCATATCCTCAAAACACATACCTTTCTTGAAAATTGAAACCCTACCCTGCAACTACAACGTCCTAACTTAAAGGTTTTCAATCAAAAGAGGTAAATTTTCAAGCTTTCTTTTATTTTTCTTTCTTTTCTATTTGTGTCAAGTACTCTATTGCCTTGATCGAGTACTGTTGTGTGTCCATAGCCATTGTCGAGTGCTTGAATTGCTTGTGTCGAGTGTATTTGACTCCTGTCGAGTATACCTTTGCTTGTGTCGAGTACTTACTGTAAAGACCGGGAAATTTTAGAATATTAAATTATTAAAATAGTGATTATAATCATTCCGATTTCTAAGATTTGAGAGGTTTGGAATTTCCGTCCCTGAGCTATTGGTTTAATTCTAAATATTTCAAAACGAGTTCCGACATTATTTAATTGGAAATTTAAAATATGTTATACTCTGCTTTTATATACTGAAAATTTAAAAATAATGTTCGGATTTCATTTATTAAATTCGGATTTGGAAAATTGAGGAGTATTTTAAACGCATCGGGATAAGGTTTAATTGTCGGGTACTTGGAGATATATTTTTCGGGTAAATTCAAATTGGGAATTGGGACCACTTCATGGGTTGTCTTGTTCCCCTTTTTGTAAATTCTAGCTTTGTCCTACCCTTAGAGCCAACAAGCCCCACGCCACACGCCACCACCCTCCCTCTCTCACCATGCTTCTCTATTGCAGGCAAAATGCCAAATTCCCTCTAGCAACCCTCCCCTTCCTCATCAAATTGGAATACAAACGCACAATTCCTCCTCTTTGAAGGCAGACAACAACCCCACAAAACACCACCCTTTCTCTGATTTCCTCAGACCACCGAACGCCACCACCGTCACTTATGCCTCTCCTGTTTCGAAGCCAAGGAACTGAGCCACAGCAATCCACGCCACCATCAGCCTCTTCCTTCTCCTCCGGTTCCGAGCAGCAAGCAGCCACAACCGCTAACACCAGCAACCACCACCATCGCCAAATCGCATCTCCTTCCCCTGTACATTTCCTGTCGAGCAGTAACAACACCTCACAGCTCCTCTTTCCTCCCTCTGTCCAAGCCAGAAGCAGTTCCCCAACCTACCCGGCGAGACGAGCAGCCCGGAGCCCCCGTCGAAGCCGCGCCGTCGAGTCTCCTTCTCGCCTGTTTTCTTCGGTTTTGATCGGTGAATCATCCGACTCTGTTTTCCGACGCAATAGCTGCGTAAAGAGCTTCATTTAACCTCCCTTCATCCACCCCAGGTCCGTTGGAGTCCCTTCCACCATCGCCGACATCGAATCGAACCCCGACGGTGTTCTCCGGCGAGATCGAAGCCCTTCGGTAAGCGCACTCTCCTCTTCTCCTTCTCGCTCGTTTCTTGGCCCTGGGACGTCGGGACGGGGAGTCGGAGATCCTGTGAGGGTCGGAGTGAGAGCGCACCGCCGGCAGGCCGGATTCCTCTTCTCTCTTCCTCTTCCGCTTTGTCCGTCATCGTTGCAGGGTTTGTTGGGAGGTAGAGGACAGGCCTGAGGATCCCCTTCTCTTTTCTTTTTGGGTCCGGGCTTGGGCCTAACTTTCAGAATCCAAATCCACTTCTTCCGAGTATGGGTCGGGTCCTCTCTTCCTTCAGCTTCCAGGATGGGTTTAAGGGAAATCGGGTATGGGCTTCCGGGTTGGGCTGAGTCCGGGTTGTACTTCAGGTCGCCAGATTGGGCTTTTCTTTTTGGGTTGTGATGTTTTAATTGTTGTTACATTGTTATATGTTTATGCTATGTGTTATACTTATGTTATTATACATAGTTATATTATTATGATTTTGTGATTATATATTTTCTGAAAAATTGGTATATATTATAAAAGTGTTTTAAAATAGTATTATTTGATATAAATATATTTATGATATTATGAGGTATTTTAATAGATGTTTATTACATGATAACGTAGTCAAGTATTGTTGCTTTCTAAATGCGGATTGTTAAAACGGATTTATTTTGGCGTTTGAATTAGACAGTTATTGTTTGATAAAATATTTAACGGGTCTAGGTTTTGAAATAAAAATGTCGGAATTAGTTCTATTATATGATTTTGAGAAAATTTGGTTTTAAGGTTTAAATGGTTACTGTCGGGATTCCTTGTCCTGGCTTGATGATGTTGGTTTTGAGAAGGAAGTTTGAAAATACGGTTGATATGAATTTATCAATGGATTGGATTGGAGGTAAATGATTTTGGTTGATGTTGATCATATCGAAAAGGTTTTAGAAAACGATTTTACTATCGGGTGGTTTTGAGTATGTTGAGAACTTGGGTTTCGTACGTATAATGTTGGTTTGGTAGCTTACGGAAATGGCTTGATGATAGGTGTGTATTGCTTTTGGATTGCTTTGGACTTGCATCTGGGCCCTTGCTTGTATAATCCTGCTGTTCTGCATCTTCAGGTAAGTTCCCTAGGGGGCTTACTCAGGTTGGACATTCATGCTTGTTGTTGCATTTTATGTTAGGTGTTGCATATGCATAAAATCATGCCATGTAGTATCCTATTTAGGTTGCACTAATTGAATGAGCATCTGCTTACTTTATGCGTTTGAAACAGAACGACCGTTATCTGTGATAGTCCTATAGAGTCTTTGCTAGGGTCATAGGGTACCCCAGCCTCATCGGGTACCTTGAGTCAATCGAGTCATGAACTTCCTTATATTATGAGATGCCTGCGGGCTTTATTGTGGAGCGGGTTGGGCATGCGTGCCGCCCGATTATGATGGAATGCATTCACGAGCTGGCCAATCTCCGCCCTATCGGAAGGGGGTGGAGGTAGGAGAGGGATATGCCACTTGGCATTTTCTTGGGCCCTTTACAGTATTTTTACACATTATTATAACTAGGAGCATGCTAGTGTGTTTGACTTTCATACTGCATTAGAGCATCTTTATTAGGTATAGCACATACTATGTGGCCTCAGCGAGGACTGCCGGTCCCGCATGAGTGGCTCGATCTGACTCCTTTCCCCGTTCTTTTTTTTTAAGGTATTTTCTGCAGATCTTGTTTGCTCCTTGCTTCTGTGACGGGAAACCCTTTGGCGAATCGAAGAACCTAGCTAATATTCTAACTTGGTAAAATGGTAATCACTTGCTTATGATTTGGTTTGACCCGGCTTTGTCGTGGCATTTGTATCCTAGTTTTGCTTCCGCTTTACTTTCGGTTGAATTGGATTTTGCGACATAGTCTTAGGACAGGTAAAGGGTACTCAATGGCCCTTCGAGGTTTTTAGGGTTTGAAGTCCCTCCTTCTACTAATCTTAAATGAGTTTGAAACCTCGACCCGTACCTGAATTGCAAGATCCGAACAAGGGGTTTAATCCCTTGAAACGTAACCCGGAAATCATGATTCTGGGCCGTTACACTTACAGCCCTTGTGAGTGCTTGTTTGAGTCTGTCGAGTACTGATTTTGCATTGATCAAGTGCTCTCCTTGTTGTGTCAAATTGATTTCTTGCAATTACCCATCTGTTTTGCTTGAATCAAGGTGTTTGCTTACATCGAGTTCTCTATAGCCCTTGTTGAGTACTCTTCTGCGTTGTTTCATTCATTGCATACTTTGATTGCTTAGTCTATTGCTTGGTTGTTGATTTGCCCAAAGCGGATTGCCCTAGCAAGCGTGATATATCAATCAGAGAGGGAGTGAGAGCGAAACACAATTGTGAGCTGTTTATAAGTTTTACTAACCTTTAACATATTTCTTTGTTTCTTTTCTCTTTGTTATCATGTCTAATAATCAGGACCCTAACAATGAGAACAACCCCAACAATGGGGGTAGCTCGAGTGCAACCGTGACACCTGAGCAGTTCAACAACTTAACTAACACCTTGACAGCCATATTAGACCGATTGATAGCCTTAGAAGCAAGGCCGAGTGGCTCTACTACAGCTGGTGGTCAAGGTAATCCTAGGCGTGAAGAGACGCCTCAAGATGAAAGAGAGGTCATTAATCCTAACCCTATTCCTAATCCTAATCCTCATATTAATGTTAATTTACAGAATCCTTTATTCAATGAAAACAACTCTCCACGAGGTGGGAGAAATGATCGGAATAATGGGTTTGTTAATGTGCAAGGTCAAGGACAAGGAAGGGGAAGAGGACGTGGCTATCAAGAGCAGTTCTGTTACTCGGAGCAAGATGATGACTTCCAAGAAGAGGAGTATTGGGAGCAGCGCCCAAGACGAAATCAAAGAGGAAATCAGAACCGACCACCTAGGTACAATGATGACGACGGCATATGTAAGGTTAAGGTAAAGATTCCTCCTTTTGATGGTAAGACTGATCCAGATGCTTATTGATGGACGGTTTTTAGTCGCCTAAACCGTATCAAAATAAATTCGAACTTACTAACTAATGTAGCGTGGTAAGCACGAGTCGATCCCACAGAGAATCAAGTTATTCCTAAGTTAAGTTTATTTACCAATTAATAGAAAAAGGGGTTTGGGTGTGATGAGAATAAGAAATAAAATAAAATAAACTATAAACAAGTTAACGGAGATAATAATTAAGAAGATAGTTTCATCTACAAATATCCACTTTAGTTTGACTAGTTGATCCTTGATTCTTCTTCAAGATCTCTTTTCATCCTATTATTGTTCCTGTCCTGATCTTGTGTAAATTACTAGTCCTACGAGTCCTAGTAACCCTTACTAATTAGATAACCTTAACACGGTCAAGATTTAACCTAATAGTAGCATTAAGATTAAGGATTAACCAGGATATATGCAACACCAAGCTACGAGTCAGCATTTAACATATAATTGATTCTCTACACACCAGTTTAGTCCTACGAGTCCTAAAAAGGCATGATTGCTACTATGGATTAAGGTTCGCTACGAGGAATCTACAAAATCCTAGCAATAATCTCAACTAGTTGTACGGACTAGAAGAAATCAACAATATTCGCAAAAGAATCAATACGAATCAATAGAAATAGAACAAAAATAGAAATCTCACAACTTTATCAAATCAAAGCTTCAATCCATAAACGAAACGGAGGAGTTTAGATCTCCATGAAAATATGACAAAACACAATTAGGGTTTAGGGTTAACTAAAGTTAGTCGGCAGACGTCTACTTCGCTCCCATCTCCCGAATGAATGTATGTATATATAATCTATCCTAATATATCTAACTAACTTAAATCTAAAATATAATAATAATAATAATAATAATACTCCGTAACATATATATGAAAGTTGCAAGCCGAGTCATGATTCCTTCCGCCTCCTTCCATCAGCCCAAACGCATAACCGGCCCTTCTTGCTTATAATTTATAAAATGGTCCCAACCTTTAATTTCATACGATCCAACTCGAAAATACCTGAAATATATAAAAATACTAGTGTAGACTCCGAAAATCAAATAATACAAATTAATTATAAAATATGTAAAATATGCACGAAAATAAGCTAATATAATATACAATTATACTACTAAAATAGATCCTATCAAACTACCCCATGCTTAGACTTTTGCTTGTCCCCAAGCAAACTAATCACAAAACAAAGGTGAACTCAAAAAGAAAGACAAAGACTCAAAGAAATTTCTAAGAATGATCACTCATCAGTATGATTCTCATGGCTTCGGGAGTATTTATTATTTATTATGTTAAGCTCAAAATAATTAAGACACTATGAGACCCACATCCAACCTTTCATACTCATCGCTTTAAACTCAAATTAGGCTAAGGGGATGCTTGCATTCAGAATGTATTGAGCAATCAAAATCATTAAGCACACTTAAAAATTGTCATAAACACCCAGAGATTACTAGGCCTTTTCTATTTCGGATTTTCAATTAAGCTCATTTTTTTTCTAAACACTTTTTCTTCCTCTTTGCGTGAATTTTATCCTCCACAAATAGAATCGGTTACTAACCGTATTTTTTTTTCTCAATTCTTATTAGTGTCAAGTGAATTTTATCCTCCTCGAACATTTCTATCAAGCTTGGTTTATTGATGATTCTTTTCACTCGAGTGAATTTTATCCTCCTCGAGCGGTGTAAGTGAATTTTATCCTCCTTACACTCATCAACCCAACACATATCAAATCACATCAAAAATCACATCAATCAGATAACCGAATTTACTAGTGTTTTTCATCGGGGGTTTAGACATAGACATTAGAAATCATATAAAAGTTTAAAAATTGCTCTAATCTGAACACCCAACCAATAATCAAGTTATAACTAAAGCTCATAATCCAGATTATCTATGGGAATCCCACAAGTGTCGTTATTCAATTAGAATTCAATTTTATTAACTCGTAAGCCATGAAAAACCATATATCATCATCGAGGTCATACCAATCATAGAAACATCTCTATAACAAATAAAAAACTAAGACTGAATGACTTACTATAAACATGAGATAATTTTCAAACACCCTATAACGCAACCTATAATGCAATGAAATAGATAACAGAAAATGAAACATAAAACACATATATGAATACGGAGCTATACTTGAATTCCCCACCCCATGCTTAAAATCTTACTTTGTCCTCAAAGTAAATAAAAGGAATAAAAGAGGTAGAGGAAACTCACAAAATAATCAGGCATTCCGGGCAACCATTTAGGACAAGAAGAAGTAGGGTTGTAGCCTCTGAACAGTCTAAGAAATTCAGCAACTCATCAAATTATAGAACCTGTCCAATCACCACAAACAACAAAAAAAAACAAGCCAAACTTGCATAGCAATCAATAGCAGATTCAATTCAGTAACAAAGGAATATCAAAGCATAAAATTCAGCAAGCTAGGTGACTATTCCTAAGTACTAACACCTTTAAAATATGATAAAAGATCAGAAATTACAGCCCTATGTGTTCAGCAGAAACTGTCAGCAACTCTTGGATGCAATTGACATTTTTGAACCTTCTTGGAGTCGAAAAAATATAGGCAGTCTCCTTTGCAAAAGGTCCTAGCCAAGACACAAAGCAAAGAAAACATACAAGACAAAGCAATCCGACTTTCCAAGTACATATATCATCCAAGAACAAAGAACAACACCGACCTTCAAAATAAAATAAAAAAATCAGCCCCTACCAAAATCAGTCCGTGCAAGTCATGCTCAATCACTTATGACAAATTTAACACATCAAATTCAAGTGATTTCAGGGAGAAGAAACTAGCAAGCAAAGATTGAAACTTGTGCACCATCTCAAAATATATAGGCTTGTCCAAATAAAAGCAATCAGAAATCAGAGCAAGAAGCCATATCAAAGAATTCCTTAAAATCAAGTATGACATGAGCCAACTCAAGCAACAACTAAGCAATCGAATAAAAGTCAGCCCTATAGATCATGCTCATCCATATTTTACAAAGGAAATTCATGAAAATTGAAATGGACACAGAGGGCATGAGACAAGCACGAAAACAGAATTAAAAAAAACATGGACCCAATCACATCTCATTATCAAACAACCTAGTCAATAATAAGGCTTCGTCCAGTAGCCGGAACTTCAAATAATTATGTAGAAATCAACCAAAATTACCAGCCAAATTGATCAAGTTCAGCTATAAAATTCAATTAATTTTCACACTCGGTTCAACATAAAGCAAAAGGCTACCAAAGACATAATGAAGCATCGATGGGGCTGCAAAGAATTAAAGAATGGACCGAACGGGACCAACACAGCAGCACAAATGTGTCGATGATCAATCAGACTCAATGAGAGCATCACAGGAAACCCACATTCAAGTCCAGCAGATTGATCAACAACATACAGCAGATCCATAATTGAAAGCATTAGCTACTATGCAACCAAAAATCAAAGCAACAACCAATCTATAATTCAAGACAATCTATAATTCAAGAGGATATCAATCAACCCAACATCAAGACAGTAGATGTCACTCAATCTCGACAAGGAATGAGCAATTCAGATCAGCCCATGAATATGAAACCACAAGAATCGAAAATAAGATATGAGCCATTTCAACAAAATCAATTCATCATCCTCTTCCATAAATAACGAGAATCTCAATGAAAGGGTGAAAAAGGATGACATACCGATGGGAATTTGAATCAGATGCGCTCGGAATGTGGGAAGGGCGCCCATGGCGTCTTCTCCGATCGGTCCGGCCTCCTTAATGCTTCCTTGATGGCTCCGGCGGAGTGGTGGTGTGGCGGGAGAAGATGCGACCAGGAGAGAGAAAAAAGGCGGTCCTTGGGTTAGGGTTCCGTCGAGACAAGGGCGAAGGGGACGGTTGTGGCGGCTGGCGGCTTCAGATGGCCGAAGTGGCTCGATTGCAGACGGCCGGAGTGGGGGTCGGCAGCCGGAAGAGAGAGGCGGCGCTCAAGGAAGTTGAGATGGGAAGGTGCGGTGACGCGCCGGCTGGTCGAGGTGAACAGATGGTGATTGATGGCTACCGGAGATGGTGGCTGGCCCGACGGCGGCCTCGCGTGCATTGAAGGCGGAGGCGAGCAGGAGAGAAAGAAGAGGCGGAATGCGTTGAGGACAAAGGGCGGAACTGCGGAAGACCGAAGACCTTTACTTGATTTTTTTTTAACCTGCAGCTTAGTAAAAAAACACAAAAATGCTAAAAGTAATCCATAACGCTAAAAAAAATAAAATAAAATTCTAATCTTAGGTTCCTTCCAATCCTTACCTATCGGACATTGTCAAAGCCCTCAGCAGTCTGTCATATTCATGTGCACACATCTTACCCAAGACGTCATAACACACTAGTAAATTGAAATTATATAATATTATATAAGTTAAAAACTCTTTCAATTTATCAAAGTTATGACTCCCTACTGAGGGAATATGATACCACCAGTTCAGTTCCACTGGTGGCTTTTCAAAATAACAATTAAAAGGATCAAAATCATCACCATTACCTTCCAAATTGCAAAATTTTACCTTTATTACCTCTCGATCCTCAGCAGGTGGCTCTAGACATGGTTCATCAACGGGGGAGCTTGGAATGAATGCATCGGATGGAGTAGGAGACACAACACATGAAACCTCATGCGTCGACTCATGAGATTCCATATCAGGAAGTACTGGACCATCTTCTCCATCGGCAAAGAAACTATCGTTGTCTATGAACAATTCCTCCTCGTTATGAAACCAACTAGGAGGGAATGAATTAAGCACAATGACTTCGGCATGATCTTCCATTCTTGCATCCTTCACTGTCTTAGGAGATGACGGAATGGGTTGGCTTTCTTTATCAACTTGAGGGGTGACCATCTGCTCTGCTATTATCTCGCATAATGTTTGAGTAAGTTGGCTAATTTGTTCCCCCAAGTTTTTGATCCTCTCATCATTCTCCTGCATCGCTTGAGCATTCTCCTGTATCGCTTGAGTAAGGGCTTGGACTTCATCATCCAGGTATATGACAGAGTCCTCCATTGGTAGAGATATCGAAGTGAAAGATTCTTCCTGTGCAACATGGTAATCCATGTAACAGAAGAAATCCCACAACCCCGACAAACCTAACCGTGCTAGGCCTCCGTTACTCATGTACTCAGCAAGCGCTCGTGTCTCAACAGTCATCCCGTCAATTATGCAAACAATCATATCTCGGATGCTGTCTTGATAACCCTATGAATAACGAATGTCCACATATCTCTGCAATCTGTTAAGATATTGGTGAAAGTTCTCACCTTCAAACTGCAATAACCTCAGCATCTCAAAAGTTAGTAGCAAGGGTGTTATGAACCGTAAGATAGGTTCACAACAAATTAGATATATACAAAATTGATAAACACACAAAACAAAGAAATAAACTTTGATTCCCCGGCAACGGCGCCAATTTGATGGACGGTTTTTCGTCGCCTAAACCGTATCAAAATAAATTCGAACTTACTAACTAATGTAGCGTGGTAAGCACGAGTCGATCCCACAGAGAATCAAGTTATTCCTAAGTTAAGTTTATTTACCAATTAATAGAAAAAGGGGTTTGGGTGTGATGAGAATAAGAAATAAAATAAAATAAACTATAAACAAGTTAACGGAGATAATAATTAAGAAGATAGTTTCATCTACAAATATCCACTTTAGTTTGACTAGTTGATCCTTGATTCTTCTTCAAGTTCTCTTTTCATCCTATTATTGTTCCTGTCCTGATCTTGTGTAAATTACTAGTCCTACGAGTCCTAGTAACCCTTACTAATTAGATAACCTTAACACGGTCAAGATTTAACCTAATAGTAGCATTAAGATTAAGGATTAACCAGGATATATGCAACACCAAGCTACGAGTCAGCATTTAACATATAATTGATTCTCTACACACCAGTTTAGTCCTACGAGTCCTAAAAAGGCATGATTGCTACTATGGATTAAGGTTCGCTACGAGGAATCTACAAAATCCTAGCAATAATCTCAACTAGTTGTACGGACTAGAAGAAATCAACAATATTCGCAAAAGAATCAATACGAATCAATAGAAATAGAACAAAAATAGAAATCTCACAACTTTATCAAATCAAAGCTTCAATCCATAAACGAAACGGAGGAGTTTAGATCTCCATGAAAATATGACAAAACACAATTAGAGTTTAGGGTTAACTAAAGTTAGTCGGCAGACGTCTACTTCGCTCCCATCTCCCGAATGAATGTATGTATATATAATCTATCCTAATATATCTAACTAACTTAAATCTAAAATATAATAATAATAATAATACTCCATAACATATATATGAAAGTTGCAAGCCGAGTCATGATTCCTTCCGCCTCCTTCCATCAGCCCAAACGCGTAACCGGCCCTTCTTGCTTATAATTTATAAAATGGTCCCAACCTTTAATTTCATACGATCCAACTCAAAAATACCTGAAATATATAAACACACTAGTGTAGACTCCGAAAATCAAATAATACAAATTAATTATAAAATATGTAAAATATGCACGAAAATAAGCTAATATAATATACAATTATACGACTAAAATAGACCCTATCACTTATATTGATTGGGAAATTAAAATGGAGCAAATCTAGAACTGTCATAATTTCTCAGAACCTAAGAAAGTACAACTAGCTTCCCTAGAATTTCAAGGTTTTGCATTAATCTGGTGGGATAATCTTGTTAAAGAAAGAAGAAGATCCCTTGATGCACCTATTGCTTCTTGGGAACAACTAAAGGTAGTAATGAGAAATAGGTTTGTACCTCAACACTATGATAGAGAGCTACTGAACAGATTAGAAAATCTAAAACAAGGTAGCAAAACTGTTGAGGAAACATTCAATGTTATGCAAGAAGCCATGGCTCGAGCTAATGTAGTAAAATCTCATGAGAAAACTAATGTTAGATATCTTAGAATCTTACATCCTGCTTTAGCTCATGAAATTGATTATTTTCCCTATACTACTCGTACTGATTTATTACATTTAGCTATGAAAGTAGAGAAGGGACAACGCTACAAGAGTCAAGGCAACAAGATGTCGAGTGGCAACCAGCAAGGATGCTGGGCTTTAGAGAGCGAGCTCAGCAGCCCCAAGGGAGAAGTGATAGCCGACAGCCCCAACAGCCCCTCGACAAAGGATAGGGTCCATGGAATGGACGAGAATCGTCTAGGACATCTACTGGTCCCAAAGGGAGTAATCCTAACCCTTCTACCCTTCGTTCTAGAGATATAGTATGCTTTAAATGTCAAGGTAGAGGTCATTATATGAATGATTGCCCTAATAAGAAAACTCTCATGGTTAATCACTTAGGAGAATATGAATCTGAAAATTCTTGTGATGAACATGACGAGCATGCTAATGACAATGATCAGAACCTAAACCTTGCTTGCTATGATAATGATGATGATGAGGTCGAATATGAACATGGAGAGTCTTTGATTGTTAGGAGAGTTTTAAGTGTTGTTCCTGCACCATGTGATGATAATCAAAGAGAAAACTTGTTTCATACTCGTTGTCTAGTTAAAGGAAAGGTTGTTAATGTGATCATTGATGGAGGTAGTTGCTGTAATTTAGCTAGTCAAGAAATGGTTGACAAACTGCATCTATCTACTGTCCAACATCCTAGACCTTATAAATTGCATTGGATGAATGATTGTGGAAATCTGAAAGTGAACAAGCAAGTTAAAGTGCCATATTAAACTAGGACATTATGAAGATGATGTTTTATGTGGTATTGTGCCTATGCAAGCTTGTCATATTCTATTAGGTCGTCCTTGGCAATTTGATCCTAAGGTCCAACATGATGGTCATTCTAACCGATATTCCTTTACTTTTCAGGGAAAGAATGTCATTCTCAAGCCCATGACGCCTACACAAGTGGCTGATGAGATTGAGAAGCGCAAGGTAAGTAAAGGTGAGTTAGATAAGGTGGCTCAGTCGAGCCAAGTGGATCCCCCTAACCGGCCTAAAGGTGTGCTTTTAGCTTCTAAGAGCACATTCTTAGACGATTATGCGGATGGAGAAACCACCCTTATGCTTCTTATTAAAGGTTTGGACATGTTAAGTGAAGAGCTTAAAGCTTCTCTTCCAGCAAACATACTCAGCCTATTAGAGGAGTATAAAGATGTGTTTCCCGATGAAATACCACCAGGTCTACCCCCTATTCGTAGAATTGAGCATCAAATTGATCTTATTCCGGGGGCTGCATTGCCTAATAGGCCTGCGTATCGTATGAATCCCACTGAGACCCAAGAGGTCCAAACCCATGTCCAGGAACTGTTGGACAAGGGTTACATTCGAGTTAGCTTAAGTCCTAGTGCTGTACTTGTGTTATTAGTCCCTAAGAAAGATGGTTCATGGAGAATGTGTGTAGATTGTAGGGCTATTAACAATGTCACTATTAAATATCGTCACCCTATCCCTAGATTAGATGATATGCTAGATGAATTGCATGGAGCTTCTATATTCTCTAAAATTGATCTTAGGAGTGACTATCATCATATTAGAATGAAAGAGGGTGATGAATGGAAAACAGCCTTTAAGACTAAGCTAGGCTTGTATGAGTGGTTGGTTATGCCTTTTGGTTTAACTAATGCACCTAGTACTTTTATACGCTTAATGAATCATGTGCTTCGAGCTTTCATTGGAAAATTTGTTGTTGTATACTTTGATGATATTCTGATTTATAGCAAGTCTTTTAATGAACATGAATTACATCTTAGAGAAGTACTTAAAACACTGAGAATTGAACACTTATATGCTAATTTAAAGAAATGTGAGCTATGTAATGAACAAGTGTCTTTTCTTGGTTTTGTAGTAAGCTCTAATGGACTGCGTGTTGATGAAGCAAAGATCAAGGCGATACAAGAATGGCCGACTCCCACTAACATTGGCCATGTACGCAGCTTCCAAGGACTTGCTAGCTTCCACCGACGATTTGTGCGCGATTTTAGCACAATCTCAGTACCTTTAATCGAACTCACAAAGAAGAGGAGTGAGTTCACATGGGGAGCAGCTCAGGAGGAAGCATTCAACATGCTTAAGGACAAGCTCACACACGCCCCCCTCCTAGCTTTGCCGGACTTCTCTCGACCATTTGAGGTAGAGTGCGATGCTAGCGGAGTTGGAATTGGTGGAGTTCTTATGCAAGAAGGTAAGCCTATTGCTTTCTTTTCTGAGAAGTTGAAAGGTGCTAGTCTTAATTACTCTACCTATGATAAGGAGTTATATGCTTTATATAGGGTGCTTAAAACTTGGTCTCACTATCTATGGCCTAGAGAGTTTGTTCTTAAAACTGATCATGAGTCTTTAAAACACTTTAAGAGCCAAGATAAGCTTGATAGGAGACATGGTAGATGGATGGAGTTCATTGAAACATTTCCTTATGTGATTAAGTATAAGAAAGGCAAAGACAATGTGGTTGCTGATGCATTATCTAGAAGACATGCTTTAGGAGCTGATTTCGAGTCTAATGTGTTAGCTAGGAGACATGTTCTTTTAACCACTTTGGATTCTAGAGTCTTATGCTTTGTTTACATAAAGGAATTGTATGAATCTGATTTGGATTTTGGAGAGGTCTTTCGAAAATGCTTAGAAAAGGGTCCAAATGACAGCTTTTATATACATGAAGGATTCTTATTTTGAAAAGATCAAGTGTGCATTCCTAGATGTTCTCTACGATTATTACTTGTTAGTGAAGCCCATAGTGGTGGCTTAATGGGACATTTTGGTAGAGATAAGACATATAATACACTGAAATCACAATTTTATTGGCCACATATGCTTAGGGATGTAGAACATTGCCTTAAGAGATGCATAGATTGCATAAAAGCTAAAGCTAAGCTTATGCCCCATGGCCTTTATACACCACTGCCGACCCCCTCAGCCCCTTGGGAAGACATTTCCATGGATTTTATAGTTGGGTTGCCTGGAACTAAGAAGGGGAGAGATTCTATATTTGTAGTGGTTGATAGATTCTCTAAAATGGCTCATTTCATTGCATGTCATAAAACTGATGATGCTACTAACGTTGCTAATCTATTCTTTAGAGAAGTAGTTAGGTTGCATGGCGTGCCTAAAACCATTGTTAGTGATAGAGATGTGAAATTCTTAAGTCATTTTTGGCGTACTTTATGGAGTAAATTGGGAACTAGATTGCTATTCTCTACTTCTAGCCACCCCCAAACTGATGGCCAAACTAAGGTGACTAATAGAACCCTTTCTACTGTCCTAAGAGCCATTATTAGGAAGAATTTGAAACTTTGGGAAGAAGCCTTACCTCATGTAGAATTTGCTTACAACAGAACCATGCATTCGGCTACTAAACTCTCTCCATTTGAATGTATGTATGGTGTTCATCCACTAACCCCTTTTGATCTTACTCCATATCCTATGAGAGACAAAGAATCATTTGAGGCAGGTAAGCATGTCGAGTTCATTAAGGAGCTGCATGAACGAACTCGTGAGAAGCTGAAGCTAAAGGCTGAATACGATGCTAACCAGGCCAACAAAGGACGTCGCTTGGTCACATTTCAGCCTGGAGATCTTGTATGGGTGCACTTAAGGAAGGAGCGGTTTCCAGAAGCCCGGAAGAACAAGCTGTCACCTCGTGGTGATGGACCATTGATAGCATGCATTTAGGTAGGCATAATAGGTTTTAAGATGCATTTCATTGATGGATTAAGCACGATTTGCATATTAGTTCTCTATGTTATCGGAGTCGGAATCTACACGCTTTTATTGATTATTTCAGGTAATGGTGGATCCGAGGAGGAGACATGAGTTGATAACGCATTGGATGAGAATGTCTAGTTGATCAAAGAAGCTTACATGAAGATCTCAAGAGGTCCTGAGAAGAAGAAGCGAGCCTAAACGAAGAACAAGTCTGCAGAAGTTGTCGCCAGACATGCTAAACTTGTTTTGCACTTTCTGGAGGCCTCGGTTGTCCGATTGACTATTATGACCATGCGTTGGAAAGCTCTTTCAGAGAGCTACAACTTTCCTGTTGAGAAGAAGAGCAAATTCGAGACGGATTTTCCAGGAAAGACCGATGTAGCGGCCGCCGCATGGTGTGCAGCGGCCGCCACCAGGGCCGATGCAGAGGAAATGCTGATGCTGCGGCCGCAGCATCCATGCGGCGGCCGCCGCATTTGCCGTCAGCACCAGTACGCTGCGTTTTGATTACTAAAAACCCTATATGCTTTTGTTTTGGTTCATGGCCGACTTTGGATCTTTTATAAGGCCAATTTTACTTTATTTCCCATTACTTCTATTCTATTCTTTTCATTAGACACTTTAGAGATTTTGAGCGATGTCTTCCATGAGGAACTAAACTCATCTATTCTGCCTGCAATTTGAAGCTTTATTTGGATTGATTGTGAGTTTCTAATTCTCGTTCCTTGTTTCCTATATTTGAATGCTTCAACTTCTTTGTGCTTGATTGTCTATTGTTTTATTCTATCTAGCCCGCGCAACTAGTTAGAATCAATTCAATTGCTAAGGTTTTGTAGATTCCTGATTGTGAACCTTAACCTAAGTAGCAAACTTGTTCCTTTAGGGCTGATTGAACTAATTGAATGAGTAGGAAGTTGAATGTGTTGTTAAATCCCTCTTTAGGGACTGCAAATACCTTGGTTAATCTCTGAGCTTAAAGCTATCAATTGGGTTAAATCATTCTTTAGGGACTTTTCGATTGATTAGGGTTTCTAGGACTGATTGGACTAGTAACTATATTAGGTCGGGACAAGGGCATTCGTAGGAAACTTAATAGGACGAGAAGAAGTTACAAGGATCGCTTCAATCCAATAAAGTGGAAAATTGTAGGTAGAATTACTTCTCCAAATTGTCTAAAACCAATTCCTTTACTTTGCTTTATTTATTTCGCTTTGATAAAAGGCGAATCTTTCACACACCAAAAACCCCCCAAACTGGTTACTTTGATTGACACTTGAAGCATACTTGAGTTACAAATTTCCCTGTGGATCGACCTCTTGCTTATTGCTATACTTGCTATATGTTTGAGTTTTCTTTGGCGGAATCAACGACAGGTTTTCCCTCCGTCAAATTTGGCGCCGTTGCTAGGGAAATTTATTAATTCTTGTGTGTTTTTAGTGCTGATTTTTGGTGTGGACCACTTACATGGTCTGCACTCTTGCTACTAACATATGTTGATGGTGAGGTTATTGCAGTTACCTGGAGAGAATTTTCATCAATACTTTATCAGACTACAGGAGTACATTAATGATGTTTATTCATGGGGATATCAAGCTAGTATAAGGAAAGTGCTTCTATGCATCTTTGATGGCATGACTGCTGAGACACGAAGTCTTACCGAGCGCCTGAGTGATGGAGGTTTATTAGATATGGGACTCTCGGAGATGTGGGAATTTTTCTGCTACATGGATAATGAATGTGCGCAAAACGAGTCACTTTCTCCAGTATCTCAAATCGTTGAGACCTCTGTTGCACCTCTTGAAGTCATTGTGGAAAATCACATTGAGAATATTGAGGAAGAAGACGCTCAATCTGATGAGATCATCCCTAGCTCGCCCATTGATGAATCAGGTCTAGAGCCTATTGCTGAGGCTACAAAGCAGGTAAAGGTCATCTCCTGCACTCGAGAGAATATTGGTGAATACATTGATCCATTTGACTGCTACTTTGACAAGCCACCAATAGAACTAAATTGGTGGTATTATATACCCTCTGTGGGTAGTCAAGCTCATGAATACAATAAGTCGAAACGGTTCTTAAATGTATTAATATTTAGTTTCAATTTATTTGTATGTAGTGCATGTTTGTTTGTTAGTTGTGCACAAGAGTTTGACAGGTTGATGAGGGCTTTGACTATGTCTGATTAGTGTCTTGAGCTTCAACAATACGTCGAGCCAACGACTTGAAACAAAGGCGCTTCTCGGGAGGCAACCCGAGGTAAGTTTTTCTTTCTTTTTCCTTTTTCTTTTCCTTCACCCTGATTATATTTGATTTACTTTTGTTGTCTTTATTGTTTCATTGAGGACACTGAAAATTTTAAGTGTGGGGGAGGCAAATTATATTTATATTATGTCAATTATGCTATTCTTAGGCCATGTTTAAACTTATGCACGACATGTTTAAAATTCTGTAATAGTTAGTATTTAATTTCTGTTGAGTTTATTTAAGTTTGTCTATTTTAATTAATTTATTTGTGCATTTTCGAAAAAAAAAGCCAAATTTCGAAAAATCCAAAAATAAGCATGCATTGCATACATATGTGTTTTTCAAATACCCATCTAGCTTAGTTTGTCCTCTAATTTAAATTTCAAGAATAATCATATAAATCTCATGGAGTTTTGGATGTTTTAGCCTTGTCTGTATTTGATTTTTGTGAAACATGAGCTAGCAAATATAATTGAGCATGTATGATTGAAGCTAAAGTATGATTGAAGTCCTAAAACATGACCCTGTGAGAATGTTTGGCCTTATTTGAATTATTTTGCTCAATTGTGTGAATTACTCTCCTTGTGTTGCTACCTCTTGGCATTGACTGCAGTATCTATTTTTGATATACCGATGCACATGTTTGCTGCTTGCGGAGTTTATGGTTATATTTGGAGTCTTTTGTTTGAATTCATGCATATTTAGTGAATAAGGTGGCAATGGTTGATGCACTTAGTAACCGGATCTACGCATGACACCCATGGGTATGATTCGCGCAAAAAGGTGTTGAAAACTATCCACTAGGAAAGAAAGCTTGATCATTGAGTAACCAGGTTCATTCATGACACCCATGTTTGCAACTTGCGTCAAAAGTTGTTCAAGTGAACTTCATATTAATAGGTTGAGGTGTTGATAGACCGGGGCCATTCATGACACCCATGTTTGCGCTTTGTGTAAGGAAAGCACCAAGACAAGAAAAAAGAAAAAAAAGAAAAAGAAAAAAAAGAGTGTCACATTTATTTAGTTGTCTTTATTGTGTCCCGCAAGTAATGACATTTCGGTAGATATTTGGTGATATGGTGGTCAATGTCTATGAGCTTAGTGCATTTTGGATTGAGTTGAGAGTTGTACCTTAAAGCCTAAACACATGAGTGAAACACATATTTCTGGTGAGGTTGGATGATGTCTACTTCTAAGCTTTGATCACTAAGATACATGCTATGACGTTTGTTTGCTTGATTTATGTTTTCACCTGCTATGATGTTGCTTTTTGATGAGGTTGAAACTTGAAGGGATTTCCTGTGGGATGCGTTGATTCATGTTCATTCTATCATTGCTTGAGGACAAGTAAAATTTAAATGTGGGGGAGTTTGATAGCATGCATTTAGGTAGGCATAATAGGTTGCATTTAGCTTAGTTAAGATGCATTTCATTGATGGATTAAGCACGATTTGCATATTAGTTCGATCTCTATGTTGTCGGAGTCGGAATCTACACGCTTTTATTGATTATTTCAGGTAATGGTGGATCCGAGGAGGAGACATGAGTTGATAACGCATTGGATGAGAATGTCTAGTTGATCGAAGAAGCTTACATGAAGATCTCAAGAGGTCCTGAAAAGAAGAAGCGAGCCTAAACGAAGAACAAGTCTGCAGAAGTTGTCCCTAGACATGCTGAACTTGTTTTGCACTTTCTGGAGGTCTCGGTTGTCCGATTGACTATTATGACCATGCGTTGGAAAGCTCTTTAAAAGAGCTACAACTTTTCTGTTGAGAAGAAGAGCAAATTCGAGACGGATTTTCCAGGAAAGACCGATGCAGCGGCCGCCGCATGGGGTGCAGCGGCCGCCGCCAGGGCCGATGCAGAGGAAATGCTGATGCTGCGGCCGCAGCATCCATGCGGCGGCCGCCGCATTTGCCGTCAGCGCCAGTACGCTGCGTTTTGATTACTAAAAACCCTAGATGCTTTTGTTTTGGTTCATGGCCGACTTTGGATCTTTTATAAGGCCAATTTTACTTTATTTCCCATTACTTCTATTCTATTTTTTTATTAGACACTTTAGAGATTTTGAGCGATGTCTTCCATGAGGAACTAAACTCATCTATTCTGCCTGCAATTTGAAGCTTTATTTGGATTGATTGTGAGTTTCTAATTCTCGTTCCTTGTTTCCTATATTTGAATGCTTCAACTTCTTTGTGCTTGATTGTCTATTGTTTTATTCTATCTAGCCCGCGCAACTAGTTAGAATCAATTCAATTGCTAAGGTTTTGTAGATTCCTGATTGTGAACCTTAACCTAAGTAGCAAACTTGTTTCTTTAGGGCTGATTGAACTAATTGAATGAGTAGGAAGTTGAATGTGTTGTTAAATCCCTCTTTAGGGACTGCAAATACCTTGGTTAATCTCTGAGCTTAAAGCTATCAATTGGGTTAAATTATTCTTTAGGGACTTTTCGATTGATAAGGGTTTCTAGGACTGATTGGACTAGTAACTATATTAGGTCGGGACAAGGGCATTCGTAGGAAACTTAATAGGACGAGAAGAAGTTACAAGGATCGCTTCAATCCAATAAAGTGGAAAATTGTAGGTAGAATTACTTCTCCAAATTGTCTAAAACCAATTCCTTTACTTTGCTTTATTTATTTCGCTTTGATAAAAGGCGAATCTTTCACACACCAAAAACCCCCCAAACTGGTTACTTTGATTGACACTTGAAGCATACTTGAGTTACAAATTTCCCTGTGGATCGACCTCTTGCTTATTGCTATACTTGCTATAGGTTTGAGTTTTCTTTGGCGGAATCAACGACAGGTTTTCCCTCCGTCAACCATTCAAAGTCAAGAGAAGAGTGGGTGACAATGCCTACCAATTGGAGCTTCTTGGAGACATGGGCGTGAGCGCTACATTCAACGTCGCCGATCTAATCCCTTACTTCGCTGTGGATGAAGACTTGGATTCATGGTCGAATCCTTTTCAAGAAGGGGAGGTTGATGCGGGACCATCTTCTACAGCTCCAGACACACCCATCATTCTTGGAGAAGCACCAATGACTCGAGCTAGAGCTAAGAAGCTTCAGAGAGACTCATTCAACTTTGTGAGTCATGCTTTGTTCTCGAGCAAGGTTCAACTGCCCGAGCCTACATTGAAGACCTATATGTGCATAGGGATTCAAGATGAAGCTGATCCACCTTAAGCTATGTCGATTTTAGCTAAGTGTTGGAACATCTCTATTGGGCCGATTTTGGGCTTATTTAAGTTGTTAATTTTAAGACCTTATTTACTTATGTTTTAGGTGTTATTTTCTTAAGTCCATTAGATGTTAGTTTTATCTTATTCTATCTTCTTTTTACTTAAGAAAACCGGCCCAGCAGATCATATGGCCTATATATTTCGGTTTCTCCTATGTAGAACATTTGGAACATTCAGAATATAGTTTTACTTCTCAAAGAACGTGTGTTGAAACACTTGAGAGTTGCTGGCCAAACTTGAGCAGTGCTCGTTGGTCATTGATTGGTAATCTCAGCTTGGTTTGCTTTGCCGTTCATCAACTTCGCAAGACTTGGTGATCCGAGTATCCACAAGCCCCCTCCTTGTGCCTCCAAATTGTTCGCTTGGTTGTGTAGGGTTATAGAGGCGGGTTATATAGTCATTGGTATTGGTTCCTACCCTCTGAAGAGGCTTGGGGTCTTTATCTTGTTCTATATAGATCGCATCAGTCCTTATCGGTCGTGTCTTTCAATTCTTGTTCTTAAATTTCGAGTCTTGCTTTGTTTCTTGTCATCGAGTCTTGTTCTTGTTATTGTTGATCTCGAGTATAACCTGTTCTTGAGATTCTTGTCGACATCGAGTTGTGTTCTTGAAGTTCTTGCTGCGTCTTGCTTTGAATCTTGGTCGATCTTGATCTTCTTGACCGAGTTCTTGGAGTTTCTTTGAGTCTTTCATTGTTGCGTCTTTGTTTCTTGTTTAGTTCTTGCTTGTTGTCGAAGATCGGACCAACCTACGTCTAACCCCGTATCAAAGTCATAATCGGAAATTCGATATTCGGCAAAACATCGTCCCTTTTTAAACATTTAAACCAATTGATCGGTGCTATAATTAAATCAAATCAATTGTACATTTAGGTTTTAACCTTATTTTATTTAGCAAGTTGCAAATGGACTTATTTGTGGTTTGACTATATCATTGACCCATATCATTTTCAATGCCCATTTCGTTTTTAGCTTTTGGCCCATTAGTTTTATATGTTAAAGTATAATCATAAACTTGTGTTAAAATAAAAAAAACATTTAACATTCAAGTATTAAAATGTTGATGTTAAATAACCATTTCAATTCGGGTCGGGTTGAGAGTCGGGTCGGGTTCAAAGTCGAGTCGGGTTCAGAGTCGGGTCGAGTTTGGGTCGGGTTGGGTTTATCCGTGTTCGGGTATGTTTCGGGTCGGGCCATGTTCGGGTCGGGTTCGGGTTATGAACGACTCCAGATTTTCGGGTCCCGGTCGGGTTCGGGTGAGTCGGGTCGAGTTTTTGGGTCGGGTCAGATTTTGCCAGCTCTAATCATGTAATTTCCATAAGCTACTAAACTAACAACCACGCACACAGAACCCAAGGTCTCAAACGTTTCCAAAACAAATCGAGGATAAAACCATTTCAAAGCCTTCCCGATACGATAAACACCAACAAGACCATTGATAACTCCCTCCCTTGATGAAAATTGGAATAAATGTTTCAAAGGCTTTGACATGTTGTTTGTGTCAAAGGCCTTGGAGCATTAACAGTTGATGAAATACAAAACCTGTCTTATTTGTCAGAATATTATTTAAATCTTAATATATACTTCCTTTATATTATATATATACATGTATGACTAATCTTTCAGGAAGTATTTTGAGTTTATATCTTTCCTTTGGCGCATATTGAGGAGATCTTATTCAAAGAGGATCATGACTTCGGAGTATCCATAAATAGAAGATCCAAGATCAAAGCCTGATTCGAAAGAGCCGTTGGTGAAGATCCTTAGGCGCCATTCCACGTCTATAAAGGAAAGAAAGAAGAAGACAGAAAATACACAAGTGCTACACGAGCTTTCATTTATTCAAGCAAGATCTGTCTTCCAAAGTGTCTCTCTGTTAGCGCTCAAGAGTTTGTTGTTTATTTCAAAGCCTTTGAGAGTCAATGTGAGCTTATAGGATATATTCATTTATAGTGTTACTCGAGAGTTTATAACTCGGGAAGTTGCACTAGGCTATTGATTTGTGAGAGTAAGAGGATTGTACTAGATAGCTGAGAGAGGTGGGGCTCTTCTAGATTGGTCTAGGACTCCAAGGGAACGTGAGTTGACTAGATTGCAATTGTATAAGAGAGAGGCTTCTTGGTGAGCTATTAGGATCCTAAGCTAAGCGAATCAATAAAGCCTTTTGAATCCTAGGGTTGTGGAAGAACCCTAGGCGGGGACGTAGGCCAAGTTCGTGCTGAACCTCGTAAATAATTACTCGTGTTCTTTACTTATTGCTTTACCTTATTTCCGTACTTGGTTCGATTGTCTAACTTTGTGATTCAGGTTTAATCTCAAAGGTTTTGGTACAAGCTCCAAAAGTCTTGAGACTATCTACGAAAAACGGGCATACTCTATTCAACCCCCCTTCTAGAGTATTTCTATATTACTTTGTTTTATATTATCGAACCTTCAATTGGTATCAGAGCTTTACTCACTGTTTTTGATCTGACAATCTTGTGAGTTTTCGATCATGTCTGGTGAAGCAAGCGGAGGATTTGCACAGGGAAGGTCCACAAGCAAACCGCCACTCTTTGTAGGAAACAACTTTGTCCACTGGAGATCTTTGATGAAGATGTTCATCATAGACCAAGATCTAGAGCTTTGGAACATTATAGAGAATTGTCCGAAGATTCCAGAGAAAGATGGACCAAATGACACCAAAGTTGCAAAGAAGGAGTCTGAATACAACCAAGCAGATCTTGAAACCATCTCCAAAAACTACAGGGCTATTAACTTACTTTATTGTGGTCTTAGCACTGATGAGTTTAACCGTATTTCATCTTGTAGGTCAGCTAAAGAGATTTGGGACAAGTTGGTCGTCACCTATGAAGGAACAAGCCAAGTGAAAGACACCAAGATCAGCATCTTCCTTCGAAAGTATGAGCTCTTCAAGATGAAGTCTGATGAGTCAATCAAGGCCATGTTCACACGATTCACAGAAATCACCAACAACCTTGACTCTCTCGGCAAGAGCTTTACCAACGTTGAGAAAGTGAGGAAGATACTGAGGTGCCTTCCAAAAGAGAAATGGGGTCCAAAAGTAACAGCTATAGAGGAAGCCCAGGACCTCACCACTCTACCCCTTGATGACCTTCTTGGGAAGCTGATCACGCATGAGATGATTCTTAATGAAGACGATGGAGAACTTCCAGCCAACACTAAGAACTTGGCACTCAAGTCTAAGAAGGATGAGCCCAAGGATGGATCTGATTCCGAAGATGAGGATGACGATGAGGATGATCCTTTTGCTCTTATCACAAGAGGCCTTGCTAGAATTCTCAAAATGAAGAAGCAATTCAACAACAAGGATGGATTAGAGTCTTCAAAATTTCGAGGTAAGCCTCAATACAACAAGTATGAAAAGAAGACTAAACCGTTGTCTTGTTTTGAATGTGGTGAAACAGATCATCTAGTGAAGGACTGCCCTGAAAAGACAAAGAGCCAGCCTAAGAAAGGTGACAAATGGAAGAAGAAAGCCATGGTGGCAACTTGGAGTGATTCCGACTCTGACTCCGATGATGAGAAGGCCAACATTTGTCTTATGGCCTCAGAAGATGGATCCCTCGATGAAAAGCTTGAACCTACTGTAAGAGAACTTATGGAAAGTCCAAAAGAGGTATTATCGGAATTCCTTTCCAATATGATTGCCAATGAAGAGAAGCTTATTGCCCAAACTAACATCCTTATTAAGAGAACTGCGGACCAGGAAAGAACTATTGAGGATCTGTCTATGAGGGTCAAAAGTCTTGAAGCTTCTTATTCAGGTCTTGACATTAAAGTCAAGACGCTTGACTCAGAGAAATCTGAACTCAAGCAAGATCTCTCCTCTCTAAGAAATGAGCATCATGACTTAGAGAACGAGAAGATCTCCCTGAATATTAAGATTCAAGACCAACAGACAGCCCTCATAAGTTTTACCAAATCCAAAAGTACTCTCGATAGGATGTTGGGTGAGCAACAAAGCTCTCTAAACAAAAGTGGTATTGGTTACAATCCAAAGTTTTTAAAGAAGCAACACATTACCACTTTTGTAAAGGCAAAAGGATGCAGAACCTCTCCTATATGTCACCATTGTGCTAGAAAGGGACATGTAAAAGAGACTTGCCCCTATAGAAGAAAGGATCCTTATATTATTCGCAATACATTTCCTGTTCATTTGAGAAAAGAACGGATAACACAAGTTTGGGTTCCAAAAGGCACTATTTTACCAAATATGGTTTACCCCAACAATGGATCCAAATTTGCTTATTGGTCTAGCCACAAATGTTGATGTTTGTCTTGCAGGAGATCACCAAGGTGAAAGATCACAAATGGATTATTGATAGTGGATGCTCGAGGCATATGAGTGGGAAGAGTTCTCTCTTTCATGATCTAAAGGAGCAATCCACGGGAACAATCACTCTTGGTGACAAAGGAAAATGTGAAATCGTTGGTATTGGTAGTGTTGGAAGTGATTCCAGCCATAGTATTAAAAATGTCTATCTTGTTAATGGTTTAAAGTATAATTTGTTTAGTGTCTCTCAATTATGTGATAGTGGCAACAATGTCAGATTTAACAAGAAAAGATGTATAGTGTGCAGAGATGATACAGGTAAAGTTATATTAACTGCATATCGTTACAACAACATATACGCCGTAAATGCTGATCAAGTGGCACAAGGAAGCTTAACCTGTCTAAAGGCTTTGACGGACGATCCAAAGCTCTGGCACAGGAGACTCGGTCATGTGAGTCCACATACACTACAGAAGCTTGTGTCCAAAGGGCTTGTAAGAGGGCTACCTGAGATGGACTTCAAAGGTATTGACATGTGCAATGCATGCACACGAGGTAAACAAACACGTAGCTCTTTCAAACCCAAAAAGGTTGTAAGTTCTTCTAGACCCCTTGAACTTTTACATATGGATTTATGTGGTCCCATGCGAGTCAAATCTCCCAATGGTAAAAAGTACATGCTAGTTGTTGTCGATGATTTTTTAAGATATACTTGGGTTGCATTTTTGAAAGAAAAATCAGAGGCCTTATTTGAGTTTTCAAAACTTTGTAAGGAGTTGCAAACTTTAAGAAACGAGCCCATAGTGTCAATTCGGAGTGATCATGGTAGGGAGTTTGATCAACTTCAGTTTGATTTGTTTTGTGCTAAATATGGCATCTCCCACAACTTTTCTGCTCCTCGGACACCTCAACAAAACGGGGTTGTGGAACGCAAGAACCGCACCTTAGAGGATATGGCCAGGACTATGCTTTTATAAAATGCATTACCTAAAACCTATTGGGCTGAAGCTGTTAACACAGCTAATTACATTTTGAATCGTTGTCTTATTCGTTCCATCTTAAAGAAAACTCCTTATGAACTTTTCAAAGGCCGCAAACCTCTTATATCTTACTTTAAACCCTTTGGCTGTACTTGTTTTGTTCATAACAATGGAAAAGATAACCTTGGGAAATTTGATGCGCGTAGTGATGAAGGTATATTTCTTGGCTACTCCACGAGTAGCAAAGCTTATAGAATCTTCAATAAAAGGACCCAGGTAGTTGAAGAAAGTATACATGTTATTTTTGATGAATGCAATGACGGTGCTTTGAGTGAAAGTATTACAGATATAGATCTTAACATCCATGAAGAGAACGAGGAAGGTGATGTTGCTGTTACCAAGAACACAGAGAAGAGAAACATGCAGGAACCGATTCTTAACACTGAAGAATTGACCCAAGGTGTTGAAGATTCGTCCAAAGCCCTTGGTGTCCAATCCAATAGTGTTGAGACGTCAGAAACTGCTGTAACTGAACCTAACAGGACCACGGAGTCAGATGTACTACAAGTCAATCCTACAAGTGTGACGAATCAAGGAGCTGAGACTAGCAAAAGGAAATTCAAATACTCCTCTTCACACTCTTTAAAGGATATCATCTCTGACCCTACTTCTAGTGTTCAAACTCGTTCTAAACTTAAAGATCTTTGTGCTTTTCACGCGTTTGTTTCTCTTATTGAGCCAAAGAAGGTAGATGAGGCACTTCAGGAGCCAGACTGGATCATTGCTATGCAAAGTGAGCTTAACGAATTTGAAAGAAACAAAGTATGGACCTTGAAGCCTAGGCCAAAGCATCAATCAGTCATTGGCACACGATGGGTATTTCGAAACAAGCTAGATGAGAATGGTAAGATTGTGAGGAACAAGGCCAGGCTTGTTGCTCAAGGCTACCATCAAGAGGAAGGTATTGACTACGAGGAGACCTTTGCTCCCGTAGCCAGGCTTGAAGCTATTCGTATTCTATTAGCATTTGCATCTTTTATGAGCATAAAGTTATATCAAATGGATGTCAAGTGTGCTTTTCTTAATGGTTTCTTAGAGGAAGAAGTATATGTGGCTCAACCCCCAGGTTTTGAAAGTTCAGAATTTCCTAATCACGTTTATAAACTTGACAAAGCGCTTTATGGTTTGAAACAAGCCCCAAGAGCTTGGTACGAGCGCTTGTCAAAATATCTTTTAGAAAATGATTTTAAAAGGGGGTTGATCGACAAGACTCTTTTTATAAAAACCAAAGGAAAGGACATTTTGGTTATTCAAATCTATGTTGATGATATATTATTTGGTGCTACTAACACATCTTTGTGCAAGGAATTTTCTAACATCATGTGCAGTGAATTTGAGATGAGCTTGATGGGTGAACTCAACTTCTTTTTGGGATTACAAGTTCATCAATCCAAGAAAGGGATCTTTGTCAACCAAAGCAAGTACACTAAGGATCTCTTGAAGAAGTTCAAGATGGATCAATCCAAGGCAACCAAGACTCCCATGAGCTCAACATTGTCTCTAGATCAAGACAAGACTGGAACAAGTGTCAATCAAAAGGAGTATCGAGGAATGATTGGATCTTTATTATATCTCACGGCTAGTAGACCTGACATCATGTTTAGTGTTTGCATGTGTGCTAGGTTTCAAGCTGATCCTAAAGAATCTCACCTCGTGGCTGTGAAGAGGATCTTTCGATATCTCAATGGCACTAAGGAGCTTGGACTATGGTACCCAAAGCAAAAGGATTTCACTTTAATTGGATATTCTGATGCATATTTTGCAGGCTATAAGGTGGATAGGAAGAGCACATCAGGATGTTGCCAATTCTTAGGAGCATCTTTGATCAGTTGGCACTCAAAGAAGCAAAACTCCCTTGCTCTATCCACTGCAGAAGCCGAATACATTGCAGCTGGAGCCTGTTGCTCCCAAATCCTTTGGATAGCTCAACAAATGCGAGATCTTGGCATCAACCTCAAAGGTATCCCAATTAAGTGTGACAATACAAGTGCCATATGTAAAGGTCCGGGTTTTAAAATTCTAATTTTACAGAGAAAGGAAAATCAAAATGAATTTAAAAGAAGAATTGAACGAAAACTCGCTAACTTGGATTTCATAACTCTTAAAGTGAATTCCGGCCTAATTTTGAACTTTTAAAGATCAATTCAATCTTTCACCTCGGGATTCAAAATTCCTTCGAATAGCGACATCTTGCTCGGGTTTTAGAATCTAATTGACCGAGAGAGCGGAATTCAAAAGACCTATCATCGGAAATTCAAATTTATAACTCGGGACCATGATTTCCGTCCTCTTTTACACGTTCTTATCCAAATCCCATCTCCAACTCATCTTGTCTTAATTTGGGTAAAGTTCTATCATCTCCTCCCCTCCCTCTCTTATTTTATTCCCTTCAAATTGTCTTGTCTTATTCCCCCTACTCACATCCCAATTTCCGGAAAATCACCCCCCACTTTTTCATTACTTGTCCGATTGTAGATTACATGAAGACAAAGAAATGGACATCTTCATTTTGTCCTTTGGTCCTTCTATTCCCTCCTTGTTGAGTGTTGACCAACTTTTTTATTTCCCCTTATCTGAAAACAAACCAAACACACCCTCTTCTCCCTCTTGTTGCCGAGGAACCCAGCACCTCCATTCTCCTCTTTTCTTGCCGTCGAAAACCACCACAGCAGCCTCTATTTCGCTCCGAGCAAACCAAGGCCGAGGGCAGCTCCTTCTCTCCCTCCTCCTCGTCTAATCAGCAGCAGCACAGCCACCATACTCACCCTCCTCCGACGTCCGCCGAGCTGAGAGCAGCAAGCCCAGGAGCCGACAGCAGCCGCCACCGAACACATCACCTCTACCCCCGTGAACCGCCAGCCGCACCTCAATGGCCCTGTTTTCGCAACCCCGAGAAGCCAAACACCAGCGTTTCCTCCTTCTTCTCGAGCCCAGCAGGCGAGCCAGTGGAGGCTCCTCCTTCTCCTCCTTCCAGGCGAGCCGCGGTTTTCCGACGCCCAGGCGAGTCTCCGAGCGGCGCCATCTCGATCCTCTTCTCCCCTGTTTCCGGCCGGTAAGCCTCACTCCTTCTCCTTCCGATCAAAAACAATGTAAAGATTCGTCTTTTGACCTCCCAATGTCGACCTAGGCCAAGCTCGTTTGATTATCGACTCCGACGAGCCCAATCGCACATCGACGAGATTTTCCGGCGAATCGAACCCGCGCCTCGGTGAGCACTCCTCCTCCTTCTTCCCTTTCTTGATTGTTTTCTGTCCTTGGCGTCGGGAAGGTGCCGGAGCTCAGGGCCACCGCCGGCGAGCCCTCTCCTCCCCCTTTCTTTTCCCAGATCTGTCGAATAGAGCTTTTGGGGAGATGATGAACAGTGGGGGGCATTGGGTCGGTTCTCTTGTTTTTTTTAAAAGGGGTTTGGTTCGGTTTTCTTTATAAAATAAAACCGGTCTGGTTTAGGCAATTAAACATCAGATTTTTAAAGAGGAATTGGGCCTATTTTCTTGGGCCAGTTTGGTGGGTTTTAAAATCAAAAATGTGTGGGCCTGTTGTTTTTAATGGAGATCCGGTTTTGGATTTGGGAAAAAGGGCTGACTTTTGGAGCTTTATAAAATAAAAGGAGGTTTTGGTAATTAAAATAAAGGGTTGATTTTTTATAAAATAAAATGGTTGAGGCTAATTTTGATAAAATATATATATTGAGAGTATTTTAAAATATATTATGGGCTTTGGAAAAATATATGGAAATTTAAGATGAATTATTGGAGTTGAATTGAAAAGAGAATTGGAAAATATATTCAAGAGCCGGAAATTGATTTAATAACTTTAAAGAGGATTTTGGGGGAAATATCCTAAATTTGTCAAATTGTTTTAGAATACTTGTCTTGAAGATTTGGAGCTTGTTTTTGCAAGGGAATTTGACGAACATTTTCCAATGACGGAATTTCTAACTAGTCAACTCGGTTTTCGGGACTAACTCGGGGATTATGTGCTCGGTGACTAACTAGCATGATTGATGTGAATGATTGTCTAATAGCATGATTGGGTGACTAATAGCATGATGAGATGTTAAAGTGATATATCGTTGATTTATGCCTTATGACCTATGATGAAAATGATGAACTGGAGATATGTGATATGCGGGTTATTATTGCGGATATATTGCTGCAAATACATGAATGTGGCTGATGGAAAATGAGAATGATGTGGCCTTATGGAATGTGATGAAATGATGAATGGTTGAACTTGATGAGATGATGAATGTGATGTAGTATACTTTATTGAGTGATGCGTGCTTGCGGGATTGGATGGTTAAATGTAGACTTATATGGACGTTATGATATGTATCTAGGTGACCTTTAATGCTTGTCTTGCTGTTCTGCACCGTCAGGTAAGTCTCCTCGGAGCTTACTCAGATTGAATAGAGCTATTCCCTGCTTTAGGTGCATGATATACTAGGTGCTTGCATTCATGATCAGCATGCCATGTAGTACCATGCTAGGTTGTATCGACCGTTGAGCATTCTATTTCTTTATGTGTATGTAAACAGAACGACCGTTATCTGTGAAGTAACTAGAGTCATTGCTAGGGTTATAGGACGACCTAGTCTCATCGGGTCCCGTCCTGAGTCAATCGAGTCATGAACTTCCTTATTTTATGAGATGCCTGCGGGCTTTATTGTGGAGCGGGTTGGGCATGCGTGCCGCCCGATTATGAATGAATGCATTCACGAGCTGGCCAGTCTCCGCCCTATCGGAAAGGGGTGGAGGTAGGAGAGGGATAAACCACTTGGTATTATGTGTTAAGGCCTTATTATTATTATGCACTTGATCTTAGGAGCATGTTAGTGTGTTAATATCCCGCCATGCATCTAGAAGCATCTTTATTAGGAATAGCGTATATGTGTGCTTAGGGTTGGGATGTAGAGCTAAAGTGGGCATCGATCTGATCCCGCCCCATATCAATTTTTTTAGGTATCCGTTATGCTTACTACTGTTGATGCTGATTTGAGTCCATGACTGCTGGGTCTAACATGGCGGAAAGAGAGAGTTGAGATTTCAACTTCACCAATTTAATTACGGCTCGAATTTGAATGGTTGATCATATTTTGACCCGGCTCTGCCGTGGCACCCCCTTTGTATTATGCTTTACTTCCGCTATTTGTTTGACCTTTGGTTTTCCACGCTTAGACTTATGACAGGTACAGGGGACTTCCCCGGGGATTCCAACGATCCCTTCAAATTTTGAGTATGAAATCTCACTTCAAAATGTTAGGATAGAATTTCAAACCTTCAACCTGTACTCTGGGCGTAAGATCCTAACGAGGGGTTTCATCCCTCGAAACGTAACCCGGGAATCATAATCCCGGGCCGTTACAAAGTTGGTATCAGAGCTCAGGTTATGCAAACCGAGTATGATAGGTTGAAGTTGTTTTGAAAATAGCCCAAGGTTTTCAAATGGCTTTCAAAATGTTTTAGAAAGAGCAAAATGAATTTAATATGGCTAACTCAAATGGACTAAATATGAACTCGACTCAATAGTTCGGTAATCAAACAAAGGGAAACGATGGGGTAGTAAAGCGCTAGAGCATCCCTATTGGATGTACTTGGGAACGGGTAGGCAAAATATAGCTTGTTATTTTACAGGTGGGCTTGAAGACTCCAAGGAACCCGAAGGATGGAGTGACATGGGTTAGGAGGCCGTGAGGTATTTGCCCCTTCGGTCAGCCGTCCCTCGAAGGACGGCATAGATCGTCTCGGTGGTTACATGCATGGATTTTATCCAACTGGGCCCGAGGGCGATCCTCCTCGAAGAGGATCATATTAACCCCGTTGATTGCTTTCATGCTGAGTGCTGTTGTGCTTAGGATAGAGAACTAATCAGTATGTCTTGACTTGACTCATGTATTGAATAACTATGCAAACGGGATAGCGGGAAAAAACCTTGCCCTTATGTAGTCCGAATTCCTGTCTTGTCGGAATAGCTCTTCCCTAATTCAAACCCTTTGATGATTCTGACTCCGTCATCCATCCCACCAAAACATTTAGGCATGTTAGCAAGGGTCGAGGAGCGTCCGCTCTCCCCGTTTCGAGTCCTACTTGATATCCCACCATCTATGCTTCTATTGAGTCTCGTACATGAGGTTGGTGTTTTCCACGGGAAAATTTGGGTCGGTCAACTAGCTACTTCTAGGGGAGTGTCGGATGTGGGAAATTCATGAGTATTTTAGGGAGGGTGATCAATGAAATAATTTCGAGTTAGAAGTGATTTGTCTTATGAAGTTATCCTTCTCGATTTTTATACCGGTCAACCATGTCTTCTTACCACGAGAGTCTAAACACAAATTCTACCCTCTCCTCTCGGAAACAGTGTGAATGTCCTTGTGTCATACTGAGTGAGTCATACTAGTGTCCCACAGGGAACTGGGGTGATGAGTCAGTGATTGCCCTTGGAGAATTTTGTGAGGTTATGATAGTAACCCACCTTGTGTTTGCATGACATAATGCATTGATATATTTCAGTATGACTTGCCTGATAACTTGCATGATTGCACTTATGAACGAATATATATGTGTCGAATCTATGAATTCCCATCACTGTTACTCTCCCTTGAATTAGGTCCATGATAGTGTGGTCAACCCTCTTTGTGTGAGTGCCATGAGAAATGAATTTTTGAGCATGTTAAGTTAATCAAATTGAACCTCATTGACTATGTATTTTCTTAATGAGTGTTGGTAGTATCATGTAGGATATACATCTCCTAATTATGGACCATCATGCATCTATGTGCCATACTTGTCATACTACACGTACATGGTTGTATTGGATGTGATAGTTGTTTTGACCTACTTATGTGTACACTAAGTGAGTAATGAATCATACATATGATATCCTATAATGCTCGCTATGTCATATATAACTTATGCTGCATATGTCTATTGTCGGTTTGTGCATACAGGATATTAATATGTCAAGCATGATAAGTGCATGAGATGATAAGTTTTAGCCTGTCCCGTTTGCATGTAAAGTTGATTATGTGAAATGTTATGGATGCGTAGGACGCTATTCCTTTTAATAGGTACATGATAGTGTGGAATGATATGATTGAGATATTTTGTGATTGACATGTGCACCTGTAACCTTATAGAATACCCTAAGGGCATTGTTGTAACTCTCGGGTCTGTGTCTTGTCTTGAGTCTTGTCATCTCTAGTCCTGGTTTATGTCTGATTCTTAAGAAGTCGTATTGTCCTCCCTTGCCCTCCCCTGTCTCCGTGACTTCTAACCCCTCGCGATCCCCTTGATGGACATCAACATAGAAGAGAAAACGAACGATCGAATGGAACCAGAGTGGTGCAACGGAAGCGTGGTGGGTCCATGACCCATAGACCACGGGACAAACATCGTCGATGGTATACAAAGGACGGACACATTAGAAGATGATAGTTGTGGGCGTGATTCTCTTGGATGACTCAATGAAGGACATTCTCCATTCAAATCGTGGATTCTTCTATATCAATTGGAATTGGCATAGTGCAATATGCCTAGAGCTGACATAGTTGGATGTGTGAAGACTGATATGCTGAGCTAGTAGTGAATGATTGTCTGACTAGCTTGTGTCTGTGATAGTGTGATGATGTGCCTTTATGTTTAAGTGTATTGACCTGCTAGTAAATCGATTATGGGTTATATAGGTGGTGGTGTTTTCCTTTTGAGCTTGAGTCATGAGATTCTTCGGTGAGACAGGTCGGAAAGTAGCAGGTAGATTGAGGTCTTTGCATTGGGTCAGTGGTTGTGTGAGATGGGGTGCAGGAAGGATGCGTCAGCTTGAGAAGAGCCGAGTGAGTTAGGACCTGTCGGGGATAGTGGTCAGTAAGTATAGTTGAGCTTTCAAGGAGGTTATCGGTGAGGAATAGAATAGTATGACGAGATTTCAAGGGAAAGGTCTTCTTTAGAGGTAGTGTGGGGCAGTAGCGTATGCGGGTAGTGTAGTTCTAGAGGTGGATGAGTGAGTTAAGAGTGGATCAGAGAGATTCTTGAGGGGATGTGTTAATAGGCGAGTTAGTGTGCCAGAATAGTGTCTAGATAGCCTAGGAGCGAATCGTGGGCGGCGTCAAGGATGATCGGTTAAGGAAGGTCCAAGGAATCGTAGAATTCAAGACTAGGTTGTAAGTGCGGGATTGGGAGCAGTTTTGGTAAAGGATGAGGTTGGTGAAGTGCTAAGGATGAGTAGTATAGGGTTGCTTGAATTGGGAAATCATCGATCTTGGGGATTAGATTGTTCATGTCAGGACTGTACGTATGATGAGTATTTGGGGTTGTTAGATAGGATTGGTAATGCTTGGCAAAGTCATGAGTGAAAGATTTCTAGATGCGTTGTTGGAAGATTTTAGCATAGGGAAGAAATCGAAACTAATGCGTGGAAATTGTTATCAAGGTATTTGAGGAGGTAGAGGGAATCTTCGAGGAAAGGCTGGTAGCTAGGCGAGAATGTCGTTGAGGTTGATAGTAAGACTGTGGGCTTGAGGTTGAGATAGGGAGATTCCGAGCATGGATTTGGGAACTAGGCAAAGCGGGAGGTATTGGGAACGTTAGAGGATGGAAGATTTTAGGAGGTTGGCAAAATGGCGGTACTTGGGAAACTCGGATGAGGAACTCGGTGATTCGTGGTTATGAGTTAGCACTAGACAATTTTCTGCGTTAGAGTTGTCGAGAGTAGGCGGTTGAGTGGATTCTAGCAAGGTAGGATGCTTGTGTTGGTAATGTCGAGGATAAGGATGGGAGTGTCAGGTGTGAGATGGTCGGTATGAGTTGGGTTCTTAGAGGTGGATGGCTAGTGAGAGTGATTAGGGGTACGGGAAGTGTGATCATGTTAACAAGAGTATTCCAGATGTCTCTTTGAGAGATAATGGTCAGGCAGAGTCTTGAGAACCTAGGGAGAGTCAGCGAGATTGTTAAGGAGCACCTAGATCGATCGTGAGAGTGGTTGAGTCGAGAGCTTGATATTTCTCTTAGAAGGCGAGATGGGACTGGTAGAGGACTCCTAGGATGAGGGTGTGCTTTATAGAGAGTCTTGGTTGTTGGTCGAGTTGTTAAGCTTGTCGGAATAAGGGAATTGTGCGATTGGGAACTCCGAGATATGGTTTTAGGTGGTCAAGTAGGATTTGAGGTCAGGATGTCGAAGTGGGATGGTTTTTAGATGGCTTGATGGCATGGGAATCGGGACCCCTAGTAATTTGTTTGGGACGTAGGCCTTGAATTGTGGATAGTTATGAGGCTAGAGAGGTTGAGTGCTAAGCGGAATGCAATGATATTTAGAAATAGTATCGAATTTGAGTTGGTGGACCTAGACGAGGTTGATCTTGATGCGAGAGATGGGGAGTAGTGGTCGTGTCTTGTTATGGTTGATAGCTATAGACAGATTCTCTTGAGGATGTGACCTAGTGTATGCTTTACTTGGGGCCGAGTGCTGTGCGAATTCTATGCGATAGACGATGATGATTCCTTGATCTATTACCATAGGCAATAGTGAGTTGTTAGTACTAACATAGTTACCCCCTCTGGACCTGATGAAATGCTGGTGTGTGGAAGTACTTGATGCCTCTGGTGAGATGATGCTCGGTAGTTAGTATAAGTATGATGCGACTATCTGATTGATATGATGTGTAACTTCTGTGATGTGATGAACCCTACTATGTATGATATTATGCCAGATGTGTTATGGTATGTGACTACCCTTGACATGAGTATGACTTAGTTATGAAGGTGTGATATGAATGCCATGATGCACGATTGCTATGTTATATGATGCTTTGAATTGAACTTGCCAAGGTGCTAGAACTGAATTGATGAACTTTGATTCTGACTTGGAACCTAGGAAGAAAATTGGGATTAGCCTTAGAGGTGGATGATTCCACCTCCTGTAATTTGAAGCCTGCTTGACTAACATCGGGTTAAGGGATTTTGAAGGATGTGAAAAAGAACTAACTTGGATTTCGAGAAATCGAACGTGATCGAGAATTTCGATGATTTTGAGACTAATTCTTTTCAAACTAAGATTCCCATTGAAACTTTCCTACCGAGCTTGCATTATGACGCTCCACGAAGTGGATACAAGCATTTTATAAGGGCCCTTATATAATGCTTGCTAAGACCTATTGGAGACGATGTAATGCTTTCGAGTTATGATATAACCGAGAAGTCGGGGTAAGGATGTGGTAAGGGCCCATATCACACTCTCGCTACGACCTATCGGGGATATTATGATCATGACGACGATGCCGTGAGAATATCATAGGTGCACTTATGAGGCACTTACGGGATCAATGGAATGGTCCTTGGACTCACCTACTTCCTACTTCATCCCCTACCTTGTTTTGGTTTTAGTCTCGAGGACGAGACTTGTTTTTAGAGGTGGATGATGTAAAGGTCCGGGTTTTAAAATTCTAATTTTACAGAGAAAGGAAAATCAAAATGAATTTAAAAGAAGAATTGAACGAAAACTCGCTAACTTGGATTTCATAACTCTTAAAGTGAATTCCGGCCTAATTTTGAACTTTTAAAGATCAATTCAATCTTTCACCTCGGGATTCAAAATTCCTTCGAATAGCGACATCTTACTCGGGTTTTAGAATCTAATTGACCGAGAGAGCGGAATTCAAAAGACCTATCATCGGAAATTCAAATTTATAACTCGGGACCATGATTTCCGTCCTCTTTTACACGTTCTTATCCAAATCCCATCTCCAACTCATCTTGTCTTAATTTGGGTAAAGTTCTATCATCTCCTCCCCTCCCTCTCTTATTTTATTCCCTTCAAATTGTCTTGTCTTATTCCCCCTACTCACATCCCAATTTCCGGAAAATCACCCCCCACTTTTTCATTACTTGTCCGATTGTAGATTACATGAAGACAAAGAAATGGACATCTTCATTTTGTCCTTTGGTCCTTCTATTCCCTCCTTGTTGAGTGTTGACCAACTTTTTTATTTCCCCTTATCTGAAAACAAACCAAACACACCCTCTTCTCCCTCTTGTTGCCGAGGAACCCAGCACCTCCATTCTCCTCTTTTCTTGCCGTCGAAAACCACCACAGCAGCCTCTATTTCGCTCCGAGCAAACCAAGGCCGAGGGCAGCTCCTTCTCTCCCTCCTCCTCGTCTAATCAGCAGCAGCACAGCCACCATACTCACCCTCCTCCGACGTCCGCCGAGCTGAGAGCAGCAAGCCCAGGAGCCGACAGCAGCCGCCACCGAACACATCACCTCTACCCCCGTGAACCGCCAGCCGCACCTCAATGGCCCTGTTTTCGCAACCCCGAGAAGCCAAACACCAGCGTTTCCTCCTTCTTCTCGAGCCCAGCAGGCGAGCCAGTGGAGGCTCCTCCTTCTCCTCCTTCCAGGCGAGCCGCGGTTTTCCGACGCCCAGGCGAGTCTCCGAGCGGCGCCATCTCGATCCTCTTCTCCCCTGTTTCCGGCCGGTAAGCCTCACTCCTTCTCCTTCCGATCAAAAACAATGTAAAGATTCGTCTTTTGACCTCCCAATGTCGACCTAGGCCAAGCTCGTTTGATTATCGACTCCGACGAGCCCAATCGCACATCGACGAGATTTTCCGGCGAATCGAACCCGCGCCTCGGTGAGCACTCCTCCTCCTTCTTCCCTTTCTTGATTGTTTTCTGTCCTTGGCGTCGGGAAGGTGCCGGAGCTCAGGGCCACCGCCGGCAAGCCCTCTCCTCCCCCTTTCTTTTCCCAGATCTGTCGAATAGAGCTTTTGGGGAGATGATGAACAGTGGGGGGCATTGGGTCGGTTCTCTTGTTTTTTTTAAAAGGGGTTTGGTTCGGTTTTCTTTATAAAATAAAACCGGTCTGGTTTAGGCAATTAAACATCAGATTTTTAAAGAGGAATTGGGCCTATTTTCTTGGGCCAGTTTGGTGGGTTTTAAAATCAAAAATGTGTGGGCCTGTTGTTTTTAATGGAGATCCGGTTTTGGATTTGGGAAAAAGGGCTGACTTTTGGAGCTTTATAAAATAAAAGGAGGTTTTGGTAATTAAAATAAAGGGTTGATTTTTTATAAAATAAAATGGTTGAGGCTAATTTTGATAAAATATATATATTGAGAGTATTTTAAAATATATTATGGGCTTTGGAAAAATATATGGAAATTTAAGATGAATTATTGGAGTTGAATTGAAAAGAGAATTGGAAAATATATTCAAGAGCCGGAAATTGATTTAATAACTTTAAAGAGGATTTTGGGGGAAATATCCTAAATTTGTCAAATTGTTTTAGAATACTTGTCTTGAAGATTTGGAGCTTGTTTTTGCAAGGGAATTTGACGAACATTTTCCAATGACGGAATTTCTAACTAGTCAACTCGGTTTTCGGGACTAACTCGGGGATTATGTGCTCGGTGACTAACTAGCATGATTGATGTGAATGATTGTCTAATAGCATGATTGGGTGACTAATAGCATGATGAGATGTTAAAGTGATATATCGTTGATTTATGCCTTATGACCTATGATGAAAATGATGAACTGGAGATATGTGATATGCGGGTTATTATTGCGGATATATTGCTGCAAATACATGAATGTGGCTGATGGAAAATGAGAATGATGTGGCCTTATGGAATGTGATGAAATGATGAATGGTTGAACTTGATGAGATGATGAATGTGATGTAGTATACTTTATTGAGTGATGCGTGCTTGCGGGATTGGATGGTTAAATGTAGACTTATATGGACGTTATGATATGTATCTAGGTGACCTTTAATGCTTGTCTTGCTGTTCTGCACCGTCAGGTAAGTCTCCTCGGAGCTTACTCAGATTGAATAGAGCTATTCCCTGCTTTAGGTGCATGATATACTAGGTGCTTGCATTCATGATCAGCATGCCATGTAGTACCATGCTAGGTTGCATCGACCGTTGAGCATTCTATTTCTTTATGTGTATGTAAACAGAACGACCGTTATATGTGAAGTAACTAGAGTCATTGCTAGGGTTATAGGACGACCTAGTCTCATCGGGTCCCGTCCTGAGTCAATCGAGTCATGAACTTCCTTATTTTATGAGATGCCTGCGGGCTTTATTGTGGAGCGGGTTGGGCATGCGTGCCGCCCGATTATGAATGAATGCATTCACGAGCTGGCCAGTCTCCGCCCTATCGGAAGGGGGTGGAGGTAGGAGAGGGATAAACCACTTGGTATTATGTGTTAAGGCCTTATTATTATTATGCACTTGATCTTAGGAGCATGTTAGTGTGTTAATATCCCGCCATGCATCTAGAAGCATCTTTATTAGGAATAGCGTATATGTGTGCTTAGGGTTGGGATGTAGAGCTAAAGTGGGCATCGATCTGATCCCGCCCCATATCAATTTTTTTAGGTATCCGTTATGCTTACTACTGTTGATGCTGATTTGAGTCCATGACTGCTGGGTCTAACATGGCGGAAAGAGAGAGTTGAGATTTCAACTTCACCAATTTAATTACGGCTCGAATTTGAATGGTTGATCATATTTTGACCCGGCTCTGCCGTGGCACCCCCTTTGTATTATGCTTTACTTCCGCTATTTGTTTGACCTTTGGTTTTCCACGCTTAGACTTATGACAGGTACAGGGGACTTCCCCGGGGATTCCAACGATCCCTTCAAATTTTGAGTATGAAATCTCACTTCAAAATGTTAGGATAGAATTTCAAACCTTCAAACTGTACTCGGGGCGCAAGATCCTAACGAGGGGTTTCATCCCTCGAAACGTAACCCGGGAATCATAATCCCAGGCCGTTACACCATATCCATCACTAAGAATCCTGTTCAGCATTCAAGGACCAAACATATTGATGTAAGACATCATTTCATTAGAGACCATGTTAAAAAAGGTGATGTGTCCATATCCTTTATTTCTACTGATTATCAATGGGCTGACATTTTTACTAAGCCTTTGGCAGAGGACAGGTTCACCTTCATAAGACGAGAGATTGGGATGCTTAACAAGGATGCACTTTCGTAGGGGGAGCTTTCCCTTTACGAAAGATAAATTCTACTTAGTGTCAAGACCCTTGAGAACCATGTCAAGGTGGGTGAACTAAATGGTGGATTACATATATCGGATCATATATTTTTGGTTAATATCTTTTTAGATATTTAATCAATTATATTAGTTTTAATCGGATTTCAAAAATTGCCCTTTTAGTGATTTTCTTAACCGTTAAAGATATTTTATTTTTGGAACTAGATTTTTGGTTATTCAGTCCGATTTTAATGGAAAATTTGAATTTTGAATTGGAAACATTTCAAATTGGCAATGTGATGATTTCTTTCCTTGGAACTCTAAACCTGTCCCATCACTCCCTCTACTTAAACCCAATCTTGTACCCGATTACAACCCACACTCAGAACTGATCCAAACCCCTTCACCTTCTCCTTCTTCAACCTCCCATCTGTTCTAAGAAAACCCTAGCCAATTTCCTCCATGGCACCCAAAACCAAGAAAGCTGTCACACCCAAAAGACTTGGCGCCACCCCCAAGGGACGTCAGGCCACCGCTACCTCTCCCACACCTGAACCCGCTCCTCAAGCCATCGTCCCAACTGTCGTCCAGAGCACCATCGCTGAGAGCACGGCCATTGTTCCCAAGGGCTCTCAAAAGTGCTCTGCTAAGAAGCCGATCAGTGCTAAACAGAAAGGAAAGAGGAAGATTTTGGATGAGGAAGTGGACGAGGAAGAGGAGGAAGAAGATCTCGACGCCCTTCTGAAAAGAGATGCTGCCAAGGAAGCCGAGGAGGAAGCCTTGAGAAAGAAAAAGGCCGATGAGGAGGCTGAGCTTGCTAGGAAACTGGCAGAGGAGGAAGCTGAGCGGATTCGGAAGGAAGCCGAAGCCGAGGAGGTTCCATCCGAGGAGGAGCCTGAGGAAGAAGAAGAAGAGTAAGAGGGATCTGGGGAAGACGAGGAAGCTGAAGGAGATGAAGCGGGGTTCGGTGAGGACTCGAGGTCTGAGGAAGAGGAGGAAGATTCTCCCTCTCCTTCTCCTCCTCCTCCCCCGTCTCCGAAGAAGCGGAAAGCCCCTGCTGCTGTCAAGCCTCCATCCCCCAAGCGCACCAGGAAGGGCACTGTCAAGAGTCTTGTAGCGCCTGTCAAGAGAGCTGCACCAACAGTTGCTCGCAGAAAGAATGCAGACCCCCCGACTTATATCCAGGTAAATCAATCCTTGCCTTCCTCTTGGTTTCAAGATGCTGAGACTGCTGGTAAGTGGGTAGACGAGTTTAGAACTCGTAAGATTAGCTGTTCTGATTTTTTGGATTTTGAGTTCTTCGAAGCTTTGAAGTTACCATGCATTGAGCTCCTCAAAAAATCTCCAGCCTGGACCCTTCTTAACCTTGAAACTGTCTACTACCCCCAACTTACCCGTCTGTTTTACATTAACCTAAAAGCCAAAAACGACACCAATGGTTGGTCTTTGGAGTCTGTTGTCAAAGGGGTTAGAATCTCTCTCAACTCCAATGATTTTGCAGATTTCCTTGGCTTACCTACCCCTGTTCCACCCGCTGACATACACCCCTCAAAAGAGAATTGCATCATCCTTGCCCGAGCCAAGTATCTCCTACCCGAAGCATCCAACAGCACCTCAAAGCAACTCACCCACTCATCCCTAACCCTTGAGGCAAAAATAATTTTTAACATCATTGTTCGATGCCTCTTACCCCGTCTTAACTCTGGCTCACTCCTTACCGACAATGCTATGGTCCTGCTCTACCGCATCTTAAATGGCCTTGATCTTGATCTGGCCAACAATATCCTTGGAACCATGGCTCATGCCAGAAAAGTTAGAAAAGGCTCTCCCCTCCCCTTTGCTACCCTTTTGACCCCTATCTTCAAAGCTTCTGGAATTGATGTCAAAAATGAAGAACAGTTGCGTCATACGGGTAAGTTCGACTCTAAGGGCCTTGAAAAGATTGGCATCACTCGGTCTCCCCAAGGGACCTTGAGTCTTGCCCCTCCTTCAAAAGCCTTTCCCACTGCTCCAGCTTTCGATGAACGCATAGACAACCTAGAGTTGGGCTTGGAGGAAGTTCGTCTGGACATTAAGGAGCTGCAGAAGGAGATGATGACGGAGATGAGCAGGATTTCCAAGATGCTGGAAGGACTGTGGACGAGGCTCACTGATGATGCTCCGGATGACTAAGCCTAAACCCTAACCCACCCTATCCCACCCCTGAACTTGTTACATTGCTGGTTTTTGGAAACGTTTTCAAAACTCTTGGTAACTATTTTGGTGACTGTTTTACCCCCGCCCTTTGTTGAAAGACAAAAAGGGGGAGATGATCTGTGGTGCTTAGACTTTGAAAACCTATGCTTAAAGGTCTTGGAAGACCTTGGTTTTTGAATTATGGTTTTCGATTGGATGGTTTTTTGCATGCTTTAAAAATTTGATCCAACATTTGTCTAACCCTTGCAGGTACTTAGTCCGATTTCTATCTTATTATCTATGATTGACTAAGTTGCAGGGATGCACAGGTTTTGTCTTTCATCAAGGGGGAGATTGATAACTCCCTCCCTTGATGAAAATTGGAATAAATGTTTCAAAGGCTTTGACAGGTTGTTTATGTCAAAGGCCTTGGAGCATTAACAGTTGATGAAATACAAAACCTGTCTTATTTGTCAGAATATTATTTAAATCTTAATATATACTTCCTTTATATTATATATATACATGTATGACTAATCATTCAGGAAGTATTTCGAGTTTATATCTTTCCTTTGGTGCATATTGAGGAGATCTTATTCAAAGAGGATCATGACTTCGGAGTATCCATAAATAGAAGATCCAAGATCAAAGCCTGATTCGAAAGAGCCGTTGGTGAAGATCCTTAGGCGCCATTCCACGTCTATAAAGGAAAGAAAGAAGAAGACAGAAAATACACAATTGCTACACGAGCTTTCATTCATTCAAGCAAGATCTGTCTTCCAAAGTGTCTCTCTGTTAGCGCTCAAGAGTTTGTTGTTTATTTCAAAGCCTTTGAGAGTCACTGTGAGCTTATAGGATATATTCATTTATAGTGTTACTCGAGAGTTTATAACTCGGGAAGTTGCACTAGGCTATTGATTTGTGAGAGTAAGAGGATTGTACTAGATAGTTGAGAGAGGTGGGGCTCTTCTAGATTGGTCTAGGACTCCAAGGGAACGTGAGTTGACTAGATTGCAATTGTATAGGAGAGAGGCTTCTCAGTGAGCTATTAGGATCCTAAGCTAAGTGAATCAATAAAGCCTTTTGAATCCTAGGGTTATGGAAGAACCCTAGGCGGGGACGTAGGCCAAGTTCGTGCTGAACCTGGTAAACAATTACTCGTGTTCTTTACTTATTGCTTTACCTTATTTCCACACTTGGTTCGATTGTCTAACTTTGTGATTCAGGTTTAATCTCAAAGGTTTTGGTACAAGCTCCAAAAGTCTTGAGACTATCTGCGATAAACGGGCATACTCTATTCAACCCCCCTTCTAGAGTATTTCTATATTACTTTGTTTTATATTATCGAACCTTCAACCATTTCACTTCCAATCCAAAACCATCGATAAATCTCACCAACAATATTTCCAAACTCATTTCCCAAAACTTACTTTGAGCATCAAACTAAGACAAAGAATCCCGACATTTGAAATGACATCCTTTAACATGTTTTCAAGGATAAAATCTGATAATTCAAGTTCCGTCAAAATCCCCCTTTTTAATATTTAATATTAAAATAATATTCTAAAAGCTCGTTCCCCAAATCATTCCCATCTAAAGCATTTCAAAAGGAATCGGGTCAAAAATCGACAAGGGAAGTCCAAAGCATAGGGTGGGGGTCGGCCAAGCCACTAGGGGCATGTCGCGGTCGCGAGAGGGCCTGTCGCGGCCGCGACATCCTCCCAGTTTCCCCACTCTGAGAACACCTCTCTCTGGCTGTGACTCGCAGCCGCGAGAGGTCGTATTCAACCTCTGGCCTGCGTGTTTTGGCTCGCCACGGGGACCATGGTTTCGTCGCGGCGAGTTCGAAACTAGCCTCATCCATTTTTGCTCCTTTTCGCTCATTTCAAACCCGTTTTCGGTCAAACTTGTTTTAAAACCTTTCTTACTCAAAATACTACACAATCAATACAAAGATGGCCCTAAACAAGACTAAAAGGGAGAGCAGAAGAGGGATTACCTAGCCTCTTGGAGGCTCTTCGAAATCTTGAAGGAATTGAGTCTTTTGGCTGCGATTCGACGATTTCTTGCTACGATAGAGCCTACGAAGGTTGAATATGAGTTAAAAGAGCACCTTTATTAAGAAACAACCTTGAAATCGAAAGATCCAAGGGAGGGAAGAGTTACCTTTGTTCAAAACTGAAAAATGAGTGAAAGGGGGCTCAAATCCACACCAAACTATGAGGGATCTAGGATTTCTTGACCTTGGAAGGTAGAGGGAGAAGTTAGGAACACACGACAACGAACAAATTCAAAAAAGAAGGGGAAACAAAAGGAGAACGAAGCATTTTACCAAGAGAACACCAATTCTAGGCTCGGAGTCGCGGTGGCGAGGAAGAACATCACGGCCGCGAGGAAGAACACATGTTTCTGGGTTCTTGATCACGACAGCGAGAGGGTGAGTCTCTGCAGATCCGAGCTTTTTACTCGGTTTTGGCCCTTCGATCTTGATTTTGAGGTTTGTTTTGTGAGACTAGAATTTCTTGGGATGGACTTAAGGGGGTTTTGGGTCAGAGAAACACAAAAGAGGAGAGAGAGAGTTGGGAGATTTTGGATTCAAGAGGAGAAAAATGAGGGTTTTGGTTTTAGGTTTTTGGTGGGGTGTGAAATCCATTTTGGGAGGCTAGATTTTCAGATTTGGGGGCTGAGAAGTGATTGATGGGAATGAGATATCATCTTAGGGATTAGTGTTTATATAGTGGAGGCAAGGAGTTCCCCAGGGTTTTATTTGGTAGAAGACAAAATACTTTATGGAGAGAGAGTGGCGAGTAGAGAGAGTAAGAGTAAGGGTTATTCCGCCCTTCTGACCTTAAATCCCGACATCCCATCCTGACATTCGATATTCTACATCCCGAACCCGACATCCGACATCCCGAAGTCCGACATTTCAAAAATCCGATCGGGAATTCAAATTCATTTCAAACGACACTCAAAATCCTCAAAATCGAAATCCAATAGATAAGATTTAGAATCCGTCAAATTGAATTTTAAAAGCATGTCGAGATATTTTCCAAGGACTTTCCGAAAATAGAAATTGCTCGTGGACGGTTTTTTCCCAAACTTTCCCTTTTTATAAATTCCCAAAATTCGTTTGTTACAGACGTCGATGGGATCTTCCATCCGCCTTTGAAGCTTTGGAGGCTTGTCTGTGGTTGCCGACTTCCTCCATCAACGAGATGTTGCACTTGATAACCTTACTAAACTTGTTATTGTTCTCTCTTCAATGAAACCGTAACCATCTTCATCTCCAATTTCCTCTTAATCTCCTTCTCTGCACTATCCATCTCCGAAATTTATGGTGTAACATTTGCACAATATCTTGCTGACATATTTACATCATATCGAGCAACTTGGATTCTATTTGCTTTCTACTGCAGGGATTATTGTTAACAAAAACGTTATTTGATTTGTATTTGCAATGCATAATTGCTATTTCGTATTCTGAAGTGATGCTTTCCACAAGTTTGGGAATACGAATAAGGCGATCGATATGGAATCTTGATACAAAATGTTAAGGCTAAAGTTTTGGAATAAGGACTTGGATAGTTATATAGATGTGCAATGAATCATTCCTGGAATCAATCTCATACCGTATAGTGATTATTCCAAACACCAAGTATCGAGTTTGATGATATGATGTCGACAGAGGTTGAGGACCAAATTTTTTGTTTATTTGTGCATTTGTTATGCTTCCAACCGTAGAATCTTAATTGAGTCATGTGATCATCTGGTCCTGCAATTTATACTCATGGTGATGGCTTTTGTTGCTTCTGCAGGCATGTTGTTAATAGGATTAGGAACCTGCATGATCAAGGTACTGCAATTCTTTTAAACTCAAAACCCTCTTGCATTTGTCTTCTGACTTTGTAGAATGGTCTGGCGAGGTTCGAAGAATCACTTATTCAGCTGATGGCAAGTCGGTGATTGTTGTTTATTGTGTTACTATATATGGAACTGATGTGGAGTTATATTACTCATCTTTCTGCCCAGTATGAAAATTTCACTCTTTAATTTATCCTTTTTTTGTGAAGCATAAAACGATGAGGTGTCTATTGCCTATATTATTCAAATGCATTTTGAAAACTTCTTAAATGGTTGCTTTGCTAAAGTTTGTCAATCACCGGTTCGCAATTGAATCCAGAATTTCTCATTCTGTAGCATGTGTCGATTTTTAGACGTCATGGCTGAGATTTTAGATAAATCACAACCCCTACTTTAGGACTTTCAAGTTTCAACAACCCTTGTAACATATTTGATCATATATTCATATCTTGTTTGCTAGTTTAATATTCCTGGGGTTATGTATTCCAATTCCTTCTTTCACGTCCCGACAGACATGTTTGCGAGATAGGCAATTTTATTATCCGTTGATCTTTTCAAGCGCTTAAATGTCGTGTATTTATTTACATTCTGAAATGTGGATCTTATATGGGTGTTTTTCATTTTTGAACAAAAGATATATAGGGAGTCAACTAACACCACTTCAGTGGATGATAATGGCTTTGGGGATCCTGCTGACAGGAAAAATAGTTCTTGCTGTTGCTGCTAGTGATCCTGCTGGTTGCCACCATGATTCCATCATCTCTTTTGCTCAACTTTTGGGCAGTTTTCTCTAAGCACTATTGCTAAACAGACGGGTACTTTATGGGGCTGCTCCGATCGATCAACTTGCTCCTATGACAACTTTTTGGATGGTAATTGCTTGCAGCTCCTGCTGAGAGTTGTAGCCGATTTTCGTGTGATTCTCTCAGCCATGGTCCGACCTTAGTAGCTGATTTTGCTTACCATAACTTGATGTCTTTTGTTGGGCTATTTTGGAGACTGATTCGCTCATTCCTTCTGAATTTTCGATCAAATTAGTGTTTTTGGCACTGAGTTATTTTTAATTTCTATTGGGTCTGGATTTGATCGTGGAATAGGGTTGTTGTTAAGCATGATTAGAGCACTATAGCAGGCAAAGGAGCTTCTAGGGGTAAGGAATCCGAAGCCATATTGCATTTTATTGCTTATTAGTTGAGAGTGAGACTCCTATTTACCCATTCATCCATTTATAATACTGAAATATTATGAGAAAGATCAATAGTTTTCAATAGATTATTGATTAAATGTGATGCACTCTAGTGGATTCTAGTTGTAAGTATGGCATTGACAACTTTATCACATTTTTTTTAAATTGTAATTTTTTTTTGAGTTGATGACTTATTATAATAGGTTCTTTTACGCATACGAACAATATTAATGTCATAGTTTCAAAGATCTTGTGTTTTTATATGTGCAATTAGGTGACTCTATTTTGATTCCACGTTTTATGCTCCTACGTCATCAATTATATAAAAAGGTCATCAGAAATGATTGAGATCAATTAAGTTTAATAATAAATGTCATCAATGAATAATAGTCATCAATAAAAATATGTCATCAATGAAGTGTAATAATATTTTACGCTCCTATTTCATCAATTATATAAAAATGTTATCAATAAAATTGTAATCAATAACCAATGTCATCACAAATGATTGAGATCAATGAAGTTTAATCACAACTATCATCAATGAATAAAAGTCATCAATAAAGATGTCATCAATGTAGTTTAATCACATTTTATGCTTTTCTGTCATCAATTATATATATATGTAATAAAAATGTCACCACAAATGATTGCATCAATGAAGTGTAATTACAAATTTGTCATCAGAGAATAAAAGTAGAATCAATGAAAATATATCGATATACAAGTGGCATCAAACGACGTGATTAAAAAAGTGGCATCAAAACACTACTTTAAAAAAGTTGCATCATATTAAAGAAAAAAATTGTCATTAAAAAAATGGCATTAAAACACTAATTTGAAAAAATGGCATCACGGTAAAAAAATGACGTCAAAAAAATTGCATACAAAAAGCGGCATCAGTGGTCATTGGTAAAAAATGGCATCACAAAAAAATGGCATCAATGGTCAAAATGGGAGGAAGGAAGGGGGAAAGTGGGAGGAAGGAAGGGTCCACACCACCTAATTTAATTTGTTTAGGGTCTAAGTAGTTAATTAGATTTTCCTAAAAGTCTAGTTACCTAAATCACCCTAGAAAAAAGAGTGTAATTGGTTATTTTTTTCGATTTTTAAATTTATATATAAGGAACTTTTATGTTTTTTTTCGAAACGGAAATAATTCGATGAATCGTACAAGCCCAGTGGATTGAAAGGCCGACAACACCATAAATAGAGAGCGTAAAAAAGATACGGCGAAAAGAAAAAAGGTGAAAAGAACACTCTAGCGAACACGAACGTTAGTGGATCAAGAACAATCACTACTAGAATACTGCAATTAGACATCGATCATGTCATTTAAGTCTGTCAAAAAATCAACAGATGTTAAATTTGTCTATTACATCGGTATTTTTTTTTGTGATGTCTAAAACAGTATAGACGATGGTCAAATATTTGAACAGATGTGAAACTGTAAGTTCTTAAATTTTCCAAAATGCGCGTTATAAGGGAAAAAGGCGGGATCCAAACACTTAGAAAAAAAATTGGTGCCCGGGCTTCTAAATTTTTGGAGGTAATGTTAACACTTTCAAAAATTAGACTTTCCTGTTTCCTTTTTCCATTAACTTTTAACACATAAGAAAAAAATTGACCCTTTCTCTCACTTTCCTAAATTTTATAACACAAAATATTTCTATCTTCTCTTCTCTCCCCTCAAGACCCCTCGGTCTACCTCTCTCTCCCCTCCCATTCAATCAGCTCCAGATCCAACTCATATTCCTTCCCCTCTCTCCAGATCCAAGCTTCCGCTTCTCCGGCGACCGTCATTCAGTGTTGCACCTTCCTTCTCCGGTCATCATCTCTCAAAAGAATCATGAAAATGAATGGGATTTGAAACCCTAAATCATTGACAGGGCCGATATCCGACATTCCGACCTATTTGTTTGGTTTCATTTGTTTTCCATCTTCATTATGCTTTGGTTTCTTGTTTATTTTCACATTCAATCAGCTCTAATGCTCTAACCCTTGGTCTACCTCTCTCCAGATCCGAGCCATGTATCAAACCCCCAACTCATCTTCTCATCTCTCTAGATCCAATCTTCTGCTATCTAGCTCCGGCGACCGTCGTTCAGTTCTGCCTTCCTCCTCCGGCCATCATCTCTCAAAGGAACCGTCGTTCAATGCCGCTACTTACACTAGAGGTAATCAGTTTATCATTTATCAAGCACGAATCCCTCAAATCCCTGGGCTGAATTGGCTTAACCTTTGGTATTCATAATTTTCTAAATTCGAAACCCTAAATCTGCATTTATTTTGCTTTTTATTTTCTTTGATTTTGATGTGTTCATGTGGGTTTTGAGTTGGACGGTGATTTGAGGAAAAAGGGATGATACTGAGAAGTGTTTTAGATGAATTCGAGTGCATTGATGTACTATCCTTGAAGGATTGAATTGAAGCGCATTGCTAATTTTCTATTGAATAAAGTGCTTGCAATGTCCTATATGAACTTATTAAGTGAACTTCGTTTGCTCCATGAATTGCAGAAGCACATTCGTTTGGTATTCTACTCAAAGTACCTATCCCATTTTAGAACATTCTTCCAAACTTTCCCCATCCAAACACTGAAGGCCACGCCCAATGCGTGAACACCCACCTTTTCCCTTTTGCCGAAAGGTAGTAGCTTGACCTAACCCTATTTGCCATCATCTAACAAAGTATGGATTCCCAACATCCAATATAACGATGCTTTTCAACACAATCCCCTTTTCTCTGAGTGTGCCTTACATTTAAGAGTTTTTCCTCATGTCTTGTAGCATATGTTTGCTTTGCCATGTTGATCTTGGCAATGCTATAATAAGATAGAGACCTAAATTCTAGCAAGAATACAACTTGACTGCATAGTCAATATCCGTCTGGGTGTTTTACTGATGTTTTCTAGCTATGTTGTTTAGTCATGGGCATTTTGTTGCATTTTCCTCCTGCTGCATGCATTTATGGTCAAAGGAAATGAGATATCCAAATATAATAATTGATTTCCTTGTCTTGCTTGCTTGTTGTTTGACTGTAGGTCACATGGACAAAGTACTACTTTCCCTGTCATTTGGATGCTCCTCCAAGGCGTGGTATGATAATGGTAATGGTATTCAGTCACCACTGTGCATCTCTCTTCTTCCTTTATTTTTATTTTTTATTACTTTCCTTGAAAAATATGTAAGGGTATTAGTACAAAAACTATATCTGCATAAAAAAAATAAAAAATACGGTACTCATCTCATAAGATGAAGATTTTTTCCTTGGAAGGGACTTTAATTTGAGCATAGTTAAGAGTTAGTTTGGTGGGATGTACCAATTATTCTTATAATTTTCTCACATGATTATAAATATAATAATCACTTCTCCCCAGGGGGTGAATCATGTTGTTAAGAGTGCTTAAGTTTAGCAATAAGACATTTGTTTGATGAATCAACCTAGAAATTACTTTGAAAATAATTGTAGCCAAGTATGATGAACTCTAAGGGTATTAGTACAAAAATTATATCCTCAGAAGAAGACGAGGGTTAGTTGCTGGTCTATATCATCTTAGTGTATGTTTTTTATTAAATAGACAATAGGAGACTGATAACAGTGACATACAAACAAAAAGAGTTAAGAGATCATGGATGAATGCCGAATCCCGGATAATATAGTGTGATTTAACCTTGTGGACATATGCTTTTTACCTTTCTCAATCTTTGTCAGCTTGGTTAAGCTACTGATTCAATTTGTGTCATCTCAAGTGAGCATTAGTTAGATGTGGAGTGCAATTTTATCCCAAGCCAAATCATGTAAGGAGATATCTTTTCCATCACATTATTTTACTCTACAAAGTAGTGGCGGGGTCATGGACAAAGACATTGTTTCCCTTGAAATGATACTGGTTATTGAGCATCATAAAAACCAAACAATTGTGTTATAGACCCCAGCTCTGATGCATTCTACCATGAATTAAATATCGGGTCTTGCTCTATGTTAGGTTATGTGCAATGAGAATCATCTATTCTTGATTCTGAGAGGTTGAGGTTGAACTGATAATCTAATACACTTGATTCTGAAAGCGACGACTGCTAGTTGATAGGTTCACCACAAATGTAACCATGGATGTTGTCCTATGAAAATGGCAAAGGAAAAGGAAAAGGATAATCATCAAATATTTTCTTTTCTGGTTGTTTGAATCTTCTTGTACCACTTTATTTGAACATTAATCTCAAGTTTCACACTCGATGCTGGAAGTGGTCTATCTAATGGCTGACAAATGGTTGTATGGTAATGTGTCACTTTATGATAAAAGAAGCTTATAAGTTATGCCACAGAAGTGTCTTGCTATTGAATTAGCTTTCCTCTTATGTTTCTTTTAAGTGTTTGATTAGAGAAGACAATCTGATTTCTTCCTTTCTTGGTCTATTTGATATGCACCCTATTATTCTTTTCCTTTTAAGATCACTATCTACATTTACATCCAATTAAAACGAAAACATTAACCTGTCACTTGAAATATGGTGGAAGAATCTTAGTTCTTTCTCGTTTTTTTTCCATTAAGTATGAAGCTAACGCAACTTGTAGCCAATAATTTGGTGGGACAGATGAAATCGTCCTAGCCTCATTCTTATTAATCGCTTGTGACTGTTTTCATAGACGATACACACTTTAAGGTTGCGAATGTTATATTCTCTTCATGTCGTGGCAGGAGTGGTGGTGAGTGGTGACTTCTTTTCTTTTTGAGGTTCCTCTTATCTGATTCCATATATATGCTATATCGTTCTGATCTAAATCTTATTGTTTTTCATTTGCTTTTCCCTTTATTTCTTTTGCGTCAATAACATCCCTTGTTGGGTCCTTACGACAAAAATAATTGAGTGGATAGGTCACCTTTCCTTTGCCTTATTGTGACTTTTGATTCCTCAAAACTTCATCTACGGATCTAAATTACATGCATTATCCCGGAATCTCCCTTTACCTGTAATGTATTAAATAAAAGACAGGAGCTTCAAGTACACCAGCTGGTTAAAGGTACTACTCCTACTACTTTAGTAACTCAAACACTGTGTTTGTTTCTTCTTGTATACTTGGCCACATTTTTCTCATAGACTATGAATACATATGCTTTAGCATGAAAAACCACTAGGAATTTGACAATATCCAGCCCCGGGTCTTTGAGTTTTATACTCTTACTGATGGATACCCTTGTTTAGGTTCTTTTCTTAATTATCTTTCGGTCACACAAATTCTTTGCTAGGTAACATATTTTAGGTTGTATTGTCTAATATTTACTCAAGGGAAAGAAAGGTTAATATTGTTGTTTCGATGTTATCCTTTAAGTGATCATTTTTCAAAATGTTGTGGGGCAAATGGGTTTGGATCCAATAGCAATAATCACTCACATTCCTTTAGTAAAGATGGGAAACTCCTTTGTTGAAGACATATAGGATGGTTGCTGGAAGATATCTGATTTTCCATTGTTGGATTTTTGCTGCAAATTAGCCTTTTCTCCATTAACTAATTCTTGAGAGGGCTGGATCCAGTGTTTGTAGCATCTTGTGCATCTGAAAGATTTGAAAGATTTGTTTCACCAATGACACACAAAAACATCCAAGACATTAAAGTATTATGCTTCATATTCACATGAATAAGCTAAAGAAAGAAGCTGAAACTTTCTGAATATTTTACTCAGCATGGAAAATGGGAAATCAAAGGGGAAAACATTTACTGTATAGTGTACATCCGGGAAGGACGTAAGTACTAATCTGTAGATTTTACTTTCATGCCTTGTAAAGAAGTTCATTATCTTTAAGGGATTTATCTTCGTGATGTACTAATATTCTCATTGCAATGGTTTGATCCATCTTCTAAACTTGCATTAATAATTAGATATTAAGGTGTAGAGAATTGCAATGTTATAAGCCCCTGATTCTGATTAAATCTAATTTTATCGTAGTTAGGGACTTGGGGCTTTATCCAAGTGTTATTATTGGATAATTTTGATACTTCATTGAAATTATTACAAAAGATTGTTTTCGAAAAGCTTTGTTTTCATGAGCTATCAGATTCGGACCAATGTGTATTTGCAGATTTTAGATACTTTTGAGTCAACCGCTCAACCACATTAAGAAAAAAAATTCCCCAGAGAATCTAACATTTTGGTTGAATCCGGGAAAATGTTCAGGTTGTTGAAGCTAAGGACAAAATAGCTGGAGGGATGTTGTTGACTAAGATAGCCAAGGAAAAGCCCTCCATTGGCAATGTAAGTTAATCATGGTTTTCTGCTTCTGTCTGGTTTTCTGTCATCATCCCACATACATATAGTGCTGTAGTTGAATTAGAGAAAACCCACATACATACCTCCATTAGCACTGTAACATGATAGCGTTCCTGCCTGAATTTCAATGTGTTAGATGCTTCTTTGATGAGTTTTGGATGCTTCCTAACAACAGTCCTGGTGGTGGAGGTAGCGGCAGCGGCGGCGATATACCTTATCTAACCAACAACAGTGACAACATGCCCCCTGATAGGGTCTATTTTAGTCATATATTTGCATATTATTTTAGATCATTTTCATGCATATTTTATATATTTTATATTGAATTTGTTATTATTTAGTTTTCGGAGTCTACACCCGTGTTTTATTGATTTCAGGCATTTTGGAGCGAATTATATGAGATAGGGCCGAGCTGTCTATACGCACCTACGTAATTGGGCTGCATATTAATCAAAGGGAGATGGAGGCCACGGGATTGTTTGGGCTCACAACAAGTGCCGCTAGCCTGCATGCTTTCCATATTATTATTATTATCATTATTATGTTTAGGTTAGATAGAATAATAGAACTTATATATATTATGATAGATAGAATTAGGATAGAACGTACTGCTATATATATTCTTTCTTACGGTGTAAGCCGAGGCCAACTAACCGGCCGTGACTACCGACTCGTGCTTACCCTCTCGGATCTGCTAGTCATCAGAGCCCTCGCCTCCCACATCAAGGCCATCGGCGAAACTAATTCCCTACCTCCCCGATGTCGCCGATCACCATCAGCAGTCCACCGCCTCTTCATCCTCCGATGGTCGCCGTCTGCTCCATAGCCGCCCGACTTACACAGAGTCCTTGCCGCCGACGCCGCCTCAATCCTTGCTGCTGACGGCTTTGATTTCAGTCCCTCATTGTGCCCTCGACTTCAATTCCGCCCAGTCTGTGCAGGTTCGTAATCAATTTGTTGAATTTTGATTCTAAATTAGTGAAAGAGATGAATTGCACTACGGGATTGTTACTGCTAAAGTGTTCTTTGATAGGGGTTAAGGGATTTTTGATAATCTGATATGGTATTGCCGACTTAGTATGCTTATCGCTGTTAATTCGTGTGTGTTTCATGCTCCCTGAAGTCATCTGTAGTCATTGATTTTTACTAATGTATATGACCGAGCATGGTTGCAAGAGTTAGAATTGGTTTTACTCTTGCTTATGAGGCTAAATACTTGTTGTTGAGTTGAGTTTCTCTCGATTAATGGAGTTGGTTTGGCTGAGAATCTGTGCTTGGATAGGATGTTTAGCTACTCATTATTGTTTAACTAACTCTGTAATTAATCTGGCAGCCGAGAGTTTTTGGTTCTGTGCATTCGGATTGTGCCCCTTGTGATTTTGTTTGCTTGTGTTCTCCCTGTGTCCATAACCAATTTTCATGAATTTAGTTGCAAAATATGGATGAGCATGATCAATGGGGCTGATTTCTCTTCGATTGCTTAGTTGTTGTTTGAGTTGGTTCATGACTTCTTGCTCTGATTTCTGATTGCTTTTATTTGGACATGCCTAGTTACTTTGAGATGGTGCAGATGCTTCAATTTCTGCTTACTAAGTTCTTGCTCCCTGAAATCACTTGCATTCTATGTTTCTAAATTGTCATAAGTGATTGAGTAGGTACTGATAAGCTGATTTTTGATATACTGGGTTTTGTTATTTCTTTTACTTGGATGATATTATTATGCTTGGAAAGTTGGACGGCTTTGTTGTGTTGTGTTTTCTTTGCCTTGTGTCTTGGCCATGACCTTTTGCAAAGGATACGATGCCTATATTTTTCCGACTCCAAGAAGGTTCACGAGTGTCAATTGCATCCAAGAGTTGCTGAAAGTTCCTGCTCACACACCCAGGGCTGTAAGTTCTACTCTTTTATCAAGTTTCGAGGGTGTTAGTACTTAGGAATAGTCACTTAGCTTGCTGAATTTTATGCTTTGATATTCCTTTGTTACTGAATTGAATCTACTACTGATTGCTATGCAAGTTTGGCTTGTTTTTTTCTACTGTTTGTGGTGATTGGACAGGTCCTATAATTGGGAGAAGTTGCTGAATTTCTTGGTCTGATCAGAGGCTACAATGCTCCACCACTACCTTCACTTGAGTTAAAAGCTTGTTCTGGAATTGCCTGAATGTCTGATTACATTGTGAGTTTCCTCTTACTCCTTTATTCCTTTTATTTACTTTGAGGACAAAGTAAGAATTTAAGCATGGGGTGGGGAACTCAAGTGTAGCTCCGTGTTTTGTGTTTTATGTTAGTTTTTTTTTGCTTTATTTTTCAATTTTTGCTATTTCATTGCATTTTAGGTTGCATTATAGTTATTTCATAATTATCCCATCATCGTAGTAAGTTATTGAGTCTTAGTTTTTGATTAGTTCTTCATTTTAGTTGTGTTAAAAAGTTGTTTCTATGATTGGTATGACCTTGATGATGATATATGGTTTTTCATGGCTTAAGAGTTAATAAAATTTGAATTTTAATTGAATAAAGACACTTGTGGGATTCCTATAGACAATCTGGATTATGAGCTTTAGTTATAACTTTTATTGGTTGGATGTTCAGTTTAGAGCTATCTTTAAAACTTTGATATGATTTCTAATGTTTATGTCTAAACCCCTGATGAAAAGCACTAGTAAATTCGGTTATCTATTTGATGTGTTTTGATATATGTTGGGTTGATGAGTGTAAGGAGAATAAAATTCACTTACACTGCTCGGGGAGGATAAAATTCACTCGAGTGAAAAGAATCATCAATAAACCAAGCTTGATAGAAATGTTCGAGGAGGATAAAATTCACTCGACAATCATAAGAATTGAAAAAAAAATACGGTTAATAACCGATCCTATTTGTGGAGGATAAAATTCACGCAAGGAGGAAGAAAAAGTGTTTGGAAAAAAGAAAGAAAAATATGAGCTTTATTGAAATTCCGAAATAGAAAAGGCCTAGTAATCTATGGGTGTTTATGACAACTTTTAAGTGTGCTTAATAAATTTGATTGCTCAATACATTCTGAATGCAAGCATCCCCTGAACCTAATCGGAGTTTAAAGCAATGAGTATGAAGGGTTTGATGTGGGTCTCATAGTATCATAATTATTTTGAGCTTAACGTAATAAATACTCCTAAAGCCATGAGAGCCATACTGATGAGTGATCATTCATAGAAATTTCTTTGAGTCTCTTGTCTTTCATTTTGAATCTGTCTTTGTTTTGAGTTAGTTTGTTTGGGGACAAGCAAAAGTCTAAGCATGGGGTAGTTTGATAGGGTCTATTTTAGTCATATATTTGCATATTATTTTAGATCATTTTCATGCATATTTTATATATTTTATAGTGAATTTGTTATTATTTAGTTTCCGGAGTCTACACCCGTATTTTATTGATTTCAGGCATTTTGGAGCGAATTATATGAGATAGGGCCGAGCTGTCTATACGCACCTACGTAATTGGGCTGCATATTAATCAAAGGGAGATGGAGGCCACGGGATTGTTTGGGCTCACAACAAGTGCCGCTAGCCTGCATTCTTTCCATATTATTATTATTATCATTATTATGTTTAGGTTAGATAGAATAATAGAACTTATATATATTATGATAGATAGAATTAGGATAGAACGTACTGCTATATATATATTCTTTCTTACGGTGTAAGCCGAGGCCAACTAACCGGCCGTGACTACCGACTCGTGCTTACCACACTACATTAGTTAGTAAGTTCGAATTTATTTTGATACGGTTTAGGCGACTAAAAACCGTCTATCACCCCCTGGTGCCATTTTCCATTGCTTTGTGCCTCCCTCTTTCAACAACAAGTCCATATATTCAGCTTTCCTGGCCTCTCCCTTGCCCTTGTAGATTTCTTACCCTCTCTCACTGTTATACAATTTGTGTTATTGTTCTTGATTTTGATTGTCAAAAAACTGATATGGGTTCTTCTGTTCTGTTGCTTCTAATGTGCAGCAAACGGGCATTGAGAGTGGACGGATATGTTTCCTTGTATGATATCTAGTGCTTCCACTATCGATATGGTTCCAAACGGCATGGGCGGAACCAGAAATGGCGCACTTCAACTGGTAAAGACGATACATTTCTTCGCATATTTCGTGTTCAGATGTTTCTATTACTTCCATTATCATAAGATTTCTGACTTCTGTCAGATGCACATTGAGCTCCGAGTCCTAACACCATTGGTGCCAGTTCGAGTGGTGAATTTCCTCTGATTTGCAAGCAGCACGTTGAGGGCGTGTGGGCAGTCGTCGATGTCTCCATCGACTACATCCGAGAAGCATCAGGGGCACCGATATTTCTCAACTGTAGGAAGCTCCCTTCCGGCTCTGCTGTGCAAAACATCAGGTTGGTGGTTTTGACATTAATTTATTATTTTAGGATACCAGTGGGAATGATATAAGCCTCAGGTCATACAAGGGCAAAGTTCTGCTAATTGTTAATGTTGCTTTTAATTTCTAAATGGTTCAGAAATCATAAAGTTTTTTCATCCTCGATTCCTTTTGATGTTTTCATATGTAATACACAAGTCCTACTTGCAATCTCTTATACGTTGTTTACTACTTCTGGCTTTGCAGAGACATCACCCCTCTCAGCGTCGAGATCAACCTTCATTCACAATATCTAAGGTTCAAGGCAAACACACTTTAGCGATACACCTCTAGCGTCATCTCTTTGGTCTCCCTCTTTGAATAGAGGAAATAAAATTTGGATGTCAGGTTTACACTTTGGAATGATGTACTGGTAGAATTTTTAGTGGTTTTAATTATAAGATTTAATCTTGACCCTTTCTCCTTGAACGGTTAAAATCAATTTAGTAGGTTAAATAGTTTTTTCCTATACATTTATTAATTTTTTAGTAATTTCATATATATATGATTAATGATTAGTAAATTAATAAATAATGTATATGAAATAATATTTTATTAAAAAATATATTAAAAAACAAAATATCAAATATTACTAATTTTGATGAAATACCCGGACCTTAGGTCCGGGCCTTACACTAGTCCTTTTGTATATTAGTTTCTTATAAACCTTTGGATGTGGCAGTGGGAAATCATGCTACTGCCGTAATTGCTGGAGGAGTTGTTGCTAGTGCTGCATTGTTGTTTGTTTTACCTGCAGTAGCTCTGTCTTTTGAAGAGCGGTTCAGTGACAACATCCAGGTTAGTTCAATACGCTACCAAATATAACTTTTTTGTTTAGACTAGTTTTGTTACCCATCGAATTATTGAAATTGAATTTAATATATTTGACTTCTCATTTCCTTGAATTGTTTTTCTATATATTGAATATATATCATATTATGTCTTCTCAGGCCGGTGTGATAGAGTGGCTATGACAATAATACTCAAAAGATTTATTAAAGGTCGTTGACATCATACTCACACTAGGTATAGGAAAATTGATAAATTACATGACATGACTGTTTAATTTCTAAGTTTTTTACCCCACTAATTCAGTTCCACACTTTTGTAGGGTGTAAGGAATAAGAACAAGTTGATCCTTCGCCTCATGCAACAACTACATACAGGGAGAAACTTATCTGCTCTTCTCTACTGAACCATGCAGCCTATTCTGAGGTTGGTTATCCCCATAGAATTTTTTCCCTCCTCTGGAATCAGTAAATATATTCATGGACCAAGAAACATAGCTACAAAGATACCAAGACCAAACTAATGGTCCAAGTGAAAAGGACAAGATATAAATCTCCCTGCAGTCAATTCGATTAGCTTGGCAACTCTGTTGTTCTAGATGTATTTCTATTTGAATTTACCTTTTTTTGAGACGTTGTAGCTAGCCAATTTTATGGCTATGAATGGCGGCAACGTATTTTGTAAATATTACAATATGATGCTAGTATTTATGTACATGTTTTCATTAAACGTCCTATCATTTCAAAGAACAACTAAAATGCGACGTTCTAGCGAAAAAAGCGTGTTGTGTATCCATATTAAAAAACATCGGATTATATATGAAAATAGAAGTGCGTTCATACCTTTAACATCATATCAGTCTATGGAAACTGATGCTAGTATAATTATACACATCAATTTGTTCATTTAAATCAATGTGCAACACCAGTTTGAACATTAAAATGATATATGAACTCATATATATATATATATATATATATATATATATATATATATATATATATATATATATATATATATATATATATATTTGTCAAAGTAACATCGTTATCTACCAAATAAATCGATGTTTTAATGCAACAACAACATCATTTTATTTTGAAAAAACTGATATAAATGTGGGAAACAACATCTTCTGTGTATACAACCACAATAGTGCATTATTTTAGAACGATGTAATATCACGTATAATGAACATCAAATTAATACATTGAGAATGAATACTCTCAATGCGATGTCGATAATATGGAAACACATCAGCTATGCCTATATTTCATGTGGTCGGTTAAATTAAAACAATATAAAATCATAAATTATATATCGGACATGATTATAAATGTGATCACTAAAAAAAAATTGTTGTCTATTTTGTCTTAAGACATCACTTATTTTATAAATAACGATGTAAATGTCATATTTTTGCTTTAGGAGGACATCTTCACATGTTTTCAAATGACAAATTATGGATATTCATAAACAAGTGAATATGTCATAATCAAAATTGAGGGGTTCTAATTAAGAGAAGACATCTGCTGAAAACCGATGTGGAAAGTTTGGATCTTTTACTACACGCACAAAGAGATCGGAATTTTTTTTGAAAGACATCTGTTGACAACAGATGTCTAATTGAAGTTTTCTAGTAGTGAATGTGAGTATCAACTTCCGCTAGTCGGTAGATACGATGTAGAGGATCCTTGGGGAACAAATGTGGAAACGTCAGTGAAGGTTCGATAATATAAAACAATGTGATAAAGAAATACTCTAGAAGGGGGGTTGAATAGAGTATGCCCGTTTTTCGCAGAAAGTCTCAAGACTTTTGGAGCTCTTATAAAACCCTTTGAGATTAACCTGAATCATAAAGTTAGACAATCGAACCAAGTGCGGAAATAAGGTAAAGCAATAAGTAAAGAACATGAGTAATTGTTTACGAGGTTCAGCACGAACTTGGCCTACGTCCCCGCCTAGGGTTCTTCCACAACCCTAGGATTCAAAAGGCTTTATTGATTTGCTTAGCTTAGGATCCTAATAGCTCACCGAGAAGCCTCTCTCCTATACAATTGCAATCTAGTCAACTCACGTTCCCTTGGAGTCCTAGACCAATCTAGAAGAGCCCCACCTCTCTCAGCTATCTAGTAAAATCCTCTTACTCTCACAAATCAATAGCCTAGTGCAACTTCCCGAGTTATAAACTCTCGAGTAACACTATAAATAAATATATCCTATAAGCTCACAGTGACTCTCAAAGGCTTTGAAATAAACAACAAACTCTTGAGCGCTAGCAGAGAGACACTTTGGAAGACAGATCTTGCTTGAATGAATGAAAGCTCGTGTAGCACTTGTGTGTCTTCTGTCTTCTTCTTTCTTTCCTTTATATAGAAGTGGAATGGCGCCTAAGGATCTTCACCAACGGCTCTTTCGAATCAGGCTTTGATCTTGGATCTTCTATTTATGGATACTCCGAAGCCATGATCCTCTTTGAATAATATCTCCTCAATATGCGCCAAAGGAAAGATATAAACTTCGAAATACTTCCTGAAAGATTAGTCATACATGTATATATATATAATATAAAGGAAGTATATAATAAGATTTAAATAATATTTGGATAAATAAGATAGGTTTTGTATTTCATCAACTGTTAATGCTCCAAGGCCTTTGACACAAACAACCTGTCAAAGCCTTTGAAACATTTATTCCAATTTTCATCAAGGGAGGGAGTTATCAGTCAGATTTGGACTCAATCGTCAATGAGCCTTCAAGTTTCGATCACGTCTATGATGTCTTACACGACGACAATAAATGACTTTTATGTGATGCAACGAATGAATAAAGTCAAGTCATTAAATTAAATCTGCTAAAATCAAATGCCTATAATTGTATTAAAAACACACATTTAAGTGTGTAACTACTTGATATTTATATTTTATATTTAACTTTAAATATGAATACTAGTTGGTTAAACGTTAAAGCGTGTAACCACCAACTATTATTCACCAAATATGGTAATATGTAAATTTAATGACATAATTATTCAAATCTAAATTAATAAATATCCATATTTTATAGACTAATAAAAATTTACTATTGTGTATTGTTATTCATATTTAAGAAAACAGTTACAACAAGTAGTATTCATATTTAATGTTAAATATGAATACTTTTTTTTATTAAGTAAGAATTCGAGCTCAGATATTCCTGAAAACTCGAGGGCCGAAAAGTCGGCAGATGGAAAACTGTCACAACAAACAAACAAAAAACATAAACAATGCAATATAACAAGAGAAAGCGACACCTACAAGATGAAACTAGGCAAAACTAAATCAAACGCGTTGGAAATGTAGACTACGGGCGAAGCCAAGCACCATCCTAGAACAGCACTGTTGGGCGACGATATATCAGGAAACCTGTGGGTAGTGAAGACGAACCTCGAGGAAGCTCCTTCCCGAACACGGAGTCGCCCCGTACACATTACCTCGATCCCAGCCAATCCCGACTTCGACTGTCATAAATCCAACGAAGAAGAAAAAAGCCTAGCCGCATCGAAGCAAACCCGCACTCCGTCCGAACAAATCACACCGCAAAGGACCGATCGAAATGACTAGTCAAGTGATATCAGTATTTAATTCAAATTCTTACGAGCATAATTTGAAACCCATACGGGATTTAAATGAGGCCATAACCATGTAGGATGGACCAAGCATTTTAATTTTTATTATTATTAATTTTAAATTTTTTTTTTGTTCTTTTCTTTTCTTTTACTTTTATTTTATGTTATGGGACTTGGTTTCGGGCTGCCTCGGGCCCAAGGCATACCCTTGGGCCCAAAGGACAGCCCGAAAGGAAGAATACCATGGCCGAGGACAAAGAGGAAGATGCCAGTGCAACCAAGGGCCATCGGATGATGATCTCACAATGATCGGCGACACAACCTCCCTCACAATGAGGATGGGGCTTTTGCAGTGTCAAGAACGGGGATGTCGAATCTAGTTTCTTCAATAACCAATAAGACATGCAAAACCCTTGGTACGACGGAGAAGGATCTCACGGCAACCGGCGACACATCCCCCCTCCCAACGAGGATAGGCTTTCGCAGTGTCGAGAATGGGGATCTCGAATCCAGTTTCTTCAATAACCAATAAGACACGCAAAACACTTGGTACCTCAGATTAGAGACTGCCGAAGTCGAATTTGGACACCCGGAGAGGGGTGGAATGGGGCTCCCAATTGAGATTTAGGTTCCCGGAGGAGGTTTGGTATTTTCGTTGAGCACTTTCGAGCCACTATGATAGGGTGAGTTAGGGCTCCCGGAGGAGGGTTATATATTCCGGAGGAGGGTTGAGGCTCTCTTAAAAGAGAGTTTTATTTTTTTACTCCATTTTTCCCAAATCATGTACGGGTTGCATCCAATGAATCAAAACCCAAGAGTAGGGATCACCGGCAAAACACTAGCAGGAGGACGGCGGCGCCACGACCAGGGATCGAAGGAGAAGTGACTGGCGCACTCCCCTGAGGACGGATTGTACAAAAAGCTACACAATAGGAGATTTGCAAAGGAGGCGGAAGAGAGAACGATGACATCGAGGAGGCGATGAATAGCAGCACAAGCGGCGGCACAGGACGAGGCCAGGAACAGTGCTTGCGCTACAAAGCCGGCGAAAGAGACCGGTTGAGGCGAGCATGAACATGGACATGATGTATTACTTGAAACGACGGGAGAGTCCCTGTTGATCATCGAAAGCCATTAGATGAGACGGGAACGATGGATCGAAGAGTGGAAGAGCCCCTAGAGAGAAGATTACGGGCCATGTTGGTGAATTAATTAGAGATTTGGGGGTTAGGGGTTGAGGATGATGGTTTTGCTAAGAACAATTGGGGGCGCGTGGGGCAATTGCCCCAGCGTGTTCTTTTTCCTCCTAGAGGCGTTTTCGGGGCCTGCTCGGATCCTTTCAAATCAACTTCTTTTAACTTGGAGGACAGTGGTATGTTAAATATGAATACCGATTAGTTATACATTTAAGCTGGGTTTATTTTTGGGATTTAATTTTGTTTATTTTTTTTTTATCCAAGAGTCTAAATTTATCTCCCGTTAATGGTAAGGGAGTCCTATTATGATCTTGATAGGGTTATGGCTATGAAAGCTTTTTATTAGGGAATAGAGTAGAGAGGGATATAGATTGAGAGTTCATAGAAGGGTCAAGAGGAAGAAGGAAGATGATAGAAATAGAGTAGGAAGAGAGGGATTTATTTGATTATATTGAAAATCATAGAAAGGTACAGAGGGAGATAAATTGGGAGTTCATACTAATTGTATTTATAACCTTTGGTATTCTAGTTCTTAACATTACTCCTCTCTTATAAAGTTTTGTTTTCAAAGCTTATATATCAAAAGTAAAATGTACATACAAAAGAGATCATCAATGAAATTACAAAAACAACTTCCTCTTCTATAACTTCTGCCCCCACAGGGGGCTCAGGCAAGATGGCCCCATTTCTCCATACCTATTCATCTTAGGTGCCAAGATTCTTGCTCAAAAACTTCAAATACAAAGTGATCAATCGCCAAACACCATTGGGTTTAATACCTCTAGGAATGGTGCTTCTATCCCATTTATGTCATTTGCAGATGATATAATGATTTCTGCAAGAGCGACAATGGAAACATGTCAAATTGTGAAAAATATACTTGATGAATACTGTGAGATTTCTGGACAAAAAGTGAATTTCCAAAAATTTGCTTTCTAAGCTACAAAAGGAATCACAAATGACCAAAAACTACGCATAAGAACGAAGCTGGCGTGCCTTCCAGGTGGATGAAGGCCACTAGGATCAACCTGAAACCGCCAGCAATGGGTTTAAAACCATCCAAAAATACCTTCACTTGTAGAGTACGTGATAAATGTTATCAAGCTTCCAAACCTGATAGGTCGGGTGTCCTCCGATTTGAATCACAACATCTCCACACGTACCCCTAGAAATAGTTGAGCCCAATCTAGAACCACTGTCACCTCTGAAGTAAGACAATAAAGCCAACCCCAATTCGCCATAGACACCTTCTTGATCTCAGCCTGCCCGAAGAAAGTGTTGTTTAACTATAGAGACTATAGGTATTTTCGATGAGCGAGGAAACCACCATTGTTGGAAACTCGAGGGTGAACCACTTTTCTATCTCTCAAAGTGCTTTTGTACATATTATTTGCTTTACTTTTATTTTTTGCATTTACTTTCATCCATTCAAATCCCATATTCATATTGCCTAATCGATAGCTATGCAATCCGAAAACTCGTCTCTCTATGAGATCGACCCCGTAATTATTCACTATACTTAGTAATAGGTTTGAGATTTAATTATCGAGAGGTGAACCACGACATTCACATCTACCAACAGGCCTGTTGTCGGGATGCCCAGAGAAGGTGGTAGAGGTTCGACCTCCTGGAAAGTTCCCTCGACCACTGCGGGTTCCACCAACATGCTCACCGGAGCTACAACCTCCACTGGAATCATAGTTTTCACGACCACCTCTATTTCAGTTGGAGGTTTGTAGTAGGCGGGGTTGGAAGCATGCCATCAAAGTTGGAGTCGACGACAAGGAGGGAGAGGGTATTTTTGGTGGTTTAGTGGATGCGAGGTTCTTGTTTAAGGAGGTGGGAGAGAACTGTGTGTGTGAGGGGGGGGGGGGGGGAGTTAGGTTTGGGTTGTGATCGATAGACCAGAACATGGATTCATACTTCGGAGGAAGTCCGGTGAGGACATAAACAATGACCAGAACACGGATTCATACTCGAAAGCTCTATCTCTCTGACGTTTTGCTGTTGCATATGGCGTGAATTTGCGACACTTTCTGATCATCCTAGGGTTCATCTGATGGGGGATCCCAGCCCGGATTTGTCGTTTCACAAAAGGGTTCCTCTTCCGCCTCTGTCTGTGATTGATTTCAAATCTTTGTTGTCTACTTAAGGTTGATTCGATCCCTTCTCTCTTCCTTTTTTTTATCTAATTTTGAATTTTCCATTCTTTTTATGGATCGAAAGAATAAGTCCGTATGAGTGAGAATACTTATAATAAATTTTTGGAAGTACATGAGTATTATGATGTTGATCTTCTAGACTTCTCAAAGTTTAAGGAATCTGTTTATTGCTGATACATTAGTTTTGCAACATGCCTCATAATCGTGATAAGATATTCAACTTCAAAGTTTAATAGGGTTTTCTTAGCAGTGAGAAAATTTATACTTATGATTATGATTAGCATTTTCATTATCTATTACAATCCCTCATTCTTTAGATTTGTTTAGTCAATTAAAGGGTTTTTTTACCATTGCAATCAAATAAGTCTTATCCTTGTCCTTTGTACTTTTTTACTAGCAACATCAAGTGGAATACTCCTCATGTCAAAAGGTATTCTCAGACACGCCTCAAACTTTTGAGAAGAAAATTGCAGAGTTATTGAATAGAATAGAAGAAGAGCATGCTCATTGCCAAGGAAACTCGTAGGTGATCGAAATTCAATTCAGGTACATTTGTCTTAACCTTTTTTTTTGTCTTTTAGAAATTTCTTTGGTCACTTCTTCAGGTATCACTCAATATGGATTATTCACATAACAAGGAAACTAAATTCAAATGCCTTATAATTAGCAAATCTCCAAATGTAGTAAAATACGTTTTTTTTTCAAAGAGATGAAGAAATTGTGATTGTTGAATTGATCACATAGTTAGAGGAAATGAACTTGAAGGAGCAAGCTAAGTTCATCAAATTTTTGGTCATCCTAGGTGCATCTGATGGGGGATTCAAAACAAGTATTGTTGATTCAAAAAAGGGCTTCATCATTTGCTTGTGCTTGCTATCGATTACATATCTTATCTTGCTTGAGGTTGATTTTCCATCTCTTTATTTTTTTTCGATTGTGGTTTTTCATTGTGATCTCTTTCTAATATGTCAAATGTTTTAACTGCAAATATTTTGAAGGAGGAATTAGTAATACAGAGATTATAAACATTCACAAGAATATGGAAAGTCTTGAGTTGCATATTGAGCAGATTCACATTTCTTCAACTACCTATGTTGTTGTTTTGCTATGTTATGTTGTGTTTATGACTAGCTTATGGCTTCTGTAATTGATTGTGTGATTGTTTCTGGCATTAGTTATCTATTTGTCGAATTCCTTTTGATTGGCATTTTTCAGTTTGTTTCGGTTCTCCTCATCTGCCAGCTTAATAGCTAGTCATGTTTTTTTTATCACATTTCCCCTTTCCCCTTTTTATTAATTTTCCCCATTTCAGTTTTGAAATTGCTTGTTCCAATTACATCCTCTGTTAGTTGTAAAGATACATGCTACAAATGATATCTAATTGTGGTTTTGTGTGGCCTTAGATGTCAGTGTATATTTTCAAAGGCTACACTTGCTTTTCAGTAATTTTTTTTTGAAAATCTGTTGGACACTTTAAAGGGAAGAAAATATTTCTCTAATAGTGTTTGCATTTGAATAGGTTCTCTTCCAACATGACTCAGCTACAACATTGCTTCCAAGGGTGATTTTGATCATCGGTCTAATTAACCAAGGGCTGCTTGCTAAAGGACGAGATACATACAAGTATTTTACTAAGAATCACATGTTACATGAAATAAACTAGGTATAAGAACCACTTTTTTTTTCTAGATTTTCTTTTGATCACAATGTTGATATTTCCCTTTTAATTTATATATTTAATAATCAACTATACTGCTGTTTGTTTTTCCTTCTTCTGACTCCCTTCGCAAAGTATATTTTTAATGTAATAGATTTTAAATTAGGATACTTCAAAGGCAGATATTTCAAATTAGGATTTAGCCTCTTATTTTGCTGTATCAAATTAGGAATTCCTATTTTGATTTGTTATTATTAATTTTGTTAAAAAAACCACTTATGTATTTCAAGTTTTTTCATCAGCATCTATAATGTTGTTCTTCAAATCTGTTTATGAAATTTTGCTTTAATTTTGTTCTAAAATTCAGCTTAGCTTATTCAGTTTCCTTTATTATTTTCTACAATACATTCTTTGTAAATATCTAAGCAATGCTCCAAATATTCGGTGATTCTCTATAACAAGGTATATTCAACTATTTCTTTATCTCCCCACTCTTTTTCCAGAAATTTATTTTTGATCACAATGTTTAATTTTCACTTTTAATTGATGTTTTTTTAGTCTCCATTAAGATTTTTTTATCTCATTTTTGTTCAGAATTCCTTTTTTTTAATCATGAAAGAATTCGGGTGAGCAAGCTCTACCCGACAGCATCCTTACGGATGAGATCTGAAAGAGCAGAATTGTTGTAGATATCCCCTAGACAGAGTGGCAAAGGTGTGCAATCTTATCAGCCACTCTATTGCCAAGTCGGGGAACATGAAAGAATGAAACTTCTTTCATAGTCGATAGTAAGGTTTTAACATCTGACATAATAAGCTCAATTTCCCAAGGACATTTAGCGCGATTGTTTAAATGATTTATGATTATGCTAGAGTCACCCTCGATATGGAGTTTGTCGACTAGGAATCGGATAGCGTGTTGGACGCCTAATTTTAAGGCTAACGCTTCTGCTTTGATGGCACATTGTTTTCCCAGTTTTTGGTAACATATGGTTATTGGTCGACCTTCCCTGTTCCGAATAATAGCCCCAATTGAGCTGTCCGAATTTGTCAAGGTAGACCCATCGAAATTTAATTTTAGAGTTCCCGTTGGAGGTTTTCGCCATTGTGTTTTCTGGTTTATGTGTTTATGTTTTGGTCTTGTAGGATTTTGCGGGTGAAGAGGGGGGTCTTCATCAAGATCACTCTCCATTCGGAATGTTTTATTCCAATTGTGCATGTGAGTTTTAATCAAGTGTATTGTACTGTCCCTACTTGGGACGGGAATCTATTTGAATATGTGTTGATTTCGAGTGTACCAAGTTGTCCACCAAACAAAGGCAAGCTTCATCTTGGTTGTGGGAGTAAGATTATTCCCAAGAAAGGCTAAAAAGGGTTTAACGTCTCGAGATTGGTTTGTCATGTTGGAAATGGTTGAGTCAATTGGAGAAGGAAACTTTTGAAGCGAGCGTACGTAAGAACATTCAAGCAAAAGATGAGTCTCATCTTCAACTGGCCCATCACAGAGGCAACAGGTGAAAGGTATAGACACCCCGCGAAAGGCTAGCCTAGAGGCAGTGGGGAGGCCGTCCTAGCAGATTTTCCATAAGAAATTTTTTATCTCAGGCGGAACATTAATATTACAAATCCAGGCGTAGTTGTCAATGTTAGAGGATGAACGTGATGTGATTAGCTTGTAGGCACTTGAAGTCGTAAACCAACCAGCCCTATTAGACCACCAATATAACCGATCCTCGAACGAGGATACTGGCAGTTGAATGTTCGTTATTTCTGTGACTATGTTGGAAGGAAGCACTTTGTTGAGTTTCTCCGTCCACCATCTCCCTCTTATAATATAATCACTAACCGTCTCGTCGACATTTCCACCTAGGAGGCAATCGTCCCTAGATCGCAAAGAGGAAGTTGTGATCCAATTATCTGTCCAAAATTTGATAGATTTCCCATTCCCAACTAACCATATGAGGCCAGATTTAAATTTATCAATGAGAGTAACCATTTTAGCCCATTGCCAGGACGAGTCGCCATGTTTCTTGTACTCAAGGATGTTAGAAGATCGTAGGTACTTATAGTTAATTAGTTTAATTCAAATATTATCTGGTTCAACCAAAATTTTCCAAAGTAATTTCATTTGGAGTGCCTCATTCATTTCTTTTGATTTCCTAAGTCCTAGTCCTCCACATTTTTTCGGTCCACAAATCCTATCCCAACTGATGAGAGGTCGATGTTGAAGATCTTTGTTCCAGAAAAACATTCTATTAATTTGATCAAGCTCTTTGTGCATTGAACTGGGTAACATAAAGCTTTGCATTGTGTATAATGGTTTAGCTGACATGTTTGTATTAATAAGGGTTGCCCGCCCCTGTTGTGATAAAACATTTGCACACCATTTGCTTAGTTGTTCTTTAGATTGACAGATGATATCTTCAAATGTTTGTTTGTTAACTTTACCATTAATAATAGGACATCCGAGATATTTTCAAATGATTTTTCGTTTGTAATATTCAGGCAGCTATGAAGCTCAGCAATCCTGGAGATTGAAATTCTTTTTGTTGCTTGGAAGCATGACTTATTATACTTCACCTTTTGACCTGAAACTTTACAATATGAATCAGCTATTGTTCTGACTCTGTGGGCAGCATCCAATGTTCCTTTTGAGAAAATGATAATGTCATATGCAAAGGATAAGAAAGGGACACGGCGACCGTTCCTACCAAAAGAGAAACCAATAGGGCTACTGCCCATAATTGTTTCTGCTGAGAGTTTCCGTGCTAACATTTCGGCCCCAAGGATAAACAAGTACGGGAATAGGGGATCTCCTTGCCGAAGCCCACGAGAGGGAAAAAAACATGTCCGTGGGACCATTGTTCACAAGAATTGAGAAAGACACGGTTGTAACACATTCCATCACCCAAGAAATGAAGGTGTTGTGAAACCCAAATTTTTCCAGAATTCTTTTCGTAAAACCCCAGTCAACTCTGTCATACGCTTTCTCCATATCAAGATTTATCGCAAGCCACCCCTCACAGCCCTTGCGGGATCTAAAGGAATGGAAAATTTCGTGTGCTACCAATACATTATCTTGAATGGCCCTATCAGTGACAAACGCACCCTGTAAAGGGTGGATTAGTTTGCTAATGACAAATTTGATTCTTTCTGTTAAGATTCTAGAGATTATCTTATATAGCGTTGAACAAAGACTAATTGGCCGGTAATGTCTAGTATTGCTCGGGTTATCTCCCTTAGGAAGAAGAGGGATAAATGTATGGTTTATTTGTTTTAGAAGTTTGCCAGAGTGGAAGAAACCTTTTACAGCTCTGATGATGGATCTTCCAACAATGTCCCAATATTTCTTATAAAATTTGGTTGTAAAACCTTTTGGGCCTGGTGATTTGTTGTTGCCAAGACTGAAAACAGCAACCTTGATTTCATTATTAGACGGGTGTCGAATAAGGTAATCATTTTCTTCATGGGTAATTGAGGGATGGATTAGATTTAGCATTTCTTGTAAGAGTCTATCGCCAATTGCTCCCTTTTTGAATCGTTTTTCAAAATCACTCTTGATTTCATTTCTAATATTTTCCTCTCCTGTTATCAGAGTGCCTTCAGCAGAAGTTATATTGCGAATTTGTTTCCTATGTCTTCGTCTATAAGCAACCTGATGGAAATATGTTGTGTTCGAATCAGAAAGTTTAAGATGCTTCTTCTTGGCTATTTGATTCTAGAAAGTCTTTCGAAAAAGAAGAAGTTTTTCCTTTTTTGTAATGAGGCGCTTTTCTCTATTGTTGGTTGACCTGTTGTTATCTCCTGATACGGAAGATTGAATATTGAGAAGTTCGGTTTCCACCTCATTTAACTGGCGAAAAATGTTTCCGAAGGTTCGCTTATTCCATTCCTTAGCTTTTTTCTTCAGAATTTTATGTTTGAACATTAGTTGATACATAGTTGATCCCAAACAATTTGCTCGCCAAGATTGTTTAACTATGTTTCTTCAAAATTCCTTTTGATCACAATGTTGAATTTTCCCTATTAATTACTTTTTTTATGTCTTCATTAGGAATTTTTTTACCTCATTCTTTTTTTCTTCTTCTGAATCCCTTCACAAATATATATTTTTATGGAATAGATTTTAATAATTGTATATTCCATATCTTCCGGATCTGCTAAATGGTTTAGCTACTCGATATAGTGGATTAACTTTTGTTGTGTTTATTCAATGACAATTCAACATGCAGTAACATTCTTTTAGGTTCTGCTACTAAAGTGGATGAGAGAAATGTTGCAGTTGAATTTCACTGTTATTTCATTGCTTAAAATCAAAAGCTAAATGAACAATACAAAATAATGTTGATAATTGAAATTTCGAAAATTTCACGAGGTAGCCCCGAGGCATCGCAAAATTCACGCGGTGACCAATTCTTTTACCTCTTTCACGTGGTTCTCCTGAGGTTTGGGATTCTTTCACCTCGTCCCTCTTAATTTTAACATCTTCCGTTAACTTTTAATAATAAAAAAAATAAATCCAATATTCTTTTAACCTGTACGTTGAAACGCGATTTGCCCAGCATTTGGAGAAACCCGACCAAGAAGACAACTGCTGGAGGGGCGAACTCCGACAAGCGTCTCCGGCGTCGGTGGTGGCAGCGTTCCAATCATGGACTCAACGGCTAGTTACAGGTGAATCTCAATCCCAATTTCAGATTTTACCAAAAATTAGGGTTTAGTATGATGGTTGATTTGTGCAAAAATTTGTGTACATGTGAACTTTATTGATGATTTGTTGTTGTTTAAGGGTATATAGGCTGTGTTTTGATGATTTTAGGTATAGGTATCATGGCTTTGTTCAAATATGATGAAAATTATAGATTGGCGGAATTGGGAATTTGGTTGTGTTATCTTTCAAAAATTGGGGTTTTTTGAATTTGGTGGTCTCTAAATTTATTTGTATAAACATTATGCTTTGTAGAATGGTGTTGCAAATGCGTTATATTCATTCGGAATATGTCAAAATGGAGGTTGATGACCCGGATAAGTGTAGTATTTTGGATATATTTGTTGAATTGCTAGAAGGGGCAGAGAAAAAGAGCATGATCCTCCCTGAGAATCCGACGTTATGGTATGCGCATAATGCTCAGAGTTTTCAACTAGAGAGTGACAATGATTTGCCCAAGGATGATTTACCCAAATTAATCTGTTAGGAATTGTAGTCAATTGCATACCAACTTGTTACAGTTGTTTCGGGGGAGGGGATTCCAGTTTTATGATCTTCAATTTTATGTTAATTCTATGGATTAATGAAATCGTACCTAAAATGATTCTTTGGCCTTTTGATTCTCTGTCTGGAATTATTTCCCTGCAAATATTCTAGTATGAGAATTGATTTTGAGAACGGAGTCCATGTTTATCATTCTAGGTATCTATCTTTGCTTACTCATATCTACATGAAGAGTTGAGGATCACAACGGTTTCTTTTCTTGTTTTGCTTCTGATGCAAGTGGAGTTGGATTTGCCTGTTGAGCATTTTAGTTAACCTTCAATGTGGGATGAAATCTCCCAAATCCGACTCACACAATACTTTAATGTCATGGTTTTTACTCTTATATATAAACAAGGTAAGGATACTTGTTCAGTTGTTTGTAATATGACTATATATTTTTAATTTTTAGAAAAACTAATGTAAGGCTAAAATAATTTTGTGATGCATCAAGTGTTACAAGGATCCTCATTTCTTCTGATTTGGACATTCCTATGCTTCCCAGCTGGTCTCTCTATTCATGTACAGGTTAGCAATTTCTGAATAGCACAATCAAAATCGCAAAAGGGCTAAAACGATATCAAAAGCACAATGGAAATTTTTCAAAAAAAAAACTTTCATGGTAATTTAATTTACAGTTGGAGATTTAGAATTTTTTTCAAATTGGCTTTTTTTTGGTTAGATTCATGTTTTATAATCTTTCAATTGAGGTTTGGGATTTTTTGGTATCTTCTATTTATGGCCTTTTGTAAAAAAAATTTGCCTATTAGCTCAACCGACAGAGCATTGTGTTTAGACACAAAATGTGGGTTCGAATCCTACATAGGCCATAAATACATTAGAAATTGTAGCAAGGCTGTCATATTGTTGTCGTATAACCTTCAATTGATCTTCAAAAGGTATAAAATTATTGTCATAGTTTTTTTTAGAGGAGGGATTTGAAAATTATTGCAGTTGTAAGGGGAATGGACTACTTTCTCTTTTTCTTTTTATCGGATTTTTGACTCCAGTACTGAAACGAAGTTTAGGTGCTCTGTTAGCGATAATGTAACATATGATGTTGATCCAGCAAATGTTGTTACCATCTAAAACATTGAGAAATAAGATAGTTCAGTAGGATAGGGATGGAATATGGTGGATAAGGATGTATTGGATTTCATATCTGGTCAGCAATATAGGTCAGCAATACCAAATAGCTAACCGAAAAGTGAATGCAAGGTTGTTAAGATGAAGTTGTGTTAAGGACGAGAGTTATTTAACCTGAGAAGAGTTGGCAGTAAGAGAACCATGGCTCTTGATTACATGGTTCAAGCTTTAATGACAAGTTCTTGAGGCCTATGTGAGATTTGAACTCACACCGATGTGTAAAAACACATAGCTCTACCATTTGAGCTAATAGGCTAAAAAATTACATCAAGGATACAATAGTTCTCATTCTACTCTATTAGTTTTCACTCCAATCATTTTCTAGTATCAGCCAGATACAACCAGTGACATCATTTGGAAATTTCTGCTTTTACTCTTTACAAGTTCACTTATCTCTATACAAATCAGAGGCGAGGGAGGGGAATAGATGGGAATGTCTGCAACCAAGTCATTCAAAACCATATAGAAGGAGCACTTATCCTTTTGTTGATCCTTCACTGTTACGACTATTGCTGGCAACTGATGACGACAGAGCACTCTTACACAGCTTTTATTTGAGTCACAACATGTTGACGAACGCTCACTCATTCTCTTACTCAAATCAACTATCATGAACCGTTTCATAATCATTTCAGAGTTAATAAATAACCATTTCAGAAACAATAAATCACCATTTCAACACCATTTTAGAATCAATAACTATCAATTTCTTCATAAATTAGAGAACAATTCGAGAACCCTAAACCCTAACTACTAAATTTAATAACTATCAATTTCTTCGTAAATTCGACAAATTCGAGAACCCTAAACCCTAACTACTAATTCTTCTACAAATTTGAAGAAGGGGCAAAATTAGAGAGCAATTGGTGTAGAAGCAACATTGCAGGAGCAACATTAACCATATACATAGTCGAAAAAGCTCGAAATTGGACATACCTGTCAGAATCTCGCCCTCTTCACTACGTCTGACTGAGCAGCAACACAACATTTGCTCGTCCGCCACCACCCATCGATGCCGGATTCCGCCGCCACCACCGACGCCGGATTCCGCCACCACCACCAACACCGGAGACGCCTGTCGAAGTCCGCCCCTGTAACCGCCTTTGCTCGCCTGTCGGGTTTCTCTAGATGTTGGGCAAATCGCGTTTCAACGTACAGGTTAAAAGAAAATTGGTTTTGTTTTTTTTTTTATTTATTAAAAGATAACGGAAGATGTTAAAATTAAGAGGGAGGGACACGAGGTGAAAGAATCCCAAACCTCAGGGGTACTACGTGAAAGAGGTAAAAGAATTGGTCACCGCGTGAATTTTGCGATACCTCGGGGGTACCACGTGAAAGAGGTAAAAGAATTGGTCACAACGTTCTGATCTTTAACGGAAGTTGAAGACTTCTAATATTAAGGTGCTTCACATTCTTGGTAAAGGCGGATTATGATTTATGCTTTAAAAAATATTATAAAAAAGGATCTTTGTTTAAGTGTTTGAGAATTTTTTTTTTTAAAGGTATTTCATCATTTTTGGGAATGACTTTTGGGCCTTTTGACCCTTGTATATGTTACTTTGTGAGATACATTACTCATATTGTAATTTTTTTTTTGAAGCAAGATAACAAATTCGGTTCTCTAGACAAGCCTAGAGAAACCGAGAGACCGAACAAGCCGGTGGATGGACTAACCATCATGTACAACTGAAGCAAATAACAGAATCAAATGACAAAAAAAGAAAAGACAGAAGCAAATGACATAAAATTAAAAGGATCGTACAAGCCATCCTACGCTTAAAATCACAAGTCAAAAGAGAAACGAAACGATCGGCCGAAGAGACAACGCACTCAGAGAACTCTGAGGAACTAGCGGACACCTCAGATTATGGACTCAAAAGAGCCATCAGGTGTCGATCGCAAACCGCGACGTCATCGAACATAACAAATCATCAACCGCTCACAAGAAACTTGCAACACAACAAGAACAAACCATTACATCAACCCACAAAATCAAACCGAAACCACATCATTGCCCATTCAAACTCTCAAACGCTCATCTCAACCCTCAAGGACGATAACTAGATTGTGAGCGGACTATCACAAGGATAAGCCCAAATAGAGGCGATAAAAAACGAGAGAAGGAAACGAAAAGGAGCAATAATGAACCGGAGAACGATTGAAAGTGCAGGCGAAAGAACAACCCCAATTGTTTAAGCACATTGACAAGGGCAACCGGAGTAGGCAGCGGCAGGAGCAGACGACGAAATAGGCTGCGGAGCCAAGGAGAGCCTGTGAGGCCGAGGTCGAAACAAGGGTCGGCGAACCGAAGTGGACGGCAGCCGAGGTAGGCGGAGGAAGGCAGAGGAGGCGGAACAAGGAGGCAGCAAAGGCCAGACAAAGTCAAGGCGGCGGAAGACCAGCGAGAGGAGGAGGCCGCGGTCGGCGACGGAGGACAAGGAGCAACTCAAAGCGGCGGCAGTAAACGGCGGGGTGGCGGTGACGGGAAGCCATGGTGGCGGTGGCGGCAAGCCACTGGCTACGGGAGTTTAAGGGCTGGTTGGAGAGGCTTGGAAGCGGGAGGCCGGGTTGTGGAGGTTGACCAGACGGTGGCCGGAGAAGGGTAAGAAGTTGATGAAGAGGCGACAGCGGCCAAACTAGGGTTTTCCACCCAAAGGAAGCCATTACTCATATTGTAATTACGTGTTTGTGGTTATTCCTTATAATAAATATTTTATATTCTATTTTTCTTTTTTTTTTCTCTCGCAAACGGGCCATGACTTGAAAATTGTAGGAAAATTTTGCTCAAATATCCATCTAGGATATCTAATTAAGGAAATGTCCATTTATTTTTGCCAATTAAGTAAATGTCCATAATATTTTTATAAACCCCAAACTACCCTTGTTTTATTTGATTGGGCTGACAGTAGCATCCACATCCATTCAATCTCCTCCCTTTCATCTTCTCGATCAGTTTCTCCCACTCGCTTAATCTTCCATTTTGCGCTGGAGGCGGAATCGAACTGGAGCTCCATCCCTACACTCCGTCGGCTTTCAACCGCCACCCGCCGCCAAACCAAAGACGTGCGACTGGCGTTATGCCTCCTAGTGGTGGGGGACTGGTCAGTCTCTCTCCCGAACCCTAATTTTTTCTTCGAATTGTTCCACTATCTCCAGAGCACGGTTTATCGGCCGACAACGGAGAGGCGGCTTAATCATAGATTTGCAGAGGTGAGCCCTAATTGTGGAGGAGACAACAATAACATCATCACCTGAATCGCCATGTTCCTCCTGGGGGTTTTGAAGAATCTGGCAGATTATCCGCGACAGCCTTGCTCCGAAGCAATTGCGCCGGTAATTAAGCTTCTGAGTTCGTCCTTTTCCTTTTCGATTCAATTTTTAGATTGTGAGCTCGGTTGCAACCTGTGAGCTTGCTATTGATTATCTAATTGGCCTTTGAAACAGTTCGGAAAATTGTATGATCGGGCAAAATAGATTCCGCCTGAATGCCTGATTTTAAGGCAGGGTATGTGGTTTGTGAGGGGATTCGATTAGTAAAATTGCTCATTCTGCTCCCTGTTTACCATTTTGTACATGCTTTTGGAATTCATGCGCAGAATAAATTTAGTGAAGCATTCATATGCCTAAAGAATAGAAAATGAATAGCATTGCCCATTATCTTAAGATTTGTTTGTTTGTCATTCTTTTGGAGATGCTACTCATAGCTTTATTCTATTTTGCATAACGATCTTCATTTGGAAGATCGATATACCTCTTGCTGAATGTTCTGCTAAATTGTTTTGCAGCATAGATTTTCCTTCCTCCATTGAAAAAGTCAAATTTATTAGTCACATTCCTATTTTAGGTATATGCAGACCATGTATGTGGTGATTAAAGTGTTGCTATTTCTATTAGTCACATCCCTATTGCTTAGTCTTACTTTTGACGATTAGAGTTGCTTACTTTCATACGTGTTTCTAAGGATTGTGCTCAAATTATGAATGTAGTAATAAACTAACAATAGCTGTGAAATAATCTCTTTTGCCTATTCAAAGATCATGTTGCGAAACTCTGAAAGACAAATTAGTAACTTCCGAATTGTATGTAATAGTCTTGTAATAGGTATGGTTGTTGTGGCGATCAGTAAACAATGGGGCAAAGCTCAATGCCATGTATGAGGCATAATAGATGGACAATCTACAATTATAGGGTATTTTAGATGGATATGATCTGCAATTACAAGTAAAGTTGACAGTTAAATTTTGAAAAAATGGATTGGTGACAATATCTTAATGATATTTAGTATGATAGTGGCAAATTTCTTTTTGGTTACATGGTCGTGGTGACAATATGTGTTGAAATAATATTTTGGTGACAATTTTGGTGAGAGAAAATAGTTAAACTTTTAAAAATTTATTTGATGACAATATTTTGGTGACAAAAGTGAGTTATCATTAAGTGACAACAGTGATGACATTATTATTGTACACATTTTTTTAGTTTGGTGACAGTGTTTTGTAGTTGGTGACAATGTTTTTTTAGTTTGGTGACCGTGTTTTGTAGTTGGTGACATTGTTTTGTAGTTGGTGACCGTGTTTTGTAGTTGGTGACAATGCTTTTTTAGTTTGTTGACATTGTTTTGTAGTTGGTGACAGTGTTTTGTAGTTGGTGATACTATTTTGGTGACAATTTGAGATGAGTGAAACTAGTCAAGCTTTAAAAATTTTATTTGGTGACAATATTTTGATGATATATAATGTGGTGGTGACATTTATTTGTACATTGACATATTTTTGTTAGCATTAACGGTTCAACGTTTTAAAAATTGTTATTTTGTTGTTTTTTTAGATTAGTGACAATTGGTAGAGTTATATATTATGTTTTGATGACAAATGGAATTTATGTTGTTATTTTTAGATTGGTGACAATTGGTAGAGTTATATATTCTATTTTGGTGACAAATGGAATTTATGTTGTTATTTTTAGATTGGTAACAATTGGTAGAGTTATATATATTCTGTTTTGGTGACAAATGAAATTTATGTTGTTAATTTTAGATTGGTGACAATTGGTAGAGTTATATATTCTCTTTTGGTGACAAATGGAATTTATATATCATTTAGCTATAATGTAATTTTCATTATCCTTCTGTTCAATTGTAGTGGAAGTTGTGGTATGTATACCATCAAATATATCGAGGGTCTTGCATTTCATGGTGGTATTGAAGCTATTTCAGACAAGTATATGGATGCGTATAGAGAGAGAGGATGACTATAGAGGGTCTTGCTATTTTGGATGTTAAGTATGAATGTCTCAAATGTTCCCCTTTGTTTTGATATTTTTGCAAGTTGATGTAGTCTGACAATTAAGTATTACAAAGTTAAACTTTACATCGAATTTCATCTACTTAGGGATATTATTGTAACAAAAATGCGTTAATATTAGATGACAAATGTGATACCATTATAGTATTGTACATCGAATTATTCGTTTGCTCAAGTTTAGCCCCTCTAGGGTCTATGCTCCTCTAGTTCTAGGGTTTCAGTTTCGTAAAAAAAATGCGTTAATATTAGATGACAAATCTGATAACATTGGTACTGTACACACATTTTAGGGTTTAGGGTTTAGGATTTAGGGTTTAGGGCCTTGGCCCTAAACCCTAAAGACTAAACCCTAAACCCTAAACTATACTGTACATCAAATTTTCGTCTGCTCAGGTTTAGCCCCTCTTGGGTCTATGATCCCCTTGTTCTAGGGTTTTAGTTTTGTAACAAAAATTTGTTAATATTAGATGACAAATGTGATAACATTAGCATTGTAAACATTTTAGTTTGATGAAAGTGCTTTGTAGTTGGTGACAATTGGTTGGTGACACTGTTTTGTCGTTGGTGATAATTAATTTCTAAAAATAGGTGGTTGACACTAGATTGGTGACAAAGTTTTGTAATTGGTGATGGTAGATTATTGACCAAAGCTTGATGAAAATAGGTTGGTTACACTATTTTATTGTTGGTGTCAATAGATTATTGAAAAGAGGTTGGTGACAATGTTTTTTATAAGTTGATGACAATACGGTTAATTAAACAATATGAAAACAGTGTTCTGTAGTTGGTGACAATGTCTTGGTGATGTATAATGTTATGGTGACAATTTTTTTATGGTTACAATATCATGGTGACAATATATTGTCATCAACCCTGTCATTAATAGTTGTCACCAACAATTGTCATCAGGAAAACATCTATTAGCAGAAAAACTCCATTTGTCACCGAGGAAAAGTGTTACTGGCAACTGTCACTGGAAGAAAATCGACTGTCACCCAATTTTTTTTGTCGCCAACAATTATCACAAGAAAAAAAAAGAAAATCAATTGTTACTAGAAAAGATTTTCCCCTAACTGTCACCAAAAAAAAATGTCACAAAAAATCAATTGTCACCAAAATAATTGTCATAATTTACTGTCACCAGAAAAATATACTCAACTGTCACCAAAAAATTGTCATCAGATGCAGGCGTTGACCGAAATGGTCAATGTTGACTAGTCAATGTTAAAATTAAAAATGGTCAAAGGGGAAGGAAGAAGGGTTAGGGATGGGGAAGGAGGGGTATTTTTGGAAAAAATGGACATTTACTTAATTTTGTAAAAAATGGACATTTACTTAATTTTGACATGAAAAATGGATATTCACCAAATTAAACCAAAATTGTACTAGTTATTTATATTTTCTTTTAGGCATATAACCATCCTCACCATACCACTCTCCATATATAACTATACGGGAACTAATAATCCACTCTCTAACTCAATATCTAATTTTATTAATATTTTTATTTTTCACATCAATGTATAGAATATATTAATACTATTTAATAAAATACGTAAAATTTAATATTACATCCTTTTAAAAAATTATATTACTTTACTATCGTTTTTAGAAAGTTAAAAACTATAAAAAAATATATATTTATGTAAAAAATATATATCGTTTATTATTTTTATAATTTTTACAATCTTAGAAAGTGTATATCAAGAATAAATGACATATATTTTTTAGAATAGAGATACGCGCGCGACACATCTATGGAAAAATATATATTCCTACTTTATATTAAATATTTAATAAATAAATTAACATGTGACAATCGGTGCATTAATACACAATGATTCAATAGTAGTAGGAAAAAAAATATCAATGATTCAATAGTAGTAGGAAAAAAAATATCAATAATATTAGTTTCATAAATAATATATATCTCATATATATGTCATGTGTACAAATAGGGCCGGGTGATGGTACAGTTTTTACCATACCAACCGATTACCAACCGTATCAATATACTTTGGTCACCATCAAGTTGGTAATCGAAAAAATCGGTAACTAATGTGTCGGTATCGACAAGTATTGGTACAATACGTAGACGATCTTAAAATACCATGGTACCGTAGTACCAATTATACATATTAGAAATTCCCTTACTTGTTGTATGTATGTAGTATGTATATTTTTAATTTGGATAATGTTAAATATTATGTTAGTTAGGGATGTTATTTGAGTCGAACGTGCCGAATATTACTTGTTCATATTCAGGTCGTTTAGTTATGAGTCAAGTTCGAGCCTAAATTTGGACTCGGACTAATGTTGTAGCAGCCTGGGATTATGATTCCCGGGTTACGTTTTGAGGGATGAAACCCCTCGTTAAGATCTTGCGCCCCGAGTAAAGTTTGAAGGTTTGAAATTCTAAACTAACATTTTAAAAGTGGGATTTCATACCCAGGTTCGAAGGGATCGTTGGAATCCCCGGGGAAGTCCCATGTACATGTCGTAAGTCTAAGCGCGGAGAACTAATAGTCACGCAAATAGTGGAAGTAAAGTGTAATACAAAGGGGGTGCCACGACAGAGCCAGGTCAAAACACGATCGATCATTCAAATATGAACCGTAATTAAATTGGTGAAGTCGAAGTCTCAACTCTCTCTTTTCGCCATGTTAGACCCCGCGATCATGGAGCCAAATCAGCATCAATAGTAGTAAGTATAACGGATAACTAAAAAAATTGATAGTGGGGAGGATCAGATTGATGTCCACTTTGGCTCTGCATCCAGGCCCTAAGCACACATATACGCTATACCTAATAAAGATGCTTCTAGTTGCAAGACGGAACATTAACACACTGACATGCTCCTAAGATCAAGTGCATAATATTAATAAGGCCTTAGCACAGAATACCAAGTGATATATCCCTCTCCTACCTCCACCCCCTTTCGATAGGGCGGAGACTAGCCAACTCGTGAATGCATTCCATTATAATAGGGCAGCTCGCAAGCCCGACCCGTAACCACAAGAAAAAGAAAGCTCGCATGCAGCTTTCGCAATCATGCTCATAATATATGTAAAGGAAGTTCCATAAGACTCAATGACTCAGGACGAGACCCGATGATACTGGGTCGTCCTATGACCTTAGCGAAGACTCTAGATACTTCACAGATAACGATCGTTCTGTTTACATATGCATAAAGAAATAGAATGCTCAACGGTCAATGCAACCTAGCAGGGTACTACATGACATGCTGATCATGAATGCAAACACTGTTGTAGGAGGAAATCGAGTTTAATAAATAATAATATAAATCAAATCAGATTCGTGCCCACGCAAATAATTACAAGACTCCCTCCCGATGCAGCAGTAGGAAGTCAGGATCGATCTTCGAGGAAGCAGGTCAGCGATCCTAGGCAGCAGCAAATCTCACGTCGACTTCAGGAAGTACTCGACGTCGACTAAGGGTCCTCGACGTCGACTACTCAGTCGAGTAAAATTCTATAGAACAGAAGCAGGCAAGCGCAGAAACACAAAATATCTGGTCGAGGTCGACTAAACTAACTCGAATTCGACCATTGTGGTAGTCGACTTCGGGTAACTCTGGTCGATCTCGAGTACGGCAGAAATAAAAATTGCAATTTTTAAATAAAGGCAAATATGAAACTGGTGAAACTAAACTCAATAAGATAAAAGACTTTCAAGATCGGGGTTTGCAACAACGATAACCAGACATGCATAAGGCAAGATAAAAAGATAATCATGCATTCACATCAAAGGATTAAGCTTTCGCCTTTTCCAACAATTAGACAATTCTCTCAAGAAACTCTAATTCTATCTACCAATTTTATGTTTATAATCCAAGTGGTTAACCTGAATCTCTATTAAATAGGCAATAAACATATAAAAGGTAGTAGATGCTCAAAACACAATAAAGATCGAATCTTTATCTCAAACACGCTTGGCTATCGTCGGGCTCAGCTCACCCCGATCCTAGAAGTGGGTGAACTACTCGCACTTCATCATAATTAAAGACATTAATAATAAAAAGAAACTAATTTGCATTAAAATAATAAAAGAAAGTACAAACCGAACAAAGCCAGATCACTTTCGCTCCTTTGCTCCACTCGACCTCTCTTTCTCTCTCTCCTACTCGCTCTCTCTACTCTCTACTTTCGAATGTATGATGGAATAAATAAAAATCAGCCCTATAGGCTCTATTTATAATGCTAAATCCTTGCTATCCAAGGAAAGAAAACTCTATCTAATTTCTAAAGATAAAACTTAAATAAAAGGGAACATTTATCTAGAAGGAAAACTATCTAAATATCTTCAAGTGGATAAAATCCTTCTTCCCATAGCTAGATCTTGATAGAACATGATGGATTCAGCCTTGCTTCGTGCCCAAGTTGTCCACATGTGCTCGGAATGGCCCAACAGACTCACGGCCCAAAATCGCGTAGTCGACTTCGAGTAAGGTCTGGTCGACTTCGAGTAGCTTGTACTCGACTTCGAGTAATCTTCAACTTGTCGAGTGCTTCTCCTCGTCGAGCTCGGGTAACCGCCCAGTTTGAGTCAACCCCGAATAAAGTGTACTCGACGTCGAGTACGGCTCATGCTCGAGTTGTCTTCTTCTTCTGTCCTCGATCAAGTCTGCTTCATCTGTAGTCGACTTCGAGTAAGGCCTGGTCGAAGTCGAGTAGAATCTCGTCCTATGGTTTCGTCCCGGAATGACTCCAAATTCTGCAATATTAAACCAAAACTTGTGTAAACCTCTATTTTTGACAAATAAGCATACACAAATTCGACATATTCCCAACCCGAAATATGCAAAGTAATTAGAATAAGGAGCTAAAATGTGTATAGAAATATGGCATAAAACATGGACATCAAACACCTAGTATATCATGCACCTAAAGCAGGGAATATCTCTATTTGAATCTGAGTAAGCTCCGAAGAGACTTACTCAGATTGTATCTTCGACGTCAGCAGAGAATATCTCTAGTTCAATCCGACACGAAAAAAAGCATCTTCGACGTCAGCGTCAGCAGCATCTTCGACGCCGACGTCAGTGCTGACACGGAAAATAAAAGTGCTGACACGAAAAAAAAAGTGATGACATGAAACAAACATCCCCGACGTTGGCATCAGCAGCATTGTATCCTCGATGTCAGCGTCAGCAACATCAGCATCTCCGACGGCGGCATCAGCAATGTCAACGTCAGTGCTCACATGAAAAAAAAGTCCTGACATGAAAAAACTGATGACACGGAAAAAAGCATCCTCGACGTTGGCATCATCAACTCAGATGTCGGCGTTAGCAGCGTCAGCAACTCCGATGTCACCGTCAGCAGCATCAACATCTCTGATGTCAGCGTCAGCGTCAGCGTCAGTGCTGACACAAAAAAAGAAAGTGTTGACACAAAAAAAACATCCCCGACGTTTGCGTCAGCAATGTCAACATCAGTGCTGACATGAAAAAAGCATCTTCGACGTCGACGTCAGCAGCATCGAGGTCGACGTCAGCCAACATCTCTGATGTCAGCGTCAGTGCTGACACGAAAAAAAAGTGATGACACGAAAAAAAGCATCCCCGACGTCGGTGTCAGCAATGTCAGAATCTCCAATGTTGGCGTCAGCAATGTCAACGTTAGTGTCAGTATCTTCGACATTGATGTCAGCAATGTCAGAATCTTTGATGTTGGCGTCAGCAACGTCAATGTCAGTGTAAGCATCTCCGATGTCAGTGTCAGCCGACATCTGCGTCAGTGCTAACACAAAAAAAGCATCTCCGATGTCAGTGTCAGCAAGTTGCATTAAGATCACTTTCGCTTCAATAACACAAACAAGGATCACCTTCAACTCTCGCAAAAGAATCATGCTCATAGGGATAGAAGACGAATTGCATAACAAGATCTGACCTTTACCGCATCACCTCACATGGCCACCGTCGGGCTCACCCCAGCCCCAGAAGTGGGTGGACTACTCGCTCTTCATTATCAAGAAAGACATTAAATAGCAAAAGAAACTAACTTGCATTGAATTAAATAAAGAAAGCTTACAACCCACAAGACAAATCCGCTTTCGCCTTTCCACCTTGCTTGCTACAAACTCTCTCTCTCTACTCCTACTTACTTGAATTGAATTGATTGTGTTTCTGAATTCATGAAAAACCAGCCCCTAGGGCTTTATTTATAGCCTTCTAATCCTTGCTAATCAAGGATAGAATCTCCTATCTATATCTACTAAAAGTTTAAACATAAATAAAATGCTTAAGGGAAATAAATCTTTAAAGGAAAACTATATCTAAACTAGGTAATATGTCTTCATGTTGATAGATCTTCCTTCCATAGATAGACTTGATAGATGTAGGATAGATCTCGGCCAATTCGACTTCCTTCGTGCCCAAGTAACTCCAAGTCGAGTAGGATTCGTCGAACCGAGTAACGTGTCTCTAGAGGTCTACTCGATCTCGACAAAGGTCTAGTCGATCTCGAGTAGGATTGTGGTCGACTGGCTCGACTCGTCGTCTCGGCTAGCTGGTCCTCGACAGGCTCGGATCTGGGCTCCTGGGTGTCGTCGATCTCGACTAGGGCTCCTCGAGATCGACTAGGGGTATGGTCGAAGACGCCTCTCTGGTGATGTCGAGGACTCCTCCTCGGCATGGACTCAGACAGGCGCTGGGTGGCTCGTCGATCTCGACAAGATCTCTTCTAGATCGAGTAGAGATATGCTCGGCGTCTTCGTCCTCGGCTTCTCGATCAGCTCCTCTTCTCGACTCCGGATGTGGCGTCTAGGCTTCGTCGATCTCGACTAGTGGTACTCGAGATCGAGTAGGGTTCCGGAGTCAGGTTGCCTCGGACTTGGTTTCCTCGACCAGGCTTTGTCGACCAAGTCTGCTCGGACTCTCTACTCGAGATCGAGTAAGGTGTACTCGACATAGAGTAGTTCTGGCTTCAGCTCGGTTTGTCCTGGTTCTGTACTCTCGAATTCTGGACTTCTGTAGTTGCTTTCCGAGCTTTTCTGACCTTCCTTAGAATTGCTGTAAAATGCCTCGAATTCTGCGAATTAAACAAAAACTGGTGTAGACTCCATAATTTGGCAAATAAACATAAACTACATAGATTCTGTACTATCTTAGCCCAAATGAATGAAATGTATGCAGAAATCGATATAAACTTATATGTAAAACACGGCAGATTCAGCTCACAACAAACACCCCATACTTAAGCTTGCTTGTCCTCAAGCAATACTTTTAATTGTCATTCAGGGGAAGAAATCAAAACTCTCAACATATCAGATTCATTCTCATATGTCCCTGCAATCAATTACCATCCTCGAAAAGGTACTAATATCACAGATCCATGTATGTGCAAATATATAAAAGCAACATCTACTCACAAAAGGAGGGTTATGCAAAACATTCATTCGTGACAAAGCATTGATAATCAAGAGGACTTTAATTTAAGCTCATGAAGGAGTAGATTTGGTAAAAGGCTAAAGGTGGGCAATTTTTGGCAATGTGGTGCTAATGATCCGGGGAAATGGAGTATTTCCAAACTGAATTTCATACCACATTCTTTCTCATGAGATTCATCACCTTTCATAATGCTTTTATCAATAATAATGCTTTTACGTCTCTAACCTCAACACTGCCTTCTCGCGAGTCGCAAATATGGGTGTCATGAATGGCCCCGGATACTTAGTGCTTTGGACTCCTCACCTGGTGTCCCATCTCGCCAAACTATTATCTCAGCGAGCAGGGTCGATCTTTGATCGGATTTTCTTTCACTCATTAAATTTTCCATATATTTCAAACAATTCCGCCAATCTCCAAATAATGATAACAACAAAAACAACCATATAACATCTCCATAATGTAACATCATTCTCAACATAATCCCCGGATAAGGTAAAGAATGGCAATATTTAGAACATGTGGAGCAATAATTGAAATAAGGCATATTATGGCTTTTGTGATGCATAAGCATGGGTAAGGCTAGGATTATAACAATATGAACATTATATGGAAATATAAAGTCCTCCATCCTCTTATCATGCAACATGTCAGAAGCAACTTCAAATTTTACCTGCTTTCATGGTTTTCAAGAAAATATGCACTTCATTGTGACTTCCCTTTACTAGGCAATTTCATGCTATATCTCTAATGAATCTAATTTTGCATCTTCGAGTTCAATAAAGCTTCCATGACATTTATCAAAAATTTTAAATGGGGGTCATTTTTCTCAAACTTTGGAAAACATGCATATAAGCACATAAATCAATAATGCTTTCCAAAATAGCCATGTAGCAATTCAAAGAAATAAATTCACATATAATGTCACAATATAGCAAATATGCATAAAGTAAGCCCTTCCCCCACCCCATACTTAAACATTACAGTGTCCTCACTGTATAAAAACAAGGGTAAAGAAAGAAACTCACTAGACAGGTGTGCAGATCTTCTAAATTTCGAATGGAAGCACCTCCTGGGCCGAGTATGTATATTGCTTGGTTCTATCCATGGTCCTGAAAAGTATGGAAGACATATACCCACAAAAGAAAAAACAAAAAACAAAAAAATGTTCAAAACCAAAAACAAACAAAACAAAGTCTCAAAAGTCCTAAAAAGTCTATGTACAAGCTCTAGATTTTATAGTCGCTAGGCCGACTTTCCATTTAGCTCAAGGTGGCATCTGCAGGGCCCATGTAGCTTGGGCTTCAAATAAGACTCCATTCTTGTCCATCAGCTGTAATCCTCCAGAATGGATCTTGTTCACCACGAAAGGTCCCATCCCCTTCTTGTTGAATTTGTTAGGGAACCAATGATCCTTTGATTTAGAGACATAGAGCTTGTCTCCAACTTCATATTCCTTAGGCTCATCATTGGAAATCCTGCATAAGCGCACATACCAAGGCAAACCTCTCCCATGTATAGATAAATCTTTAATGGAAATAGGAGAAGAAAGATCCATACCTTTGCTTACCTTCGCAGAGACGGAATCGGAAACCACGGTGTTTGGTCGATCTCGACTAGGGCTATTCGATCTCGACAAGGGTGCTGGTTTTGGTGGTGGTCTGCTCAAGGATGCAGGAGTCGACGAAGGGGAAGGCTTGTCGACCTCGAGTGGCCTACTCGATCTCGAGTAGCTTTCTGCTCCTGGTGGCTCCAGTGTCGAGGAAACAGGGACTGGTGGAGCTGGGTGGTGGTCGATCTCGACAAGCCTGGTCGAGATCGAGGAGACTGGTTCGTTTGGTGGAGTCAGCATCGAAGAAGGCGAAGTCGAGGTAGGGCTCTAGTGGTCGATCTCGAGTAGCCTACTCGATCTCGACGAGCCTAGCTCTCCAGGGTTGCTGCTCGACGATGCTGGTGCTGGTGGAGGTTTCTGTTTTTGGTCGAGGTCGACTAGGGTCCTCGATGTCGAGGAGCCTTGGTCGATCTTGACCCCATACTTGGTTCCTGTCAAGGCATCCGAAAAATAATTAATCCATAACGACGTACCTTGGTTTGTGTCGATTGGATTTTCTGCATCCTCCTTTAGGATTGCCATGATCTCCTCCACCTGGGCCTCCATGTCCCTTTTTTCCAGCTCCTCAGGGGTCATATTTCTGACCTTGGGTTCTCCGCAGGTGATGTAGCCAGCTGAGATAGATTTGACCTCTTCCATTGGACCTGTATGCCTTTCAGTTTTATTAAAGGAATACTCAATTACCTCATCGCTGATGTTGAAGGTGAGCACTCCTTTCCTTACGCTTATGTTGGCATCCACCGTCGCCAAGAAGGGTCTCCCTAGAATAATTGGACAAGCAGGATCCTCTTGCATATCAACAACTAGGAAATCAGCAAGGACAAATAATTTACCTACTTGTACTGGCACATTGTCCACCATGCCTGTTGGAATGACCACCGTGTTGTTGGCCATGTAAAGTCTAGCATCCACAGGCTCTAGGGCACCTATCTTAATCTTGGACCAAATTGTTAAAGGCATTATACTCACACTAGCTCCAAGATCACATAAAGCATTAATTTTGTATGGACCAAATCCAATGGTTATAGCAAACTTACCTGGATCTGGCCTCTTCTCCAGTATGTCCAAATGGCTGCATTCCTCTGTAATTTCAGCCATCGATCGCTTTTTGCTCAGTATCTCCTTCAGGAACTTGACATAGGATGGCATTTCATTGAGAGCTTCTGTGAAGGGGATGGTGACGTTGAGTTTCTGAAGCATCTTGATGAAGCGCTGAAATTTCTTTTCTGCCGGGTCCTTAGGAGATTTTGTGGGGAAAGGCAGCTTCTTTTTCTGATTTGGAGCCAAAACAGATGTCGGAGGTGCGGCAGCTTTCTCTATGTTGACTAGGGGCTCCTCGATATCGACTAGGTCCTTGTCGATCTCGACCAGGTTGGGTGCAGTCGAGTTGCTGTTCAGTGCAGACGATGGTTTCTGAAGTTTCTCCTCGAGGTCGAGTAGGCCGTCCTCGAGATCGACTAGGCTCTGGTCGACTAGCTGTTCTTCGTTGTTCTGCTGCTTTCTGACCTCTGGCTCTTGCAGTTGATGGCCGCTTCTGAGTTTTACAACAGCGATGTGTCCAGTCTTTCCCTTAGGATTTGGTTCTGAAGATCTAGTGAGCGCACCTGACTGTCTGGGGATTCCTGCTGCTAGCTGACCAATCTGTATATCAACTGATTTTCTCCATATATCAATTGCCCCAAGCCTAGAGTTGACACCTTGCATCTGAGTATAGAAGGAGTTGAAGGATTGCCTAGTTTCTGAGTGGTTCCTCCGAATTTTTTCCTCCAGGACTGTCTGTATATCATCCTTTTTCTGGTCCCTTTCAGGATGTCCTGGAGCTCTGTAGGGCGGGGGGTTCCTAGGGACACCTTGGTTCCATTGTGGTTGCTGAAACCTTTGGTCCCCCATGTAGCGATTGGGACCCCCTGCGTAAGCTACCTCCTCATGGTGCTCTGCCATCCTGACTTGCTCTGTGTGTGGGCACTCAGGAGTGGTGTGCCATTGCGATCCGCATTCTATGCAAGGCTGGTTGACAGAGAGATACTTTACTTGCTTAAGGAGCTTCTTATTCTGGTCTCTGTAGTACTGCTCCCTTACATCAGGATCAATCTCCTTAGGAGGCTCATAGAGGGGCATGGATGGTGCTGGCCTGGCGTAGGGGTTCTCTTCATAGGTTGCAGTAGACCCATACTTGTTGTCATAGTTGGTGAGCTTCTCTAGCACACCCCATGCGTCACTTGGCGGCATTGTCAGATACTCATAGCGAGTATAATGGTTGATTCTGTCCTTAGTGACTTGATCAAGAGAGTTGAAGAAGATCTCTTGAATGACGTAGGGTGGCTATCCATGAGTAGGGCAAGATCGCAAAAGTTCCTTGTAGCGCTCCCATGCCTTTGCCAGCGGTTCCCCTTGCTTCTGTTTGAAGGCGGTGATTTTCTGGCGGAGATGTGCTGTTTTGGCGGGTGGGAAGAATTTGTTCAGAAATTCTTGCTCTACTTGGGCCCATGTTGTTAGGGATCTTGGTTTCAGCCCTTCAAGCCACTTCAGTGCAGGTCTAGCGAGAGACCAGCGAAAAGCCTTCATCTTGACATTTTCCAAAGTTGTACCTTCAGCAAGAGTACGGCACATGTCAGAAAAGTTTGTAATATGTTCAAGAGGACACTCATTAAATCTACCATAAAAGGCATTATTTTTAAGCTCTATAAGAAATTGAGTGCGAATTTCAAAAGAGTTGTCAGGGATTAGAATCGCCAATTCAGGCACGACGAGCGTTGGATGCATATAATCCTCTGCAGTGGTTGGGAACTGGGCAAGCTCAGCTTCTGCTTGCTCCCTTGCTGCTTTCTCAGTGGCGATAGCAGCATCTTTAGCGGCCAATTCCCTTGTAAGCCTTGCGATCAGCTGTTCCTGTGTTTCAGCGGCTGCTATGGCTCTTTGTAGTTTAGCTCTGATGTGTAGAAGGCGCTCTGGTTCGTCTAAGCCGTCAAACTCAGGTGGTTGACCAGAACGGCGCATACACCTGTAAATTAACTTAAAGAAAAAGTGAGAACTGACTACCTAAGGCGCGATTGATAGCTTCCCCGGCAACGGCTCCAATTTGTTGTTGCAGAAGGATGGTCAAGTGTGAAATAAATATAAAATAAAGATCAGACTGACTTCCCTGTCTCAGCAAATAAATACAAGACTTCCTCCCGTTGTAGTAGAAGGTTGTCAGGATCGAATCCACGAGGAAGCACGTCAGCAGTTCTCAGGTAGCAACAGATCTCACAGACAAGCAGCAGAAAAGGAAGGAACAGAAAGACAGAAATAAAAGAAAATAGCCAACGAAATCAAAGAACAAAGCAAAGACAGAAGAGACAAAGCAAAGCAGAAACAAAAGCAAAGCAACAGACGTACTCGATCTCGACAACTACCTACTCGAGATCGACTACCAACAGTGAAGACAGAAACTGAAAAATCGACAACAAAAGCAGAAACTCTACTCCACCTAGACAAGACCGTACTCGAGATCGACTAAGGTCTACTCGATCTCGACGAGCTCCTCCTCTGTATCGACTAGAAGCGCAGAAAGTGTAAATTGCAAATTCTCGAACCCAAAACTCAGATTTTCGATGAAATAAATTCAATATATAAAGAACTTCCAAGACCAGGGTATCAACACCACAACGATAATCATGCAAAGTAACACATAAAGGCATAAAAGATCATGCTTTCCATCGAAATAACTTTCGTTACTAACAAATAGGCATATAGAGGCTTTCGCATAAACCCTAATTGTTACTAACCCTTTTCACATAATTAATCCAAGTTGCATTAAGATCACTTTCGCTTCAATAACACAAACAAGGATCACCTTCAACTCTCGCAAAAGAATCATGCTCATAGGGATAGAAGACGAATTACATAACAAGATCTGACCTTTACCACATCACCTCACATGGCCACCGTCGGGCTCACCCCATCCCTAGAAGTGGGTGGACTACTCGCTCTTCATTATCAAGAAAGACATTAAATAGCAAAAGAAACTAACTTGCATTGAATTAAATAAAGAAAGCTTACAACCCACAAGACAAATCCGCTTTCGCCTTTCCACCTTGCTTGCTACAAACTCTCTCTCTCTACTCCTACTTACTTGAATTGAATTGATTGTGTTTCTGAATTCATGAAAAACCAGCCCCTAGGGCTTTATTTATAGCCTTCTAATCCTTGCTAATCAAGAATAGAATCTTCTATCTATATCTACTAAAAGTTCAAAGATAAATAAAATGTTTAAGGGAAATAAATCTTTAAAGGAAAACTATATCTAAACTAGGTAATATGTCTTCATGTTGATAGATCTTCCTTCCATAGATAGACTTGATAGATGTAGGATAGATCTCGGCCAATTCGACTTACTTCGTGCCCAAGTAACTCCAAGTCGAGTAGGATTCGTCGAACCGAGTAACGCGTCTCTGGAGGTCTACTCGATCTTGACAAAGGTCTAGTCGATCTCGAGTAGGATTGTGGTCGACTGGCTCGGCTCGTTGTCTCGGCTAGCTGGTCCTCAACAGGCTCGGATCTGGGCTCCTGGGTGTCGTCGATCTCGACTAGGGCTCCTCGAGATCGACTAGGGGTATGGTCGAAGACGCCTCTCTGGTGATGTCGAGGACTCCTCCTCGGCATGGACTCGGACAGGCGCTAGGTGGCTCGTCGATCTCGACAAGATCTCTTTGAGATCGAGTAGAGATGTGCTCGGCGTCTTCGTCCTCGGCTTCTCGATCAGCTCCTCTTCTCGACTCCGGATGTGGCATCTAGGCTTCGTCGATCTCGACTAGTGGTACTCGAGATCGAGTAGGGTTCCGGAGTCAGGTTGCCTCGGACTTGGTTTCCTCGACCAGGCTTTGTCGACCAAGTCTGCTCGGACTCTCTACTCGAGATCGAGTAAGGTGTACTCGACATAGAGTAGTTCTGGCTTCAGCTCGGTTTGTCCTGGTTCTGTACTCTCAAATTCTGGACTTCTGTAGTTGCTTTCCGAGCTTTTCTGACCTTCCTTAGAATTGCTGTAAAACGCCTCGAATTCTGCGAATTAAACAGAAACTGGTGTAGACTCCATAATTTGGCAAATAAACATAAACTACATAGATTCTGTACTATCTTAGCCCAAATGAATGAAATGTATGCAGAAATCAATATAAACTTATATGTAAAATACGGCAGATTCAGCTCACAACAATATGGCAGAGAAGGAGACAACTGAAATTGTTGCCATGGTTTCAAATCTGCATATTGGTATGGTTACTGAATTAAACATGGTTGCAACAACAATATCCAAAGATTGGTGTTATGACTCAGGCGCCACGGTTCATGTGTGCAATGAAGTTCAGTTTACTTCTGGAAAGAAAATGACATTAACTAATCTCTTACATGTTCCAGAAATTAGGAAGAATCTTGTTTCTGCAGATCTCTTGTGTAAGGTGGGCATAAAGGCTGTTTTAGAATCAGGAAAATTGATACTAACTAAGGGTGGTGTATTCATAGGCAAAGGATACTCTTATGATTGTATGTTTAAACTAAATATTAATAATAAGATGAATGATTCTACTTATATTGTTGAGTCCTCTGCTACTTTATGGCATATGCGTCTTACTCATGTTAATTTTAGATCGTTGAAATTTATGTCTAAGTAGGGAATGATTAAATGTGATAGTCATGCCTTTGATAAAGATTGTGGAGTTTGTGTTCAAGCAAAGATGACAACCTAATCTAAATTACCTAAAGGTTTGGGGATGTATAGCATTTTACAGAATTTCGGATCCTAAAAGGACAAAGTTAGGTTCTAAGGCACTAAAGAGTGTATTTATAGGGTATGCTGAAAATTTAAAGGCATAGAGATTTCTGGATTTGGAATCAAATATGATTATTGAATCAAGAGATGCTGAATTCTTTGAGACAAAGTTTGTTGGTGATACAACATGTGACACACCAGATGTCTCTCAAGAATCCAATCCCTCTCCTTTGATTAGGAAAAGACCCGCTGAGAAACCAGCAGAAAGACCTGATGTGGAACCAACAGAAAGACCTATTGCAGAACCAAGAAGAAGTCAAAGGAAATTGATATAGAAATCATTTGGGTGTGATTTTAAACTACCAAATGATGTTCTATTCTTGGTTGAAGGTTCTAGAGAAGAAGTGTTGACTCAAACACCATTAATACATCTATTAGATGGGGATCCAAAGACTTTTACAGAAGCAATGTCCTCAAGAGACGCTGCATTCTGGAAAGAGGCCATAAATGATGAAATGGACTCAATATTATCTAATAATACTTGGGCACTTGTAGAGCTGCCTCCCGGATCCAAGCCTATTGCATGTAAATGGGTATTTAGAAGGAAATACAATCATGATGGGTCAATACAAACGTTTAAAGCCAGATTAGTGGAAAAGGGTTTTAGACAAAAGGAAAGTATTGACTACTTTAATACATATGCACCCGTGGCAAGAATAATATCCATTACAGTCCTTTTGACACTTGCTTCATTATACAAATTAGAGGTGCATCAAAAGGATGTGAAGATCGAATTTTTAAATGGGGAATTAGATGAAGAAGTTTATATGGAACAACCTGAAGGCTTCATCACACCAGGGAGCGAGAAGAAAGTTTGCAAATTAGTTAAATCCTTGTATGGATTAAAATAGGCTCCAAAAGAGTGGCATGAGAAGCTTGATCATGCTATTCTATCATATGGGGTCCAACACAATGGTGCGGATAACTGTGTTTACACTAAATTTATTGCAAAATATAGTGTAATCATAAGTCTAAATGTGGACGATATGTTGATAATCAGCACTAGTATGGATGGGGTAAATGAGACTAAGGACTTTTTGAAGTCCTAATTCTAAATGAAAGATTTAGGCGAAGTTGATACTATTCTAGGTATCAAATTACTTATAAATAGTGGGGATTTTGCCTTGTCTCAGTCTCATTACATACGAAATATGTTAGAGAAATTCAAGCATCTTATGGTGAAAGAAGCTAACACCCCATATGATGCTTCTTGCAAATTGCATAAGAATACGGGCAGATCAAATTCTCAGATTGAATATGCAAGTGCAATTGGTAGTCTAATGTATGCAATGCATAGTACAAGACCAGGCATTGAATTTGCGGTGTGCAAACTTTCTAGATATACAAGTGATCCTGGGATTGAACATTGGAAACCTATAACTAGAGTTCTTGGTTATTTGAAAAGAACAATTTATCTGAAGCTGTGTTATAGTAGCTTTCCTGCAGTTTTAGAAGGATATAGCGATGGTAGTTGGATATCTAGTGTAGATGAAAACAAGTCTACAAGTGGATGGGTATTTACCCTAGGAGGAGGAGCAATATCTTGGGCTTCAAAGAAGCAGACTTGTATAACTCATTCCACAATGGAATATGAGTTTGTAGCGCTGGTTGCAGCGGGAAAGGAAGCAGAATGGCTGCGAAATTTTCTTTTGGATATTAAGTTGTGGCCACAACCAATGCCAGCCATTTTTGTATTTTGTGATAGTGTAGCAACTATGTCTAGAGCTTATAATAAAATTTACAATGGAAAATCTAGACATATAAGTCTAAGACATGCTTATTTCTGGCAGTTGATTGATGAAGGTGTAATCACCATTATATATGTAATGTCTTGCAAGAACTTAGTAGATCCGTTTACAAAAGCACTCTCTAGAGAAGTGGTGAGAAACACCTCAACTGCAATGGGTTTAAGGTTACTCTAAAGTCACCTCAGTGGGAACCCAACTTTTTTCTAGTCACAACTAGATAAAGAGTTTAATGGGTAATAACAAGTTGTAGATAAGTGGCTTGGTTATCGCACTAAGTTAGTGTAGAAAAGGAGGCTGAATATATGATATTCTTAATAAGATTCTTCATGGAATCATAGATGTTGACCCATGAATCTTACCTATATAAACAATAGAGAGTGGGGTTGCTCTCAGCGAAAAGGTGTTTACTTTCGTAAATTGTTTATGAAAACTAAGGTGAAACTCAGGGAAAGAAATTTTACCAAGAGTTGTGAAGGAGTAGATAATGTTATATGTATATTTCATCCGAGGTTGGCCTAAGAATATTGGTTTAAGGAATTAACCACCATTGATTCTGATAGCTTTTTGATGAGATATTACTAAATAAAAGTTTAAGTTGAAAAACGCTTTTATTATGTATAGCATTACGTGAGTTAAGTTAATATTACAGGCTTAGTGGGGAATTGTTAGAAAGTCTTTGTATTAGACTAATAATTAATCAATTTTCCACAAGGTTTAGAAGAGGGATTTATATTTTCAGTTTTGGAAATTATGTGGTGTGGACACATGGCACAAGGGTTGTTACAGGTCTGTGGTTTTGAGATCTGTAGTTGGTTACTTTCCCACCAACTGCCATAACCACATTAACTGCCTATTAACTGCAGTTTGGTAGTTATTTCCCTCTCTTGTAAATACTCTAACTTAGTCTCCTTTACAAAAAACTTAAAGAAAACAATTCAGATTTGTTGTCTGATTGTTTTATGGCTTTGTTGTATCCTTAAAAAAAATGATCTTTTTCACGCCTCAAAGCACTAAAAACCCCCAATGTACCAACATTTATTAGATCATTTGGACCTCTTAATTATTTTTTAAGAATGTGGAATTAGTTAATCCATTGTTCTAAAACTTGAAACTGCTCCGGGCACTTGCTTTGGTTCCAAGCACTTGCTTTTGTTGATCCTCTTTTTGATCTAAAAAATTCAAAACGTGTAGATTTAAAAAAATTTCATGTAAAGGAGAATGCAATTTCTTTCTTTTCTAGATGTTTGGCTTTAGATATTACTAGCATTTTGTTGGAACTTCATAAATCTAAATCTTTATTAGTGTAGACGCCTTGACAGTTGATTCTTTACTTGAACTGTTAGATGAGGATAGCTTGAGGAAAGACACGACTCTCCCATCTTCAGAGGAAGTTGCACATCAAGCTTAGGACATTAGTTGCAAGCCTAGAACTCGACGTTAGCTACACATCGAGATAGAGAAGAGGTAAGACGTGATTCCTTTACACTAGTACATGATAGAAATCACTAACTAACTATATCCTAAATTCTAGTCTCCTTACAAATACTAGCTGATGCGTAGTTCTTTAAAAGAAAACCTGGGTTGGGGGTGATTCTGTAAAATTTCATAATATACAATTGATTTAATAAAAGTTAGATTAATAGAAAATACCCCATTTTGAAGCTAAACTTGCAAAAATTCCTAGTTTTTCAAAGTTGTACTTGTCCAAAACTTTTGCACGTATAAAGGAGTATATAACATCCCCTCCATTGAACTATACCAAGCTAACAAGTCTTCTAAAAGCAATTTATATAGATCTTCAAGATATGACCTATAAAGAAGTTCACAAAAAAAAAACCACTAAACCTGTCAAAGAGTGGTTCAAACTGATTAAATCCAAAACAAGAAATGCAACATTCATGGCGATGGAGAGAAGTGTAACGGGAAGGAAATTAAAGTGCACCAAACACCATCAAAACTGAAAGGTGATTGATTCAAAATCATAAACCACGTTGAAAGTTCGATAAAGTAAAACAAAGTAATATAGAAATACTCTAGAAGGGGGTTGAATAGAGTATGCCGGTTTTTCGCAGATAGTCTCAAGACTTTTGAAGCTCGTGCAAAACCCTTTGAGATTAGACTTAGTCTTTTCTCTGAAAACCTGAATCACAAAGTTAAACAATCGAACCAAGTGCGGAAATAAGGTAAAGCAGTAAATAAAGGACTCGATGAATTGTTTACGAGGTTCGGCACGAACTTGGCCTACGTCCCCGCCTAGGATTCTTCCACAACCCTAGGATTCAACCGGCTTTTATTGATTCAGAAGACTTAGGATCCTAGTAGCTCCCCGAGAAGCCTCTCTCCTATACAATTGCAATCTAGTCAACTCACGTCCCTTGGAGTCCTAGACCAATCTAGAAGAGCCCCATCTCTCTATGCTATCTAGTACAATCCTCTTACACTTAGTGAATCAATCGCCTAGTGTTCACTTCCTGAGTTACAAACTCTCGAGTATAACACTATAACTGAATATATCCTATAAGCTCAATGTGTAACTCTCAAATGCTTTGAAATGAAATAACAGACTCTTAGGACAAGCAGAGAGCACACGAAGACAGATTTCTCTTGAAGGCTTTGAGTGTATGAAATGCTCATGTTCAATGTGTGTTTCTGTCTTCATCTTCCTCTTCTTTATATTGAGACAAATCGGCGCCTAAGGATCTTCATCAACGGCTAGTCTAGATCATGGCTTGAGCTGGATCTTCTAACTTTGGAAACTTCGAAGGCCATAATCTTTCCGATTTGAATCTTCTCGAATTGCATCATAAGGAAAGAGATAATATTCGAAAATGCTTCCTGAAAGGTTAGTTATATATAATAATATAATGGAAGCATATAATAACATAAAATAATATTTCGAACATAATATCATATAGAACAGGTTTTGTGTTTCATCAACACTGTAAAATCTTCAAGACCTTTGACAGAAACAAACTGTCAAAGCCTTTGAAACATATTCCGATTTTCATCAAGGGAGTGGAGTTATCAATCTCCCCCCTTGATGAAAGACAAAACCTGTGCATCCCTGCAACTTAGTCAAGCATAAATAATATAAGTGAAATCGGACTAAGTACCTGCAAGGGTTAGACAAATGTTGGATCAAATTTATAAAGCATGAAAAGCCATCCAACCGAAAACCAAGAATCAAAAACCAAGGTCTTCCAAGACCTTCACAACAAAAAGTTTTCAAGTCTAAATGGCATATCATCTCCCCCTTTTTGTCTTTCAACAAAGGGAGGAGGTAAAACAGTCACCAAAAGTTTTGAAACAGTTTCCAAAAACCAACAATGTTTCAGATTCAGGGATAGGGTAGGGTAGGATAGGGTTAAGCTTCGTCATCCGGAGCATCATCAGTGAGCCTCGTCCACAGACCTTGCAGCATCTTGGTTATCCCGCTCATCTCCGTCATGAAATCCTTGTGCAGCTCCTTGATATCCAAGCGAACTTCCTCCAAGCCCAACTCCAGGTTGTCTATGCGCTCATCAACAGCTGAGGCAGTGGGAAGAGCTTTTGAAGGAAAGGCAAGACTCAAGGTCTCTTGGGGAGACCGAGTAATGCCTATCTTTTCAAGGCTCTTGGAGTCGAACTTACCCGTATGACGCTGCTGTTCTTCATTTTTTAAATCAATTCCAGAAGCTTTGAAGATTTGGGTCAAAAGGGTGTCAAAGGGGAGGGGAGTTTCTTTCCTGGCTTTTCTTGTGTGAGCCATGGATCCTAAAATGGTGTTGGCCAGATCAAGTTCAAGGCCATTGAGGAATCGGTAAAGTTGGACCATGGCATTGTCAGCAAGGAGTGAGCCAGAGTTAAGACGGGGTAAGAGGCATCGAACAATAATTGGTGTGGTAGGTTTGAGCTTTTGTAACCTTCGTGGTTGAAGCTTTGTGATCAAAACATCATATGAGATGATTTTGAAATATAATACCCATACCATTTGGAGCCAAGACATTTGATGGCTTTTTTTTTCTTTGAGTTGTTTTGAGTTTTTGAATCTTGGGAAGCTTTGAATGACCATACATATGCAGATAATGTAGGCCAATTTCTGTTTGAGAGGGTTTTGAAGGGTTTGGGGGAGGCTTAGGCATTTTGGCTTTTGAGAGAGCGGAAAATTTTGACCATTTGATTAGTCAAGTTTTGAAGCAACCTTTGGTTTATGGTTCCTTGGAAGGAAATTTAATTTATGAGACTTGAATTGACTATCACATTTGGACGTGATGATCAAAGTCGGAAAATTTAGGCAGGAGCCTTTTGTTTGTTTCTCTTTGTGAGAATGTCTTTGACCTGATAATCAAAGTCATAAAATTTTGGCAAAAGCCTTTTGTTTATCAATTTTTGTGAGAATGTCTTAGAAAGACAAAAAATTTCTCTCTCGCTTTTCCCCTTGCCTGATTTTCAGTATAGGCACAAAACGTGCAAGTTCTTAGACCATACTTGATTTTTCTCCTTGTAGTTGAGATAACGCTCATATGACTACAAAAGCAGAGAATTTGACTTCCTTTTCTTCTTTGTTGAGAAAAGAAGATGTTTTGTTTGTTTTTGCGGCTGCACCTAGCACTTTGACTAGCTAGATTGCCTACGTACCACCTTTATGAAGGATCAAGCCGTTCGTAGTTCTTTGTGAACTCATTTTTCTTATGCTTCCGGATTGTTTGAATTTCGGACTAATTTTAAGTCCTTTTTTTTTATGCATCACTCGAATTACTTGAGCACACCTTCTAGGAAGAGTTTCCCAAATAAATCGACTATCATTTGCAAATCGGGATTTTTCCTTTTTTTTTTTTTTTTTTACCGCATCATTCAAATAATTCGGGCTCATCTTCTAGGAAGGGTTTCCCAAATAAGCTGACTATCATTTGCGAACCTGGAAATTTTTTTTTTTTTTTTGCGACTGAATTTGACATAGAGATTTTTTTTATGTCAAATTTCCTACGTACCCCTTGTTGGGGATCAAGTCTTTACGTAGTTCTAGGCGATAACTATTTGTTTTCTCGCCTTAGAAACTACTTGATCATTTTGACACCCTTACTTGGCTTTAGGTGTCCATGATTTGGTTGAGCTTATGGACGAGAACTTTTTACTGTCTCTTCCGGAGCTCTCGCTTTTGGTCCTTTTCATTTGGACCTTCTTTCTTTTAGACTCATCAACTTTTCCGAGCCTTTTAAATATCGGAGCTCTAGATTCTCCACTTGTCGAGGCTATGTTAAGCCTTTGAAACACCGAAGATTTGGATGCTTCATTTGTTGAGGCTAACTCGAGTCTTTCAAATACGGAAGATTTCCGCGCTTCATATGTAGAGGCTAGATCAAGCCTTCTAAACACCAAAGATTTAGGAGTTCCACTTGAAGCTATCTCAAGCCTTTCAAATACGGACACTCTAGGCTCTATCACACTTGCAGTTAGAACACCCTCTTCGTATGAGATTTGGAAATTTTTGACACAAGCCTCCTCGACGATTTTTTATGGCGTTTTACCCTTGAAACAGGGTTTTAGCTTCTGCACTTGAATTTTATGCTTCTTGTGTGCTTTTGAAGCTTCACTGAATTTTGATTTCTTCCCCTTTGATTTCTCTTTTGATTTGGAGAAGGGAATTTGATGCTTGGAGCGAAGAGTAATCTTTTTAACTCCTGCTTCATTTTCGCACAAGTCATCGGTCGATGAGACCATACAACATTGAGCGATTTCTTTGACTTTCAAGGACCCTTCTATTGAAGTGTCATCTTTCACCAACACTCTGAGAGGCAATGAAACCGTGGGGCTGCCCTCAGCTTCAATGGCCATAGCATATGTTTTTTCTGTTTGAGAAGACACTTGGAGCGAGGGAGTGGCCTCTGCAATGTCTGCCACTGAAATGGTATTTGATGAAGCTGCTTGAGTCGAGGATGTTTCCCCCTCGATTTCAATTTCTTCTTTGTTAATCATCTCCTCTATGATGTCTTTGAAAACGTAGCAATCCTTGATTGGATGATTAATGAGTTGATGATACAAGCAATATTTTGGATCACTCGGCTTGCCAACCTCTTTTGGCCTTTTTGGCTCTGGAAGGGTTAGAAGTCTAGCACTCATCAACTCATCGAATATCCCTTGTACATCATCATCGTCAAAAGGATATTTCTTTTTCCTTCTTTTATGAAGGGCGAGTCTATTGGCTGGCTCCTTGGCTTTCTCTTTTCTTTGAGCTTTAGAACCATTTCGGTTACCGGACTCTCGATCATGTTTGGCGAAAGTCGCCATAGACTCTTCTTCTTCATGTAGTTCATCACCATCATTTTTGTTAGCCTCGCTATCTTGAGGCCATTTGGATTCTCGTGCTAGCTGTTTTTCAACATTGCACGCTTTAGACACCAACTCATCAAATGAACGAGGCTCGGCACTTCCAACATGTACCGCTAATTCCGGTATTACGTTATTGGTGCACATTTGAACACAAGCTTGTTCGCTCAATTTTTCATGGAATTGGAGTCTCATGCTCCTCCACATGGTGATGAAGTCGTTGGCGAGCTCGTTAGACCTTTGATAGGTGTTTGCAAGATCCATAATAGAAACTCTTGCTTTCGATCTCACAAACTGAGCTAGGAACTCTCTTTGTAGATCGTCCCATGTTTGAACCGACCCTGGCTGAAGTTGAGTGTACCAAGTGAATGCCGATCGCTTTAAAGATTGAACGAATTGCCTAATTAATAAGGCATCGTTTAAGGCGGTTTCACCACAAGCAGAATAAAAATGAGCAAGGTGCTCGTGGGGTGAACCGTGAAGACCATCGAACTTCTCAAAGCTCAGTCTTTGGTAGCTTGGGGGAAATGGCATCAAATCATAGTGTGCCGGATATGGCTTTTTATACCCGATCACTTTTGGATTTTGTGATGCATTGACAGCATGCATTTAGGTAGGCATAATAGGTTACATTTAGCTTAGTTAAGATGCATTTCATTGATGGATTAAGCACGATTTGCATATTAGTTCTCTATGTTGTCAGAGTCGGAATCTACACGCTTTTATTGATTATTTCAGGTAATGGTGGATCCGAGGAGGAGACATGAGTTGATAACGCATTAGATGAGAATGTCTAGTTGATCGAAGAAGCTTACATGAAGATCTCAAGAGGTCTTGAGAAGAAGAAGCGAGCCTAAACGAAGAACAAGTCTGCAGAAGTTATCGCCAGACATGCTGAACTTGTTTTGCACTTTCTGGAGGCCTCGGTTGTCCGATTGACTAGTATGACCATGCGTTGGAAAGCTCTTTCAGAGAGATACAACTTTCATGTTGACGTCGAGAGCTGATTCAAAACAGATTTTCCATGAAAAGCCTCTGGCTGCGGCCGCAGCAACCTTGCGGCGCCCGCGGCCAATCAATTTGCAAAGGGTTGGAGGAAACAGTGTGCGGCGGGCGCAGCACCTATGCTGCGCCCGCAGCATTGGTCGTCAGCACTAATCCGCGTCGTTTTGATTAATAAAAAACCTAGAGTCTCCTGATTTTTTTCATGGCCGACTTTGGATGTTTTATAAGGCCAGTTTTAGTTATTTTTTCAGCACTTCACTTCTATTCTATTCTATTCATTAGACGCTTTAGAGATTTTGAGCGATGTCTTCCATGAGGAACTAAACTCATCTATTCTGCCTGCAATTTGAAGCTTTATTCGAATTGATTGTGAGTTTCTAATTCTCGTTCTTGTTTCCTATATTTGAATGCTTCAACTTCTTTGTGCTTGATTGTTTATTGATTTGTTCTTTCTTGTCTGGCCAACTTGTTAGATCAATTCAATCGCTAAGGTTTTGTAGATTCCTGGTTGTGAACCTTAACCTAAGTGGCAAACTTGTTCCTTTAGGGCTGGTTGAACTAATTGAATGAGTAGGAAGTTGAATGTGTTGTTAAATCCCTCTTTAGGGACTGCAAATACCTTGGCTAATCTCTGAACTTAAAGCTATCAATTGGGTTAAATCCTTCTTTAGGGACTGTTGGATTGATAAGGGTTGCTATGACTGGTTGGACTAGTAACTATATTAGGTCGGGACAAGGACATTCATAGGGAACTTAATAGGACGAGAAGAAGTTACAAGGATCGCTTCAATCCAATAAAGTGGAAAATTGTAGGTAGAATTACTTCTCCAAATTGTCTATAACAAATTCCTTTGCTTTGCTTTCTGTACTCCGCTTTGATAAAAGGCGGAGCTTTTACACTCTCAAAACCCCCCTCTTTGTTACTTAATTGGCATCTAAATCACACTTGAATAGTAATTTCCCTGTGGGATCGACCTCTTGCTTATTGCTATACTAGTTATAGGTTTGAGTTACTTTGACGGGATCAACGACAGGTTTCCCCTCCGTCATGCATATATCTCTTTTATCCCTTGAACGATCATCTCTTTGATTTCTTGCGGAGAGATCGACGTGCTACTGCTTGACCCTTCACCATTTGGCCTTGATTGCTCTTGTCTATTTGCTTGAGCTTGAAGATTGATTTGAGCTCGAAGTGATGCAATTTGGGCATTTTTCTCATCAAGCTTTCTTTGCAACTCTTGAAGCTGCTCTTCGACACTTTGTGTGCTGGTAGTCAGTACCGGAATCACCTCTGGTCCATCTTTTGAGATGTTTGCTTGAGATTTAACAATTGAAGTATTTGAACTTGTTAACTTCAACTGGTCTTTCTCTCTTGCATTATCTTTAGAGACTGAACATGCTTTTTGAACCTCCTTGCCCTTTTTGGATTTTGAAGGCTTAACCTTTATGGCTATGGGTTCCGTCTCTTCCGAATATGAGGTCATGTTGACTTGTACAACCTCTTTCGGATAGATAGGCATAGAACCAATGAGGATCTCTCTTTGCGAAGCCACTAAGGGAATTTGACCTGCCCCCTGCGATCTAAGAAGATCTTTTGCAAGGGTTGCATTGGCTCGCTCTAAAGTTGATGAACGAGCTAGCACAAGATGAGATTTTATCTCGCTGCATTGAGATCCACACTTGTCTCCCCTTCTCTTCATGGATATGGGTGCCTTTTTGGCAATGGAGATGGTTTGTGCGGAAGTTGCGATTGCCCCCTCATTCGTTTTGATGACACGAATAATAGGCCTTTGAGTGACTTCAATAGTGGGCTTCATGCCATTGTAACCAACTTCCTGCATTTTGATCTTTTGGCAGTTAGGATGGTCGTTGAGCTTGCTATCGCCGAGTCGGGTGATCTTGAGCTTCCTGCCCCCATGGCTTGGAAGGGTTGTAGGCTTCATGCTCCTTTCCCATGAAAGCGTTGCGGGAGAACTGGACACCCACTTGGCAACGGTCTGATTCTCCGGAGCTCGAAGAGCCCCAAAGACATTGTTGATCGGGACCTTTGCAAATAACGAGTCCCGAGTGATGTCAAGGTGAGCTTCAAATGATCATTTCTTGATCCAACGACCCCCTTTGATGATGAAGGTAGCTGGAAGCTCGTTGAAATTGACAATCACTTTTGGTGCCATTTGTACCTTTCAAAAGAGGCAACCAGGTATTAGTATAGATACAACTAAGAGATGAAAAGGCAAAAAGGGTCCCACTGGGCATGCCAAAAATATGTTGGACAAAAATGCGCGAATAATCGTACAACACATTTTATTTGATTTTTAATATTTAAGTTCGACCCCTTTTGGTTATCCTCTTGATTCGAAGTCGTATCGATGCCAAGATTTGAATGGTTTTGGTGATTTGGGCTGCACCCGAATTTTAGCGGGTTGCCTAGGTATCTCTTGGAAGAGAATCAAGCCTTACGTAGTTCAGAGTGTTTTGGATTTTGTGTTTGTTTTGGTTTGGATTTAGTTTTGATTTGATTTCGTTTTCTTGTATGCATCAGAGGATGAAGTTCAAACCCACCTTCTAGGAAGGGTAGCTTGAACAACACTCCACCCGAGTAACCTGAGCCCACCTTCTCGGAAGGGTAACTCAAGTAACCCGCCTATCATTTGCATAGAAAACGATTTGATTTTGATGGTGGAGTTTGATTTGATTTGATTTGAGATTTGACTTAAAGGTCAATTTGGGGGTTGTGATTGAACTCGTTTGTGAGTTTCCTACGTACCCTTTTGGAAGGGATCAATTCGCACGTAGTTCTTGAAAATGACAAATTTGATATTTGGGCTTTTGAAGTTTTGGTCGTGACTGAACTCGACGAGCGGAAGCTTTGTATCGACTCGGAGGAGACACTTTGGATTTGATAAAACTTTGGTATTTGAGACGACTTAGAGTCGATAAATAAATTTGAGGAGATTTGATTTGAAAATTTGGATGTGACTGGACTCGGTGAGAATTTGGTTTACACCGAGTGTCCTACGTATCCACTTGTTTGGTGGAATCAAGTCATCGTAGTTCGGAACAAAAATAAATTTGTATTTGAGTTTGATCATGAGATCATTTGAGGGTGATGATTGAACTCGACTAGCAGAAGCTTTGTATCGAGTTGGAATGGACAATTTGAATTTGTTTGATTTTAACCTCATATTCATTTAAAGAGAATTTAGAGGCCGACGACAGTACCCGATATATTTTTAGAATTTAATATCAGGTTACCTACGTAGCCGATAGGAGGCGTCAAGTCTTTACGTAGTTCTACCAAGAACCAATTTGATATTTTTGGATTGACGATTGTACTCGACGAGCATAAGCTTTATGTCGAGCTACCTACGTACCCATTTGGATGGGATCAAATCATCCGTAGTTCTTTCGAAACCAAGTTTGATTTGGTTTTAAAATTTTGATTGTTTGAGGATCGTGATTGAACTCGACGAGCTTGTAGCTTTATGTCGAGCTTCCAACATACCCGTTTAAACGAGATCAAATCTTATGTAGTTCTTTTGAGAAAATGATTTAATTTTGGGAAAGGTGACTGAATTCAGTATATGTTAAATTTTACACCGAATTTCCTACGTAACTCGTAAAAGAGTATCAAGTCTTACGTAGTTCTAAGTATTCCGAGTTTATATTTGGTGAAACTCGATTTGAGATTTTGACTCCGTTTTTTTTTTATTTAGGAGTCGATTTGAGATTTACCCACTAGAATTAATTAGCAAAGAATTTTAAGAGTCAAAATTTATAGACTCGAATTCTTAACGTATGCTAATTATAATTCTTATATTTTAGTGGGTTGCTTTTGCAATTAAGCATATATTTTAAAAAAAACTCAAGCCGAAATTTGTATGTTGCCAGCTTGATTGATATTTTTTTTTAACTTTGGCCCAATTTATGGTTTTGTTGAAGCCGGTCCAATTCATTCAAATTGGAGCCCAATTGCTCTCAATTGTTTTTTTTAATCCACCTAGCCCAGTAATTACTACCCGACATTTCTTTAGCAGCCTCTCAACTCAAGAGCCGGGAGTAAGCGACCACCGCACGAACGCCTGAAAATCGCCGGTGGCTTTGTGCTTTCCTGCCTGAGCGATTGACAGAGGGGGCGGCTAGACCGACGACGCCTTTAGGAGCGAGGTAGCCAGGACTCGTCCGCCCTCAAGAGCGTCCTTGCGACATCAGGCAACAGATCCAACCTCGACTGTTTCAATTAGGTATTGTTCGGGTCTTGTTAAATTTATGCCTCAAGTCTCGGATTTCTTCCTCCACTCACCATCAATTGGGTGATTCAATTCTCAATTTGATTGATTTCTCCCTTACAATCGCCAATTTTGAAGCTGTCGATTTGGGTAGTCGGCATCCCGGGCTTGGGGAGTTTGACAAGGCCACAAATCGTTCGAATTTGAGTGCCTGGAAGGAGGAGCGGCACAGCAAGGGTCTGTCTGAGCGCTTATGTGCAGCACTGCAGAGTCGGAGACGACCATTACCTCGGCCTCTCGGCTTAGGTATGTTAAATTCACCTCCTTTCTCCCTTTTAGCCGGATTGGAACATCAGTTTGTGTATGCATAGGTTAATTCTGATTTGGGTAATATTAATTTTGAATTCCTCAGATTGTCATTTGATAGCTCCTGATTTTTTTATTACCCCAACTTATGCTTGCATTCTTCCTGATGTTTTTTTTAATGAAGTTTTTAGATCCCAATCCATGTTTGCTTTGCCTTTGTGGCTTGTTTTAGTCCCTTGAAAACTTAGTGTCTCTCATTTTGTATGAAGGGCTAAGCTTCAATGTGTATGATTTCTTGCTGCTGTCCGATAGTTTATTTGTTCCTTATTCACTTTCATTTGTGATTTTCCTATGGAATTCGGCAATTCATTGCTTTTGAATTCCGGGCAAAATCCGGCAGCCTTTCGGCGCTATGAGCCGATCCACGCCGGGATCGAATGTAGTGGCGAAAGAATATACTTTCAAGCCAACTACGAGAGTAGATGCTCTCAACCAATGACGTGATGGTCTCTAGGCGAAAGAAAATACTTTCAAGCCTATGACGAGACCAAACACTAGGTGAGAGCATGTGAACCCGATCCCGGGTCTTCTCTATTGCAATGCTTATTTGTACCTGCAAACAAAAAGAGAAAAGTGAGGATATATACTCTCTGTTTTGGTGTTTAGACAGCAGCACGGATGGAGTCCTTCTCCTTTGCTGATTTTTTGTTTGGTTTGTGTGTGTTACAGGTGGTGCACCCGAGAGGAGAAGAAATCAGAAGGAAGAAGGTTGTTTTTGTTGCTTCTGTTTTGCAAACGGAAGTGCCAGGAGGAGGGGAAGACAACTTCATTCTCTTCTTTGGTTTTGCAGTTGAATAGCTTGAAGGGGGGGGTAAAACCAGACCAAAGACCTCACTTTTGCAGGCTACAGTAGCTTTTTAAAGGGAAGAATAGGGGAAGTTACTTTGAGTAACCTCCCATGTTCCCACGTCCAGCAGTTCAGCCCTTTCAAATTATTTTTTCTATGTATTTTTTTCTCTTTCTTTTCAACTGTAAAGATTAAAGAAAGCCTGCAGTTAGCTTCAAATTCAGCCTTTAGTGTTGGGCTGATTGGATGTGGGCTTGGCTTGATTTCTTGGGCCTTTGGAAGAAAACTTGCACCTTTTTGTCAAATTTTAATCCAATTAATTTGTAGCCCATTCTTCCATTTTAATAAAGGGGAAATTTTGATATATGATTAATTTAATGGGGAAATTTTAATATTTCAAATTTGTGAAAAATAACCCTCCAACAATGATGTTGAATATAATTTTTGCCTCTAGGGTAAGGGATGAGTGGGTGAGCCGCTTTGAGGTGCTGTTAGATGCTTCGGGTAGGAGGTATTTGGATCGGGCAAGGATAATACAGTTTTCCTTAGAGGGGTGTACTTCAGAGGGTGGACAGGGGCTAGGTAGGCCAAGGAAATCTGCAAAGTCAGTGGAGTTGAAAGAGATTCTAACTCCCTTGACAACAGATTCCAAAGACCAACCATTGGCATCGTGTTTGGCTTTTAGGTTTATGTAGAACAGGCGGGTTAGCTGGGGATAATAGACGGTTTCAAGATTGAGAAGGGTCCAGGCTGGGGATTTTTTGAGAAGTGCAATGCAGGGTAACTTCAAAGATTCAAAGAACTCGATATCCAAAAAATCAGAACAGCATATCCTATGAGTTCGAAACTCATCTACCCACTTTCCAGCCGTCTCAGCATTTTCAAACCATGAAGAGGGTAAGGATTGATTTACCTGGATGTAGGCGGGTGGATCGGCATTTTTCCTTCGAGTCTGTGTTGGAGTAGTCCTCTTGACAGGCGCCTCAAGACCTCTGAGGGTGCCCTTCATGGTACGCTTGGAAGATGGAGGTTTGACAACAGTTGGGGTTTTCTGCTTCTTTGGAGACGGGGGAGGAGGAGAAGGAGAAGGAGAGACAACAGGTTCTGGCTCCTCTTCCTCCTCATCCTCAGACCCCGAGTCCTCACCGGACCCTGCGTCGTCTCCATCAGCTTCCTCGTCCTCTCCAGATCCGTCTTGCTCCTCGTCCTCTTCCTCCGGCTCCTCTTCAGAAGGAACCTCCTCGGCCTCGGCTTCCTTCCGGATTCTCTCAGCCTCCTCCTCGACAAGCTTCCTTGCTTGCTCGGCCTCCTCCTCGGCCTTCTTCTTCTTTAAAGCTTCCTCTTCGGCTTCCTTGGCTGCATCTCTTTCCAGAATGGCGTCGAGATCATCTTCCTCCTCTTCCTCGTCCACCTCCTCAGTGATGACCTTCTTTTTCCCTTTCTGCTTCGCACTGAGAGGCTTCTTAGCAGAGCGTTTTTGAGAGCCCCTGGTAACAGTAGTCGTGCTCTCAGCGATGGTGCTCTGGACAACAGCAGGGATAATGGCTTGAGGTGTGGGTTCAGGAGTGGCGGAAGTGGCAGTGGTCTGGCGTCCCTTGGGGGTGATGTCAAGTCTTTTGGGTGTGGAAGCTTTCTTTGATTTGGGTGCCATGGAGGAAATCGGCTAGGGTTTTTTAGAACAGGTTGAGAGGTTGAAGAAAGGGAATTTGGAAGGGTTTGGATAAGTCTGAAATTGTGAGGGAGTCGGGTACAGATTTGGGTTTAAGTAGAGAGAGATGATGGAGTGATTTGACGGGTTTAGAGTTCCAAGGGAAGTAATCATAACATTTCTATTTTGAAAATTTCCAATTCAAAATTCAAATCCTTTTCTTAACCAAAAATAAGAGGGAAAAAATCCAAAATTATTTTGTTCCAAAAATATCTCAACGGGTAAAAAATAACATAAATAAAAGATTTTGAAATCCGATAAAAATATGCTTGATTAAATATCTAACAAGATATTAACCATATATGTGTGATCCGATATATGTAATCTACCATTTAGTTCACAAACCTTGACATAATTCTCAAAGGTCTTGACACTAAGTAGAGCTTATCTTTCGTAAAGGGAAAGCTCCCCCTATGAAAGTGCATCCTTGTTAAGCATCCCAATCTCTCGTCTAATGAAGGTGAACCTGTCCTCTGCCAAAGGCTTAGTAAAAATGTCAGCCCATTGATAATCAGTTGAAATGAACGAAATGGACACATCACCTTTTTCAACATGGTCTCTAATGAAATGATGCCTTACATCAATATGTTTGGTCCTTGAATGCTGAACAGGATTCTTTGTAATGGAGATGGCACTTGTATTGTCACATTTAATGGGAATGCCTTGGAGGTTGATGCCAAGATCTCGCATTTGTTGAGCTATCCAAAGGATTTGGGAGCAATAGGCTCCAGTGGCTATGTATTCGGCTTCTGCAGTGGATAGGGCAACTGAGTTTTGTTTCTTTGAGTGCCAACTGATCAAGGATGCTCCTAGGAATTGGCAATATCCTGATGTGCTCTTCCTATCCACCTTATAGCCTGCAAAATCTGCATCAGAATACCCAATTAATGTGAAATCCTTTTGCTTTGGGCACCATAGTCCAAGCTCCTTAGTGCCATTGAGATATCGAAAAATCCTCCTCACATCCACGAGGTGAGATTCTTTAGGATCAGCTTGAAACCTAGCACACATGCAAACACTAAACATGATGTCAGGTCTACTAGCTGTGAGATATAGTAAAGTTCCAATCATTCCTCGATACTCCTTCTGATTGACACTTTTCCCAGTCTTGTCTTGATCTAGAGATAATGTTGAGCTCATGGGAGTTTTGGCTGCTTTGGATTGATCCATCTTGAACTTCTTCAAGAGATCCTTACTGTACTTGCTTTGGTTGACAAAGATCCCTTTGTTGGATTGATGAACTTGTAATCCCAAAAAGAAGTTGAGTTCACCCATCAAGCTCATCTCAAATTCACTGCACATGATATCAGAAAATTCCTTGCACAAAGATGTGTTAGTAGCACCAAATTATATATCATCAACATAAATTTGAATAACCAAAATGTCCTTTCCTTTGGTCTTAATAAAAAGAGTCTTGTCGATCAACCCCCTTTTAAAATCATTTTCCAAAAGATATTTTGACAAGCGCTCATACCAAGCTCTTGGGGCTTGTTTCAAACCATAAAGCGCTTTGTCAAGTTTATAAACATGATTAGGAAATTTCAAACTTTCAAAACCTGGGGGTTGAGCCACATATACTTCTTTCTCTAAGAAACCACTAAGAAAAGCACACTTGACATCCATTTGATATAACTTTATACTCATAAAAGATGCAAATGCTAATGAAATGCGAATGGCTTCAAGCCTGGCTACGGGAGCAAAGGTCTCCTCGTAGTCAATACGTTCCTCTTGATTGTAGCCTTGAGCAACAAGCCTTGCCTTGTTCCTCACGATCTTACCATTCTCATCTAGCTTGTTTCGAAATACCCATCGTGTGCCAATGACTGATTGATGCTTTGGCCTTGGGTTCAAGGTCCATACTTTGTTCCTTTTAAATTCGTTAAGCTCACTTTGCATAGCAATGATCCAGTCTGGCTCCTGAAGGGCCTCATCTACCTTCTTTGGTTCAATAAGAGAAACAAATGCGTGAAAAGCACAAAGATCTTTAAGTTTAGAACGAGTTTGAACACTAGAAGTAGGGTCAGAAATGATATCCTTTAATGAGTGTGATGAGGAGTATTTGAATTTTCTTTTGCTAGTCTCAGCTCCTTGATTCGTCATACCAACAGGATTGACTTGTGGTAAATCTGACTCCGTGGTCCTGTTAGGTTCAGTTACAACAGTTTCTGACGTCTCAACACTGTTGGATTGGACACCAAGGGCTTTGGACGAATCTTCAACACCTTGGGACAATTCTTCAGTGTTGAGAATCTGTTCCTGCATGTTCCTCTTCTCTGTGTTCTTGGTAGCAGCATCATCACATTCCTCGTTCTCTGCATGGATGTTAAGATCTATATCTGCAACACTTTCACTCAAAGAACCGTCATTACATTCATCAAATATAACATATATACTTTCTTCAACTAACTGGGTCCTTTTATTGAAGATTCTATAAGCTTTGCTACTTGTGGAGTAGCCAAGAAATATACCTTCATCACTACGCGCATCCAATTTCCCAAGGTTATCTTTTCCATTGTTATGAACAAAACAAGTACAGCCAAAGGGTTTAAAATAAGATATAAGTGGTTTGCGGCCTTTGAAAAGTTCATAAGGAGTTTTCTTTAAGATAGAACGAATAAGGCAACGATTCAAAATATAGTTAGCTGTGTTAACAGCTTCAGCCCAATAGGTTTTAGGTAATGCATTTTCTAAAAGCATAGTCCTGGCCATATCCTCTAAGGTGCGGTTCTTTCGTTCCACAACCCCGTTTTGTTGAGGTGTCCTAGGAGCAGAAAAGTTATGGGAGATGCCATATTTAGCACAAAACAAATCAAACTGAAGTTGATCAAACTCCCTACCATGATCACTTCGAATTGACACTATGGGCTCGTTTCTTAAAGTTTGCAACTCCTTACAAAGTTTTGAAAACTCAAATAAGGCCTCTGATTTTTCTTTTAAAAAAGCAACCCAAGTATATCTAGAAAAATCATCAACAACGACTAGCATGTACTTTTTACCATTGGGAGATTTGACTCGCATAGGACCAGATAAATCCATATGTAAAAGTTCAAGGGGTCTAGAAGAACTTACAACCTTTTTGGGTTTGAAAGAGCTACGTGTTTGTTTACCTCGGGTGCATGCATTGCACATATCAATACCTTTGAAGTCCATCTCAGGTAGCCCTCTTACAAGCCCTTTGGACACAAGCTTCTATAGTGTATGTGGACTCACATGACCGAGTCTCCTGTGTTAGAGCTTTGGATCGTCCGTCAAAGCCTTTAAACAGGTTAAGCTTCCTTATTGTAACGACCCGAAATTTAAGTACCCGAATTAACCTCCATAAACCTACTTAGAAGGTAAATAAGGTTCGGAATACTAGATTATCGGGGAACGTTATAGAAGAAGTTTGATCTTCTTCCGTGAGCTTTGGATCTTACGACCGAGTACGAGTTATTATTAGGTTCATTTAAGCGGAAGATTTAGTTGTCAAAAGATGGGGATTGCGAACCCCGAAAAGATCGTAAGCCCGTTGGAGGCTTCACCTGTCCTAGACTATCGCGAAAACGTTTCGAACAGAGATAAAAGCGGAAATCATAAATACAACAAAATGCCACGGCCACGCCGGGTCAAAACGATAAAACGTATGAGAAAAAGAGTGCGAATGTCAAGCGTCTCCCTCACTCTAATCGTCCAAAAGGTCTGTCCCGACAACCATCCACATCAGTAAGTCATATCGGGTAAGGGGTACCTGAATCTAAAAAACAAGAAATAAATCGGGGTCAATCATCGGAAATATGCACACTCCGTGCCATATAAAGAGGCATACTTAAACTACATGAATGTTAAAATGCAACACATAAGCAAGTGTATAGATATATATAAATGCGAAATAAACACACAAGGGCCCGTATCATCATCATAATCATCATCATAATCACCATAATATCTTCTCAAACGTACTCATCCTTCTCAAACATACTCATCCTTCTCAAACATACTCATTCTTTCTCATCATAAGCCTTTCATCATTTCATTCGTGTTCCATCGAGTATAAGTCATTTATTCAGATTTTGACGGCCGTCCTACCATAGACACATAGCATACATATGAATCGTTGGATTTACTAAGTTCATCCTACGTCATATTACCAGTTTATATTCCTAACATGTTACTAGGTCGCGTGATGCATGAAGACTCTCGATAAGACAAAGAGTATCACATAAATCCATCATGAGTAAGTCCAGGGGACTTACCTGGAGTCCGGAGAATAAGCAAGCAATAAAGTGCACAACCAAGGATCCAATCAACAAGAGCCTATTAATTTCATTAAGCTTTCATTAGGTGGTATTCTAATGCATGGTACCCAACCTAATAATCAACATACATCCACATGAGGTTCACGATTCTATAGATTACACAATTTGGATAAGTGATCCGGACTTAACCAGTTGTAATCTATATCGTATTATCACATAATCGATTTTCTTCTTATCGGATCATAAGTCAAGTTATGGGTATACTTCATTTCTGTATTTTATATGCTCTAAGTTTCGGTTATGCCATCACATATTTAACCATATTCTTAGCATTCCCTTAACCAAGTTTTCTAACCGAGTCATTATAAACACTGGTTACTAAAATTATAATAACTCTTGATTCAACCGTTGGATTGCCGTAATTTTTGAAGGACAGATAGATAACATTCCCATGAACATCATATTAAGATTTCAGCCGAATCAGACCGTTGGATTGGAATTAAAGTCCAAATTACAGAGGCACATATATCCATTTTGTCTCTTGATGTTTGCTACAAAACGCAACCAAAAACACATAGAGGCTCCACTTCCTAAGCCCTTTCCAAGCACACAAGATCTATTCCTAGAGAGAGGGAAGGCGGATGAGGGATTACCTTCGAAGAATCCCACACAAACGACTCAAGAACACCCTCGGGAGTCCTTCGGAACACCTTTCAAACACCTTGCCATTTTGTCACCAAAAATCCCAAAACATGATTTAGATTCTTACTCAAAGTTGAAGAAAAGGAGTTATAAAACATGTTGGAACTCAGTTTTGGAAGAAAGGAAGGGTTCTTACCAAGAAATCAAGTCAAACTCTCAAGACCCTTCAAAAACAGTTTTCTGCAGCTTCAAAGATGGACGATTTTGGCTGGGCAAAAGACCTTGGATTTTTGTGTTTGAGATATGTATGGAAAGCTGGGTTCAAGACGGATCCATGGCCACCGAGTTTGCTCAATTTGGATGAGTATGGAGGGAGTTATGCTATTTCTTGTGAAGGCTGTCCAAAATGGACCTAAAATGGAGCAAGGCTCTCCTTCTCTCTCTCTCTCTCCTCTCAAGTGACGGTGGGGCTTCTTTGGATGAGCTCCTCATGAGTCTTGGGGTCAGGCTTATAGAGGAGAGGGGTGGTTGGCTTCATGAGTCAAAGCATGGGGGGTGATGGGATGAAGAGATGGGAGTGGTTGAATGTCTACATTCACAAGCAAGCCACAAGTCAAGGGTTTGGTGGATCAATGTTGGGCAATTTGGGTGGATGACCTCTTTAACATAATGTAAAACCCGAGCTCGCGAAGCGTTAAAATCCGTTACGTTTATAAGATACGAGAAAAGTGGCTTGGGCATATTTTTTCCGTCATTAAATCCATGTAAAGCTAGGCATAAAATTTTTTAAATTTTCCGGGTTTTCATAATCATAAGGGAGGATAATATTCGGATTATCCTACGGATATTTTGTAAATATTAATTAAATTCCGTTCTTTACAATCATCCACCTCTAAAAACAAGTCTCGTCCCCGAGACAAAGAGATTTAAACCGGCGGAGAAGGTTTTAAAACTTGAGTCCTTGAATCGTAACAAAAGGCACACGATCATCTTGGATGCGTCGTCCAAGAATCTCACGCCACCTTTGTCACGGCCGTAATAATCTCGAAGGTTTCATCAAGCATGTGATGGGTCCCCCTCCCAGGTACTCACCGGCCACTCACGCAGTCAAAGCTATATCTGCACGTGGCTGTACATACGACGCTAGCAACTCATCTAATACATCTCCATAGCTCGCCCGTATACTCTCCTCTGTCTCCCAAGTGGCCTCCTCGGGGCTTCTCCTAGCCCACTGTATAAGTACCAACGGTACCTCTCTGCGCCTCAGCTTCTTGACCCGTCGGTCAAGAACAGCAATCGGATGCTCCACGAAGGTATGGTCAGGTGCTATCTCTAATCCGGAGTAGTCCAATCTATGACTCGGATCTGGCTCGTACTTCCTCAGCTGTGACACGTGGAAGACATCGTGTATACCGGCCAAACGGGGCGGTAAAGCAACTCTATAAGCAACCTCTCCCACTCGCTCGAGGATCTCAAAGGGGCCCACATATCTAGGGCTCAGTTTGCCCTTCATCCCGAATCGTCGGATCCCTCTCGTCGGTGACACTCGCAACCAGACATGATCTCCAACCTCAAAGGCCAACTCAGTCCTGCGCCTATCAGCATACTTCTTCTGTCGGTCGTGCGCAACCCTCAGATGCTCTCGGATCCGTCTGACCTGATCTGTCGCCTCCTGCACGTACTGTGGTAGTGTCCCCACTCGGTCTGCAGGCTCATCCCAGCAGATAGGCGACTTGCATCGCCTCCCGTACAACGCCTCAAAAGGAGCCATCCTGATCGATGAATGATAGCTGTTGTTGTACGAGAACTCTACTAGGGGAAGATGTCGAACCCAAAGGTTTCCCCACTCCAAAACACAAGCCCTCAGCATATCCTCTAGCGTCTGAATCGTCCTCTCGCTCTGCCCGTCCGTCTGCGGGTGATAGGCCGTGCTGAAATGCAACTTGCTCCCCAGAGCCTCGTGCACATGCCTCCAGAATCTCGAAGTGAAGCGGCCATCTCTATCAGATACTATCCTCTCGGGAACCCCATGCAACCTCACTATATGCTGTATAAAAGCTCGGACTAAATCAGACACAGGTCATGTCTCCTGAATCGGAATGAAATGGGCGGTCTTGGTCAACCTGTCGACCACCACCCAAATCGCATCAAAGCCTCGTACATCTCTCCTCAATCCTGTCACGAAGTCCATCGTGATATCCGTCCACTTCCACACAGGGTCAGGAAGTGATCGTGTCATCCCTCCGGGCTTCTGGTGCTCTATCCGCACCTGCTGGCAGACCTGACATCGCGCTACAAACAAAGCGACATCAGTCTTCATCCTGCGCCACCAGAACGTCCTCCTCAAGTCCTGATACATCTTATTCGATCCCGGATGGACCGAATAAGGAGTGGAATGTGCCTCTATCATGATCTTCTGCTTCAGGTTGTGCACATCAGGCACAGCAACTCGTCCCTGCAACATCAGCATCCCATCATCTCGGACGGTAAAAGACCTACATTGGCCCTGGGCCATGCGCTGTCGGATATCGGCAATCCGCGGACACTCTGTCTGCGCTCGTCGGATCTCATCCATCAACTCTGACTGAACCTCTAGGAAACTCAGCTGTCCACTCTCTCGCTGTGACCAGACCTCTATCCTACAACTGATCAGATCCCGCTGTAACTCAGGTCGAGCCGTCAATCTGGACAAAACAATCTCCTGACGAGTCTTCCGACTCAAGGCGTCGGCCACCACATTGGCCTTCCCCGGGTGATACTCAATCTCCAACTCGTAGTCCTTGATCAACTCCAACCACCTCCTCTGACGCATGTTCAGCTCCTTCTGCGTGAAAATGTACTTCAGATTTTTGTGATCGGTCATGATCCTCACTGACGTGCCATACAGATAGTGCCTCCAGATCTTGAGCGCATGTACCACTGCGGCTAGCTCAAGATCGTGCGTGGGGTATGACTCCTCCCCTGGCTTCAGCTGGCGTGAAGCGTAAGCGATGACCCGATCCCTCTGCTGTAGCACACAACCTAAACCTGAACTCGAAGCATCCGTGTAGACCACGAAGTCTTCCGTCCCCTCTGGTAGTGCTAACACTGGCGCGGATGTCAACTTCTGCTTCAGTAGATCAAAACTGGCCTAGCACGCCGGGCTCCACTCGAAGGGTACTCCCTTCTTCGTCAGTTGCGTCATCGGCCTAGCTATGCTGGAGAAGCCCTCGACGAACCGTCGGTAATAGCTAGCCAAACCTAGAAAAGACCTGATGTCTCTAACGTTCTTGGGGATCTCCCAAGCAACGATAGCATCAACCTTCGATGCATCTACTGATATCCCTGCTGCGGATATAACATGACCAAGAAACATCACCTCAGAGAGCCAGAACTCACACTTGCTAAACTTCCCGAACAGTTTATGCTTCTGCAGAATCCTCAGCACAATCCTCAGGTGCTCAGCATGCTCCTCTCTGCTCCTCGAGTAGATCAAGATGTCGTCGATAAATACCACCACGAATCTGTCAAGAAAATCGATGAACACCCTGTTCATCAACTCCATGAAGGCGGCTGGCGCGTTGGTTAGCCCGAACGGCATAACCACAAACTCGTAGTGTCCGTATCTAGTCCTGAAGGCCGTCTTCGGGATGTCCTCTGCCTTCACCCTCAGCTGGTGATAACCCGAACGCAAATCTATCTTCGAGAAGATGAAAGCTCCCTGCAGCTGATCCATCAAATCGTCTATTCTCGGCAACGGGTAACGATTCTTCACCGTAGCCCGGTTCAACTCTCTGTAATCTATGCATAGCCTCAACGACCCATCCTTCTTCTTCACGAACAACACCGGTGCTCCCCACGGCGAAGCACTCGGCCTAATGTAGCCCTTCCCAGCTAGCTCCTCCAACTGTGCCTTCAGCTCGGCCATCTCCGTCGGCGCCATCCTGTACGGGACCCTCGAAATCGGCCTGGTGCCCGGCTCCAACTGTATAGCGAAATCAACATCTCGCTGTGGCGGAAGTCCTGGTAGCTCGTCTGGGAAAACGTCAGCAAACTCACTAACAACGGGGACATCTGTCAGGCTGGGTCGCTCGCGATCCACCTCTAAAGCATAACACCAGTAGCTCGTGCATCCCTGGTCTAGAAGTCTCGCCGCTCGAACGGCGCTGATCTGGGCTCCGTTCCGTTTGGGGTCGTCCCCCCACACCTCGTGCTCAGTCCCATCCTCCGCGAGGATGGAAACTGTACGGGTCCTCAGGCACATTCATCTCACATAATTACATCCCTTCAAGGGGGTGGCCCGCAGGCACAGTTTTATATCGCACGGAAGCTAACTAGATAGCTATCCTTCGAGGGATAGCTTGGCGAGCCCGCCTCTAAATCCTATCCTGCTCCAACCACCTTGGTTGCTCCCTTGGAGTCTTCCAGGCCCGTCTGTAAGGAAAAGCTAGGCAGTCTACCCGGACCCTTCTACATCTCTAATGATGCCTATCGCCTTGTCTCTACCCGTCGATCCTATCTCTCGTCTATAAAGATCCTAACCATTTTCATTTTCCAAAGGGTTTTCATCTTTGCCCTTTAAACACTTCGAAATCCTTGAAAATTTCCAAAACGGTGGGCGGGTTTTGAAAATTAATTTTTTTTTAACTCGTGCGTACTCAGGTCGAACAACCTTGGCTCTGATACCAACTTTGTAACGACCCGAAATTTAAGTACCCGAATTAACCTCCATAAACCTACTTAGAAGGTAAATAAGGTTCGGAATACTAGATTATCGGGGAACGTTATAGAAGAAGTTTGATCTTCTTCCGTGAGCTTTGGATCTTACGACCGAGTACGAGTTATTATTAGGTTCATTTAAGCGGAAGATTTAGTTGTCAAAAGATGGGGATTGCGAACCCCGAAAAGATCGTAAGCCCGTTGGAGGCTTCACCTGTCCTAGACTATCGCGAAAACGTTTCGAACAGAGATAAAAGCGGAAATCATAAATACAACAAAATGCCACGGCCACGCCGGGTCAAAACGATAAAACGTATGAGAAAAAGAGTGCGAATGTCAAGCGTCTCCCTCACTCTAATCGTCCAAAAGGTCTGTCCCGACAACCATCCACATCAGTAAGTCATATCGGGTAAGGGGTACCTGAATCTAAAAAACAAGAAATAAATCGGGGTCAATCATCGGAAATATGCACACTCCGTGCCATATAAAGAGGCATACTTAAACTACATGAATGTTAAAATGCAACACATAAGCAAGTGTATAGATATATATAAATGCGAAATAAACACACAAGGGCCCGTATCATCATCATAATCATCATCATAATCACCATAATATCTTCTCAAACGTACTCATCCTTCTCAAACATACTCATCCTTCTCAAACATACTCATTCTTTCTCATCATAAGCCTTTCATCATTTCATTCGTGTTCCATCGAGTATAAGTCATTTATTCAGATTTTGACGGCCGTCCTACCATAGACACATAGCATACATATGAATCGTTGGATTTACTAAGTTCATCCTACGTCATATTACCAGTTTATATTCCTAACATGTTACTAGGTCGCGTGATGCATGAAGACTCTCGATAAGACAAAGAGTATCACATAAATCCATCATGAGTAAGTCCAGGGGACTTACCTGGAGTCCGGAGAATAAGCAAGCAATAAAGTGCACAACCAAGGATCCAATCAACAAGAGCCTATTAATTTCATTAAGCTTTCATTAGGTGGTATTCTAATGCATGGTACCCAACCTAATAATCAACATACATCCACATGAGGTTCACGATTCTATAGATTACACAATTTGGATAAGTGATCCGGACTTAACCAGTTGTAATCTATATCGTATTATCACATAATCGATTTTCTTCTTATCGGATCATAAGTCAAGTTATGGGTATACTTCATTTCTGTATTTTATATGCTCTAAGTTTCGGTTATGCCATCACATATTTAACCATATTCTTAGCATTCCCTTAACCAAGTTTTCTAACCGAGTCATTATAAACACTGGTTACTAAAATTATAATAACTCTTGATTCAACCGTTGGATTGCCGTAATTTTTGAAGGACAGATAGATAACATTCCCATGAACATCATATTAAGATTTCAGCCGAATCAGACCGTTGGATTGGAATTAAAGTCCAAATTACAGAGGCACATATATCCATTTTGTCTCTTGATGTTTGCTACAAAACGCAACCAAAAACACATAGAGGCTCCACTTCCTAAGCCCTTTCCAAGCACACAAGATCTATTCCTAGAGAGAGGGAAGGCGGATGAGGGATTACCTTCGAAGAATCCCACACAAACGACTCAAGAACACCCTCGGGAGTCCTTCGGAACACCTTTCAAACACCTTGCCATTTTGTCACCAAAAATCCCAAAACATGATTTAGATTCTTACTCAAAGTTGAAGAAAAGGAGTTATAAAACATGTTGGAACTCAGTTTTGGAAGAAAGGAAGGGTTCTTACCAAGAAATCAAGTCAAACTCTCAAGACCCTTCAAAAACAGTTTTCTGCAGCTTCAAAGATGGACGATTTTGGCTGGGCAAAAGACCTTGGATTTTTGTGTTTGAGATATGTATGGAAAGCTGGGTTCAAGACGGATCCATGGCCACCGAGTTTGCTCAATTTGGATGAGTATGGAGGGAGTTATGCTATTTCTTGTGAAGGCTGTCCAAAATGGACCTAAAATGGAGCAAGGCTCTCCTTCTCTCTCTCTCTCTCCTCTCAAGTGACGGTGGGGCTTCTTTGGATGAGCTCCTCATGAGTCTTGGGGTCAGGCTTATAGAGGAGAGGGGTGGTTGGCTTCATGAGTCAAAGCATGGGGGGTGATGGGATGAAGAGATGGGAGTGGTTGAATGTCTACATTCACAAGCAAGCCACAAGTCAAGGGTTTGGTGGATCAATGTTGGGAAATTTGGGTGGATGACCTCTTTAACATAATGTAAAACCCGAGCTCGCGAAGCGTTAAAATCCGTTACGTTTATAAGATACGAGAAAAGTGGCTTGGACATATTTTTTCCGTCATTAAATCCATGTAAAGCTAGGCATAAAATTTTTTAAATTTTCCGGGCTTTCATAATCATAAGGGAGGATAATATTCGGATTATCCTACGGATATTTTGTAAATATTAATTAAATTCTGGTCTTTACACTTATGCCACTTGATCAGCATTTACAGCATATATATTGTTGTAGCGGTATGCAGTTAGTATAACTTCACCTGTATGTTCTCTGCACACTAGACATCTTTTCTTGTTAAATCTGACATTGTTGCCACTATCACATAATTGAGAAACACTAAGCAAATTATACTTTAAACCATTCACAAGATAGACATTTTTAATACTATGGTTGTAATCACTCCCAACGCTACCAATACCAACGATGTCACATTTTCCTTTGTCACCAAGAGTGATTGTTCCTGTGGATTGCTCCTTTAGATCATGAAAGAGAGAACTCTTCCCACTCATATGCCTCGAGCATCCACTATCAATAATCCATTTGTGCTCCTTCACCTTGGTGATCTCCTGCAAAACAAACATCAACCTTTGTGGCTAGACCAATAAGCAAATTTGGATCCATTATTGGGATAAACCATATTTGGTAAAATAGTGCCTTTTGGGACCCAAACTTGTGTTATCCGTTCTTTTCTCAAATGAACAGGAAATATATTGCGAATGATAAATGGATCCTTTCTTCTATAGGGGCAGGTCTCTTTTACATGTCCCTTTCGAGCACAGTGGTGACATGTAGGAGAGGTTCTGCTTCCTTTTGCCTTCACAAAAGTGGTAATGTGCTGCTTCTTTAAAAACCTTTGATTGTAACCAATACCACTTTTGTTTAGAGAACTTTGTTGCTCACCCAACATCCTATCATGAGTGCCTTTGAATTTGGTAAAACTTATGAGGGATGTCTGTTGGTCTTGAATCTTATTATTCAGGGAGATCTTCTCGTTCTCTAAGTCATGATGCTCATTTCTTAGAGAGGAGAGATCTTGCTTGAGTTCAGATTTCTCTAAGTCAAGCGTCTTGACATTAATGTCAAGACCTGCATAAGAAGCTTCAAGACCTTTGACCCTCATAGACAGATCCTGAATAGTTCTTTCCTGGTCCACAGTTCTCTTGATAAGAATGTTAGTCTGGGCAATAAGTTTCTCTTCATTGGCAATCATATTAGAAAGGAATTCCGATAATACCTCTTTTGGACTTGCCATAAGTTCTCTTACAGTTGCTTCAAGCTTCTCATCGTGGGATTCACCTTTTGAGGCCATAAGACAAATATTGGCCTTCTCATCATCGGAGTCAGAGTCAGAATCGGTCCAAGTTGCCACCATGGCTTTCTTTTTCCATTTGTCACCCTTCTTGGACTAGCTCTTTGTCTTTTGAGGGCAGTCCTTCACAAGATGATCTGTTTCACCACATTCAAAACATGACAAAGGTTTAGTCTTCTTGTCATACTTGTTGTATTGAGACTTACCTCGAAATTTAGAAGACTCTGATCCGTCCTTGTTGTTGAATTGTTTCTTCATTTTGAGGATTCGAGCAAGGCCTCTTGTGATAAGAGCAAAAGGATCATCATCATCGTCGTCCTCATCTTCGGAATCAGGTCCATCTTTGGGCTCATCCTTCTTAGACTTGAGCGCCAAGTTCTTAGTGCTTGCTGGAAGTTCTCCATCGTCTTCATTAAGGATCATCTCATGCGTGAACAATTTCACAAGCAGGTCATCAAGGGGCAAAGTAGTGAGGTCTTGGGCTTCCTCTATAGCTGTTACTTTAGGACCCCACTTCTCTTTTGGGAGACACCTCAATATCTTTCTTACTTTCTCAACGTTTGTAAAGCTCTTTCCGAGAGAGTCAAGGTTGTTGGTGATTTCTGTGAATCGTGTGAACATGGCCTTGATTGACTCATCAGACTTCATTTTGAAAAGCTCATACTTTCGAAGGAAGATGCTGATCTTGGTGTCTTTCACTTGGCTAGTTCCCTCATAGGTGACGACCAGCTTGTCCCAAATCTCTTTAGCTGACCTACAAGATGAAATACGGTTAAACTCATCAGTGCTAAGACCACAATAAAGTAAGTTAATGACCCTGTAGTTTTTGGAGACGAGTTCAAGATCCGCTTGGATGTATTCAGACTCCTTCTTTGCGACTTTGGTTCCATTTGGTCCTTCTTTATCTGGAATCTTCGGACCATTCTCTATAATGTTCCAAAGTTCCAGATCTTGATCTATAATGAACATCTTCATCAAAGATCTCCAGTGGACAAAGTTGTTTCCTACAAAGAGTGGTGGTCTGCTGGTAGACCTTCCCTGTGCAAATCCTCCGCTTGCTTCACCAGACATGATCGAAAACTCACAAGATTGTTAGATCAAAAGTAGTGAGTAAAGCTCTGATACCAATTGAAAGTTCGATAAAGTAAAACAAAGTAATATAGAAATACTCTAGAAGGGGGGTTGAATAGAGTATGCTGGTTTTTCGCAGATAGTCTCAAGACTTTTGAAGCTCGTGCAAAACCCTTTGAGATTAGACTTAGTCTTTTCTCTGAAAACCTGAATCACAAAGTTAAACAATCGAACCAAGTGCGGAAATAAGGTAAAGCAGTAAATAAAGGACTCGATGAATTGTTTACGAGGTTCGGCACGAACTTGGCCTACGTCCCCGCCTAGGGTTCTTCCACAACCCTAGGATTCAACCGGCTTTTATTGATTCACAAGACTTAGGATCCTAGTAGCTCCCCGAGAAGCCTCTATCCTATACAATTGCAATCTAGTCAACTCACGTCCCTTGGAGTCCTAGACCAATCTAGAAGAGCCCCACCTCTCTATGTTATCTAGTACAATCCTCTTACACTTAGTGAATCAATCGTCTAGTGTTCACTTCCTGAGTTACAAACTCTCGAGTATAACACTATAACTGAATATATCCTATAAGCTCACTGTGTAACTCTCAAATGCTTTGAAATGAAATAACAGACTCTTAGGACAAGCAGAGAGCACACGAAGACAGATTTCTCTTGAAGGCTTGGAGTGTATGAAATGCTCGTGTTCAATGTGTGTTTCTGTCTTCATCTTCCTCTTCTTTATATTGAGACAAATCGGCGCCTAAGGATCTTCACCAACGGCTAGTCTAGATCATGGCTTGAGCTGGATCTTCTAACTTTGGAAACTTCGAAGGCCATAATCTTTCCGATTTGAATCTTCTCGAATTGCATCATAAGGAAAGAGATAATATTCGAAAATGCTTCCTGAAAGGTTAGTTATATATAATAATATAATGGAAGCATATAATAACATAAAATAATATTTCGAACATAATATCATATAGAACAGGTTTTGTGTTTCATCAACACTGTAAAATCTTCAAGACCTTTGACAGAAACAAACTGTCAAAGCCTTTGAAACATATTCCGATTTTCATCAAGGGAGTGGAGTTATCACACGTATCCAATATGCTCATTTAGGAGTACTGGTCAAAAAGACTGTACACGGTGACCCATTTGAATAACTGGGCAGATTTGAACCTGCATAGAGAAAGAAAAAAAAGGCCATTTCAAAGAGAGGGCCCTCGAATCTCAAGTATCTCCCTCACCAAGCGGAAATTGACAACTTGACAACGTTTGAAGTTCTCCTTAAGAGTTTGCAGTTATTGCTTGTATGGGAACTGACTAAGAGTAACCCTTTGTTTAAGGATGCTTATGCATCATTTCCCATTTGAACTTACTCCAACCATATATAAATGCTCACTTGCTTAGGTTACTCGGAAAGTCAGAGCCAACACACTGACAAATTTATCCCAAGTTCAAAAGGTTGCATGAGATTGACATGGAAAGTATTCACACTTTTCTATCCATTCAGAAGTAATAAGATAGAACCTATAAAAGTATGCCTGATTAACCGAACTCAGAAGAAATCTTTACCCTCCTCCACTCTTAGGGTGTAGCTGTGAGATAAGCATATGGGTAAATGATGCAAAGCTCCTAGGTTAAGTGAATCCAAACCCCCTATTCAGAAGACAGGATGGATGCATATGAGGGCATGAGACACTGGTTTTAATCAAAATTTAGCAAAGATGTGAAGTGAAAGCGTAGGGTAAATTCAGGAGACATGGTCTTTCTTGTACCTAAAAAACAACAAATAACAATGTGCAAAGTTATATTTTGGATCCTCATGGAAATCTCATGATTAACCGGATGAAGTCTTAGAAACATTTCTTACCATTTGATATTACCACTCAAACCATGTTGCAATCAATATTAAGAATCAAGAGAGAACATCCCGAGGATAGCAATTGTATTGTTATTGATAGAGTAAAAGGCTTGCTGAAAGCCACCCGATCATTTGGTGCTGGGTTTTTTAAACAGGTTTGTATGCTAATCATATGTACTGATGTAAAAATTTCATCTGTTGGTATGGCTTCATGAAATAATGTTGTATATTCATTATGTTAAATGCTTATTCATGCTATGTCAATGGGGACGAGTGTCACCTTATACCACTTATTCCATTTTTCTTTCATAAACAAGTTGTTAAATTAGAAAGTGCAAATCTGGGATAGAATTTTTCTTGTATGATGTATCAAGAATCTGTCGACTTTGACCTAACATATGTATTGGAACTTTACCCAATTTTTTGAAGATAATCTTTGCTAGTGTGATTTACCTGATTTGATACAAATCTTTAGCTATAATTTACCCTAGTAAAAGTGCTGGATTTATTCAATAACTACAAATGGTTATGATTTCTTTGATAAATTCACACAAATGAGATTTGAACACAAAAGAACAGCTAGATGACCAATTTCTAGCAGAGCAAGCATTAGCATGTGTAAAGAGGGAGTGCACGAAATGGAACACAAAGAACTCTTTTGTTCCTTTTTCTTTCCATCTTCATCATTCAACAATGCTTGGATTATAAAATATTGAATGTACATGGTTCTAGTGTCCCTCCTAATTTCATTTGGTTTATCCAGGTTCATCAAGTACACCCAATATAGCACATTAGTAGAACTCATACAACACGTCACCGAACAAGTGACAGAGAAGCTGGAAAGGAAGTATGCAAAGAAACATGAGGACTTAAAGCTCAAATCATGTCCTGGTTGGAAAGCAATGATAGGTTCAGCGCAAGCTCATACGTCCAGGTTAGTTTAAATTATTGATAAATATTTCATATTTGAAAAACAGTTCTTGCATTTTCGTAGCATGTTTATCAAGTATGAAGATGGATATATTTTTTCTTCATTAGTAGATGTGTAAATCAATCTCAGTACCTAAATTTTCTTGAAGATATCTTGTGCTACGAGAAGCTTAAATTATATAGGTTTTTTTTCTAATCTAATGCTATCTTCATGAGAAGAATATTAGGAGATGATGTGTCAAATGTAGTTATATTCATGAGAAATATTTCAGGAGATGGTGTGGTAATTTTTGTATAGGTATTTTCATTAGTTTTTCCTTATTTTGTTTTTTCTATTATAGGGTGGAACAAGTTCTCAACCAAGGGAGTCATGAGAGGGTGTTTATCGCTTATCGACATAAGAGAGAGCTGTTAAAGAGGGAGATGCTGAAGAAATTTACCCACAACAATCACCTTCTCAAGAAGGTTAAATGGTGAATGACCAAGATTAACCTTTTGCTTTTGCTCAGCCACATTCCTTTTGTTCCATGTGGGTGTTTATCAATGAAAAGCTTTAACTTATAACTTTCATTTCTAATTTAGATTTTATAGTTTCAAGCAACAACCTAGCTATTTGTGAGCTTGATTAGAATATATTTTTGCTATATATATTAATATAAGTTAATTGGTTGAATTTATGGTGATTTGTCCATTGTTGGTTGTGCATACCTTAAATTATTTGATTTTAATGGTGGATTAGAGGAAAAAAATATAGCGGGAAATTAAACATATAAACACAAAAATATAAATATATATCTATAAAATTTGCGACGATAGTTCCCATCGCAAAAAGGCAAACAGAGAAGCGGGAAAGTGTGGTGGGAACGTTTCCAGAATTGGCGCCTTGAATTTATTTAGCGACGGCAATTCTGCCGTTGTTAATATTATTGCCAGGTCTTGCCGTCGCTTATACGCTTAGCGATGGTAGCTATCATCGCTAAAATACTTTTGCCACGGCTATATTGGCGACTCTCGATTTGTCGTCGCTATGACGTCCCCAATAGCAGTTGGCGACGGGAAATCAGCTGTTGGCGACGGGGTTCTGCCGTTGCTAATACAATTTTTTTGTAGTGAGTGCCGACGCGCAAAAAAAAAAAAAAAAAAAATAGACACGCGGGGCGGAGGGGCCCGGGGCACTAAGGGTGAGGGGCAAAGGGGATGGATACTCCACCAATCATCAATATCTAATATAATACTAAAACACTTGTAAAATGGGACACATGGCGGCCATACATTTAAAGTTATAAATTTAAGATAAATCCCCAATTGCTTCTCCAAATGTTTAAAAATCTCACCTTAAAAATAGATCATCTAACCAATCATAATTTAGTTTTAATCAATTACTTAATTTTAATTATGTAATCTAATTCAATTAATTCCTAATTTAATTTTCTAATCACACTCACGTCCATTTTTAATTAAAAATAATATCCATCTTTAATTAAAAATAATAATTGATGGAACTTACCAGTCTTACCATTAGTTTTTGGCTTAGATTTAAAATTTTCTCACTAATCATTTTGTTTAAAAAAATAATTTTTTATATATACAAATTAAGGTCTAACCATCTAGAATGAATTATATTTCATCTCCAATTCTCATTAATGATTAATTAGTGATATTTAATCAATCATCTATCTATCTAAGTTCTAAAACCTTATACTCCAAATAAAAAAAATCACGATTAAATCTTATTAACCAGTTAAAAAAATAAATCAAATCATTTATGTCAAGATAAAATTTTAACGTAAAAGGCAAGATTAAACTAAAAAAAATCTTTCGGATGGAACCTAATTAAATATGAACAGAAAAGGCAAGAATATTTATTTGAATTTTATTTAAAGTTCAACTGTTCAAATTTTTAATCATAACAGTTTGCCTAATAAATAAAATAGTTGTTATTTGTCTTTATCCATTTTTAAACAACTTTGATGTGTTTTGATTAGAAACTATTTTTGAAACAATTATTTTCTATGTTTTTTTTGTGCACATATGAGTAAACTCATTTCTAAATATATACATCTTTAACACTTTTTAACTCACGGATAATCTACTTTGCAAGCTATAAACTCTAATTTTAGTTTTTTTTTTATTTAGCTCTATTTACAACTACGTGTCATTTTTAATTTATCTCTTTGACCATGTTTCATTCTTTTGCATAAGAAATAAATTTTACCTTTAAATGATGAGTTTGTTTGGTTGTTATACCACTTTTTTAAAAGTAGATAAGAATCAATTTAGCTCGATTTTTATTTTCAAAGAAATGGATGTTAAATATTTGTTTTTTTTTTTAAAAATGGTACAGTGTTTTTTCGCACGATAATTGTGAAAGTTTTACTTGAATAAACTTGGTCTTTAGACCTCTTTTATAATCCCAAACATATCAACATTAAAATGATGTGACAAATACTTCGAAAATTATTGACATGCATGTTTTTTATAGCTTAAGTTAGAGTTATGTAACAATTATGGGTAGAGTTAAAAAAATTATAAGCGCTAAAACATATGGAATGATTTAGATTTTAATAGTCATTTTATTTTAGCTTTTTCTATGGTTTACTATTTTTTTACTAGAGCAACAGATAAACTGTATCTAGATTATCCAATAAAACAAGATTAGCTCTACACAATTTTTTTAATTAAAAGTTTTCAATTTTTAAATTAATTGATGAAAGGATTTTTATGAGATAAACTATGAGTTGTTACATGGGATAAACTTGATCTATTTGAAAATTCCAGAAACCTTTTCCATTCAATTTGATTAATAAATAAACGGGGTTTTTTAAATAAATTATACTTTATTTTTCCTTTAGTTTTATTTTTATTCAAAAATTCTACTGTAGTCTTTTTAGTTTCTTAAAAAACATGTCAAAAAAATAAAAGGACCTATATTTAGAGATGGATGAAGCATTTTTTTTACATTTAAGTTTATTACAAGAATATTTATTTTCTGACATTTTTATGTGCTCTTCATCCAAAAGTTCTTAAAACTCTATTCACATAGCATTTGTGTAATATGTAGCCGAAGTATTAAATTATTTGGTCTTACCTTCCAACCCATTACCACAACAAAAATTTGGTTTAATACTCAAAGTAACCAATCAACTTACTAAAAAAACTTAGAATGCTAAAAAAAAAAATTAAAACACTCTACAAATATGTATGCAATTGTTTTCATCTAAAAAGGAGGTTCGAGCTTGAGAGGAGGCAAACATGCCTCTGCCTCGAGGCCAAAATTTAAAGGGGACCCAACTTTGTTTTAAGTATATGGATTTTTTTTTTAGTAAATTTAACTAAAGTCATTACATTGTGTTGGTTAAAAACCTCATTCCTTTTCATTAGTTTAATACAAGAATATTTCTTCTCCGATATTTTTATATGCTCTCCATCTAAAAGTTCTTAAAATTCCATTCACCTAGCGTTTGTGTAATATGTAGTCAAACTACCAAATTCTTTGGTCTTACCTTCCAACCCATTACCACAACAAATATTTGTTTAATGCTCAAAGTAAATAATCAACTTACTAAAAAAACTTAGAATGTTGGAAAAAAAATTAAAACACTCTACAATTATGTATACAATTGTTTCCATCTAGGAAAGTATGAAGGTGAGACATTGACGTTTTGCCACATATTATATACTCCCTCCGTCTCGAAAAACAAGTCGTTTTTAGCAATGTGCACGAGTTTTAATAAAACACTCACCCATCAATAAACATCATCATTCCACTAATTTTTTTCATTAATTTTATTGTTTTTAAATACCCACTATATTTTTTAACCAATCAAACTCTTTTAAAAAGTCAACAACACAAAAACCAATATAAATCATTACTATCCCCCTACCTAGAAAACCTAAAATGACATGTATTTTGATACAACTCAACTACTCTAAAACGACTTGTTTTTCGAGACGGAGGGAGTATTTGATATAATATAAGGATTTTTTTTATCCAAATTTATATCATTTGGTTGTATCGTTTTTATATTATTATAATATATCTAATATATAATGTAAATAAATTATGATAATATCTTCTAAAAAATATAATATATTTTACAAATCCCGTGCGTTATGCACGGGTCCTGCGCTAGTATAATACTAAAACAGAGACGTAGAAATCCTATGTGGCGGGTTCTGATGCGATTCGCTTACGTGTCGTTCTCTGGTGCAATCTGGGCCGAATTTTGTGCCACGTCAATTAATGATGATCCAATAAATTTAAGCCTTGTTAGACGATAACCCTATCTATTTATACATGTGTCATCCTATGTGCCATTTTAATTAATGATTAAATTAGTTTTTAGTATAAATATTCAACCTCATATCTTAAGTGGTTACAAATCTTATCCTATTACCTTAAGTTATTTTTATAAATATTTTATCTAGAAAAATGAAAAAAGGGTTGAGTTATTAAAATTAATAACCAAATCATATCATTTTTTTATATTAGCGTTTTAATCCAAATCCAATCTATCTTTAAACTAATTTTTTATATTAGCGTTTTAATCCAAATCCAATCTATCCTTAAACTAATTGGAATATCAAGCAAGATCTTTTTAATAGAAAATATATTAAAATTGATTGAAAATACACGGTCGTTATATAATATGGCTTAAATTCTGCAATAAAATGTTCTAGGATTTTTACTTGATAGTTATCGACTTTTACATTTTAAAAATATTTAATACACTAAAATAGACTCTGACAATAAAATATATTTATGCCATTTTTAATAATTTACATGCTTTTTCATACGAAATTTTGCAATCTAAACTATTGATATTTTCAATTATATTATACTCCATCTCATCTTAAATTATAATATACATTTATATATTGTTAATTTGTTATACGTTACTTTGCAAATTTATATTAAACATATATAGAACAATTTGATCTAATTTATTGTTTGATATGTAACTTTGCAAATTCATAATAAACATATATAGACCAATTTGATCTAATTTATTGTTTGATCAAATCTAACTCTTCGAAAAAAAATTTCACCGATAGCAATTTTAGTAAACTATAATCTATTGTGAATTCAAATGATCACATACAATTAGATCCATTATACATATTTCTTTGTTTAGCGATAAAATAATTTTATTTTATGGAAAAAATTAGGAAAATAAAAATGAAATTACATTATATATGAAGTGGAACAAGAGAAAGCATGTATTTTATAATGTTTTAGCGATTAAAGTTAGTCATTCAAAAAAAAATTCACCAATAATAAATTGATAATAAGTAGGAAATTAAAAGGTTAAAAAATAATATTTTATATAATTTTATGATGTTACATAATTTGTATATGAATAATAATAGTCATATAAAAAAGCCGCGAAGATCGCGGATGATAAAATTAGTTTTTTTAAAATTTTGGACACTCCCCTAAGTAGAGCTACTTCTTTGAATATTTTTCAAATTGCCCCAAAACTAAATTGAGGGGAAAGTACTACACCTAATCTAAACCCCTCCATAGCTATAAGGGAAATAATTACCCTCTCTAACGATCTAACTAAGTATCTCAGTTTATTAATATTTTTATTTTTTACATCAATTTATAGAATATATTAATATGAAATAATTTGGCCCAAAGGTCTTCGACCTTTGGGCTAATTACTAAATGTCCTAAGAATGGAGCATTGCTAGTAAATGTTCATTATATTTTCATAATACCTCTTTTACCCTCCCCTTTAATTTTTGTTTTTTCAGATCTGAGAACAAAATTTTGCCGGAGATACGCGACGACTTTTTCTGGATCCAACCTCTCTTCCTCCTCCTTGTAACGTCTGTGGAATCCGACTTGCGGATCAGATCTCGGATTTGTCGGCCAGGGAACGCCAGTTAACCACGAACCAACCCCTGAAATCCGTCGTCTTCTCTCTCGGAATGTCTTCGATGGCATCTCTGCCTTTGCATCTCCGATCGTGCAATCGGAGGTCGAAATCAGCCGGTTGCATCTCTGTCTTCGATGGCATCTCTGATCGTGCCTTTGCGGATCAGATCTCGAACTTGCATCTCTGTCTTCGATGGCATCTCTGATCGATTGAGAAACCGGTTTGATCAAGGACTTTGTGATGATCGCTCGGATTTGTTCATATTGCCTCCATTGCTAACAGTGTATCTTCTTCACAGTGCTTCAGTTCTGCGGCAGTAGTCAATTTTTGTGCCAATTTTTGCAATTTAACTAGTAATTGTTTATAGTATATAAATAGCCAATTTTTGCAATTCTGCGGTAGTAGCTACCTATCTCCCATCTTCTTCACAGTGCTTCAATTCTTCTCATTCAGAGTATTTTGGCTATTTGTAGCAGTAAATTTTGTGTTTATTCATTATGAATTGGATACAAAAGTAGTTGATGAGATAAATTAGAATTGCTTTGTTTCTTTTCCTTTAATGTCATTAGTTGATGTATTCGAGAAGATGAAATCAAAATACTTCGAGTTATTCAAGGGCAACATGATATCTTTATCATTAGATATGTCCCCTATATCCATATAAAAAAAATATTTTAATCTAAAGGGTATAAGGCTTACTTCTCATCTTCTCATTTAAATGTTACTTCTCATTAGATATCTCCCCTATATATATATATATATATATATATAAGCTAATTGATTACAGTTGTCCAACTAGCATCATATAAACGATCTGAATATGTTTACTGATTTCGCAAGTGCAAGTGTTAAAATTGTTCTTTCCCTTTTCCTATGTTTTCCCTTTGATTACAATGTCTATAATCCTGTTTTTATTTTGGTTAGACTGTGTATGACCTTGTTTTTCTTTGGTTACAGTGTCTACGACCCTGTTTTTATTTTGATTACAGTGTATATGACATTGTTTTTGTAGTGGTGACAGTGTCTATGACCCTATTTTTATTTTGATTACAGCGTCTATAGGGCTTTCCTTTTATTATAGTGCCTACGCCCTTTTTTTCATAGTGGTGATAGTATCTATGACCTTGTTTTAATAGTGGTGACAGTGTCTATGACTCTCTTACCCGTTCATATATTGAAGGAGAACTGTACCTCCTAATGTCTTTTGGCTTCTCATTAGCCTCTTTAGGGTTTGTGCTTACCTTGCCCTAGAGTTTTCCATTTGGTGACAACAATCATCTCTTAACGACGCACTGTACTTAACATTTTAGGGTTTAGGGCCTTGGCCCTAAACCCTTTTCTTTTGGCTTCTCATTAGCCCCTTTAGGGTTTGTGCTTCCCTAATCATAAGGTTTTCATTTTGATTACAAGTGTCTATGACCTTATTTTAATAGTGGTTACAATGTTTTTGTCCTTTTTTTATAGTGATTATAGGGTCTATGACCCTGTTTTAACAATGGTTACATCGTCTATGTCCATCTTAGTCATTCATATATTAGAGGAGAACTGTCACCACATGAATATCGGCTTCTCATTAGCCCATATAGGGTTTGTGCTTTCCTTTTCTTAGGGTTTTCCTTTGATTACAGTGTATATGAACCTTTTTTCATAGTGGTGACAGTGTCTATAAAGCTGTTTTTCTTTTGGTTACAGCGTCTATAGGGTTTTCTATTTGATTACAGTGTCTATGACTTTGTTTTTATAGTGGTGACAGTGGTTATGCCACTGTTTTTATTTTGATTACAGTGTCTATGATCCTCTTACCCATTAATGATTAGAGGAGAACTGTCACCACATTTATTTTGACTTCTCATTAGCCCCTTTAGGGTTTGTGCTTCCCTAATCATAAGGTTTTCATTTTGATTACAAGTGTCTATGACCTTATTTTAATAGTGGTTACAATGTTTTTGTCCTTTTTTTATAGTGATTATAGGGTCTATGACCCTGTTTTAACAATGGTTACAACGTCTATATATGTCCATCTTACTCATTCATATATTAGAGGAGAACTGTCACCACATGAATATCGGCTTCTCATTAGCCCATATAGGGTTTGTGCTTTCCTTTTCCTAGGGTTTTCCTTTGATTATAGTGTATATGAACCTTTTTTCATAGTGGTGACAGTGTCTATAAAGCTGTTTTTCTTTTGGTTACAGCGTCTATAGGGTTTTCTATTTGATTACATTGTCTATGACTTTGTTTTTATAGTGGTGACAGTGGTTATGACACTGTTTTTATTTTGATTACAGTGTCTATGACCCTCTTACCCATTAATGATTAGAGGAGAACTGTCACCACATTTATTTTGACTTCTCATTAGCCCCTATAGGGTTTTTGCTTCTCTTATCATATGATTTCCCATTGATTACAGTGTCAGACAATGTTTTTATAGCAGTGACAGTATCTATGACTTTATTTTTGTAGTGGTGACAACAACATTTATATTTTTACTTTTTTTTTATTGTGGTGACACTACTTTTAAAAAATCTAGAAAACTAGAAATTAGAAATTAATGAAGAACTGTCATCACATGTATTTTGGCTTCTCAGTAGCCCCTATAGGGTTTCTGCTTCCCTTGCCCTAGAGTTTTCCTATGGTTACAGTGTCTATGACCCTGTTTTTATAGTGGGGACAGTGTCTATGACCCTGTTTTTATTTTGGTTACATCGTCTATAGGTTTTTTCTTTTGATTAGAGTGTTTATGACCCGGTTTTTATAGTGGTGACAGTGTCTATGACCCTATTTTTATTTTGCTTACAACATATATGACCCTCTTAACCATTCATATATTATAGGAGAACTGTCACCACATGTATTTTGGTTTCTCATTAGCTCCTATAGGGTTTATACTTCCCTCGTTCTAGGGTTTTCCTTTGGTTACAGTGTCTATGACCCTATTTTTATTTTGCTTACAACGTTTATGACCCTCTTACCAATTCATATATTAGAGGAGAACTGTCACCATATTTATTTTGGCTTTTCATTAGCCCCTATAGGGGTTGTGCTTCTCTTGTCATATGATTTCCCTTTGATTACAATGTCTATGACCATGTTTTTATAGTGATGACAGTATATATGACTTTATTTTTTATTATGGTGACAACAATAGTTACATTTTTATTTATTTTTTATTGTGGTGGCACTATTATAAAAAAAAATCTAGAAAACTACAAATTAGAAATTAGAGAAGAACTGTTTTAGTATTATATATTGATTGATGATATTGATATATATTGATATATTGATATATTGATATTGATGATTGATATTGATATTTAACAATAAATGAAAATGTTAAAATCGGTGTATTAGTACACAATGATTCCAATAGTAGTAGGGAAAACAAATATATCAATTATATTAGTTTCGTCTCATATATATATAATCTGATGATATTAATTTATGTTGCTAGCAAACTGCAGGTACTGATACTGTTTGAGTATCCATTAACAGACGAACAAACCATGTACATATATTAAGGCTAGCTAGGCCATGTGTATGGTTTCTTCATTTGTTGCCAATTAAAGGATGTAGTATATATATCATCTTAATTATTGGCTTATGTATGTAACCTAACCGGTCACTAAGATTTTACATCCTTAGTTACCTTAACCTTTAACCCGTGCTTCATCATAAGGATGACCGACGTAGCCGGCTCAACCCGGTGCCCTTCAACCACCTCGAACCGGTAGTTGTGGCGCAGCAAATGACACACCACCGCCTTAATCTGCACCAACGACATCTCCTTCCCGAGGCAAATCCTCGGGCCGGCGTTGAACGCAAAGAACTTGTTAGCCGGGACATGCTTGATCTCCCCCTTCTCCGTTATCCATCTCTCCGGCTTGAACTCGTCGCAGTCGTCTCCCCAAACCCATTTCATCCTCCCCAGTGAGTATGCCGGAAGTATGATCATCGTCCATGGTCTCACCCGGTGCCCACTTGGCAGAGTCTCTGCCTGCTTCGCCGCCCTATGGTTGAATGGAACCGGAGGATACAGCCTTAGTGCTTCGAATATCGCTGCTTGAAGATAAACCAAACTCTTGGCATCCCTAAGTAGTTGGCCGTCGAAAGCGTTGTGCTCCCTTAGCTCATTCTTGATCTTGGCTTCGACGTCAGGGTGCTTAGTGAGAAGCCAAAATAGCCATGTCAAGGTGGATGCCAGTGTGTCTTGCCCTGCAAGTAGGAGAGTAAGGAATGTGTCTCGGAGGAAGATGTCGACGCCCTTGAAACCATGATCTGTGGTGCCATAGTTTTGTTCTATGTAGAAGCTAATTAGGTTGATACTCTCAACCTTATCCCGAGGAAGACCTTGCATTAGTTGCTCTCTTTTTGCCCTTAAGGTTTCATCGATGAAGCCTTCGACTTCTCGTGTAATTTTGTGAAGCTTCCACTCTTTACCGACGTTGAGCCACCTTAGGAGCTTCCATAAGGTCATTGGCAGGGCGTGCCGGAGAAGAATGGCCTCCTCTCCGTGGTGAATCCCATTGGAGAAGGAGTAGGTGGGTGGATCGAAGGACAACTCACCACGATCCTCACCGATCAACAATTTGAAGGTGATATCAGCGGTGAGTCTTTGGAAGATATCCTGCAAGTCAACCACGACGCCTTGGGTGTGGTAACGGTCAAGGATAGGGGTGAGGCTTCCTTCAAGCTTGTCCTTGACAGTCTTATCCAAATTGCGTCGGAAACCAGCGCTAGTGAAGAAAGAGAGGGCGATCTCTCTCTGGTACTTCCACTTGTGGGAGTCGGAGTTGAAGATTCCGTCACCAAGGACATCGAATATTTGGTTGAAGTTGTCGCCTTTGTGGAAGTCTTGGTGCCTCTTGCACATGATGTAGTTCACATTTGTTGGGTCAGCTGTTAAGAGCAGCTCCATTTTGCAAAGCCATGGGCCTTTTAGCATCAGAGTGCCATGGCTTTCTTGTAGAATCTCCGTCAGCCAGTCCCCCAATCGAGGCAGATTCCGAAGGAGACCCGGGGCCATCCTCAAAACGGGCCAGTTTGTGGGTATAGCGGATGACGACACACCCTTATAAGAGGAGTAGTACCAAAGGAAACATGAGAAGATGAAGAAGAAGATGAAGATGATGAATGCAAGAGGGTAAAGTGGAATAGACTCCATGGGATATTGGGATGGGGTATGCTTGCTGTAATGGGCTTAATTGGTTCCTGATCGAAGATGCCTAATAACTTGACTCCGTTTTATAGGGGTTGGCACAAATTATGCGGGACGGGACGCGGGGTGACCCGTCTCAATCCCGCATATAATAATAATAATAATAATAATAATAATACATTAGGTTATACATACTGTACTCCTATATATAGATTACATACACTTATATAGTGTGTATATGCGTATATATATATATATAGTTGGGTTCGGGTACACACAAACCCAAAAGTGAGAAGGAAAGAAGCGTCCTCATTGGTCCATATAAATAAAAATAATCTGAAAAATAAAATTTCGGGCCTTCTACACGCGCGTCATTTTCCCGCTCCCAATGTCCACCACTCGCACCCCCTTGCGCATGTATTACACGTTGTTAAAATTAACCAAAATTTAAAATGTTGCCCGCTGTATCGAACTCGGGACGACTTTCTCCTCGGACTACGACTCCTTACCAAAATGACAACTGAAGTCTCTTTGTTCTTCAATGCATTTAATGACTTTTATACTCTGAATCCTCTTCCTTTTCGTTTTTTTACTATTCCATATTTTTATCAATTTATAAATTAAATATCAAGATCACCCTTAAAATTTTCACATTTTTATAATTAAAATTTTTTATTTAAAAAAAATATAGTAAATAAATTACTTTAAAATAATTTTTATTTCAAGAACCACTATAATTTATTTCCTGAACCACTATGATTTAATATTTGTAAAATTTTCATTCTTTTTATTTTTTATGTTTTTAATTATTTATTTGTTTTTAATTATTTATTTCATGAACCAATATTATTTATTTAATGAACCTATACTCTTTATTTCTTGAACCACTACTATTTAATATTTGTAAAATTTTCATTCTTCTTTTATTTTATTTTAATGTTTATTTTAATTATTTAGTTATTTGTTTTTTAAATAAAATGGTCCATTAATCAATACTATTTATTTCATGAACTAATACTATTTATTTGATGAACCACTACTCTTTATTTGATGAACCGATATATTTAATGAACCACTTGATATAAAAACTCTTAGTCACTTCGTATTAAAACCCTGAACCACTTGGTATTAAAGCACTGAACCACTTGGTTTAAAACCCTGAACCACTTGGTATTAAAGCACTGAACCACTTGGTTTAAAACCCTGAACAAGTTGGTATAAAAACCCTGAACAACTTAGTATAAAACCCCTGAACCACTTGGTATAAAAACTCCGAACAAATCATATTAAAACCCTGAACCACTTGGTATTAAAGTCCTGAACCACTTGGTATATAAACCATGAACCACTTGGTTTAAAGCCCTAAACCACTTTGGTATTAAAACCCTGAACCACTTAGTATAAAAACCCTGAACCACTTGATATAAAAACCTTGAACCACTACTTTTTAATTAATAATTGTAAAATTTTTCATTCTTCTTTTTTTTTTTTTTTTGTAATTTTTTTTTAAATAAAATTGTTCATGAACCAATACTATTTATTTGGTGAACCACTATTCTTTATTTGACGAACCACTACTCTTTATTTAATGAACCACTACTCTTTATTTCATGAATCACTACTCTTTTATTTTCTTTTAATGCTTATTTCATGAACCAATACTCTTAATTTATTTCATGAACCAATACTCTTTATTTCATGAACCACAACTCTTTTATTTTATTTTAATATTTATTTTTAAATTATTTATTTATTTGTTTTTAAAATAAAATGGTTCATGAACCAATACTATTTATTTCATGAACCAATACTATAAAGAAGTGATTCAAGAACGTATAAAGAAGTGGTTCATGAAGTTATAAGGAAGTGTGGTTCATGAAGCTATAAAGAAGTGATTAATTAAGCTATAAAGAAGTGGTTCATGTTCATGAAGTAATAGAGGAGTGGTTCATTAAGTTATAAAGAAGCGGTTTATTAAGTTATCAAGGAGTGGTTCATTAAGTTTTCATTCTTCTTTTATTTTATTTTTATGCTTAATTTTTAAAATAAAATGGTTCATGAACCAACACTATTTACTTCGTGAACCACTTCTATTTATATATACTGACCCACTTGATATTAAAACCCTGAACCACCTGACATTAAAATTCTGAACCACTTGGTTTGAATCCCTGAACCACTTGGTACAAAACTCTGAACCACTTGGTATAAAAACCCCGAATCACTTGGTTTTAAAACACTAAACTAATTGGTATAAAAACTCTGAACCACTTAGCGTAAAACAGATCCGAATTGAAATGTGAAAAAGGGATAGTGAATATATTAATGCATCCCTCAAAAGCAAGCAAGCAGGCATCATGATTGGATCACTGTTCTTGTAATCATCAACTATAACTTATTACTTATGCTATACAAAAAATTTCTTTGAACTATTCAGAGATTTTAAAGCTTGAAAACTATGCCTGCAGAGCTTCCTCATTGCGATATGTGCAATTGTGATGGCAACTTTTTCAACAGGGATTGACTCTGGCTGCTTTCAGTAATCCAGATGAACTCTTCTAGTCTTATTACGCCATGTTTAACGTAAGTCTCAAGCTCATCATCTTGTCTAATTAGAACAAGTACATTATAATTAACTGCACCAAGTTCCTGCAAGCTGATTTTAGTCTCTCCGAACCAAATCCGGCCACGCCCAAATCCTCCACTCTCAAACAGCCGAAGCAAGTCCACGCCCAAATCCTCCGCTCCGGCGTCGACCGCTCCACCTCCCTCCTCTTCAAACTCATTTCCTCCGCCAGGTTTTTCTCCAATGGCGCCCTCGACTACGCCCCCTTCGTCTTCGACGAAATTCACCGCCCCGAGCCTCGTTTCTCCAATCGCTTCCTGCGCGACCTCTCGAGGAGCGCGGACCCCCGAAAGACCATTGTGGCTGACGCGAGGATCGATGAGGTGGGATTCGGCGGCTGTCGGCAGGTTCAGCTTCCCCCCGCTTTTGAAGGCGGCGTCTAGGGTTTCGATGTTGGCCGAAGGGATGGAGATCCATCGGCGGCTGTTGACAGGCCGGTTCACCGCCACGGAGAGGCCGGAGAGCAGATCCGCTCGGAATTGGAGGAGATCAACTGCGAAATCGATTACTAGTGGGAGGAGATTTGCGAGTTAGCTTTGGAAGGTTATGATGAGGGAGTACATATATGTACATATATGTACATATATATGTGTGTATATATATATATATATATATATATATATATTTATATATATGTATATATATATATATATATTAACAGGCTCATTTCGAAAATGGGTCCTGGGCGGTTGTCGACTTTGCCTCTCTCCTTGGGCCGACACTGCTTATCTATATTTATGATTGGAGGGAGTACTTAACTTTTTTTTATTAGGTAAAAATTCGAGCTGAGACAAGCCTGAAACTCGAGAGGCCGACGAATTGGCAGACGGATTAACCGTCAACATACAACCATAAGCAACACAAATCAACAAAGAAGAAAGAAAAACCCTAACAACCCATAAATGACGTCAGTCGGCAAAGGAGTCGATGAAGATCCAAGACGAGCTACGAATGCCGAAAACACGGGTGAGTGCGACGACTCACACGGCGTCTCAACGCCGAGAAGGCGGAGAACAGTAAGCCACTATCGGAAAGGGCGAATCCTGGGGATGTGCGGACCACCAACATTGCCCCCACCTAAATGAGGGATCTTCGAAAACCACGAACACAACCAAGATCCTCTCGATCATACAGGATGCCCGATACTGCAACCCAACTCGGAACCAAACGCAACCACACCAAGGTAGCGACTCAAAGCCAAACAACGGAGCAAAATACGGGCCAAAACAGGAAAGATCAATCCTTCGACAAAAATTTGTGAGCAGAAATCCCGGGACCAAGTTGAAAGTCCACGGAGATTTATTATAACATATTAATATTGATATTTTCTAAGCCCTTTCGGGATTTGTTCAACCCTTTCGGGATTTACGCAAACCCTTTCGGACATTTAATCAAATATATATAAATAAATATATATAATATATAACCATGAAGGAGAAATGTCGACATATGCTTGCACTGCACGAAAACTAGGGACCTAAAGGCAACGCACGTGGGTTTGTTTGTGTGTTTTTTTTCCAAGAATGCTCAAAGTTACGGGCTAGGTACAGAACGAGAGCATGGTCAGGCAACCAAGCCAAGGAGGAGCGCTCCGCCGCCGCCGGCCATCTAGACAAGGCGTCGTCAGACGTAGGCAAGGTGAAGGGGTTCTGGCCCGCACCCACCCACACCCGAACGAGAAACGGAGGACCCCGCAAACAGGCGAACCGACGCTCGACGGAGATAGATCGGGGGTGGAGGGGATAGATCTGGTGATTTGAGGAACGAAACGAGACACGAGATGATGGCTAATCGAAGGATTCGCAGCCGGCGGAAGGCACCTCTCCCACATCACCAAGCATACCGGAGATGGGGAAGAAGCGCACGAGCCCCCAACTTGAACGATTGGACTTTGTTTGTTCAAAATTGGAGAAAGGGGAAGATGAAATGGAGAAGAAGACTCCATAAACATCAAAAGCCCCAAACCAATTTAGGCTTTGTTCGACTCATTGTGGACAGATTTTCCGATTAGGGATTTCCGAAACTTGTTCTTCAGGACGCTGACACACAGAGCATGGCGACCCGCAAAGGTGTAGAAGTGACCGGAGCCTGGTAGAGCGGCCAAAGCCGGGGTAAGGCGGCCGATGCCGAGATTTGGGGGCTCTCTCGCTCAAGAGTAGGAGAGAGGAGAGAGCGTATTTACTAGGACAACATCGTGTTCAGGCCTCCGAAGAGGTAGTTTTCAATCCTCCGAGGAGGATGGTTTCCAGGCCTCCAAGGAGGTGATTTTCATGCCTCCGAATAAGTGGTTTTCGAACCTCCGAGGATGTGGTTTTCAGGCCTCCGAAGAGGATGATTTTCCGGTGTTATGTTTTGTGGAGGGAGTACTTAACTGGATGTCTCGAATCTTATATGATTTATATTATTAATATATATTTAGACATTTAGTTTATATTCTTAAGAAGAAAACCCTTTTTTATTTTTATATTTGAAGGTAGAATTTAGGGTAATGGAGAATCTTTGAAATTGGAAGCTTTGGCCAAGCAACTCCACCATAAGATCAAGGGTCATGATCGACGAGATGAAGCTTTGACTGAGTCGATGAAGCCATGATACATTGACGTTACACCACTTGAAGAGCTGATAGAGGTATCAATAAAAAGGCTAAAGGCTCAAATGTGGGTAAAAGGTTGCCTCTATCATTTGAACTTATCAAGCAATGGACAAGTATATAATCGGCCTTGAAAATAGATAACCATGGCAATACTCAATGATAAATGTATAGGAAGAGTAAATCACACAAGAAAAGCAAAAGCAATATAGATGTATCCCTTATAAGGCTAAAAATATCTCATTGGGACAATTTTTTGTCGAATATCAAGCATGCTCCCAAACATAGATCATACATGCTCAATTACATATGCCTAATCATATTTCACATAAAAACCAATTTTCAGGACAAGGTCCAATCATTCTAGAATTTCATGGGATTTATAAGATCGCCAGTATAAAGTCAAATAGGACAAACTCAAATTAGATGGAAATATTTGATAACACAATTTGCAAAAAAACAAAACAAGACTCACTTTTTTTCTTTAGTTTTTTTGACATTTTTCAAAAAAAATTCATTTTAACATTTTCTATAACATAAAAGAAATAACTAAAAATTTCAAAAACTGAAATTTAAACATAAACTAACCTAACTAATTCACTTCACTTCACCCCCCCCCCCCCTCACACACACACTTACATGTTGCATTGTCCTCAATGCATAGAAACACAAAAGGGAACAATGAAAAATAAAATAAAGGGTTTGAAGGAAGCAAATAACTAACCAATTACTGTGAAGACGGGATCTGGGGTCCATACCGCTGATTGATCAAATCCATCAACAAAATACAAGCGTCTTGCAATTGATCGATCTTCCCATACAGAATCGCATGGGACTTTGTTAACTTCATCAATTTAGCCGCCCGCTGCTTCTCAAATTCAGTCAATTTCTTCTCCAAGCAGGTGGTGCACGGGGATTCTCGAACCATAGGTGGCGTCATCTCAATCTGCAGATCTTCAACATTGCTCTCAAGGGTCATAGGATCACCAAGCTTCCGCAAATCAGTGTCAGCAGGAACATGGCTCAGGCGGAAGTCCACGAATTTCGGCCCCAGAGGTAAAATAGTAGGCAGATATTAATGATGAGACTGTCAGGGTCCAGATAACCAACGAAATCTCTCAATAGCATAAGGCAACTACATCTTCTCTATCATCCGTGCAGACACAAGAGCATCAATGTCCCACGTATAAGAATGACTCACAGGCTGTAGTGAATTAACATCAACACCATAAAATATTGCTAGAAGTGTGATCATGCCTCCAAAAGAAGTGACATGAGGATGGTTCTCACTGTGCTGGTCACGAACCCTCTCACACATCCTCAAAAACAAGAGCACCTAGTCTGGTACTATAGTAGACTCAGGAGTCAGGCAATATATAAAATCAACCAAACTAGGATCAACAACAGTAGTGCTCTCAGAATCATGGAAAGTAGAGCCTAAAATCCGCACAAAGAGACGAAGAGCGGGATGAGTAATTATGTCATTCGGTCTGAAGTTCTTGAAGGTCTCAGGCATCCTTGTCAGACTCCTTCAAATCTCTATTGAATTAAGAACACGCATGGCATTCTGCCACTTCCTAGAGCACCTCTTCAAAACACCAAAAGCAACTCCAATTGCAGCATATGAGGAAATACAAGCTCTTCCTCTTAATCGAATCGAACATCCTTGGGCGAGATCACATCCAAAGTAGTAAGGAACTCCTTGACCAAACAAGGGTAGGTAGGATCCCTCCTTCCAATAAAATCACGCAACCCTCCATGTGCCATCAGAGTGATCACCGAATCGAACAAGCCCAACCGTCTCAATGTGGTTTCATCAAAGAACATGGTTGACGTGTAGGTGCACTTTCCAAGTGCATTCCAGCATAGCACATCAGTATTATCGAAGTAAGTCGGCCCCTCCTTCTTAATAGATTCACTCATCATTGAGAAAAGAGCAAGGTGAACACATAAAATCTCTATAAAGGATCCAAGATGACTAATTTATGGCCCAATGAAAAGCCCATAAATAATCTTGTCCCAAAGGATCGACATTGCCTTAATTCCTGCACTTAAACAACTCAATTCATAGACAAGATAATATTCAATAAAACATTTTAGCCATGGTTTCAAGACCTTGAAAGCAGCCCTTGCTATTTTTTCTTTCATCACCCTTAGACCTTCAAGTTAGTGTCTCAAGAACTTACAATCAAGGTGGAGTCTTCAAAGGTCAAGCTCAATATTGTTCCCCCTTTTTTTCTTAAAATTTCTATTTTCTTATTTGTTGTAGTGTTGGGAGCAGTTCTAAGAAGGCCCGTGATAGAGCATATTTAGTGTTGCATAATTGATTGCATTTAGCATGATTTAGGTGTGAATATTGCATATATTTAGCCGCATTTACATTATCACTTGTTGAGTTAGAAGAGGCGGAATCTACATGATTTTATGGTTAATTTCAAGTAAAGTAGATTGGAGGTGAAATGAATTTGAAAAGAGCGAAAACAAGCTAAAGAGGATACATAGGAGCTGCTGAAGTAACGGAAGAAGAAGTTCAGAAGAATCGCTGGCCGCCCCATAATATCGCTGGCCGCCCCGCAATATCGCTGGCCGCCCCGCAGCTCGAAAGGAAACGAAGGACTTCGCTGAATCGCCGGCCGCCCCGCGGACCGTGCAGAAACTGAACATTCGATCCGGGATTTTGTTTAGGGTTTAATGAAGTTGTTTGGCCGACTTTCTAAAGACTATTTAAGGCTTTTCTAGTTATTATTTTCATTCACCTTATGCACTTTATTCCATTGTTGAGAGCGCCGTTGAGCATGAGCAACTAAACTTTCAAGGTTTCGCCTACGATTTGGATCTTTGATTGTTGAATTGTGAGTTTCTTAATCTAGTTCTTATTCCTATTCCAATGTTTTGACTTCTTTATGCTTAATTGCTTGAATGTGTTTTATTCTCTCTGGCCTGGCCGAATAGTTAGAGTAGATTCATTCAATTGCTAGGGTTTTTGCAGATTCCTCGTAGCGAACCTTAACCCAAGTGGCAATTATATCCCTTTAGGACTCGTAGGACTAATTGGATGTGTAGGAAGTTGAATACATGTTGAATATCGACTCGTAGCTTGATATTATGTGTACCTTGGTTAATTCATAATCTTAATGCTACCTCTAGGTTGAATCTTAACCGTGTTAGGGTTATTTAGAGATAAGGGTTGCTAGGACTCGTAGGACTAGTAATTTACCTAAGATTTGGACAAGGACATTGATAGGAAAAGACAAGAACTAGAGGCTGAAACAAGGATCGAATTCATCAATCGAAGTGATAAATAGTAGGTGAACCTATTTCTCTCCACTGCATTCTTAAACCAATTCACTTTGTTTGCTTACTTCCGCTTTGATAAAAGGCGGATCTTTTACACACCAAAAACCCCCATATTCTCTATTAGCGATTAGAATTATACTTGAATTGAATAGATTTCCCTGTGGATCGATCTCTTGCCTACACACTATACTAGTTGTGAGTTTGAGTATTCTTTGGCAAGAACAACGACAGGTTTTCCTCTTGTCAAATTTGGCGCCGTTGCCGGGGAACTCTTATTGAATTCTTGTGTTGTTTTAATTGCTAATCTTGGTGTGGACCACCTATATGGTCCACATTCGTGCTACTAACTCATCTTTATTGTCTTTAGATTCAGAGATTGAGAGGACTCTCTCTAGATTGAGGCGAGAAGCTCGTGATAACTTTCGCGAGTTACCTTTCGATCAAGGAGAAGAAGAGAGTATAGAGATGGCTGTTAACGATGATAATCGAACGTTGAAGGAGCTCACAACACCAAAATTAGCTCAACAACCATTGGCTATCATGTTCCCTAAACTTGATGAAGGTGTCAATTTTTAGCTAAAGTCTGGGGTGATTCATCTCTTGCCTAAATTCCATGGGTTGAGTGGTGAGGACCCCCACAAACACTTATCTGAGTTCCATACTGTCATGGTGGGAATAAAACCAGGCAACGTCACGGAGGAGCAAATCAAGTTGAGGGCATTCCCTTTTTCGCTTAAGGACACTGCCAATGAGTGGTTCTACTACTAGCCACCAGGTAGTGCAACAACATGGATTCCGTTGAAGTGTCTCTTTCTGGAGAAGTATTTCCTGTGACCAAGTTAAACAGTCTGAAAAAAGAAATCAGCAGCATTGACCAGCAGGCTACAGAGACACTCTATGAGTACTTAGTGCGCTTCAAGAAACTTTGCTCTAGTTGCCCTCACCATGGTTTCTCAAAGAAGGATTTAGTGCTCTTTCTATTTAATGGATTGCTTGACGAGGAGCGCAAGATGGTGAACTCTGCCTGTGGAGGCAACATCTTGAACAAAACACCCAATGCTGCTTGGGAGGTGTTTTCAGAGCTTGCTGATGGCTCTAGACAATTCAACAAGGGACTTCATGCTAGAGGGGTACTCGTCGTTGACTCCTCAACTTCCGTATTACATAGCGATATGGCTGAATTGAAGGATATGATGAAAAGGTTCATGCTACAACGAACCCCACAACAACTTAAGGCATATGGCATTTGCGCTGATCTTTATCACCCGACGGACACTTGTCCAATGCTGCAGGAGCCAAATGTAGAGTTGAATGCCATGGAGAACTTTGTTCCGCAGCGACCCAAGTATGGTAACTATGCTAATCCAAATCATTACAATAATAATTATAATGCAGGTTACCAGGGGTATGGCTATGGTAATAACCAAGCCCCTTTCAATCCACAAGGAGGACCCCATTTCAGACCTCAGCAACAATTTGATGCCAAACAGAGAGAACCTCCACCAACTGATGATCAATCCAATGCGGATCCTATCAAAGCTCTCACAAAGATCATCATGAGTCAAGCTGAGCACCAAAAGAGTCAAGCTGAGCGCCAAAAGAATTTGGAGAAGCAAATTAGCCAATTGACTCAATTGATGAGCGAAATGCAGGCTAAGGACTCAGGAAAGCTACCATCTCAAACGGTGGTGAACCCCAAGGAGAACGTCAGCGCTATGACGCTAAGAAGTGGTAAGGAACTTATTACCACTCCCCATAATGAGGCTAACATTTAAAATTTTGAAACAGGTACGAACGAGGAGGAAGAAGAGGCTCGCAATCGCCGGCCGCCCCGCGGCACCCCTGAGCCTCCAGTGACTCCTCTGATGGGTACGTAAGACCTGATTTTCCTCCTCTTAATTCTTTCAAACCTATTCCTCCCTTTCCTGAAGCACTCAGAGACACAAAAAGACCAGACAATGACAAAGAGATCTTTGAGACGTTCAGTAAGTGCGAGGTAAACATCCCCTTACTCAATCTAATTAAAAGTATTCCTCGTTATGCCAAATTTCTCAAGGAACTTTGCACAATAAAGAGGAATCAAAAGTTGAAGGGGAAGCAGAAAATTAAGGTAAGCGAACATGTGTCTGCTGTGTTTCAAAAGCGTATGCCTAAGAAATGTAGCGACCCTGGCATGTTCACAATCCCATGTGTGATAGGTGAGACTAAGTTTGATAAAGCTTTGTTAGACTTGGGTGAATCTATTAATGTGTTACCTTCTTCTCTGTATGAATCATTGGGTTTAGGACCTTTGCATGAGACTAGAGTGGTGATCCAACTAGCGGACCGATCAAATGCTTTTCCTAGAGGCATAGTTGAGGATGTTTTAGTCATGGTAGACAATTTGATCTTTCCTGCTGATTTCTTTGTCTTAGACATGGAGCATGGTAACCAAGAGGCTCTTATTCTCCTAGGAAGGCCCTTTTTAAAGACTGCTAGAACAAAAATTGATGTGTATTCTGGCTCTTTGACTATGGAATTCGATGGTGAGAAGGTTGAATACAATATATATGATGCAATGAAATTCCCTTATGATGATCATTCCTTATGCTTTATGGATGCCATTGATACTTGTATGCAGGATACCTTTGATATGAGTTGTGTAGATGACCTGCAGGTGGCTTTAGAATCTCCTATTGAGGAGTTCTCCTTAAATTATGTTTTGTCTACTAACCTGCAGGATACCATAAGAGACTTGTCTTCCCTCCCTTCGAAATCACAAGAAGAAACCTTTATGGCACTAACCATTCCAAATGAGAAACTCCTAACTTCCATCGTACAGGCACCAGATGTTGAGCTCAAGCCTCTTCTTGAGCATCTGAAGTATGCATTTGTGGGGGAAGGTGACACCTTGCCTGTCATCATCTCTGACAAGCTTACAAAAGAACAAGAAGATAGGTTGGTAGGAGTGCTCAAAGAGCATAAGACAGCTCTGGGATGGACCATAGCGGATATCAAGGGAATCAACCCAGCTACTTGCATGCACAGGATCTTGTTGGAAGAGGGAGCCAAACCTTCCAGGCAACCTCAACGGAGACTCAACCCGCCTATGATGAATGTAGTGAAGAAGGAGGTGCTCAAACTTCTTCAGGCAGGTATGATCTATCCCATCTCTGATAGTCAATGGGTTAGTCCAACGCAGGTAGTACTAAAGAAGGGAGGCATAACAGTGGTTGAGAATCAAGAAGGTGAGTTAGTCCCTACCAGAGTCCAATCAGGCTGGAGAGTTTGCATTGATTATTGTAAGCTGAATGCGGTAACTCGAAAAGATCACTTTCCCTTACCATTCATTGATTAAATGCTTGAAAGACTTGCTAGTCGTCCATATTATTGCTTTCTAGATGGATATTCAGGGTACTTTCAGATAGCCATCGCACCAGAGGATCAAGAAAAGACAACATTCACTTGTCCGTTTAGCACTTTTGCATATCGCAGAATGCCTTTTGGCTTGTGCAACGCTCCTGGGACATTCCAACGGTGTATGGTAAGTATCTTTTCTGAATATATAGAGCAATTCATTGAGGTTTTTATGGATGATTTTACAATCCATGGTGATAGTTTTGATGCTTGCCTCAACCATTTGGCGCTTGTGCTTAGAAGATGTGTTGACACTAACTTAGTGCTCAATTCAGAAAAGTGTCACTTTATGGTTGAGGAAGGCATTGTTTTGGGTCACATTGTCTCCCATAAAGGGATTGAGGTTGATAAGGCAAAGATTGACATCATTCAATCATTGCCTTATCCTACTAATGTGCGTGAAGTGCGTTCCTTTTTAGGCCATGCAGGATTCTACCGCAGGTTCATTAAGGACTTTTCAAAGATCACCTCACCCTTGTGCGAGCTGCTAAAGAAGGAGGTCACATTTGCTTTTGATGAGAAGTGCAGGACGACGTTTGATGAGTTAAAGACTTCTCTTACTAGTGCACCAATCATACAAGCACAAAATTGGTCTCAGCCGTTCGAATTGATGTGTGACGCTAGTGACTACGCTGTGGGAGTCGTGCTTGGACAAAAAGAAGGGAGAAGCTCTCATGTCATATACTATGCATCTATGACCCTGAATGGAGCTCAAAGGAATTACTCAACCACAGAGAAGGAACTTCTTGCTATAGTTTTTGCGCTTGAGAAATTTAGATCCTATTTGCTTGGCACAAAAGTTATCATTTATACTGATTATGCAGCACTTCGTTACCTTTTGACGAAGAAAAAGGCCAAGTTAAGACTGATTTGATGGATCTTGCTTTTAAGTGAGTTTGACGTCGAAATCAGGGACAAAAAGGGTGATGAGAACCTAGTTGCTGACCGTCTAAGTCATATTGTGCAGGGGGAGAATGGACAAGAAGGCATATTGGGGAGTTTTCCTGACGAAGAACTCTTTCAAGTCTTCGCAATCGCCAGCCGCCCCGCGGCCGAGTCTTCGGAGGATGATTTCTTCGCAATCGCCGGCCGCCCCACGACTAGCCCTGGCCGCCCCGCGGCCTCTGCAGAATCTGAATTCGAATCTCTCCTCAAGGCGAGTTCTCTTCCACGCCCTTGGTTTGCTAACTTGATAAACTTTTTAGTGTCGCAAGCGTTTCCACCCAACTTTTCCAAGGCTCAGAAGGACAAGATACGCCACGATGCTCGCTTCTACGTTTGGGATGACCCCTACCTATGGAAGCATTGCGCAGATCAAGTGATACGTCGGTGTCTTCCCGACGATGAGGTATAATCTGTCCTTAATTTTTTTCATTCCCATGAACGTGGTGGGCACTTTGGACCACAAAAGACAGCTAGGAAGGTACTTGATGCAGGATTCTTTTGGCCACATATATTTCGTGATTCATATGCTTTTTGCAAATCCTGTGATCGCTGTCAGAAAGTTAGGAATCTTTCTAAGAGGAATGAGATGCCACAAACTCGCATGATATTTTGTGAGATTTTTGATGTTTGGGGCATTGACTTCATGGGACCATTCCCTAACTCCTTTGGAAACATATATATTTTGCTTGCGGAGGACTACGTCTCCAAGTGGGTCGAAGGCCACCAGAACTGATGATTCAAAAGTAGTTGCAGGTTTCCTCAAGGAGCTATTCTCTAGATTTGGAGTTCCAAAAGCACTAATCAATGATAAAGGGACCCATTTATGCAACAAGACTGTGAGTGCGCTCTGAAAAAAATATCATGTGACTCAGAGGGTGTCTACTGCATACCACCCCCAGACCAATGGGCAAGCTGAGGTGTCTAATCGCGAGATAAAGACTATCTTGGAGAAGACTGTTGCCCCGAACAGGAAGGATTGGAGTGTCAGACTTGATGATGCTCTATGGGCTTATCGAACGGCTTACAAGACTCCCATTGGGATGTCTCCGTTTAGATTAGTCTATGGAAAGGCTTGCCATCTTCCTGTCGAGCTCGAACATAAAGCATATTGGGCGGTGAAGCAGTGCAGCATGCAGATTGATGAAGTTGGGGAGTTCAGGAAACTACAGCTGCAGGAGTTGGAAGAATTGAGACTGGATGCCTATGATAACTCCGTCACCTATAAGGAGAAGACAAAGGCATGGCACGATAAACATATCTTGCGAAAGGACCTCAAAGTTGGGGAAAAGGTCCTTCTATTTCAATCGCGCCTACAACTTTTCCCAAGTAAGCTTCGTTCTAGATGGACAGGGTCATATGTGATCACTAATGTCTTTTCTCATGGTGCAGTGGAGCTACTCAATGAGAGAAATGGAGACATATTCAAGGTAAATGGTCATAGAGTGAAACCATACTTTGAAAGCTTTGTCAAACAGGACGGTGATGAGTTGGTTCTCACTTAACCAAATGTTGAGGATCATTAGGGGGTCATAACGTCGAGCCAACGACGGTAAACAAAGGCGCTGCTTGGGAGGCAACTCAAGGTAATAGTTTAGGTATTATTTTCTTTTTGCATTAATTTTTTTTAGTTTAATTTTGGTTTGGTTCGGCATACTAACACTGCAGGGAGAAAAGAACAAAAGAAAAGGATGGAAAAGAAGCTGGCCGCTGTTGTGAGCTGAATCTGCCATGTTTTACAGTTACTTTTATATCGTTTTCTGCATACATTTCATGCATTTGGGCTAGAATAGTACAGAATCTATGTAGTTTATGTTTATTTGCCAAATTATGGAATCTACACCAGTTTCTTTTTAAATTCGCAGAATTCGAGGCAATTTACAGCTGTTCTGAGAAAAGTTGGAAAAGCTCGGAAATCAACTACAGAAGTCCAAGGTCAAAGGACTACAGAACCAGGATGAATCAAGCTGGAGCCCAGAAGTTACTCGATATCGAATTCTTTTACTCGATATCGACAAAGGATATCCGAGCAGTGCTGGTCGAGTAGGAGCTGATCGAGGAAGCTGAAGACGAAGGCAACCCGACTCCGGAGCTTTACTCGATATCGAGTAAGCTACTCGATATCGACAAACACCCTGATGCCATACCCGGAGTCGAGGAGCTGTGCCAAGTCGAGAAGCTGGAGACCTGAAGACGCCGAACACCAGTTACTCGATATCGAGTAAACTACTCGATATCGACAAGATCAGCAGCGCCTGTCCGAGCCAGTGTCGGGGAAGAGTTATTCGACCAAGCCCAGCAACACAGAAGTCGACATAGCTTACTCGATATCGACGAAAGTTGTCGATATCGAGGACCCCAGAACCACATGCCGAGTCAGATCGAGGACCTACTACCCAACATCACCGAGCCAGCTGAAGTCGACGTCAACTTTACTTGATATCGAGTAGTTTACTCGATATCGAGGAGCGCCATCCTGAGCCGCGTTACGCGGTGAGCTGTCCGACGCGGTTTTGGATTGCTTGGAGCCGAGGATTGTCCGAGTTTGCCGAGATCTATCCACATCTATCAAGTTCTATCTATGGAGAAGATCTACCCACACAAGAAGATATTTTACCTACTTTAGATTTATTTCCTTTATGGATTTAATTCCTTTATTCCATTTATTTATCTTTAAGCTTTTAGATAAAGAGATTTAGATATAGATATAGTTGTTCTTTCCTTGATTAGTGGGGTTTGAGCACTATAAATAAAGCCTTAGGGGCTGGTTTTTATATATTCAATTTCAGAGACAATTAGTCACATAGAGAGAGAAGGAGAAGAGGTTGTAAGTTTAATTTATTAATGCAAGTTAGTTCTTTTTCATTCAAGATGTCTGCTATTGCTATGAAGAGCGAGTAGTCCACCCACTTCTAGGGTCGGGGTGAGCCCGACGGTAGCCATGTAAGATGATGCGGTAAAGGTTTGAGCTTTTTATGCAATTCGTCTTCTATCCCTATGAGCATGATTCTTTTGCGAGAGTTGAAGGTGATCCTTGTTTGTGTTATTGAAGCGAAAGTGATCTTAATGCAACTTGGGTTAATTATGTGAAAAGGGTTAGTAACAATTAGGGTTTATGCGAAAGCCTCTATATTCATATTTGTTAATAACGAAAGTTATTTAATGGAAAGCGTGATCTTTTATGCCTTTATGTGTTATTTTGCATGGTTATCGTTGTGGTGTTGATACCCTGGCTTTGGGAGTCTTTTAGTATATTGATTTATTTCGTTGAAAATCTGAGTCCTGTGTTCGAGAATTTGCAATTTTAAAGTTTCTGCTGTTTGTCGATCTCGGAGATTGTTAGTCGATATCGAATAGCACTTTGTCGATATCGATTAAGACTTTGTCGAGATCGAGTTTCTGTGTCTGAATTTGCTTTCTGTCGTCACTGTGCTTTGTCGATATCGAGTACCTTCTTGTCGATATCGACCAGTCTCTGTCTTTGCTTTTGTTTCTGCTTTTGCTTTGTTATTTCTGTCTTGCTGCTTTTCTGTCTGTGAGATTTACAGCTACCTGAGATCCGCTGACACGCTTCCTCTAGGATCGATCCTGACTTCCCACTACTGCATATGGAGGGAGTCTTGTAATCATTTGCAAGGGACGAAATCTGGTTTGCTTTGATTTATTTATATTTTATTGCAAGTCTCAATTTCCTCCTACAACAGCCACCCCGTCGCCTACCATGGCCGCCCCGCGGCTGGGTCACAGCGAAATCTATGCGCGCGAATCGCCGGCCGCCCCGTCGCTCCCCCTAGCCGCCCCGCGGCCCCTTCCGGATAGAAAATTTTAAAGGGGCCCGAGTGGGCCCCCACTTGCTACACTTCTTTCTCCCCATCCACTCCTTTATCTTTAACGTAATTCATCTAGCCGCCCCCACGCCTTTACCTCTATCTTCTTCCTCCTTCCTCAAGCTTTCTTTCCAAAACCTCCATTAAAGCCCACATTCCAAGCTTTTAACCCCCACAAAATCTCCCATTCCCATCTCCCTTCCACATAAAAACCACACCATATCTCCTCACTCTCCTAGATCTACACACAAATTGCCCATCCCAAAGATTTTCAAGGGAGTTCTTTCGGATCCACGCCGGAGTGAGAGAGTTTGGGACGTCGGACAGAAGATCCGATGTCGGAGTGCACAGATCCGGCAAATCTCCGGCCGCCCCATCGCCAGTCGAGCCGCCCCGCAGCCACTCCTGTCGCCGGCTGCCCCGTCACCACCCTCGGCTGCCCCACGGCCACTGCAGAAGCTGTTACTTCGTGAGTTTTTCTTGACTTTCATTCTTTTGGGTGATTTTCTTAGCTCAGATTCACAATGTCTAGACCCCACGACATGAGTAGAAGTCAAAAGGAGAGGTGGAATGCTCTAAAAACTAGAAATTTCTTTGTAACAAAATTTTTTCATGAGCCTACCTTAATATTATTACAGATGGATGTATGCACTAGGCAATTGTTAGAGCATGGGGGCTTAGGAGAGTTTTTAGGGAAGAATGCTCCTACATATCCGAGCTTATGTAAGGAGTTTTTAGCAGCTTTGAGTGTGGGACGTACGTATATTGAGTTTCGATTGCTTGGGAGGGGTCATGAGCTATCGAAGGAGAGATTGGCACAGATTTTTGGTATTACTGTTGCGCCTACTGTTGGTTGGCTTGATGTGTGTAAGGGAGAGGGCCTTGTGGCTTTTTGGATGGCATCTACTAGGGTGTCTTTTGAGGCCAAGAAAGGCCAATACAATTCGAGCATTCACCATCCTGCATTACGGCTGATTCACAAGGTTCTAGCGAACACATTCTTTGCACAGGCTGAGGTCAACAAGATCTCGCTTAAGGATATGTCATTTCTGTGGTGTCTGACGCTAGAGAGCCCAGTGATTCTAGGTTGGGTGGATCTGTTTCTGATGAACTGCAAGGACATCCTAGACAAGCGCAACAAGGCGACAATTAGCTTTGGGGGTCTTATCACCCTCATAGCTCGAGCATGTATCGATGTGAGCGCTGTCCATGATGCTCAGCATGGTTCGTTCCTATATGATGAAGCCCAGCTGAGAAAAGCTGGCCACTTGGAGGGCAAGTCACCGATGTGGATCTGGAGGGCAGGCCATCAAGGGAGGATTCAGTTAAGATTGCCTCGACATCTCCCTTTTGGCCCTACAGCAGTTGATTTTTACATGGGAGATGAGATTGATGAGGATGATGATGATGAGGAGGAGGATGCTCCTGATGCTGAGCAGGAAGATGCTGATGATGTTCACGGTGTTCAGACGGATATTGGAGGTAGTGGTGCTGGACCTTTTGGCACAGCTGGAGGTGCTGGTCCTGACTACTACGCGCTGGAGCAGAAGTTGGCCGATATGTATCTCCGTCAGGACACTATGTGGGAGCATCAGCAGATGATGTCGCGTCATCAGGACGCCATGTGGGAGCACCAGCAGTAGATGTCCCAGCGCCAGGACGTGAAGTGGGAGCAGCAGTAGCAGCTCTATGTAGATATTGGTGACATTCGTCGGGATGTTCGTGGCTTGACTTCTCACCTGAAGGATGTCGCTGAGAGCCAAGCAGCGATCAGACGGATGCAGGAGCAGATGTGGCAGAGGCAGGAAGACTTCTATCGATATGCGTATCCACAGTTTCCACCACCTCATCAGTGAGCATGTCAGTTGTTTCTTTTCTTTTCCCTTTTCATTTTATTTTGATGTTTTTGGTTCTCTTTTCTACATTGAGGACAATGTCAGATTTAAGTGTGGGGGAGAAGACTTGCATGTCACGTTTGTATTTTGGTTTGCACGGCATTTTGACTTTTGAGTTTGCATGTTTATTTCTATTGGTTGTATGCATATTTAGTTTCTACCATTGTTATTCCTATTCTAAAAAAAACAACAAAAAAATGAAAAAATGAAAAAAAAAAGTTTTAGTTCTTGCATTATTAGGAATAGGTCTTATTTCCCCATATGGATGCCGCTTGTCCTCTAATCTATCTATTGAGATTTATGCCCCATGATGTACTTGGATTGTTGAAGCCTTCGATATATGTTTTATACACTATTTGGTAAGCATGATTGATTAATGATTGAGCACATAAAATCTTGGAATTTTGGGTGATCTTGAAGTTCTAGACATGTCCTGGTGAGCTTATTTTGGCCTATTCAGGACTACACTTTATTGAGTCCTCTTGCTTGTTGTGTGTACTCTCTTCAATTGCTTCCTCTTTGACTTGTATTTAGATATCTTGTTCAAGGCTGCATATTATGATTTCTGCACATGACTTAAAAATGATTGAGGCACCTTTATTAGCCCTATTTGACTCTTTTCCCACCTTACATATTATTCTCTGCTTGAAACCAGTTTGAGCCTAATTGCCTATTCTTTTGTAGCTCCACAAGATTTTTCCATAGCCAATAATAGCCTGACCCCATCTGGGAATTTAGGAATAGTTGGTGAATATTTATATTGTGGATGATGATTTTTAGTGGTGGATTGTTTGATTGAGGTGTATTTATGAGATGTTTGATTCTTGCTAGTACATTCATTACTTGGGACCTAAGGAGGATAAAATTCACTTAGGGGCAAAAGTCAAGGAAAATCATTTGAGATAGCATGAATGGAAAAAAGAAAAAAAAAAGAAAAGAAAAAAAAAGAAGAAGAAAAGAATAAAGGAATGAGTTGAGTATGGTTTGTAAAGTTTTGTGCTTGAGATTGGTGTTGTTTGGCATTATAGAGATTTGGCATGAGAAGTTTATGAGTGGTTTTATGATTTTGTAGTTTCCTTAGTTCCCGGATTATGAGCACCACATGACCAAAATTTTTCCATACCTTATATGTTCTACCTTGGCCCCATTACAACCCAGTTAAAAAACTTCATGATTTTTGTTGTGTGTAGAGTCACTAGCGGTGAAGAATTAGAACACTGGTGCAAGACTCTTGTAGCTAAGATTTTGAAGATTGAGTTTTGAGCGTAAACAGTTAAACCTAAACACTTGAGCGAGAGTGAAACACATATCCTTTGTGAGATCTAGAATGGATATGGTTGCCTGATTTCAGTGATTACTCCAATTATGTGGTATGATGTTGTTAATCTATTGTGTTTGCTAGTTTTTCATGCACTTAAAGAATATTAAGGTGTGGATACATGAATTGCTATTCTGTGGGGATGCAGAGTTGAGTTTTCTATTGCTTGAGGACAAGCAAAGGTTCAAGTGTGGGGGAATTTGATAGAGCATATTTAGTGTTGCATAATAGATTGCATTTAGCATGATTTAGGTGTGAATATTGCATATATTTAGCCGCATTTACATTATCACTTGTTGAGTTAGAAGAGGCGGAATCTACATGATTTTATGGTTTATTTCAGGTAAAGTAGATTGGAGGTGAAATGAATTTGAAAAGAGCGAAAACAAGCTAAAGAGGATACATAGGAGCTGCTGAAGTAACGGAAGAAGGAGTTCAGAATAATCGCTGGCCGCCCCGCAGTATTGATGGCCGCCCCGCGGCTCGAAAGGAAACGGAGGACTTCGCTGAATCGCCGGCTGCCCCGCGGCCTGGCCTGGCCGGCCCGCGGCCCGTGCAAAAACTGAACATTCGATCCGGGATTTTCTTTAGGGTTTAATGAAGTTGTTTGGCCGACTTTCTAAAGACTATTTAAGGCTTTTCTAGTTATTATTTTCATTCACCTTATGCACTTTATTCCATTGTTGAAAGCGCCGTTGAGCATGAGCAACTAAACTCTCAAGGTTTCGCCTACGATTTGGATCTTTGATTATTGAATTGTGAGTTTCTTAATCTAGTTCTTATTCCTATTCCAATGTTTTAACTTCTTTGTGCTTAATTCCTTGAATGTGTTTTATTCTCTCTGGCCTGGCCGACTAGTTAGAGTAGATTCATTCAATTGCTAGGGTTTTGCAGATTCCTCGTAGCGAACCGTAACCCAAGTGGCAATCATATCCCTTTAGGACTCGTAGGACTAATTTGATGTGTAGGAAGTTGAATACATGTTGAATATCGACTCGTAGCTTGATATTATGTGTACCTTGGTTAATTCATAATCTTAATGCTATCTCTAGGTTGAATCTTAATCGTGTTAGGGTTATTTAGAGATAAGGGTTGATAGAACTCGTAGGACTAGTAGTTTACCTAAGATATGGACAAAGACATTGATAGGAAAATACAAGAACTAGAGGCTGAAACAAGGATCGAATTCATCAATCGAAGTGATAAATTATAGGTGAACCTATTTCTCTCCACTGCATTCTTAAACCAATTCACTTTGTTTGCTTACTTCCACTTTGATAAAAGACTGATCTTTTACACACCAAAAACCCCCATATTCTCTATTAGCGATTAGAATTATACTTGAATTGAATAGATTTCCCTGTGGATCGATCTCTTGCTTACACACTATACTAGTTGTGAGTTTGAGTATTCTTTGGCAAGAACAACGACAGATTTTGCTCTTGTCAGCCCGCGAAGAAGCGATGCGGTTCTTGGAACATGGAAGTCGCAGAGAAGAGGCGCGAGCTAGAGGACATAGCCAAGAAAACCAAGGAGGAAGCAAAACAAGTGAATGAGAAATATGATAAAGTGCTTGGCGAAAATTAATGAAGAAATGATGAAGCGTATTTAGCCCACCCTAGAAATTTAGAACTTAGAAAATTAGTAGTAGATAGATAATACAAAGTTAGTGTTGCCTAGTTGGTTGATCAATAAAACTCAGTAGGGATACATTGGAAACAACCAGGGTTTGATTCCACACTTGGGTTGCCCATTTGTTTTTTATTCCCCTCTTCATTAAGTTTATGTTTTTATTTCCCTCTTCATTAAGTTTATTTGTCTAGGGGTGTGTATGTGATATTAATAAATTTTTTCTCCTCATTATTTTTTTTATGTGTTATATATGTGATATTTAATACTTTTACAAATTTTGTTCATTGTATATTTTATTTTTCTCTTTATTATTTTTTTTATGTGTGTTATACATACGAATTCTTACCTTATCAAAAAAAAACATATGATATTAATAACTTTTAAAATTTTGTTCATTGTATAAGGCGATTTTAGCATACTCTGATTTTATTCATGATTCCGTGCCTGATTGTATTGATGCCTTGGAGTTGCTTGGGCAAAGAGAAGTCCCTTCACAACCAACCTCTGAGGTAGTGGAATCTTAAACTCGTGCTTGAAAGTGAAGTTGCCTGAAACTGAATCCACTAAATTGTTGGTCACCTAATAACTTAATTAAACGACGAACCTGGGTAAACCAATTTAGTCTCCTCAATAATAATAAAGCAACACCAAGCGGTGGGTATTTGCCTATTTGGTTGCCTCAACATTTAAGTGATAGACCTAATTGGTCACCTAAGCACTCAAAAGACTTTCAATTGTCTCCCTCATTCCAAGCTATCATACAAAATTCGTCCCTTGAATCACATTCAAGAGACTAACTTTGTAAGTTCGTGGCCTTAGTACTCAAAGGATGTCGTTGATGCGCTAACATTTAGGCAACAGATATATTATCCCCTGAAGTGTTCGGCAGCCAAAGCACAACTCAGGCGACGATTCGATCCATCATTTATGGTGTAGTGAACCACAATCGTTTTAACTTTGGTTTAGAATATGTTGACCTAAATAGCAATGTCCAGATACTATATAAAAGTATTTTTTTTTATGAGGAAAGAATTCGGGCGAGCAAGTCCTATCCGGCAGCATCTTTACGGATGAGGTTTAAAAGACCTAAATTGGTTTGAATATCGACTCAAAGTGGCAAAAGTGTGCAAAGCCACTTTATTGCCCAAACGGGGCACATGAAAGAAGAAAACTTCTTCCATAATCGATAGTAAAGTTTTAATATCAGACAGAATCAACTCGATTTCCCATGGACATGAAATGTATATAAAAGTATTTTTGAAATGGCAAAACTTGTATATTTGAGAGAATCTTTATAGAATTTGAACATATAATTACCCTATACTCTAGCTAAAGGTACAAATTAGAAAAATCAATACTCCCTCCGTCCAACAATACATGGGTTTTTAGATGTAAAATTTTGTCCAACAATAGATGGCCTTTTATGTTTTCTATGTAGGAAGTTGTAATGATTTGTATTGGTTTGTGTGCTGTTGACTTTTAAAATAATTTGATTGGTTAAAATGTGTAGTGGTTGTTAAAAAATAATAAAATTTATGTAAAAGTTAGTACAATGATGATGTTTTTTTAAAAGTAAAGTGTTTTATTAAAACTTGTGCAAAATGCTAAAAGGCATATATTTTAGGACGGATGGAGTATTAAATATATACAGTCTCTAGACAAAGAAAAAGTAATGGAATGCCGAATGGTGAATAATTTTGAATTTCACCACTAACAGATACAAATTAGATTAATTGGAATTTGAATTTTCTTAATGTAAGTGTTTTCAATTAAAAAAAAAGGGATTCTACAAACCATTCTTACATTTTGATTAGATCGGTGTATAATTGTATCCATACACAATACACCTAATGTATGTATAGGTTTGTTCTCATCCATCCACTATCCCAACAAAATAAATACCTATAACTGAGATTAGATTACCGTTGAATTTCAATGAATGCCCCAAACCACCAACGTTGATCCCATTAATTAATTTTAGGCAAATACAGCCATGAGTCATCCCTTGTGGACCAACAATCATTAAGAGTATCTTTAACGAGATGAGTACTATAACTTGCCTTTTTCATGTTAGTTGATAGTAGTATCTTATTTTACTTTTTGCATTAAAATTCTTTTTTTAATAATTTTTTTTGAAAATAAAAATTAAATGAGACACACTATTAATGTTTAATTAGGTAATATTTTATGGTATTGGTATTGTGTCAGATTGAGTGCCATTTGTATGATAGTTAGACTCACTTTTTTTTATTCTTTAAAAAATGTGACTATTTTTTTAATTGTTATGATACTTTAAATACCTGATTAAAGTATAATAAGTTTAAGATGAAGGGCTCGTTTGGTTTGATGTGGGAATTGAAATTCCCGGGAACTTACTTCATGTGTATTGAATTCCTATAAAGTTTCAATTTATGGAAATTGTGAAAATATGTTTGATTGATTTTTTTATTAAAGGGGATAAAATTTAGGAATTGGAAATTTCCAAATTAAAAAAGGGTGATTTAGCTAATTGGACATTTATGAAAATCCAATTAGCTAATTAGCCTCTTAAAAAAATTAGAAGGGGATGAACATCCCTTCATATAGAGTGTTAATGGTGAATGGTCAACTGTTTGACCGTTGACCCTTATTCGGATTTTTTTTAAATGACGGTGACTCTTTTGTGATGCCATTTTTTACCGTTGACCACTGATGCCACTTTTTTTGGCCTCACTTTTTTTTAATTTCATAATGATTTTTTTGTGATGCCATTTTTTTACCGTTGACCACTGATGCCACTTTTTTATGTCATTTTTTTTTGGCACCACATAGTGTTTTGATGCCATTTTTCAATGACAATTTTTTTCTTTAATGTGATGCCACTTTTTCAAAGTAATCTTTTGATGCTATTTTTTTTTCATATAATTATTTGATGCCACTTTTTTAATTAAATAGTTTGATGCAACTTTTTTAATTAAACAATTGTAAATCAATATATTTCTATATATTGATTCTACTTTTATTCACTGATGACACATTTATGATTACACTTCCTTGATGCAATTATTTGTGGTGACATTTTATTGTCCTCAATACTTATTCAAATTTAAAGTCGTCTAACAATTGCAATTTGGAACCAACACGGAGTATCTAATTGGCTAATGGAATCAAGTGTGCGCCCACACCAATTGCAATTTAGAAGCTAATCTAACATGGAGTATCTAATTGGATAATGAAATCAAGTGTGCACCCACACCAAGTGTGTCATCAATAAATGTGGTTATCAATAAAAGCACATGAGATGAATAAGCAAACCAAATTATTCGCTTTTTTTATTAAAAAAGATCTCATTTCATCTTATTTCAAGGTTTATAACTAGATACGTTTCAACCTTTTCACATTTATCAACCATATCAACATCGCCCGGGTGATGGAGAGAAACTACTCTCATTGGGGTTTCATCCAACGATTCCGAAATACATTATCTCGGAGGGATTGTAATTGTGGTCGTTGATTCCACCTTCGAGCTATATCGGCACAACGTCAGAATCATATCCCAATGTTAAGTCTTCAATAGGATAGCTCTTGAATCTCCATTCGCTTCCTTTTCTCCCTGATATGTCCAATAAGTGAGATTTTAAAACATTTGATCATGGATTTAAAACTACAATAAAGATTAGCTAATAAACTGAAAATAAAAAGGAAAAAACTAAGAAAGCAATTTACTGATTTTCAATGGGATCAATCAAGCCTAGTAAGATCCCAAACTTGAAACTTTAGATGTTATTATATTGCATTGTACATACCGGCATTGAATCCAATAACTACAAGCTCGTATCAAATCCATTACGATCAAAGAAAAGAAATCATCTCAAACAATGATAATCATTGTTTCCCTGGAAAATGTCACCATGGAATTGGTACAATATTGCATCTTCAATTACTTACAGAAAATATTTTCAGTAATACCCCAAGAATGGCACTGGAAGACAACACTCACCTCATAATGGTCTGGAAGAAATGAATCTGTAATGATAGGCTCCTGATCAAACTGCCTTTGTATGTTCATCTTCAATGTTGCATCCCACATATTCATATAATCATATGCATCATCAATACATTCAGCGCCAATGCCATTAACTCCATAATCATTTTCATCTACAGGACATGGTTCCGGATCCTTATGATTATATTTAGAGCTATCAAAACGTGACCCGACCCGAGGACCCGACCCGATCCGATCCATAAAATGTGGGTTTTAACGTAAATATTTCAACCCGAAACCCAAACATGTTCAACCCGTAAATTTCTGGGTCGGGTTGGGTCAACCCGTGGGTCTCCCGTTGGGTCAAGCTTTAAGATAATAAAAACATAAATAAATTACAATTTAACCTAATATTAAAATTTATTACTAATAATAATTAGGATTGAATATTATATTTTTAGTCATCAACTTTACATTATGATTTAACATTACAATTTTTTATGTGTATAAAATTACATATTTTTTTTATTAGGTAAAAATTCAAGGCCAGGTGTGAAGCCCGACAAGTCGACAGACGGATAACCGTCATAAAAAATAAAATTACAAAGATGGTGCAAAACACAGGCAAACGTGCTCTACAAAGCGAAACTAAACAAACTAAACCAAATGAGATGAGGATGTTGACGACGAAATAAAGTCAAGCACTACCCAGAAGTAGCACCGCAAGCCAGCGGTACATTAGGAGTCACATGTGGGGAGAGAAGACGAACCTCCAAGGAAACCGTCTTCCAGGAAAAAGGGACATCTCGATACACTACCACGACCCCATCCTGATCCGACTCCGAACAGCCAAAACCTCATCAACCAGAGAAGAAAGTCCACTCAATCCAAACGTAAAGCCCCACTCTGCTTGAACCGAGAGCACCAGAAACCCTAGCGGGAAACAGCAAACCCGATCGATATTTATTTTAATATAATTTATTCTATATAGATAATAATTTTTTTAAAAAAATATTTTTTACAATTATTGTGGGCTGCTTTGAGCTCAAGGAATAGCCTTGGGCCCAAAGGACATTTTTTTGGTCCAATCTTTGGGCCACTCGGGCCCAAAGAGAGGAGACAATGGAGACCCGAAGGAAAGGGCAAACACCAGACGCCTGAGAAGGAGCACGACCAGGCACACCGCATCCGCAGGCCAGGAGAAGAAGAGGGGGTACCAAGGCCGGCGCCAAAGCATGGGCACTCCGACGACGAGGAGGCCGGATGGTGAGATTGAGCCGACAGGAGTGGGAAGAGGACGAGAATAGACCCAAAATGAGAATAGGCCAGGGGAGACGATGCCCCAACACTAAACTGACGTGAGGATAGATTATGAGCAAGGCAACCTAGAAAAAGGGTTATGTAACACCGATTGGAAAAGAGGTAAGAAGAGAGGGGTAGAAGAACCCACAAAAAACCCAACTTGAAATTGATTTCGATTGAACCCGATAGCAGAAAATCGGATTAAGGGTTTCCACAGCACCGATCGAAGGCGGGGAGCACCACCATCGAAGGCGAAAGTTAGATCAGCAAAGACCAAAAGGTGCGGATGGAGAGGAGTAGTAGGCGGCAAGCAGGGGCGGCCCCAGGGTGGGGCGGGCGTACGCGGCCGCCCCACCCTTCGACCCAGGTGCCCCGGGGTTTGGAAAAAAAAATAAAAAATAATTTATATATGTAGAAGTGTTATAATAAGTAAAACTATGATGAATATAGAATCAATTAGTCTACTTTGCTTAGTTGGTTGATGGGAAGGAAGGAAACTAATGTTAGACCAAAGGTTGGGGGGGTTCAAGTCCCACTAGCCTCATTTTTTAAAACAAATTTCACCTTCCTAAAAATAGCTTTTTTTTATTATTTGTTCAACTTACACCCCACTTTCTTTGTTTCTACCCCTTATTTAATTATATTCCCACTTCCCGACTTTCCTATTATATATAAATTATCTAGCTATAACTAATTAAACCCCATAAAATTGGTGAAATTAGCCTCTTTTATTTATAAAAAAAAAATTCGCCTCCCTCAAAAAAGTTTTTTTTTCATTCTTTGTTCAACTTGCACCTATATACTCTCTATGTTTCTACCCCTTATTTAATTATGTTCCCACTTCTCGAGCTCCCTACTATATACAAATTATCTAGCTATAAACTAATTAAACCCCATAAAATTGGTGAAATTATGATTTGATTATGAGAATAAATTTTCTGAAATTTTCATTAGAGTTTTGATTATGAGAATAATTATGTTCCCACTTCTCTCGCCTTGCACCTAACACATACTAATCTTTCTTTCTATAAAACATAGATTAGAAATAGAGAAATAGAGACATTGCTGATAGTTGCAGCCAGAATGTGTTAAAATGAGACAAGTAAGGCATGACAACATCTACTAAAAAGGACAAACTTTGAGCTGTCTGAAAGAAATTGTATATCAACATACACATTAAGGCACAATTTTGAGGAGAGCAAATTAATTGAAAAGACATGATTATCAAACTTACCGACATGGCATCTGCAATTGCATATGCTTCTGTTTCAGATCCAACTATCCCCATTTGTTCATTCTACAATTACATATTGTGGAACATTAGTTGAAGGCTATAACTTATGTTCAGTTCCTTATAATGTCAATTGCATTTGCAAATTGCAGCATACCAATATTGACACCAAAATCGTAGTTGCTTAATCTCTGGCTTATTTCTCTCCACAGTGTAAAGTACTCATAGGATAGATATGCATACCCAAAGATCATCCTGCAATAAGTTAACAAACATAAACCAGTAAACCAAAAAATATGAATCCCCAAATATGCAATTTTTTTCCAGTAATCAATGGATAAAGCTCATTTAGATCATAATTCATAAACGAGCAACTTTTTTCAGTAGTCAAGAGAATTACCACTGCATTTCAATTGATGAAACGAGCAACAAAACTCTAATTTTATCGCGCAGATCATATGTAATTAGAATTCAGGAGAAGATCATCTATTAAAAAACCTAGGTGCTTCAACTTCTTCTAATTTCATTCCCAAACACTCGAAAATTCACTAAAAGTGGAAGAGAGAGCAACGAGAATGACAGGGAAAGCCTTGGTGTGCAAAAGCAGTTAATAAGCATGGAATCACTAAACGGTTTGGGGTCCAGTTGAATGACAGGGAAAGCCGATGGAAGCAGAGGAGCATCATCGGTTAAGGATTCATCAATTGGAGCAAAGACCAGCTGAGCACAGCCACCAATTGCATTCTCATCGACGGATCGACCCTGCTACATTTTATATTGGAGATTATAACAAGATCAACTTTCTTCGAGTAGAAATAAACAAAAAGGCATGTTAATTGACATACAAGGCATGGAATTCTGAAGTTTAGGGCACATATATCAGTATAAATTTTGCAAAAACAATTGCAAAAACTAAAGCAACTTAACCATCAGCACTTCTCTCAGGTCAACAATAGAGCTGTCAAGGCAGAAGAAGAGTATGAACAGGCCTTTACGCCATACAGAGGGGACACAAGCAATTTAGAACTAAAAGAAGAAATGGAGATCACAAGGAAAAGAGCGCTCAGACAGAAAAATGCAGAGTTAAAACCACAGAGGCATTTCATCGAACAGATAGCAAGCAACACAAGACCGATAGTTCATACCTTCAAAATCTCAACAAATTTCCAGGCTCGATGAATCCTAAAACTCAATCGAAGTAGGCGGCTAGCAGAGGCATCGAATGAACAGCTCCGATGACGACGTCTCTCCTTCGGCCTTAATGAACAACTCCGACGACGGTAGGTATGGCGACCTCTCAATGGTCGAATAAAGAGTGAGGGAGAGGTCTAAGATTGTTGAAGGGGATGGTGACAAGGAGAGGGACAAGAGTAGAGGTGAGGAGGAGAGCGGAGAGATTCGAAGGGGTCGGTCGCCAGGGATGGCTTCTGATCTCACGGAGAGAATGAATGGATGGACAGTTGGGGACGGAGGGAGAATAGGAGGTACAAAAGGCTAATTTTTATTTGATGAAGGATAGGACGGCCAATTTTTATTTGATAGGGCATAATCACTTAATCAAATCTTGCTAAATGTATATTTTACCAAATTTCTCTAATTAAAAATAGTATAAGTTGAATTTACCTAGGGAGGTTAGGTAAGTAAACTTTCTCCAAATTGAAAGGCTGTATTTATCCCTACTTCTTCTCGTGTTTTTTAATTGCTAACCAAGAACTACCCCCGTTTGTTTTTTGGTATAGAAAAGTAATGACTACCCTTATGAATTTATTCCATATTTAAGTTAAGATACATTGATCACTATTCTAATCATTCCTCTTCTTCTCCCATTTTTCATACAAATGTGTTATCCTTCTATTTCCTAATTTGAAGAAGGGTAACTAATACCTCTAGAATGAGCTAATAATCCCCATCATCATCTCCTCTAACCTCGTAAAAAATAATGATCATATACATTTTATGTCTAAAATTTAATAGCTTACATTTTTATTCTCTAGTTATCTAAACAAACGAGCCCTAAATGTGGACTACGTGGTAATGAAAGGCTGAACTTTTAACACGTTGCACGACGGTAGTGCATGCATACATCCGCCAATCAAGTTCTTTAGGTTTGGTGGTTGTCAATTGCAACCTAAAAAGTAATGAATCTTATTTACAACCTAATCAATAATTTAATCGATATACTCCCTCCCTCCGTGAATTAAAAAAAAAAATACTGTTCAAGTTTTAGGAGTATTATTTTAGTTATTTTGTCATCCACTTTACAAAATTGTTCTTGTAATAATTAAATATTTGTTACTTATAATTTTTGAGAGTGTAAAAAAAATAGTAATTATGGGTATAAGCGTATTTTTATTTGTTTTCTTAATAAATTTGCAAATTTCTAAAATTCTAAGTTTTAATTAACGAAGAGAGTACGGAATAGATATAAACACCGGGGTACAACCCACCCCAGTTTTAACATAACTAAATTAAGTTGTAAAATATTAAAATGTTGTGTTTGTTCAGGTGGTTAAGGGCAGGCCCGACCTAGAGGGTTATACAAACGGTCTGTTTACGTAGGATCCAAATATTTTAGACGCCCAATATAACCTTTTACTAACACACACGTACACATATATATATAAAGCTTCGGCGAGTCCGGTGCAAGATTAGAATTAGATCCTATTATTATTATTTTCATATTTTTATATTGCCATAAATTCATATTAATATTTATAAAATACCATATACGATAGGGTAAAATATTTACACGAAAATAATGTATTATACTTTTTTTTTTGTATTAGTAGATGCAATTTGGACTATTGGTTCTACCAGGGCCGTCCCGATTATTTCGGAGGTCCAGTGTAAGATTAGAATTAGACCCTATTACTTTTTTTCACATTTTTATACTGTCATAAATTCATATTAATATTTATAAAATACCATACATGATAGGGTGAAAATATTTACATGAAAATAATATATTATATATTTTTTTGTATTAGTAGATGCAATTTTTTTTTTTTTTTTGATAAATCAATGAAGAGAAAAAAAAAGTTTAGAAAGAATATGAAAAAAACAAATTGAAGCGAATGTAGGAAAATACGGGCCTTGAAAAAAATTGAAATGGGAGAGAGGCCTTAATAGGAATGGAACGTAGAACCAATAGTCCAGTACCCACAATTGATTAAAACACAAATCACTGCGCCACTAAGTAACTTGTATTCATGTTCCCCCATTTTAACTCATTAATATTTTTCTCCCTTGAAGCCCTTCTGTGAAAGTAACTTGTATTCATGTTGATGTCCATGTTTTATGCTATGTTTTTTTATACCTATTTTAGCTCCTTATTCTATCATTTTTATATATTCTGGGTTGGAAATATAGCGCATTTTTATAGTTTATGCTTACTTGCGAGAAATAGAGTTCTACACGAGTTTCTGTTTAATATTGCAGAATTTTGAGCCCATTCGAAGCAAAACCAAGAAGCGCTGGAAATACACTTGATGTCTACTAAAGGAGCTCAACAATCGATGAAAGAGCACCTGACATCGAGCGAAGCTGAGCACAGAACGAGGAACTGAAGAGAGGTCGATTTCGACCTTACCTGGTCGATATCGACTAGAGCCTAGTCGAAATTGAAGAGTCAGACTTGACAACGTTCATACTCGACGATGGAAAAGGAAGACAAGTCGATTTCGACCTAACTTGGTCGATATCGACCAAAACACCACTCAAAATCCATGCCAGAGCCAATGTCGACTGAGCAAATTAAAGCTTTATCCGAGTAAGACAACTCGATATCGACCAAGTGTGGTCGATATCGACTGAACCCCAGTGTCGACTCCAAGCTAATTTCAAGTCTAAATCCTGACTACGAGCGAAGGCCATTCCGAGTGAAGATTTACTTGCAAGAGAAGAAAGAGATATTTTTTGTTTTTATCGTTTTTATCTATCCTAGGGGTGTAACATTTAATTACCCTTTAGGATTTATTTAGTTTACCATATTTGATTTATTTCCTTTCAAGTAAAATTATATCCATTAGTTAGATAGAGATATAGATAGATATTCCTTTTCTTGATTAGCAAGGATTAAGGCCTATAAATAAAGCCCCAGTGACTAGCTTTTAATCATTCAATTTCAGGGATACAATTCCAATAGCAAGTAGAAAGTTTAGGAGTTGAAGGCTTTTAGGATTTTGGCGCTTTTGCGAAAGTTGGAGCATCGGGATTGTAAAAGGCAAAAGCTTGCTCTTTTGATGTGATTGCATAATTATTTATTCATATTTTCTTACGTTATGCGTGTTTGGTTATCGTTGTGGTAAGCCCCGGTCTTGGAAGTTTTCTTTCATATATTACTTACTTCGAATCTGTTAACCTTGGTTTATTTCTGTTCATCCTTCGCTTCCATCCTTACATTCTTCGACCCTCTTTCGCCGAAAAAAAGATTATGCAAGGTACTCAAAATCGACTTCTCTAGGTCGAAATTTGGTCTTCTAGTCGACTGGCAGTCTTCTGAGCCAGTCAAAATAGGGTAATGACTTGGTCGAAATCGAGCACATCCACTCGAAATCGACCCTTGCTTGTTTTTGTTCGCTGTAGGTATAGGTAGGAATCGACAAGGACTGGTCGATATCGCCTACACAGGTCGATATCGAGTACTATCAGGTCGAAATTGATTGTCCTCTGCAGACTTGCCATAAATTGACTAACGAGCTCGATATCGACTATACCTTGGTCGATATTGAGTAAGTCTTCTGAGTCAAAATCCAACCTGAACGTGTGCTATCTAAGATCCGCTGACACGCTTCCTCGTGGATCAAACCTGATTCCCTTCCACTACATCGGGAGGAAGTCTTGAATTTATTTGGACAGGCTAGAACTCGGTTTGAATTTATCATTTGTATTTTCAATTTGATTTCCTCCTACATCAAATTTTGGCGCCATTTCGGGGGAAGCGATTATTCGCGCCTAGATTGGAGCTGCTAGAAAGAACGTCCAATTTGAGTCGATTAGCTCTGATACCACTAGACAAGACCCGAGGATCCGGATCGACCAAGGCTCGAGCTTTCGAACACTCTTTTTGTGGGACTAATTTTTGTGGTTTATGAAAACTAAAAAGAATGGATATTGATGCCCACTAAAGGAACCATGTTTTTATGCACATTTTAGCTCCTTATTCTAAGTACATAGCATATTTCGGGTTGAGAATTTGTTGAATTTGTGTAGTATAAGCTTCTTTGCCATAAATTGAGGTCTACACGAGTTTCTGTTTAATATTGCAGAATTTGGAGCCATTCCGGGACGAAACCAAAAGGAGGAGACGAAAGCACGATACTACTTGACGTCGACAAGGCCACTCGACGTCGACTACAATTGGGAGCAAAACCAAGTCAAAGGAAGACGAAGGTCACTCGAGCACGACGACTACTCGACGTCAAGTACGTTACTCGACGTCGACCACTACAAAGACCCACTCGAGTTCAACGAGGAGAGAAACACTCGAGGAGCAAGAAGAGTACTCGACGTCGAGTAACGTACACGATGTCGACTAGAACTGGAAGACTACTCGAGTTCAATGAGAAGAAGACTACTCGAGACACTGAAGATCACTCGAGATCGATGGGACTACTTGACGTCGACTAGAACTGGTCGACATCGACTACGCTGTCTTTGGGCCGTGAGTCCATTGGGCCAATCCGAGGATGTGTGGACTACTTGGGCACGAAGCAAGACCGGTTCCATCCAGATTCTATCAAGATCTATCTATGGAAGAGGAGTTATCTACCACATGAAGATTTATTTGTTACCTTTTTAGATTTATCTTTCTTTTATCCAAAATTATATCTTTAGGATTAGATAGCGTTTGCTTTCCTTGACTAGCAAGGATTAAGCCCTATAAATAAAGCCCATGTGGCTAGTTTTTCATCATTCCAATTCCGAGAGAAGACAAGAGTTAGAGAGTGGGAGATAGAGAGCTTAGGCCGAGAGATGTTTTGTCCCGCGAGAACGGATTTGGCTTCGATCGGTTGTAAGTTTTATTTTATTAATGCAAGTTAGTTTCCTTTCATTATTGATGAGCTTTCTTATGATGAAGAGCGAGTAGTCCACCTACTTCTAGGGTCGGGGTGAGCCCGACGATGGCCATGCATGTTTGAGGTAAAGATTCGACTTGTATTATGTTTTGATCATCCACTATCTTTATTATGTTTATTACCTAATTAATAGAGATTCAGGTTAACAACTTGGATTATAAACATAAAATTGGTAGATACAGGGTTTCTTGGAAGAGTTGTCTAATTGTTGGAAAAGGCAAAAAATTGATCCTTTGATGTGATTTACATGATTATCTGTCTTTATCTTGCCTTATGCATGTTTGGTTATCGTTGTGGTAAACCCCGGTCTTGGAAGTTTTCTTTTATATTTGTTTATTTTGAAATCTGCAAACCCTAGCCTTCGTTACGTTTCTATAGTTCTACTTGACTTCGACTAAGCCTATATTCGACGTCGACCACTAATCACTCGATCAAGCGAGATCGTTGTCGTTTGTGTTTCGGCAGGTACTCGACTACGACCACCTACTCGACGTCGAGGAGACCTAGTCGACGTCGACTACTCCTCTTGCCTGGATTCGCTATTTCTGCTCGAAATCGACTGTACAAGACCCCTGTCAACTACACCCTAGTCGAGGTCGAGTACTTTGAGTTGGTTTCTAGATGTGATTTGCTCGCTATTTGAGATCCGCTGACACTCTTCCTCGAGGATCAATCCTGACTACCTTTTGCTACAACGGGAGGAAGTCTTGTAATAATTTGCGTGGGCACAATCTGGTTTGATTTATTAGTATATTTTCAACTCGATTTCCTCCTACAACAGATATGCGGAGCAATATTTGCAAGCTTCTCACCTTTGAATCCCCTACACTCGATCTCAATCCTCTCGAAATCGCACTCCGAGGATCTCGACCCTTTGACACCTTCGCCTCTCACTAGAGTGTCACCCTCGGCCTCTCACCAAAGGGTTCGCTCTTAGCCTCTCACCAAGAACTCAATCCTTAACCCGGAATCATAGGAAACTATTTAGTGGCTTAACCTTTAACTCAACTAAACTTGACTTGATTTAAAATGGAAGTTATACAAGCAATATATAGGATGAAAATATACCCCCCAAGAATCTATAATCAATGTGGGATTTATTTTGATAGAAATAAAAGCATGGAAAAAACATCTAGATTGGAGCTGCTGGAAAGAACGTCCAATTCGAGCATCTTCGAGGCTGATGTAGGAGAAGTATCATTCATGGAAGTTGTACCCATTTAAATACATTTCCAGTAAGTGCTCATTGGCTTCAATCTAGATTTTATGCAGCCCGAAAGAGCCAAAATACCACGGTGTCACCATGTTGTTTTCTCAAACGAGGGTTGGTGTTCGGCCCCGGCAACACAGCTTTGTAAGATAAAAGATTCGAGCTCATTGCCGACTAGGATCACATCATAATGAATGCCCTCTCGCTCATATTACTACATTTGCTGACTTATGTACGTCAAACTATCGCCGAAGGCGAAAACCTTGAATATGTCAGACTAAAAGCTTGTCGGTGGTCTCTTGCAGGGGTTGCATTAAAGTGGCTAGAAGGACTGACCCCGCGATCTCTCTCAACATGGTTAGAGGTTAAGAATGCGTGAGCCTACGCTAAAAGATCACGACTTTCAAACAAAAGCCTGGGGAACCACTAGCGCGAGCCTGGGACTGGTACAAAGATCTACTTCAATCTTGAACTACTCACGGGCAGCCACCCTATGTAATTAAAGAGATTTTCTACGATTCTCTTGACTTACCCAGCAAGGAGCGGATCAACCAATACACTCAATATGAGTACCTCACACAAACACCAACAGGGGCTTGGGCATCCATCGAAAGGCGAACCAACTTCGACAACACCTATAGGGCTCGTGTGGCTTACGATGACACTTATGCGAGGCCAGCCCCATCCATGCCTTTTTATGAGCCCTCCAGAGAGACTGATCCCGACGTCAAGGAGCAATTCTACGAGGATCAAAACCATAAGCTTCTTAAACAAGTTAAATTCCTTTTCGTTAACCAACCTTGCATTAAATATGGATCACAACGGCACACCACCATTGAGTGCCCACATACGAAGCAAATCCACCTAGCGGAGATGCACGAAGAAGCGGCTTACGCAAGGGGTCCCAATCACTATATGGGGGACCAATAATTCTATCAACCTCAGCAGAACCAAGGTACCCCTAGGAACCCCCCCCCCCCACCATATAGAACTCCGGGACACCTAGAGAGAGACCAGCGAAAGGATGATCTACAGCTCGTCCTTGATGAGTTAAGAAGGAATCAAGCGGAACAAAAGCAAGCCAACAGTGCCATCCACCATCAACTCCAAAACCTCACTACAAGATTTGGAGAGATGGACATTTGGAAGTGGAACATGGAGACCCAAATGGGTCAAATAGCAGCATAGATTCCACGAACATCTGGACAGCTCTCTAGGCACACAGATCCAAAATCCCAAGAGATAGAACAGACACGTCGCTGCAATACAACTAAGAAGTGGTCAAAACTGCACGAACCAAAGATCGGAGAAGCAAACGACAACACTGGAGTTCCACCAAAAATCGACCAGCACCAGGTCGATATCGAGTGTCCTCCCGACTCCAGTCGACGTCGACTCCACTGCATCGCCTCCGAACGTTGTTTTGGATCCAAAACCAAAGAAGACGCTCTCATTCCCTTCCAAGGCGCTGAAGGACCCCACTACAGGAAAGTTTAAACGCTTTATGAAATTGCTTCAAGGACTAAACGTTATAATTACCTTTACAGAAGCTCTTCATGAGATGCCTGCATATGCCAAGTTCCTAAAGAAGATCCTTAGTATTAAGCGATCAATTACAGAAATCGCCAACGACTGCAAAAGGATGGATTTCCCTGAGAAAAGACCTGACCCTGGAAAGTTCTTTATCACTGTGGGATTTGGCCAACATCACTATGAGGCACTATGTGATATAGGGACAAACGTGAGCATCATGCCCTTATCAATATGGTCAAAGGTGAAAAAGTTATACGTGGCAAACAATATAGTGATCATCCCTACAGGTATGGTTGATGATGTCCCTGTCCAGGTTGGTAAGTTCTTTATTCCCATAGATTTCCTTGTTATAGATATGTCGGAAGATCCTGCTTGCCCTATTATTCTTGGTAGACGATTTTTAGCTACAACAGAGGCCAAAATTAGCGTCAGGAAGAGACTGCTCACCTTCACGATAGGGAACGAGGTCTTAGAATTCTCTTTCTTCCCCATAAAGGAGGAGATCCCTTGGATAGAGGTAAAGAGCATTGGCACAAGCAAGGGCGACGGTCCTTGTAGTGAAGTAATACAACAAGCTCCTACCTCTGCGAATTAGAATGATGACAGGCATTGCCAAGCGCTTAAGTATGGGGTCGCTGCACTCGATGTCGAGTCATCTGACTTGATACCGACTGAATCCCAGCCCAAAGATTTCTGTTTTCGGCACGAAAAGGTAAGCTCAGGTACAAGTTCTATCTCTCCTATGTCCATTAATAATAGTTTTAGGGGGCCACAACCCCAAGCCCCATGGCGAGCTAACCTACGCAGAAGAAGGATTTGGAAAAAGAAGAAGAAGGAAGGATAACTAACGAAGGAGCTCCACAATGAGAACAATCTGTCAGCGGAGTATCAAGACTTGGGTGATCCAGGAGAAGGGCCGGATACAATAGAGCCATACACTAAAGAGTCTTGATCCAAACTGGAAAGTAGGTCAAGCTAGCGACTTAAACCCTAGCACATACGGGAGACAACCCGCTTGAAGGTTCGATAATGTAAAAACAATGTAGTAAGAAATACTCTAGAAGGGGGGTTGAATAGAGTATGCCCGTTTTTCGCAGAAAGTCTCAAGACTTTTGGAGCTTGTACCAAAACCTTTGAGATAAACCTGAATCACAAAGTTAAACAATTCGAACCAAGTGCGGAAATAAGGTAAAGCAAATAAGTAAAGGACACGAGTAATTGTTTACGAGGTTCAACACAACTTGGCCTACGTCCCCGCCTAGGGTTCTTCCACAACCCTAGGATTCAAAGGCTTTATTGATTGCTTAGCTTAGGATCCTAATAGCTCACCGAGAAGCCTCTCTCCTATACAATTGCAATCTAGTCAACTCACGTTCCCTTGGAGTCCTAGACCAATCTAGAAGAGCCCCACCTCTCTCAGCTATCTAGTACAATCCTCTAACTCTCGCAAATCAATAGCCTAGTGCAACTTCCCGAGTTATAAACTCTCGAGTAACACTTGAAATGAATATATCCTATAAGCTCACAGTGACTCTCAAAGGCTTTGAAATAAACAACAAACTATTTGAGCGCTTAGCAGAGAGACACTTGGAAGACAGATCGCTTGAATGAATGAAACTCGTGTGTAGCACTTGTGTTCTTGTCTTCTTCTTTCTTTCCTTTATATAAGAGTGGAATGGCGCCTGAGGATCTTCACCAACGGCTCCATGAATCAGGCTTGATTCTTCAATCTTCTATATTTGGACACTTTGAAGCCATGATCCATTTTGAAAATGATCTCCTCAATTACACCGAAGGAAAGGATATAATCTCGAATATACTTCCTGAAATGGTTAGGCATACATATATATATAATATAATGGCAGTATATAATAAGATAAAATAATATTCGGACAAATAATATAGGTTTTGTATTTCATCAACTGTTAATGCGTCAAGGCCTTTGACACAAACATCCTGTCAAAGCCCTTGAAACATTTATACCGTTTTCCATCAAGGGAGGGAGTTATCACCGCTATTTTTATTTCCCTTTTCTTTTACATTACTTTACATTTTTATATCTCTTTTACTTCGTGTAAGGCATCCTTTGTTTATATTTTTAGACAGGTCGAGAAAAATAAAATCGAGCAGGAGTTTCGACCAGAACTGGTCGATATTGAGTAAACCTACTTGATTTCGACCTCTGTGGTTTCAACCAAAAAATTAACAGAGGAGAAGCAGGTCGATTTCGACTACCTGCACTCAATATCGAGTAAAGTGGTCGTTATCGACCAAAACCACCCAATTTCGACCACTTGTCCACACTCGGAATCTGACTGATTGCAGTCGATATCGAGTTGTTCCACTCGATATCGACTCTTGGCAATTGATTACAGCCCAATTTTGACCCTATGACGCATTATTCGGTGAGTTCCTTCCTTTACCCTTGTTATATTTTATTTATACAGTGGGGACACTGTATATTCTAAGTATGGGGTGGGGGAAGAGCTCATTATCATTATTTTATTATACATTCTTGATTTTGCTACTACATGGGTAAATTTTTTGTTTTTATGCTTTAATTGCTTAACCAAAGGTTTGTTTTATGAGACATCTCCCAAAGCTTATAAATTGTTCAAAAAAATAGTGTCATGGAAGCTGAAGCAAGGCTCGACGATACAAAAATGGATTCATTAGGGATATTGCACAAAATTGCCTAGAAAAGGAAAGTCCCAATGAAGTGAGATTTATAGGTAAAACCACAAAAGTGAGGTAAAATTGATGTTGCTTTTGACATATTGCACAATAAGAGGATAGAGGACTTTATATTTTCCATATATGCTCATTTTCATAATCCTAGCCTTATCTATGCCTATATGCATCACAAAAGCCATATTATAAGCTTTACATGTCTTTATATCATTATTGCTCCACATATGCCTTACATATTGCTCATTTTTACCTTATTTCCCTATCCGGGGACTATGTTGAGAATAGAATTATTTTTGGAGATATTATATGGTGTTTGTGTTGTTATATATCATTATTGGAGTTTGGCAGGAAAGTTTCAAAGCTATGGAAAATTTAATGAGAGAAAAAAAATCTAGTCACCTTAGGAGATAAAGGTAGATCGACCCTGCCTGCGTCAAGATGTTAGTTCCGCAAGATAGGACACTATGTATCAAGGTAAGGAGTCCGAAGCACTATGTATCCGGGGTCATTCATGACACCCATGTTTTCAACTCGCGAGAAGGCGGTGTTGAGGTTAGAGAGGTAAAAGCAATATATTGAAAAAAAGCATTTAGCGAATGAGCGAAAAGTGGGAAATTTTATGAAGAAGGAATGTGGTATGAAAGTTTGAAAATTACTCCGTTTCCACGGATTTAACACCACATGGCCAAAAATCTCCGACCTTTAGCCTTTTACATATCTACTATTTTCTTAGCTTGCATAAAGTCCTCTTGATTATTTTGTCACAGGAAAATTGTTTTGCATAACCTCCTTTTGTGTCAGATATTGGTTTTCATTCACATGCACAAATTTGAAGAAACTAGTACCTTTTCAAGGATGGTAATTGAGTGTTATTGGTAATATGACAATGAATCCACTATGTTAAGAGGTTTTGCAGGTTTCCCCTGAATGACCATCCAAGTTATTGTTTGGGGACAAGCAAACTTAAGTATGGGGTGATTTGATGCCCATGTTTTATGCCATGTTTTTTTATACCTATTTCAACTTCTTATTCCATTATTTTTATACCTATTTCAGCTCCTTATTCCATCATTTTTATACCTATTTGTGTAGTTTATGCTTATTTGCGAGAAATAGAGGTCTACACGAGTTTCTGTTTAATATTGCAGAATTTGGAGCCAATTCGGAGCAAAACCAAGTAGCGCTGGAAATACACTTGATGTCTACTGAAGAAGCTCAACAATCGACGAAAGATAACCTGACATCGAGCGAAGCTGAGCACGGAACGAGGAACTGAGGAGAGGTCGATTTTTACCTTATCTGGTCAATATCGACTAGAGTCTAGAGCCTAGTCAAAATTTCAGAGTCAGACTCGACAACTTCTAGACTCGATGATGGAAAAGGAAGGCATGTCGATTTCGACCTAACTGGATCGATATCGACCTAAACACCACTCGAAATCCATGCCAAAGCCGACGTCAACTGACCAGAAGCTAAATCCGAGCAAGACAACTCGATATCGACCAAGTCTGATCGATATCGACTGAAGCCTAATGTCGACTCTGAGCTGATTTCGATTCTAAATCATGATTCCGAGCGAACTCCATTCCGAGTGAAGATTTACTTGCAAGAAAAGAAAGAGATATTGTACCTTTTTATCTATCCTAGGGGTGAAACATTTAATTACCCTTTAGGATTTATTTAGTTTACCATATTTGATTTATTTCCTTTCAAGTATAATTATATCCATTTGTTAGATAGAGATATAGATAGATATTCCTTTCCTTGATTCACAAGGATTAAGGCCTATAAATAAAGCTCTAGGGGCTAGATTTTAATCATTCAATTTCAAAGATACAATTCCAATAGCTAGTAGAAAATTTAGGAGTTCAAGGCTTTTAGGGTTTTGGTGCTTTTGGGAAAGTTGGAGTGTCGGGATTGTAAAGGTTTTGAATTTATTATGTTTTGATCATCCACTGTCTTTTATATGTTTATTGCCTACTCGAAAGAATAGAGATTCATGTTAACAACTTGGATTATAAACATAAAATTGGTAGATACAATTAGGGTTACTTGAAAGGGTTATCTAATTGTTGGAAAAGACGAAAGCTTGCTCCTTTGATGTGATTGCATAATTATTTATTCATATATTCTTACCTTATGCGTGTTTGGTTATTGTTATCGTAAGCCCCGGTCTTGGAAGTTTTCTTTCATATATTACTTACTTCGAATCTGTCAACCTTGGTTTATTTCTGTTCATCCTTCGCTTCCATCCTTGCATTCTTCGGCCCTCTTTCGCCGACAAAAAGGTTCTGCAAAGGTACTCGAAATCGACTTCTCTAGGTCGAAATTTAGTCTTCTAGTCGACTGGCAGTCTTTTGAGCTAGTCGAAATAGGGTACTGACTTGGTCGAAATCGAGCACATCCACTCGAAATCGACCTCTGCTTGTTTTTGTTCGTTGTGGGTATAGGTAGGAATCGACAAGGACTTCTTGATATCGACTACACAGGTCGATATCGAGTACTATCAGGTCGAAATCGACTGTCCTCTACAGAGTTGCCAGAAATCGACTGACGAGGTCGATATCGACTATACCCTGGTCGATATCGGGTAAGTCTTTTGAGTCGAAATCTGACGTGAACGTGAGCTATCTAGGATCCGCCAACACACTTCCTCGTAGATCAAATCTGATTTCCTTCCACTACAACGAGAGGAAGTCTTGAATTTATTTGGGCAGGCTAGAACTCGATTTGAATTTATCTTTTGTATTTTTCAATTCGATTTCCTTCTACATTACATGTCCCCCCATTTTAACTCATCGATCTTTGGTCATTGGAACTACATAAGTTCCTCTTGCCCCATCAACTCCCTCCATGGCTTCAAGATCATTCCTCTTCCCAGTTGTACTGGATCCCCATCATTCCTTCTCCATAAATCATTTTTAATTTGTCCCTCAGTTTGCCCAACTAACTCTTCACAATCCCAATGTTTCCCTAATCCCGTTTCTGAAGATCTTCTCCACACCTCGTTATTTTCCATAAAACAATAGCATCAACGCTGGTATTTCTTGGATTCCTCTGTCAATTTTCTATTATTTCCTTGCATCCCTTCTCATCTGGCCATATTGCTTCAAATCAGAGGTTCCTTCTATATGCCTTCAATCTCTATATTTGAAACTAGTGTAGCCACCACCGGCACATGCTCAGAGTCCATCCAAGTCAATTGCTGCACACGGGTTTTCAAATAGGCTTTAAGAAATGGTTCATTGGTGAACCCTATATCCAACCCCCATTGTATAAAATTGTCCCCTTTCAAATAATATCCCACATAAAATGATTACCCGTAAAAGGGACTTTAGCAACCCCCCACTTGTCTAGGACTTCCCTAAGCTCTACCATCAACTCAAAATCCACTGGCGCCATTCCCTTCTCATCCACCCAACTAATCACTTAATCTTCAATACAAAGCCACCTTGATTGCTCTTCCTCAGGTAGCCAATCTAAGAGCTCTCAAGTATGACCCTTCTTTAGTTTGTTTGACCATCAATAGACACAGATTAACGTTCATGCTTGTATCTCCTTTGTAATCTCGATATCTATATGATTTCTAGTGTACTTTTTCACATTCAGCATAACAGCCTTTGCCTATAAAAAACATAAGCCCTTCAAACTTACCACATAATCAATCGCAAAGCACCCCGAGAACCCAGTTTACCTCATAAATTCCATCCTAGCTAGGCACTACACTCTTGGTTTCCATTAAGAAAAATCAATTTTGGGGCCTCAATTCTTAACAATCGCTCCATCCTAACTTTATGGTCGCTCCCTAATCCTAGATAATTAAACCTTAAGATATTAATGTCGTTCGATAAGAGAACCTCTCCATCTCTCCTGCCGATATCAAAACTAAATCACATAATCAATCTATATTTCTTGAAATAATCATAACATCTGTATAATCTCCCTCTTGCACTACTTATTTTACACCTACAGTTTCCTCTAATTTTCCTTTCTCCCTATATTTGTTCCAATCCTCTATTGATATATTATTACTGCCCTCCTCGATTATTCAAATCTCACCTCTCTCCTTTTCCCCGTCCTCACCATTGGCACCCTCTCCTACCCCTACTTTTCCATTTTCGCTAGCACTTTCCCTTTCTTTTCCTCTGTAATACCACATGTAGAATCTTCCCCTCCCTCTTTCTCAAGGAGAGTAATCATCAGTACACACACAAGAGATGTATACCAAGTATACATATTATACCTACTTATATTTTTAATGCAATACGGAAAGTAAATAGAACAATCATAAGTGTAAACAATATGGTAATAGAGAAATGAGGTAATTGTCCCCGAAAAATGTCATATGGCACCTCCTTAGGCGCTCCCTAATCCCAAACGTCGAGTGTGGTCACTAAATAGGCTAACCATTTGTTCTCTTCCTCATTCTTGTCATGGTCTTTCATTCAATCACATTTTATATTCTCATTTCATTTTATTTAATTTACATTGCCTATTTCTAGTGATGAATCGATTAAGGATCAAAATGATATGGGACACGTGTACCCCCATGATCCCTAGAAAAACACCTATTTACAACTACCATGCTACATGAAAGATCTAAGAGATCGAGCTAGCTTTGAGCCATGGAAGCTCGAACAAAGAAAGAGAGAAATGGAGGGAAACAATCTGAAGAAAGTGTGATGTGTATTGATGAAGATGATCAAAACCGATCATTTATAATGTGTACATTGGGCTCATATAGTGATGGGCCTGATCTGTTACAAGTATATGAATTAGGCCCAAACTAATCAGATTGAGGAAAGCCTTATATGTCGTTTTCTTCCTCAACACCCCTCTTCAAGCTCGAGGGAAGCTCTTCTACACCGAGCTTGTCCATGATTGCATGAAAAGACGGCCCTGGAAATGGCTTCGTAAGAACATCCGAAATCTGATCCTTTACGGGCACATGCTTGAGAGCTATTAGTCCTTTAAGAACTTTGTCTCGTACATCGTGGCAATCCAACTCCACATGTTTAGTTCGCTCATCGAATACTGGGTTCTTGACGATATGTATAGCAACTTGATTTATCACACCTCACAAGAATTGGTGTGATCCTTGATACTCCCAATGCAGATAATAGTTGTGTTAACCATGCCAATTCTTTACATACACGCCTAATTGATCAGTAGTCTGCCTCCGCAGAAGAGAGTGATACCGTCGTCTGCTTCTTAGATTTCCATGATATGAGACTCCCTCCCCGGAGAATCACATAACCAATTACTAATCGTCTGGTGAGAGGGCAAGATGCCCAATCGGCATCACAATAGGCCTGAAGCTCAAATGAATCAGTTCAAGACAACAAGAAATATCTATGCAATGTCCCTTTAAGATATTTTAGAGTTCTCAAAGCTACTTCATAATGCTTCGTTCTGGGATTCCTCATAAACTGGCTGAGAAATTGAACAAGAAAGCACACATCAGAGCGTCTGTGAGTGACAAAATTCAGTTTCCTCACAAGCTTTCTATATTCTGTAAAACTTTTAAGAGGCTCACTACCATCAATCACTAAACCTATGTCAACCACCAGAGCACTGCTTACATGATTCATCGCAACGCAACTAAATTCATCAAGCGTCTCTTGAATGAACCTTTTTAGACTCACATAAATCCCCTCTTCACTGTGAACAAACTCCATGCCTAAAAATAAATAAAGCTGGCCTAAATCCTTTATTTGGAATTCATCATTGCGTAACTGCTTGAGAGCCTCAATATCTGACAAATCATTCTCAGTTAAGAGAACGTCGTCAACATAGACAGCAACATAAGTAACACTGTCACCATCATGCTTAACAAACACAGAGTAATCGTTAAGAGATTGAAGATAACCTTTGAATTGGAGAGCATGAGAGAGCTTAGCATACCCTGCCTTGAGGCTTGTTTAAGGCCATAGAGTGATTTCCTAAGCCAAAAAACATGCCCAGAAGGAGCTACCATACCATGTGGAGTGGCCATGAACACAGTTTCAAGTAAATCACCATGCAAAAATGCATTGTTAATGTCCAATTATAGGAGAGGCCGCCGATTCTTTGTAGAAACAACAACCATGGAATGCACAATGGTCATTTTAACCACAGGGGAGAACGTCTCATTGTAGTCAATACCCTCCTTCGGTGTGAATCCACGAACTACCAACCGTGCTTTATAGCGTTCAATTGAACCATCAGCCTTGTGACTAACTTTCAAAGGAACAATCTCCCAAGTCTTGTTCAACTCCAAAGCATGAAATTCATCCTTCATAGCAGCATCCTCCTGGGCATCCTACTCGGCTTAATGGGAGACAAGTGAGCAGCACCTAGCTGCAGAGTACAGTGATCGTGTGACAACAAACAGATGAGCAACTATCAACATTAGCACACCCAAAGTCTTGTAGATGTCTAGATGGATGCACTTCCCTACTTGATCATCGAGGAGCAATAGGAAGAGGAGGATGCAAGGGTCTGGAAGCACTGCTAGATGATGGATTGAAAGGTGAAGCAAGAAGAGAATCATCATAAACAATGAAAGGATTGGGAGGAAATAGATGCTCAGGAGAGGTGGCATATTTATAGGGAAATCGAATCTAAAAAAACACTACGTCTCTAGACACTTCAAAACGTCGAGTGTCAAGATTCAACACTTTGTATCCCTTAGTCCCATTTGGATAGCCTAGAAAAACACAAGGGGTGGCTCAAGACATGAACTTATGTTTACCTTGCTTGAGTGTTGAGCAATAACACATGCTGCCACAACTACGAAGCTGAGAATAATTGGGTTCCCTTTTGCAAAGAACCTCAAAGGGACTCTTACCTTGTAAAATTTTGCAAGGGAGTCGATTGATAATATGGACTGTTGTTAAAACAACATCACCCAAATATTGAAGAGGTAACTTCGATTGAAAAAGTAGTGCTTGAGCTTCCTCCAATATGTGCCTGTGTTTGCGTTCAACGACTTCGTTTTGTTGAGGAGTTGCAACACAAGACATGTGGTGCACTATCCCTTTACTCTGCAAGTACTCAGAAGAGGCTCTGCTCAACCCCAATTTTTTAGCATTGTCAGTACGGATAGTAAACACTCTACATTCAAACTATGTTTCTACCATTTCAACAAACACCATGAGCACAAAAAATGAATTCCCATTGCTACCAATTAGATACACCCAAGTAATTCAACTAAAATCATCAACAATTATAAGTATGAACTTGAAACGGCCCCCATACATCAACATGTAACAGTTGGAAAGGCCTTGAAATAGTAATGTGACTCTTAGGAAATGACAAACGGTGTTGTCTTACTCTTGCACAAATGTCACAAGGAGAAAATGAAGCAATACCACTAGCAGTAGGAAATAAACGTGAAAGCTTCGGACTGGGAAAATGTCCAAGCCGAGAGTGCCATCTCTGAGCACTTATTGTTGTAGCTTCTACTATAACAGAAGGAACCTCCAACTCAACCACCTTAAAATCAAGAAAGTAAAGCCCTCTTTTGCATCTTCCAATTCCGAGAGGTCTTCGGCCGACCACACTATGCAAAATGCACATATAAGGAGTGAACAACACAGACCTCCCTGTATCTTTAATGAGCTGGCCAACAGATAGCAGATTACACTTGAAATAAGAGACATAAAGCACATTATGCAAGTGCAATCCATCTGTTAGCTTAACACTTCCCATGGTGTCGACAAGCAATAAAGCAACAGTTGATAAAGTCACTGTAAATGGTCTCTTGATGGCAGTTCGTGAAGAAAATAAAGAGAGAACCATACACATATGGCTATTAGCTCTAGTGTCCAATATCCATGTATGTATCCGAGAATCAACTAAGGCCATGCCTGCGAATCCAACAAATTCAGTGCTCGTCCATGTCACAACATCTCTGGTACACTGATCAACGATGTTAAGCATGTGGTGTGGGACGAACGTCATTGGCACTTTCTCCATTTGTCAAATAGTATAATATCCTAACTCAAAGCTCAAAGCCAATAGATTAGTAAACCAATGAATTGATAAACCAAACAACTACTAGTATAGTGATGAAGTCCGGAGTCGAGCCCATAGAGAGAAGCGGATTACTATGCAATGTCTCTAACAACGACTCTTATGACAAAAAGCAATGACTTGTGACAAATTGATAACAATGTAAAGTAAAGAGAACTAATGATTGAAAAGTGATTGATAATAAAGATAGAAGAAATATTTCACGTAATTCTCTTACAATGATTGAGGTTCATGGTCCTAGGATTGATTCATCAATTATTCATAAGCATATGTCTACTTCACTAAAGTTGAAGGATCCACATGGATACAATCACCTTATTCAATATCACTAAAGAATAGAACTAAGTACTCAAGCTTTTAGACCAATTGGCATATCGATTCAACGCAATTAAGACACAACTAGAACAACTCTAAATCGGCCCTAATTGACACCTAGCGATGTAGATCAATCGAAATCATCCACTATATAGACAAGGAAATATCACTACTTCAATACAATTGTTTGTTATCAAGAAAACAATAATGAATTCATAGTTAAGATGCGATTCCTAACATGGTGATCAATCATAGAAAGGAACACAAATATAATCAATTAACACAAGATGATAAATATACTTATAAATAACTAAGTAGAATCAAATCCTCACAATCTATTCAACCATGTCTTCGAATCACAAGCGAAACTAAGTGTTTATCAATTCATAAACCTCTCTTCTCTCTCAAAACGTTCATTGTCTCACAATAACCCTATGCCACCACACGACTAGAAACAATAAAAATTACCTAATAAAGAGTCATGGAGAACCCTAGAAACATGATAATATTATAATAGAAAATAGAATCTTCGGATCCAAATCACATTCGCTGAACAAGGCATGACGGCGGGCGCCGCCCTATGCAATGACCGACTTTCTTCTTCTCTTCGATGTTATGCTTCCTTGCTCTTTTGTAGGCTCTCCCTAAGCTTCCATATGTTCCAAAACATGTCTTCTAAGCTCTTCCAAGATCCCATCCAAGGTCGGAATGTAAAACTGCAGAATAAACACTAAAAAGGTGTAGATTCCGAACTCGAATACTTCACAAGCAAGATATGAAACTATACTAAAACACATGCAAAACTCCTATCTAAATGCAATAAGAAATACCTATAATGCCTATATGAAATATGCATTATCAAATACCCCCATACTTAACTCTTGCTTGTCCTCAAGCAACCATAAAACAAAAATATCATCTATGCATCCCACAAGAGATCCTTTCACAATTTCACTCATCAAAAGCAACATCACCAATAGTGCAAATATAATCAAGGCATATAAACGTCATAACATGTATATATGGGATCAAGTTGCTCGCATGCTCAAATATCCTACCTCACCAAGGATAATGTGTATCTCTCACTCTCATGTGTTTAAGCTTTAAGCATACACTCATCTCAATTCTATATACAAGCATCAAATCAAATATTGAAATTTATATCACAAAATCTCCACCGAATACATCTAGCAAAAATAAGGACATCAAGAGGACTTTCACTGAATGGAAACCTTCATAGAAGATTCCATTCGACGGGATTGTAACGGGGCTTGTTAAGAAACGTAAGGGCAAGGAATTATATTTGGTCATGTGGTGTTATAAATTACAAGAAAATAAGATTCCAAAAACTCACAACATAACACAAACCAACTCAATAATACATCAAGCTCTCATGGACACAACATCTCAACAATATACCAATAAAGCCCAAAATCCTCCATAATCATAACTCTCAAAATATATCAATAAACTCATCAACTCTCATAATCATCTCATAATAGTTCACACATATGCATCTACAACACTAAACCAATCTTTCTTTAAACCCACATAATTCTAATTCTTCCTCATTATGCAAAAATAAATAAAACTTGGCTCTTATTCTTTTTTTTTTCCGAGCTGCTTTTTTTTTAATTTATACTTGAGCTGAAATACATATAATAAAATGCATAAACCATAAAACTCACACTTTGGCTTCTTTCCTCCTCGACTCCAAAATATATTCCATAACCCACTCAAAATCTTAATTTCCCTGGAAAAAGGGTAAGGCTTCTCATAGGCTAGGAATAATGCATTTTTGTGGAGCAACAAATAAAATATGCTAAAGGCTCAACTTGGCTTCAAAGCAAGATATAACATAAGGTAGACATGGATAAAATTTGGCTAAAAAGTTACCTCTATCATTTGAACTTATTAAGCAATGATCATGTATATCATCGGTCTTGAAAATAGATAACCATGTCAATACTCAAAGATAAATGCATAGAAAGAGTAACTCGCACAAGGAATATAGATTTATCCCTTATAAGGCCAAAAATATCCCAAAAGGACAATTTTTTTTATGAATATCAAGCATGCTCACAAACATAGATCATACATGCTCAATTACTATGCCTAATCATATTTCACATAAAACCAATTTTAGAGACAAGGTCAAATCATTCCAGAATTCCATGGGATTTATAAGATCATGTCAGCATAAAGTCAATAAGACAAACTCAAATTAGATGGGTATCTTTGATAACACAAATATGCAATGCATGAGACTCTTTTTTTTCTTGGATTTTTTGACATTTTTCAAAAAAATATTCATTTTTGACATTTTATAGAACAAATAACATAAACTTGATGCAAGAATTACATGAATTTCGAAAATAAATAATTCAAAAAGAAATAAAAAGAAATCTAAACATGAAACAAAAATTTAAATATGAACTAACCTAACTAATTTATTTCACTCCCCCCCCCCCCCCAATAAATTTTGAATTGTCATCAATGTATAAACATATGCAAAAAGGAACAACAAAAAATAAAATAAAGGGTTGAAGGAAGCAAACAAACTAACCAATTACTGTGAAGGCGGGGTTTGGGATCCAGACCTATTCAATAGACTCAAACAAATGTGATGGAGTTAATCAGTCTACCTAGCTAGGCTCTCATGAGACTTAGCTAAATCTTCTAGTTCACCCGCTCCATAGAACGCAGGGCTCAACACCCTGTGACACAGACGGAGGGTAGGATGTGTAATCAAGTAATCGTGATAGTCCTTAGGCCCTTCAAAACGTCCTGAAACTGTAGCCTAAGTCTCAGCAGGGGTGGTCAATGACATGTTGCGACACCAAGTAGTAGACCGAGGTAAATACATTCCCAAAGTAAGGGACACAAATTTCTTATAAATCGAGCATTCGGTACCTAATAATATGAAATGGATGTCCCTCTCAAAACGCACATCAAGAGTCGAAAGAAACTCATAGTCCAAAACAGGATAAGTCGGCGCGCCCTTCGAAACAAAGTTGGTTAAACCTCCCTTTTCTAGTAACAAAGATACAGGACCAAGAAGGCCAAGCCTTTGCAACGTTTCTAGATGAAAGAATCGAGTTGGTTGATAACTCACATTCCTTAGCTGAAACCAACACTCCTTCTCACCTCCGGACAAATACCCAAAGGCCTCCATATTGGAAGCACAAGACATAATTCACGGAATCAAAGAAGAACAAAGAAGAATACCACAAAATGACCAAAAACACCCTCTCTAGAGGTGGCGGCGGGAGCCGTGTATAGGGCGGCGGGTGCCGATCTACACAGAACACGAATCCGAGCATAAACATTGAGGAATCAACGTCCACAACTCCTCTAAACTCAAAATTGACGGTCATACTTGGTTTCAAAGGCTTTCTTTGGTGGTAGGTATGAGAATGGTGTGATAAAAAGATTTAATGTGATGGATGAAGGTAGTGATGAATGTGTTTGATGGGTAAGAAAACGGGATTGAAACACAAGGTTCTTAGGTTTTTTGGAATGGATTTAAGTATGATCTTTGGGATTTATGTGTTTCCTTGGAGACAAAGCTTTGATTGATCCAAATTAGGGAATGAGATTATATGGTGGTTGGAAAGAAAATTTCCATCTATCAAAAAAGAAAAAAGAAATTAGAAATAGATAAAAATAATAAAAGAAAATAAAATAGGCAAAAGATTAAATCCTGCTCCTAAGGTAAATGGAAACTAATCCTAGATAAAATAATCTAACCCTAAGATAGATAAAATAGATAGAAGATAGATAAAGCTAACCTAAAATAAAATAAAATTGTTGTTGCAGGAGGATGGTCAAGTATGAAATAAATATAGAATAAAGATCAGACTGACTTCCCTGTCTCAGCAAATAAATACAAGACTTCCTCCCGTTGTAGTAAGAGAATAGTCAGGATCGAATCCACGAGGAAGCACGTCAGCAGTTCTCAGGTAGCAACAGATCTCACAGACAAGCAGCAGAAAGACAGAAACAAAAGCAGAAAAACAAAAGCAAAGAACAAAGCAAAACAGAAAAGACAAAGCAAAACAGCAAGTAAAAGCAAAGCAAAGGGCTCGTCGATCTCGACCAACAGCTACTCGAGATCGACAACAGTAAATCGACAGAAACTGAAAATTCGATGACAACAGAGAAAACTTCAACTCGACCTAGACAAGTCCTACTCGAGATCGACCACAGCTACTCGATCTCGACAAAGCTCTCCTCTATGTCGACTGGAAACAGAAACTTTAAATTGCAAATTCTCGAACACAGAACTCAGAAATTCAACGAAATAAATCAATATAATAAAAGACTTCCAAGGCCAGGGTATCAACACCACAACGATAACCATGCAAAGTAACACATAAAGGCATAAAAGATCATGCTTTCCATCAAAATAACTTTCGTTATCAACAAATAGGCATATAGAGGCTTTCGCATAAACCCTAATTGTTACTAACCATTTTCACATAATTAATCCAAGTTGCATTAAGATCATTTTCGCTTCAATAATACAAACAAGGATCACCTTCAACTCTCGCAAAAGAATCATGCTCATAGGGATAGAAGACGAATTGCATAACAAAATCTAACCTTTACCGCATCGCCTCACATGGCCACCGTCGGGCTCACCCCAGCCCCAGAAGTGGGTGGACTACTCACGCCTCATCGCCAAAAAAGACATTAAATAACAAAAGGAACTAACTTGCATTAAATTAAATAAAGAAAGCTTACAACCGACAAGACAAATCCGCTTTCACCTCTCCACCTTGCTTGCTACAAACTCTCTCTCTCTATCCTACTTACTTGAATTGATTGTGAATTGGAATTCGGAATGAATGAAAAACCAGCCCCTAGGGCCTTATTTATAGTGATCAAACCTCGCTAATCAAGGAAATAATCATCTATCTCTATATCTAAATCTATATCTAATTTGCTAAAAGATAAATAAAATGCTTTAAGGAAATAAATCAACAAGGAAAAGATAATTCTAAAGTGGGTAAGTCTTCATGTCTTGATAGATCTTGCTTCCTTGGATAGAATTGGTCAACTTTGGATAGAATCTTCCTCCTTCGGCCCCAAGGAATCCCAACTCTACTCGGACAGCTCTTCGTCGACGCGTTTCTGGGATCTAGTCTACTCGACATCGACAAGGGCTCGTCGACCTCGACAAGGATTGTTCGTCGACTGGACTTCTCGACTAGATCTGCTCGACAGGCTCGGATCTGGGTTCCTGGCGCTCATCGACCTCGAGTAGCCCTAGTCGACCTCGAGTAGGATTGATCCCCGACTAGGTCTTTCTCGGGTAGGTGTGCTCGACAAGCCTGGATCTGGACTCTGGCTCATCGATCTCGACAAGGGTTCGTCGAGATCGAGTAGGGTGTGGCCTTCTCTGGTCGAGAAGCTTCTCCTCGGCACGGGCTCGGACTGGCGTTGTGGGGCTTGTCGATCTCGACAAGGTTTCGTCGAGGTCGAGTAGAGCTGTGCTCGGCTTCTCGTCCAGTTCTCTCCTCGACTCCGGATGTGGCACTGGGATTCGTCGATCTCGACTAGGGTCTTGTCGAGATCGAGTTGGGTCCGGAAGTCGGGTTGGTCTGGTTCTCGACGTTGCTTCTGGTCGACAAGGCTGTGCTCGGACATGCTCGTCGAGATCGAGTAAGGTCTACTCGAGATCGAGTAGCTTGGGTTCTCAGCTCGATTCGACTGGTTCCGCTGCTTCTTTGACCTTGGACTTTTGTAGTGGATTTCCGAGCTTTTCCGACCTTCCTTAGAATTGCTGTAAAATGCCTCGAAATCTGCGATTTAAACAGAAAATGGTGTAGATTCCATAATTTGGCAAATAAACATAAACTACATAGGTTCTGTACTATCTTAGCCCAAATGTATGAAATGTATGCAATGTATGCAGAAATCAATATAAAAGTTACTGTAAAACATGGCAGATTCAGCTCACAACAAACACCCCATACTTAAGCTTGCTTGTCCTCAAGCAATACTTTTATTTGTCATTCAGGGGAAGAAACCAAAACTCTCAACATATTAGATTCATTCTTATATAACCCTGCAATCAATTACCATCCTCGAAAAGGTACTTATGTCACAGATCCATGCATGTGCAATTATACAAAAGTAACATCTACTCACAAAAGGAGGGTTATGCACAAATAATTTTTATGTGACAAAGCAACAATAATCAAGAGGACTTTAATTTAAGCTCAATAAGGAGTAGATTGGTAGAAGGCTAAAGGTGGGCAATTTTGGCAATGTGGTGCTTTTGATCCGGGGAAATGGAGTATTTCCAAACTTTCATACCACATTCTTTCTCATATGATTCTTCACCTTTCATAATGCTTTTCTCAATAATGATGCTTTTACCTCTCTGACCTCAGCACTGCCTTCTCGCGAGTCGCAAACATGGGTGTCATGAATGGCCCCGGATACTTAGTGCTTTGGACTCCTCACAATGTGTCCCATCTCGCCAAACTATTATCTCAGCGAGCAGGGTCGATCTTTGATCGGATTTTCTTTCACTCATTAAATTTTCCATATATTTCAAATAATTCCGCCAAACTCCAATAATGATAAACACAACAACCATATAACAATCTCCATAATGTAACATCATTCTCAACATAATCCCCGGATAAGGTAAAGAATGGAAATATTTAGATCATGTGGAGCAATATGAAATAAGGCATTTTATGGCTTTTGTGTAATGCATAAGCATAGGTAAGGCTAGGATTATAAACATATGAGCATTATATGGAAATATAAAGTCCTCCATCATCTTATCATGCAACATGTCAAAAGCAACTTCAAATTTTATCTCCTTTCATGGTTTTCAATAAAATAATGCACTTCATTGTGACTTCCCTTTACTAGGCAATTTCATGCTATATCTCTAATGAATCTAATTTTGCATCGTCGAGTTCAATATTAAACTTCCATGACATTATTTCAAAATTTTCAATGGGGGTCATTTTTCTCAAATTTTGGAAAACATGCATATAAGCACATAAATCAATAATGCATTCCAAAATAGCCATGTAGCAATTCTAAGCAATAATGCACAAGTAATGTCAAATAAATCAAATATGCACAAAGTAAGCCCTTCCCCCACCCCATACTTAAACATTACAGTGTCCTCACTGTATAAAAACAAGGGTAAAGAAAGAAACTTACTAGACAGATGTGCAGGCCTCAAATTATCGAATGGAGCACCTCCTGGCCGAGTTTGAATATAGCTTGGTTCTATCCATGGACCTGAAAAATGTAGAAGACATATACCCACAATAGAAAAACTAAAAGTGTTCAAAACCAAAAACAAAACAACAAAGTCTCAAAAAGTCTTAAAAAGTCTATGTACATGCTCTAGATTTTATAGTCGCTAGGCCGACTTTCCATTTATGCTCAAGGTGGCATCTGCAGGGCCCATGTAGCTTGGCCCTTAAATAGGACTCCATTCTTGTCCATCAGCTGTAATCCTCCAGAATGGATCTTGTTCACCACGAAAGGTCCCATCGGCTTCTTGTTGAATTTATTAGGGAACCAATGATCCTTTGATTTAGAGACATAGAGCTTGTCTCCAACTTCATATTCTTTGGGCTCATCATTGGAAATCCTGCATAATCGCACATACCAAGGCAAACCTCTCCCATGTATAGATAGATCTTTAATGGAAATAGGAGAAGAAAGATCCATACCTTGGCTTACCTTCGCAGAGACGGAATCGGGGACCACTGTGTTTGGTCGATCTCGATGAGACTGCAGGTTCTGGTGGTCGGCTCGAAGATGCAGAAGTCGATGAAGAAGATGGCTTGTCGATCTCGACAAGGCTGGTCGACCTCGAGTAGGCTTCTGCTCCTGGTGTCTGCAGCGTCGAGGAGGAAGGATCTGGTGGAGTCGAGTGGTGGTCGACCTCGACAAGGGTGGTCGAGATCGACGAGGCTGGTCCTGGCTCTGGTGGTCTCAACGTCGAGGAAGCAGGAGTCGAGTCAGCAGAGGGCTTGTCGATCTCGACAAGGGTGGTCGATGTCGACGAAGATCCTGGCTCTGGTGTCGTCAGCGTCGAGGAAAGCTGAGTCGACGTAGGGCTCTGGTGGTCGATCTCGACGAGCCTACTCGAGATCGAGTAGGGTTCTGCTTCCGTCTGGCTGCTCGACGAGGCTGGTACTGGTGGAGACTCCTTAGTCTGGTCGAGATCGACTAGGGTCTGGTCGATCTTGACCCCATACTTAGCTCCTGTCAAGGCATCCGAAAAATAATTAATCCACAACGACTTACCTTGGTCTGTGTCGATTGGATTCTCTGTGTTCTCCTTGAGGATTGCCATGATCTCCTCCACCTGGGCCTCCATGTCCCTCTTTTCCAGCTCCTCAGGGGTCATATTCCTGACCTTGGGTTCCCCGCAGGTGATGTAGCCAGCTGAGATAGATTTGACCTCTTCCATTGGACCTGTATGCCTTTCAGTTTTATTAAAGGAATACTCAATTACCTCATCGCTGATGTTGAAGGTGAGCACTCCTTTCCTTACGCTTATGTTGGCATCCACCGTTGCCAAGAATGGTCTTCCAAATATAATTGGACAAGCAGGATCTTCTTGCATATCAACAACTAAGAAATCAGCAGGGACAAAGAATTTACCTACTTGTACTGGCACATTGTCCACCATGCCTGTTGGAATGACCACCGTGTTGTTGGCCATGTAAAGTCTAGCATCCACAGGCTCTAGGGCACCTATCTTAATCTTGGACCAAATTGTTAAAGGCATTATACTCACACTAGCTCCAAGATCACATAAGGCATTAATTTTATATGGACCAAACCCAATTGTTATAGCAAACTTACCTGGATCCGGCCTCTTCTCCAATATGTCCAGATGGCTGCACTCCTTTGTAATTTCAACCATCGACCGCTTTTTGCTCAGAATCTCCTTCAGGAACTTGACATAGGATGGCATTTCATTGAGAGCTTCTGTGAAGGGGATGGTGACATTGAGCTTCTGAAGCATCTTAATGAAGCGCTGAAACTTCTTTTCTGCTGGGTCCTTTGGAGCTTTTGTGGGGAAAGGCAACTTCTTTTTATGATTCGGAGCCAGAACAGATGTCGGAGGTGCTGCAGGCTGCTCTATGTCGACCAGGGGCTCCTCGACATCGACTACAGTCTTGTCGATCTCGACTAGATTTGGTGCTGTCGAGTTGCTGTGTGGTGCAGACGAGGACTCTGGAAGTTTCTCCTCGACATCGAGTAGGCTCTCCTCGAGATCGACTAGGCCCTGGTCGATGTCGACTTGCTGTTCCTCGTTGTGCTGCTTTCCGACCTCTGGCTCTTGTAATTGATGGCCGCTTCTGAGTTTTACAGCAGCGATGTGTCCAGTCTTTCCCTTAGGATTTGGTTCTGAAGATCCAGGGAGGGCACCCGACTGTCTGGGGATTCCTGCTGCTAGCTGACCAATCTGTGTATCAACTGATTTCCGCCAGATATCAATTTCCCCAAGCCTAGAGTTGACACCTTGCATCTGAGTATAGACGGAGTTGAAGGACTGCCTAGTTTCTGAGTGGTTCCACCGTATTTCCTCCAGGACTGTCTGTATATCATCCTTTTTCTGGTCTCTTTCCGGATGTCCTGGAGCTCTGTAGGGCGGGGGGTTCCTAGGGACACCTTGGTTCCATTGTGGTTGCTGAAACCTTTGGTCCCCCATGTAGCGATTGGGACCCCCTGCGTAAGCTACCTCCTCTTGGTGCTCTGCCATCCTGACTTGCTCTGTGTGTGGGCACTCAGGAGTGGTGTGCCTTTGCGATCCGCATTCAATACAAGCCTGGTTGACAGAGAGATACTTTACTTGTTTGAGGAGCTTCTTATTCTGGTCTCTGTAGTACTGCTCCCTAACATCAGGATCAATCTCCTTAGGAGGCTCATAGAGGGGCATGGATGGTGCTGGCCTGGCGTATGGGTTCTCTTCATAGGTTGCAGTAGACCCATACTTGTTGTCATAAGTGGTGAGTTTCTCTAGCACACCCCATGCGTCACTTGGCGGCATTGTCAGATACTCATAGCGAGTATAATGGTTGATTCTGTCCTTAGTGACTTGATCAAGAGAGTTGAAGAAGATCTCCTGAATGACGTAGGGTGGCTGTCCTTGAGTAGGGCAAGAACGCAGGGCTCAACACCCTGTGACACAGACGGAGGGTAGGATGTGTAATCAAGTAATCGTGATAGTCCTTAGGCCCTTCAAAACGTCCTGAAACTGTAGCCTAAGTCTCAGCAGGGGTGGTCAATGACATGTTGCGACACCAAGTAGTAGACCGAGGTAAATACATTCCCAAAGTAAGGGACACAAATTTCTTATAAATCGAGCATTCGGTACCTAATAATATGAAATGGATGTCCCTCTCAAAACGCACATCAAGAGTCGAAAGAAACTCATAGTCCAAAACAGGATAAGTCGGCGCGCCCTTCGAAACAAAGTTGGTTAAACCTCCCTTTTCTAGTAACAAAGATACAGGACCAAGAAGGCCAAGCCTTTGCAACGTTTCTAGATGAAAGAATCGAGTTGGTTGATAACTCACATTCCTTAGCTGAAACCAACGCTCCTTCTCACCTCCGGACAAATACCCAAAGGCCTCCATATTGGAAGCACAAGACATAATTCACGGAATCAAAGAAGAACAAAGAAGAATACCACAAAATGACCAAAAACACCCTCTCTAGAGGTGGCGGCGGGAGCCGTGTATAGGGCGGCGGGTGCCGATCTACACAGAACACGAATCCGAGCATAAACATTGAGGAATCAACGTCCACAACTCCTCTAAACTCAAAATTGACGGTCATACTTGGTTTCAAAGGCTTTCTTTGGTGGTAGGTATGAGAATGGTGTGATAAAAAGATTTAATGTGATGGATGAAGGTAGTGATGAATGTGTTTGATGGGTAAGAAAACGGGATTGAAACACAAGGTTCTTAGGTTTTTTGGAATGGATTTAAGTATGATCTTTGGGATTTATGTGTTTCCTTGGAGACAAAGCTTTGATTGATCCAAATTAGGGAATGAGATTATATGGTGGTTGGAAAGAAAATTTCCATCTATCAAAAAAGAAAAAAGAAATTAGAAATAGATAAAAATAATAAAAGAAAATAAAATAGGCAAAAGATTAAATCCTGCTCCTAAGGTAAATGGAAACTAATCCTAGATAAAATAATCTAACCCTAAGATAGATAAAATAGATAGAAGATAGATAAAGCTAACCTAAAATAAAATAAAATTGTTGTTGCAGGAGGATGGTCAAGTATGAAATAAATATAGAATAAAGATCAGACTGACTTCCCTGTCTCAGCAAATAAATACAAGACTTCCTCCCGTTGTAGTAAGAGAATAGTCAGGATCGAATCCACGAGGAAGCACGTCAGCAGTTCTCAGGTAGCAACAGATCTCACAGACAAGCAGCAGAAAGACAGAAACAAAAGCAGAAAAACAAAAGCAAAGAACAAAGCAAAACAGAAAAGACAAAGCAAAACAGCAAGTAAAAGCAAAGCAAAGGGCTCGTCGATCTCGACCAACAGCTACTCGAGATCGACAACAGTAAATCGACAGAAACTGAAAATTCGATGACAACAGAGAAAACTTCAACTCGACCTAGACAAGTCCTACTCGAGATCGACCACAGCTACTCGATCTCGACAAAGCTCTCCTCTATGTCGACTGGAAACAGAAACTTTAAATTGCAAATTCTCGAACACAGAACTCAGAAATTCAACGAAATAAATCAATATAATAAAAGACTTCCAAGGCCAGGGTATCAACACCACAACGATAACCATGCAAAGTAACACATAAAGGCATAAAAGATCATGCTTTCCATCAAAATAACTTTCGTTATCAACAAATAAGCATATAGAGGCTTTCGCATAAACCCTAATTGTTACTAACCATTTTCACATAATTAATCCAAGTTGCATTAAGATCACTTTCGCTTCAATAATACAAACAAGGATCACCTTCAACTCTCGCAAAAGAATCATGCTCATAGGGATAGAAGACGAATTGCATAACAAAATCTGACCTTTACCGCATCGCCTCACATGGCCACCGTCGGGCTCACCCCAGCCCCAGAAGTGGGTGGACTACTCACGCCTCATCGCCAAGAAAGACATTAAATAACAAAAGGAACTAACTTGCATTAAATTAAATAAAGAAAGCTTACAACCGACAAGACAAATCCGTTTTCACCTCTCCACCTTGCTTGCTACAAACTCTCTCTCTCTATCCTACTTACTTGAATTGATTGTGAATTGGAATTCGGAATGAATGAAAAACCAGCCCCTAGGGCCTTATTTATAGTGATCAAACCTCGCTAATCAAGGAAATAATCATCTATCTCTATATCTAAATCTATATCTAATTTGCTAAAAGATAAATAAAATGCTTTAAGGAAATAAATCAACAAGGAAAAGATAATTCTAAAGTGGGTAAGTCTTCATGTCTTGATAGATCTTGCTTCCTTGGATAGAATTGGTCAACTTTGGATAGAATCTTCCTCCTTCGGCCCCAAGGAATCCCAACTCTACTCGGACAGCTCTTCGTCGACGCGTTTCTGGGATCCAGTCTACTCGACATCGACAAGGGCTCGTCGACCTCGACAAGGATTGTTCATCGACTGGACTTCTCGGCTAGATCTGCTCGACAGGCTCGGATCTGGGTTCCTGGCGCTCGTCGACCTCGAGTAGCCCTAGTCGACCTCGAGTAGGATTGATCCCCGACTAGGTCTTTCTCGGGTAGGTGTGCTCGACAAGCCTGGATCTGGACTCTGGCTCGTCGATCTCGACAAGGGTTCATCGAGATCGAGTAAGGTGTGGCCTTCTCTGGTCGAGCAGCTTCTCCTCGGCACGGACTAGGACTGGCGTTGTGGGGCTTGTCGATCTCGACAAGGTTTCGTCGAGGTCGAGTAGAGCTGTGCTCGGCTTCTCGTCCAGTTCTCTCCTCGACTCCGGGTGTGGCACTGGGATTCGTCGATCTCGACTAGGGTCTTGTCGAGATCGAGTTGGGTCCGGAAGTCGGGTTGGTCTGGTTCTCGACGTTGCTCCTGGTCGACAAGGCTGTGCTCGGACATGCTCGTCGAGATCGAGTAAGGTCTACTCGAGATCGAGTAGCTTGGGTTCTCAGCTTGATTCGACTGGTTCCGCTGCTTCTTTGACCTTGGACTTTTGTAGTGGATTTCCGAGCTTTTCCGACCTTCCTTAGAATTGCTGTAAAATGCCTCAAAATCTGCGATTTAAACAGAAACTGGTGTAGATTCCATAATTTGGCAAATAAACATAAACTACATAGGTTCTGTACTATCTTAGCCCAAATGTATGAAATGTATGTAATGTATGCAGAAATCGATATAAAAGTTACTGTAAAACATGGCAGATTCAGCTCACAACAAAAATCTAATCCTAAACATAGATAAAATAAAATCTACACCTAAAAATACAAAGATAGAAATAAATCTAACCTAATGAAGATAGAAAATCAAATCTAACCTAAAATAACCGGAAATCAAATAAAAACCTCAACATTATTAGGAATCAATTTCTCATAGGGAAGAACAATAGAATCATGTGAATTAGATACATTCTCATGTGACTTAAACAAATTATCAATTTTTCTTTAAATGTCATCTTTCCCTAAATCAACTTTCTCTTTGTTAGAAGACTCAATATGCAATGATTCATTCTCAATAAAAGCATCCAATAAACTATTTGATTCATTCTTGTGATCGCTATCATTAGAGAATATCCACAGAATCATAAGGAGAAAGTGTAATAGGCTCAAATATAGAAAACTCAATCTTTCTACCATCAAACTTCATGGTTAGGGAACCTTCAAAGCAATCAATCTTAGTCTTAGCTGTTTGTAAGAATGGTCTTCCCAAGATAATTGGGGTTTCAGGCGTACCATGTTCCATATCCAATATAATGAAATCAGCTGGAAATATCAAATCATTTACCTTAACCAGAACATCCTCAACAACTTCTCTAGGCTTAATACTAGAACGATCAGCGAGTTGTATAGTAACACCAGTTTCAGACAAAGCATTGAGACCCAAAAACATGTACAAATTATATGACATCACATTGATTGAAGCACCTAGGTCTAGCATAGCTTTTATGAAGCTAGCATTACCTATTGCACATGGGATAGTAAACATACATGGATCTTCGCACTTTTTAGGCAATCTTTTCTGTAGCAAAGCATAAACATTTTCATTCAAACTTACCTTTTCCTTTATTCGCATCCTTTGCTTGCGTTTCAGCGTGCATAGCTCTTTTAAAAACTTCACATAGTGAAGCACAATTTTAATCAAATTGATGAGTGGAATATTTACCTCACAATGAGCAAAGATGTCGTAAGGGATTTGTTCATCTTCCCACGATCGGGTGTTAAGGCATGAGGAAAGGGTGGTGCAGGTCTTGAAACCTCAAAAGACCACTCCTTGGATGATTTCCTTGGGGACTGCACAACGTCACCATTCAGATCGGGTACAGGAGAGGCTGGTGGGTGCCAGTCTGAGGGGCGGCGAGCGCCGTCATCAATAGTACGTGAATCCGAGCTTTTGTTGTCTTCCTCGCCCAAATCAATCACTTCCTTAGGCCTCTCTTCAATGTTCCTAGTGGGCACATTCACTTATTTTCCTCCTCTAAGGATCATGGCACTCACATTTTCCTTTGGATTAACTACCACTTGTGATGGCAACTTCCCTAAATCTTTCACTTTCAATTCTCCAATCTCCTTAGCCATTTGACTCAACAATTTCTCTCGAATACTCATCTCATCCAACAATAAGCTCAATGTATCATCTCTATTGTCTTGTTGAGTGTTTCTTTGACGATTCTCAAATTGTCATTTTCCTTGATAAGGAACTTGTTGCTGCTGACCCCTGCCGTTGAATCTACTTTGATAATTCGAATTGTAGCCCTGGTTGTAACCATTGTTACCAAAGTTGCGGCGAGGTCCAAAATCCATAGAACTCAAATCAACGACATCCTCTTGAATCAAATGACACTGATCATTCGGATGAGTTTGATCTCCACAAACATCTCAAGGTCTAGACTGTTGAGGTTGATTCATTTGCATAACCATCTTGTTTCCTATCTCAATAAGCGTATCTAAGTCATCCTTGTGATCATCTCTAGAATTATCCAACTTATGCACTCCTCTAACTCCTTGGTGTCTCCCATATTGTTGCGATGCATTAGTCAACCCTTCCAAAATCTGCATTGCTTTCTGAGGTGTCTTATCCAAAATCTCTCCTCCACTAGTCGCGTTGATGAAACTCTTATCGGTGTCAAGTGAGCCCTCGTAAAGATATAACACTAGATCATCCTCGGGTGATGCATATCAAGATGGCCTTCTGTGGGTCAAACAAGATCTTAATCCTGACGACGACTCAAGGACGGGTCGAATGCAATAGGGGAGGATAATGATATCCTCCTCAAGAGGAAGAAGAAGGCGCCACCATAGGTTGAAGAAAAGATATTTTAATTATTTTATTATTATTATTATTAGTTTTTAGTTCTTTCCATATTTAGTAACTCCTATGTTAGTTGGAGCTATTTATGGAATATCTTATTTTAGTAGTACTTAGTTAGGTGAATAAAAGTGGAAAAGGGAAGTCTATCTCTTTAGATATTTTCCTTGGACATTAAGTAGGAGTCTTAGGAGATATTTATCTAGAAGTTTATTTATCATTATTTTATCTAGCCAACATTCTATCCTTCGCAAGGAAAAATTAGCATTGCTTTGTTATTTAAATACATGTTCTACATTCAATAAAAAAAATGGAATTAATATTGAAGAAACCTTTTTGGCTAAAAAGGTTATTCAATCCCCAATCCAAAGCTTTTGCATCCAAATCATTGTTCATGATGATTTATCCATAAAAAATCCAAACCCTAATCCTAAACACAAACCCAAAAACACAAAGGAAACCCTAGCTGCGAAAATCGTTGCAAAACAGAAGCACCGTCGCCGCGAAGGAGAGGAGAGTTATCTCTTTTTCGCTCGCAACCGCCCAGGCGGCGGCTGCTGCCAGCCCTGTTGCAGTCGCTGCACGACCAGCGGCCAAGCGCTGCATCACCCGTTGCATCCCCCGTTGCACGTCCGTCGTCGCCGTTGCGTTCATCGTTGTTTGTCTTTGTTTGGTGTTGTTGCTTTTGTTTTCTGCGCAATAGTTCGAAGCCTTTATTGCAATACTTGTTCAATATCAATAGAAGTTAAAGAATAGTTGCAAGATCGGGACAAAATCAAGTCGCTGTTCTTGATTCCGAGCTGGTACGGAACGAACGTCGTTGACACTTTTGCTCTTTTCCAAATAGTAATAAAACTTCAAACTTGAACACACAACCAATAGATTAGGCAACCTATAACTTGATAAACCAAATAACTACTAGTATCTCGATGAAGTCCGGTGTCGAACCCACATGGAGAAGCAATTTCCTATTCAATGACTCTAGACAAGACTCTTTAAAATAAAGCAATGATCTTTTGAACAAATAGCAAATATAAAAGTAACCAGATTGCAAATCACAAAGCAAATTGATATCAAAGTAGAACGAACATTTCACCTGTAATTCTCTGACAATGGTTGGAATTCGTGGTCCTCGGATTGATTTATCAATTATTCATATTCTTAGGTATACTTGACTAAAGTTGAGAGATCTGCATAGATTCACTCATCTTATTCAATATCACTAAAGAATAGCATTAAGAACTCAAATAATCAAGACCAATTGGCACATTGACTATATTCAATCAAGACCAATGTTCTAAAAAACGCTCGGCGGATTCTCGACGGTGAGGTACCGCTAAGCGCCAAGACGGTTCAGCGGCCTTATTGGCGGATTCTTGGCAGTCAAAACGTTTTCTTAATATTTTCTTATTTTTACCCCCTATATTAGGACTAGAATACATATGATATAATAAATATTCATTTATAAAGTGTTTACCACCACTATATTAATAAAACATAATGCCAATGAAAGTTAAGTTATTAAGTTATGACCATTTTAACGTTATTCGGCTCAAAACAAACAAAAAGTGACATAAACATATATGTTAAAAAACAAAAATCCAATCCATATCATCTAAGCTTCTATCTCTTCATTTCCATATTGGTGGGCATCAATCTCCTTGTCGGACTCAAAGTCAAATTCTTCATCATCAATTGCCTCATCCTCTGAGCCATCGGAGATAAAATCGTCCTCGTCGGGCTCCCTCACATCATCATGTGCTCTAGAACCAAGCGTGAGCTCATCTTCTTCGCCATCTTTTCCATCAACTATCAATGATTGTGCATGGATATAGCCTCATTTGCTAGAAGCACATCTACTTTCTCCTTTCGACTCTTCATTTTCTTGTTCAACAATCTTGCATTGAATTGCACTCATCATTTTCTTGATTCGGGTAACTCCACCACTAAACGATTTCTCACATTTCAAACATTCCCACTCATCTTGATTCGATGCATCAACTAACATTCTATACTCCCATCCAATATCACCACTAGATCGCTTTAATTTCGAAGCACCAATCATAGATTCAACGTTAGAAGCCATTGGTAAAATACTTTAACGGAATCTACATAAATAAACAACATAAAACAAGACAAATAAACAACACCATTTATAAATAATAACACAACATCAAACAAAAAAAAATTAGCCAAAGCAAATCACAAATTCACAATTACTAATCAACTCACACTTACAGTGATCACATATTTACATTCACAAACAAAGCTTACTGAGTTACTGTCCTTAGTGATCAATATTGAAATAAAAATATACACAAGTTCGAAATTAAAGACTTTACTGATCAATATATTGAAAATCAAAATCAAAATTCACAAGTTCAGCAACCCTGTTGTTCATTAAAAAAACCAGAATCATGAGGGATGTTCGCCTGTTCATTCAAAATCGGCCTATTTGTTGATTTCGTTCAAAATCACAAGTTCAACAGTTCAGATTTCAGCCTGTTCAATTGCAATTGGAAGTCTGCAATTCAGTAGTTGCAAACTTGCGACTTTGCGAGAGCGTTCAGATACTAGAGAGAGGATGCGATCGAGAGAGAGAGAGAGACATACCGTGAAGGCGTGAAGCCAGTCGAGCACCACAAGAGTCACCATCGGCACCAGTCGAGATCCACCAGTCCACCAGCACCAGAGAAGTAGAGCACGAGCAGAGACGTAGAGGCGAGAGACTCAAAGATGCCAAACAACGAAGAAGTCAAAGGGACGATCGTCAAAACGAATTGAGCCACAAGAACGAAATAGACACTTTCTCCCTTTGCCAAGTAGTAATAAAAATCCAAACTTAAACATACAACCAATAGATTAGGCAACCAATCACTTGATAAACCAAATAACTACTAGTATAGCGATGAAGTCCGGTGTCGAACCCACAGGGACAATTGATTTCCTATTCAATGACTCTAGAGAAGACTCTTTAAAACAAAGAAATGATCTTTTGAACAAATAGAAAATATAAAAGTAACCAGATTGCAAATCACAAAGCAAATTGATATCAAAGTAGAAAGAACATTTCACCTGTAATTCTTTGACAATGGTTGGAATTCATGGTCCTCGGATTGATTTATCAATTATTCATATTCTTAGGTCTACTTGATTAAAGTTGAGAGATCCCCATAGATTCACTCATCTTATTCAATATCACTAAAGAATAGCATTAAGAAGTCGAGTAATCAAGACCAATTGGCACATTGACTCTATTTAATCAAGACAAATAGGCGGATACCGAACTCAATCTTAATCAAATATCCTCAACATAGATCAACTGAAACCATCCACTACAAAGACAAAGAGACATCATTATCATCAATACCTTTGTGTGCTATTTAGAAAACAACAACAAATTCATAGCTAGAGATGCAATTCCTAACATGTTGATCAGACATAGAAAGGAACACAAATATAAATTAAGCACAAAATGATAACTAAGAACATGAATAATCAAATAACCATGTCGTCGAATCACGTGCGAAACTATGAGTTTAGCAACTCATAGGCCAATTCTCTCTCTCTCTCTCTCTCTCTAATTGAGTTTATAGTTTCTCTCTAATATCGTCTCCTTTTTCTCCTAAAGAACTGAAAAACAACTAAATAAAGTCTCCTAAGGTCGGTAAAAACCCTAGATGAATTAATAGGAACTAATATAAAATAATAGTCTTCGGATCCAAAACCGCGTATCCGGGATCTGGGCAACGGCGGGCGTCGAGCAAGGGGCGGCGGGCGCAATTCCTGTAGTGCTCGACGTTCCTCATTTTCCTTCAATGAATTCCAATGTCATGCCTCCTTTCTCCTCCTTAGCTCTTCCTCAGCCTCCATATGCTCCAAAACATGCTTCTTAAGCTCTTTCCACAATCCACCCAAGGTCGGAATGTAATTCTGCAGAATGAACACTAAAAACACATAGATTCCGAACTCGAATACTTCACAAGTAATAAACGGAACTAGACTCAAAACATAGCAAAACCAATACCGAATAGCAATAAGAAACACCTATATTGCCTATATGAAATATGCATTTTCAAATCCCCCCACACTTAACTCTTGCTTGTCCTCAAGCAACCATAAGGAAAAACATTATCAACGCATCCCACAGGAAATCTTTCACAACTTTACTCATCAAAAGCAACATCATCAATAGTGAAAATATAACCAAACATATAAACGTCATAACATGTATATATGGGATCAAGTAGCTTGCATGCTCAAAAATCAACCTTACCAAGGATAAAATGTGTATCTCTCACTCTCATGTGTTTAGCCTTTAAGCACACACTCACCTCAATTCCATATACAAACATCAACTAGAATATTGACATTTATATTACAAAATCTCCACCGGATACGTCAATGCAAAAATAAAAACATCAAGAGGACTTTCACTCAATGAAAACCTTCATAAAAGATCCCAGTCGACGGGGTTGTAATTGGGCTTGGTAGAAACATAAGAGCAATGAATTGTATTTGGTCATGTGGTGCTATAAATTCCGGGAAAACAAGATTCCAAAACTCCCAACATAACACAAACCAACTCAATAAATCAAGCTCACAAATGCACAACATCTCTCAATATCATCAAAATAATTCCAAAAACTACAAATCTCATCATATCATCATCTTACATATAGTGCAATCTCAAAACCCAACCAATGTATCTCATAACCTACATAAATCCCAATTCTTCCTCAATATGCAAACATAAAATAAATGGCTCTTATTTTTTCTTCTTTTTTTTTCTTTCTTTTTTTTCGGATTTTTTTAACTTACTTTTACCCCTAGGTAAATTTTTTCCTCCCTATTTCCAAACCTTTTATTTCTTTTTTCTTGAGCCAAAGTCCATGAAAATCAAATGCATATACATGAGGGACTAAATAAGCACATAAAATTACATCTTCTCAAAAACCATAAACCATAAAATCACATTTTAGCTTCATTCTCCTAAATCTCCAAAATAGATTTCATAACCCACTCAAAATCTCAATTCCCCCGGAATAAGGGTAAGGCTCATCATAGGCTATGAATAATAATTTTGTGGAGCTAACAATAAAAAGGCTAAAGGCTCAAATTGGCTTCAAATAAAGATATAACATAGGGTAGATATGGATAAATATGTTGCTAAAAGGTTGCCTCTATCATTTGAACTTATCAAGCATTGGACATGTATATAATCAGCCTTGAAAATAGATAACCATGGCAATACTCAATGATAAATGCATAGGAAGAGTATATCACAAAAAAAAAAGTAAAAGGAATAAAGATGTATCCCTTATAAGGCCAAAAATATCTCACTGGGACAAATTTTTGTTGAATTTCAAGCATACTCCCAAACATAGATCATACATGCTCAATTATATATGCTCAATCACAGTTCACATAAAAACCAATTTTCAAGATAAGATCAAATCATTCCAGAATTCCATGGGATTTATAAGATCATGCCAGGACAAACTCAAATTAAGATGGGTGTCCTTGACAACACAATATGCAAAACAACAAAACAAAACTCACTATTTTTTTTCATATGATTTTTTTCAATTTTATTTTTCATTTTTGACATTTTCTATAACATAAAAGAAATAACATAAAGAAATAACAAAGACTCAAAAGAAAAAATTCAAAGACAAACAGAAATTCAATCATGCACTAACCTAACTAATTCACTCTCCCCCCCCCCCCCCGGATACGGGGTTAGCCGTAGGATGGCCCGATCTTCGACAATCAAGACTCAAAGACAAGAACGGAAGAAAGAACTAAACAAGACTCAATAAAGGAAGCAAGATTCGACCAACAACAGTTCAAGATCGACCAAGATTATGCAAGACTCGACAAAGATTCCAAGACCAAAGCTTTACTTGAAATCGACAAAAGCAAGAAATCAAGAACAAGACTAAAAATATATAGAAATACTCGAAATTGATATAAAGACACGACCGATAAGGACTGAGTCGATCTATATAGAACAAGATAAAGACCCCAGGCCTCATCAGAGGGTATGAACCAATACCAATGACTATATAACCCGCCTCTACAACCCTACACAACCAAGCGGACAACTTGGAGGCACAATGAGGGGGCTTGTGGATACCAGGATCACCAAGTCTTGGGAGTTGATGAACACAAAGCAAACCAAGCTGAGACATAAACCAATTTGCAATCGATGAGCTCCGCTTCTAATCGATCAACTTGCAATCAATGTGTTTCACACAATTATGAGAAGTTTCTATTCATTAAAATCCGAGTTGTGTACATAGGGGAATCAGCAATATATAGGCCTTAAGGGCTGTGTTGGCCGATTCTAGATAGAATAAGATAAATCTAATAACTTAAAGTAATTAATAAAATAACCTCTAAGTTTTCTAAAATAACTTAAGTAAAGAAAGTTGCTAAAATAGGAAATAAACATAGGTTCCCACACTTAGACAAATTCGGCATAGCTATGACTAAGGTGGTTCGATTGGTTCTTGAATCCCTATGCACATATAGGTCTTCAATGTAGGCTCGGGGAGTTGAACCTTGCTCGAGAACAATGCGTGACTCACAAACATGAATGAGTCTCTCTGAAGCTTCTTAGCTAGAGCTCGAGTCATAGGTCCTTCTCCTAAGATGATTGGCGTGTCTGGAGTTGTAGAAGATGGTCCATCATCACTCCCCCTACACTTACATGTTGTATTTTCCTCAATGCATAGAAACACAAAAAGGAACAATGAAAATATAAAAATAAAGGGTTTGAAATAAGCAAATGACTGACCAGTTACTGTGAAGGCGGTGTCTTGGTTCCAGACCGCTTATTGATGTCCTAAAGGGAAATTAACACGGCGTTCTGAAGACTAGAGAGCTTATTTGCAAGTTTGGCGAGCTTATCAGCAGTGTTCGCTTCAAAATCAGCAAATCGACGCTCGATATCAACCAAAGTAGCATATGTAGGCTCGATGTTTGGGGGTAAAATTTCGTGTTTAATTAAAAGATATCGTATAAGTTCATGAAATCATTTTTGTGAAGGCTCTCATGTGATACTCTATATATTAAACACGAACAAAAGTTGATGGACAATGATTACAAGCAAATAAAGAGTGCGCAAAATGTGTTACATATCAAATACACCATTTTAATGCACTACAAGCTCATAAGCTAAAGTATACAAATTTAATACGATGCCTGAGCATACAAAAATAATAATAATATTTAAGCAGCTGAGAGCATGAGTCCCGTCAACTTGGTGGAGAGTTTCTCGAAATCCAATGCTAGCTCAAGTTGTTCGTTCAATCTGCAAAAATAAAGCCGAGGTTGAATTAGTGGGTCTAGAGGAAAAGTCCACACAAACAACAAGGAGATTGGGTTGTTTAATTGAAGGGTGAGTCCAAGACAATTCATAAAAGAAAGCCCATCCCAAATGTATAGCTGCCAGATTTTTATGAGAGCTAAAACCCAAAAGAAAGAAAAAAAATAAAATGAAGTGAATAAAATAAAATAAAAAGAAAGTAATGAAATCAGCTCCCAAAAGGCCGAAAAGGGCTGTAAATATAGCCAAAAAGAGACAAGATCTCAATTAAAAGAAACGGCTGAAGTTCAACAGGAAAGCAAATGCATACATATGAATATATGCTTTCCAAACCAAAGGGAAAGAAAAGATATTAACTATATCAAAAAGGAAAAAGAAAAAAATGTGTATCTTCTCTTCCTTTCTTTTCCCCTATAAAAGAAGACCTAGGCCCTTTGAAAGGGGGGAGGCTGACTTCATACGTCTGCATAAAAAAAAAGAACAAACACAGCAAACAGACGGCAGAAGAAAAGCTGCAGAGAAAAAAAAAAGCAAGCACACACAAACAAAGCAGAAGAGAAAGCAACAAGGTAGCCCTCAACATTGATTCCTATAGACTCTCGGAACCCCGCCCTTGCAAAGTCACTGACTTTCGCTTGCGGCCTGGGTTTCGGGATCAGCAAACAACTCTAAAAGAGGGCAAAACGCTGCCCAATTCTTCTAAACATGCCAACAAGTTCACACAAATGGCAAACAAATCTCAAGCAAACAAAAGGAGACAAATTCAACGCAGCAAATCGAGTCAGTTCAATTGCACACAAGGCGAAATCATCAAATCAAAATCGATTCACGAAACCCCGCCCTTGCAAAGTCACTGGCTTTCGCTTGCGGCCTGGGTTTCGGAATCAGCAAATCGCCTTAAAAGAGGGCAATACGCTGCTGGAATTTCTACAGAGGACTTAATAGCAAACTCAATACGAAAGTCCTAAACCGCCAATGGCACAAAGATTGACTTAAGCTATTTACTTACGTTGGCATCACAAACATATTCTGTTTGCTACAAAATTGCAGTCATCACAGGAGGTGAAAAAAAAACCTGTGCAAATCCAAATAAACTAAGTTCCAGCAACATGTGCCACCTTTCTCTTTGGTCGTATCAAACAAAGGGCAAAATTCTGCGAAAGGCTATTTCAAAAGCTGCTCAATTTTCCTAAACAGACCAATCAGTGTACACAGTGGTCTCAAACCAGTAGGAAAAAAAATATATTCCATTGCAGTCAGACATTGGGAAATATTATAACCACAAGCAAAGAAAGAGAACAGATTCCCGGGACAGACCAAATCGGTTTGATTACACAAGCAAACTAAGTTCCTGTAAAGAAAAGAAATCAAGCAGGATGTGTTTCCTTTGTTAGGATTTGATATATATGCTGGTATACATATTTCATATGGTTTATACTCTTCTTTGTGGGCTTATGTTTGGGCCTGTTTTCATTACTTCTGTATTGGACTCGCACTATATATTTCTGAACATTAGCTGTCAATTGCAAGAGAGAGAAAAAGATGATTCCTTTTGCTGTTTCTTCCCTCGTTGCTCTGTTCATCAATTCTCCATTTTTCCGTTACGAAGCATGAACACAAATTCTCAAATCTCAGTTGATTTTTCATCCCATCATGGTATCAGAGCACCGATCTGGTGATTTGATCTAGTCTTTCATACTCCCTTTGCTTTTCCGCTTTGAGATTTCTACCCTTTCTTATTTTCCTTTTTTTTTTGAGCCTTGCCTGCCATGGCGGACGAGCAACCCAAAATTGATTCAAGCGACCCCTTTTACATACACCCCAGCGATCATCCTGGGATGATTTTGGTCACACCGGCGTTCGACGGAAAAGGCTTCGGCGAGTGGAGGCGTTCAGTTCGAATCGCCCTCTCGGCGAAGAACAAGATTGGCTTTGTCAATGGAGCCATCGAGAAACCTGCCTCATCTTCTCCAAAACTCAGAAGTTGGAAAAGATGCAACGACATGGTGATATCATGGATTATCAACAGCCTTAGCCCGGAAATCCGTCGGAGCGTGATTTACAACGACACGGCGCAGGGTATTTGGCGACAACTTGACTCCAGATTCAGCAAAATCGGAGGCACACAGTTGTATGCCATACAACAGGAGCTGTCAACAACCGTTCAAGGTACGAGTTCCTTCTCAGCCTACTTTACAAAAATCAAGTCATTGTGGGACGAGCTTGATAGCATGAAAAACTTGCCTTCGTGCACTTGTGGATATGTTGGGAATTTTTCGAAATATGAAGAAAATCAGAGAATAGTGCAGCTTTTGATGGGTCTTAATGAGTCCTACACTACGGCTCGAGGCTCGATTTTGATGATGGACCCTTTACCTGATGTTGATCGTGTTTATTACTTGCTGTCGCAAGAGGAAAATCAGCGTGAAGGTAAGCCCAGTTCTGGTTTGGTAGGCACTGAGGGTGTGTCTATGCACGTTAAATCTCCACGCTCATTTAGTGGTCCTAAAGGGAATGGCTCAAGTTCTCACTCTGGAAATAGTTCTGGAACCTCACAATCTGGAAATGTGAAAGGTAACCCTGATAAAGGAGGGTATGACAGAGGAAAAGGAGAACGAAAACCACTGTTTTGCACCAACTACAGAAAAACTAACCACACCGTAGATCGGTGTTTCTTTCTAATCGGATTTCCCCCAGGTTATGCTGAAAACAAAGATAAGAAAGATAGAGGAGATCGAAAGTTTGCAGGGTCTGTTACGCAGGGCCAGAAACCAGATTTTTCGAGTGATCAGATTGCTTAGTTGGTTGCCCTCCTTCAGTCATCTGGGTCATCTCCGCGCGTGAAGGAACCTGTTGCAGATGATTTTGCCGGCTTCTCAGGTATATCCCTTTCCGATCAAGTCTTAGATGGTCGTGTATGGATTATCGATAGTGGAGCAAGTGGTCATATGTGCAGTGATTTGAGGTTATTCAAGAGCACTTATTCTTTATCTAAACCTTTTATGGTTACTCTACCTACCGGAGAAACCACCCGAATCACCACGGCTGGAACTATTGAGATTGTACAAGGATTAACATTACATAATGCATTATTTATGGCTGATTTCAAGTGCAATTTAATCTCTGTGGGCAAGGTGATCAAAGAACTCAATTGTTTCGTATTATTCACTGCCAAGGGTTGCTACTTGCAGGCTCCTTCGATGAAGAGCCCTATGAAGATTGGCGATATGGTTAAGGATCTGTTTTTGCTCGGCTTTAGCTCTCAAAACCAGCTTGCTGCTCATACTCGGTCTACTTCTAATAAGGCATTGGTTGTAGTGGATGCGGCAACTTGGCACAAGAGGCTTGGACATCTTCCTCCTCATAGACTTCAGTTTTTGCATAATGTGAATTTGACAGATGACTGTTTACTGCACTTGAAAAGCTGCTCGGTTTGTGCTAGAGCTAGACAAACACGACTCCCTTTTGCCTTGAGTTCTATAAAAACTTTTGCACCTTTTGATTTACTTCATATAGATGTTTGGGGGCCATATCGCATTCTTACCTATGATAATCACAGGTATTTTCTCACAATCGTCGATGACTTTACACGAACCACTTGGGTTCAACTAATGCCGAACAAGTCCCTCTCATTTACTGTCATGAAACGGTTCTTTGCCTATGCTGAGCGACAATTTGGGCGGAAGGTTAAGACCATTAGGTCTGACAACGCCTTAGAATTGGGAGGTAGTACCGAGTATGCTCAATTCCTTCTTGACAATGGCATCACTCATCAAAAATCGTGTGTTGCTACTCCGCAGCAGAACGGAGTAGACGAGCGGAAGCATCGACACATCTTGGAGGTTGCCCGGAGTCTTATGTTTGATTCCAAATTGCCGAAAAGGTTCTGGGGTGAAAGTGTGCTTACAGCAGTACACTTGATTAATAAATTGCCGAGTAAACTCTTGGGATCAAAATCCCCTTTTGAAATGCTTCGTCGAAGAGCTCCAACTTATGAATATTTGCGATGCTTTGGATGCTTGTGCTTTGCATCCACACTTCAGCAAGGCAGGGATAAGTTTGCTGCGAGAGCCTCACCTTGTGTATTTTTAGGATACCCGGGTGGTCAAAAGGGTTACAAATTGTTCAATTTAGAGACAAACCGAGTTTTTGTGTCTAGAGATGTTGCATTCCATGAAGACGTATTTCCTTACCACTCAACTCCAGACCTTTCTTCAGATTCTCCTCAGTATGTTCTTTCCCCTCCTTCTCAGAATTCAGGGACTGATTTTTATGAGTGTGAGTGATCTGAGCCTACGTCCTCTTCAGGCACGAATGAGCCTCTCAGACGGTCCTCTAGGCAGCATCACCCTCCATCATACTTGTCCGATTATATTTGTTCTCAGTGCACTAGTTTTGCTATCTGCTGTCACACAATCACCTCCACATTCTCATTTCCTTCTGCTGTCATACCGAGAACTGTTTTCCCAGAGCATGAGCCGCTTACTTTCCATGAAGCCTGTGAGTTTTCAGTCTGACAGTCGGCTATGCAGGAACAATTCAGAGCTTTAGATGCGAATTCAACTTGGGAAATTGTCTCTTTACCTAAGAATAAACGTGCGATAGGATGCAAGTGGGTATATAAGGTGAAGAGAAAAGCAGATGGAAGCATAGAGCGGTATAAAGCTCGCCTTGTTGTGAAAGGATTCACTCAAAAAGAAGGAGTGGATTACAACGAAACCTTTTCACCGGTTGTTAAGATGACAACCATAAGGGCTCTCGTCACAGTTGCTTTGCAGAGGGACTGGGATGTCATGCAACTTGATGTTAACAACACCTTTTTGCACGGGCATCTCGATGAAGAAGTTTACATGAAGATTCCTCCAGGCCTAGTTGTGCAAGGGTCGAACCAAGTCTGTCGGCTTCGGAAATCCCTCTATGGGCTAAAGCAAGCCTCGAGGCAATGGTATGCCCGACTTTCTTCAGCTCTGCGTCGTCAAGGATATGCTCAATCCAAAAATGACTATTCTTTGTTCTATCGAAAGGTGAGTGGTCTGGTGACTTTTGTGGCTGTATATGTAGATGATATTCTACATACCGGGAGTGATACACATGAAATGAATGCTCTAAAAACCTTCTTGGACATGGAATTTTGCATCAAGGATCTTGGTTCCCTTAGCTTCTTTCTTGGGATCGAATTCATCAAACTCAAAGATGGCTTGTTGCTCAGCCAACACCGCTTTGTCGAAGAGATTTTTCTTGATTTCCCTTGTTCAGACACTCCAGTTGTGAGTCCACTCGAGCCTCACCTTCAGTTGTCTCCCACAGAAGGAGAATTACTTGATGATCCTACTGTTTATCGGCGGTTGATTGGCAAATTGAATTTCTTGGTTCACACGCGCCCCGACCTCGCATTCACCGTTCAATTTCTCAGTCAGTTCTTGCAAACACCTCGTGTTCCTCACATGGAAGCGGCCCTCCATGTTCTCAGGTACCTTAAAGGTACTGCCTCCAAGGGATTGTTGCTTACAAAAACATCCAACTTCACTCTTCGAGCCTACTGCGACGCCGACTGGGCAAGTTGTCCCTTCTCGCGAAAATCTGTCAGTGGATACATTATCTTTCTAGGCTCCTGTTTGCTCTCATGGAAATCGAAGAAGCAGCAGAGTGTTTCGTTGTCTTCGGCTGAAGCCGAATATCGCTCAATCCGGCGTGTTTGCACTGAGTTGGCTTGGTTGACCCGCCTTCTAGCTGATTTTGATATCCCTGGGATCACTCCTGTCCCTTTGAAATGTGACAATCAAGCAGCGGTATATATTGCAAAGAACCCCGTTTTTCATGAACGGACGAAACACATAGAGCTCGATTGTCATTATGCTCGAGAAAAGTTACTCGAGGGCCTCATCACCCTTGATCATGTCCCTTCTCGAGCACAATTGGCAGACTTTCTCACCAAGAACGTTCCTGGCACTCACCTTCGCCCTCTACTGATCAAGATTGGAGTCGTCAATCCCCCGTCTCCATCTTGAGGGGGGTTGTTAGGATTTGATATATATGCTGGTATACATATTTCATATGGTTTATACTCTTGTTTGTGGGCTTATGTTTGGGCCTGTTTTCATTACTTCTGTATTGGACTTGCACTATATATTTCTGAACATTAGCTGTCAATTGCAAGAGAGAGAAAAAGATGATTCCTTTTGCTGTTTCTTCCCTCGTTGCTCTGTTCATCAATTCTCCATTTTTCCGTTACGAAGCATGAACACAAATTCTCAAATCTCAGTTGATTTTTCATCCCATCATCCTTCGACAGCTCTAAACCAAGGCCCTCTAAAATTACAAATTCCAGACAAAAGCAGACAGCAGAACAAAAAGAAAACAAAGCTCAAATATGCATTAAAGAAAAAAAAAGACAATTGGGAATTTGAAATTCGGAGCACAAATTACCTAGTTCATCGGCTTAGTTCCCCTTCCTTCCAATAGCTTGAAGTCAGACTTTTACGCTCTCTACCAATCGAGGCTCAAATTGAAAACCCTTGGCTGTTGAAGTTATTTTTGACAATTCAAATTGTTAAAACCAAATCAAAAACAAACTGAGGAGGAGAGCAAATCTGAGCGTACAACAAAGCGGGAATTAAAACTCAGGGGAGCTCTTTCTTCTTAAGAGCTTCTTTAGCCTCACCATAAACCTCCCTAAATCAAGGATACCCAAATTATATCAGCCTAATTTTGTTTTGCTAAACAAATCAAAGCATAGTAAAGGCAAATCGAAGGGAAGGAAAAAGAGCATAAACCTTACTATTGTTCAAGTTGCTGAAGCCCTTGGACTCCAGAGCTCCAGAAGCCCTTTTCGTCCTCTCTTGAGTGTCCTAAATCCAAGAGTCTCCAAATAAATAAATAAAAGTATCCCAAATTACAAACCGTCTGAGGCCCTGAGCGGATTGAATCCAGGGGCGAATCACAAAGGAAGGACAGAAAACAAACCTGTTGCACCCTCTCCTTGCGAAAGCACGTCTATGTTCAATTGCTGGACGCTTGCCCTAGGCTCTTCCTTTTCCCTTTCAAATATCTAAACTGAAAGGTCCCGAAATTACCGAAATCGCTACCCTAAAACAAATCGCAAATAAAAATCATTCAAACTCAGAAATTGAGCATACGATTAAAGGGAAGGGCGAAAGACATTCTTAATCCGAGCTTTAATCATTCAAATCGAAGGTGCTATGGCTGAAATTCGGAATTTAAAAAAAAACTAGAACATGGTCAACATACCATCGATCGGGTTCCGAATCGCGTTGCCTTGGCTCGACCCGCTCCACCCTAGCTAGACTCGTCCGGGCCTTACGAAGCTGCCTTCAGTCTTCCCTTACTCCGCCCTTGTCCGTGTCGGTTGCTCAAACGAATCGAGGATCGCTGGTGAGAGACATGGGTGGAAAATAGAAAGGCGTGGAACGAGGAGACGATGAACAGACAAAAAGAATAAATCGCGTCTGAACTGGGTTGCTTATTCCACCAAAACAAATGAAATGAATTGGGTTAATTAGAGATCAGATTGGGCTTTAAAAAAAAAAAGAAAAGGGGCTGGGTTTGATGCAAGGCCTTCGCTGTTTTTTTTTTATAAAAAAAACAGAGAAGCTCTCGGCATGTTTGAAAAAATTAGATTTAATTGCGAAACCGACCCACTAAAATATCAGAATTATAATTGGCGCAAATTAGAAATTGAGTTTAGCAAATTCGTTAAGTTAAACTCGCAAAATTTCATCACCAGTTTTATTCTAGTGAGTCAATTTCAAAATTGACTTCTAAACGAGGAAAAAGAAAACGGAGTCAAAAGTCTCAAAAATTAAATTTCCCCAAATTCAAAAGGTTCAAAAAAGAACTACGTAAAGACTTGACGCCTTATATCGGCTACGTAGGTAACCCGATATTAAATCCTAAAAATATAGCGGGTACAGTCGTCAACCTCTAAATTCACTTTTAAAAGAATAAGAGGTTAAAGTTCAACCAAATCAAATCATTAGTCCTTAAAAGAACTACGGGTGATTTGATCCCGTTCCAAACGGGTACGTAGGACACCCGACATAAAGCTCAAGCTCGTTGGGTTCAATCACCAAAACCCAAAAATTAAATCAATTCAAATACTCGGAACTACGTAAGGCTTGATTCCCTTCCAAGAGATACGTAGGCAACCCGTTAAAATTCGGGTGCAGCCCACATCACCAAAACCATTCAAGTCTTAGTGTCAATATGACTTCGAATCAAGAGGATAACCAAAAGGGGTCGAACTCAAATTCTAAAAATTAAATAAAATATGTTTTACAATTATTCGCTCATTTTTGTTCAACATATTTTTGGCACGCCCAGTGGGACCCTTTTTGCCTTTTCATCTCTTAGTTGTGTTGAAACTAATATTTGCCTATTTCTTATTTGTAGGAGAAAATGGCACCAAGAGCTATTGTTAACTTCAACAAACTACCTGCTACCTTTCTCGTGGAGGGTGGCCGCTGGTTGAAGAAGTGATCGTTTAAGGTCCAGTTCGACGTGACTAGGTAGTCGATCATCGCTGAAATCCCAACTAACAACAGCTTCGAAGCTATCACGGAGGAAATAACCGGCGGAGAATAGCTCACTCCTAGGCCTACTCGTGGGCCAATCATTCGAGTTATCAAGAGAAACGATAACTCGGCCAGGGTCTCAAAGCGAGCTATGAATGAGGCAAAGAAGGAAAACAAGCCTCACAGGAAGAGGGGACGCAAATGTGGTTCCCAACGCGGAAAGACAGGAGCGCTTCGCAAATTGGCTCGTTCCCCTGCTTTGGAACAGGCCAATGCAACATTATGGAGAGCTGCCAAGGATCTTCTCGACAGCCCAAGGAAAATCCTTTTTCAGTCTATCCCTGTCAATATGGACGATGTAGCTCAAGTTCTGGTCACCTCTTATTCCGATGGGGAGTCAGAGGGAATGTCCTCAAATGTGAAGGCTAAAAAGGCCAAGGTCCCAGAGGTTGAGGTACCAAAGCCTTCTAACCCTCAAAAGGAGACGTCGAAGGTTTCTCAGGCCCAGGAGAAAGGAAAGAGTCTGAAATCAACGTCACTTCCAAACCAAAAATGTGAACGACAGGTGACAAGGTCTATGTCTAAGACCGAGTCATATGCTAGAGTGGCAACCCAATCGTCGAACCAAGAAATGGTTCAAGAAGAAAAGCAGGGTTCCCCGCTATATGGGGATTCTACTTCTCTATTTCAAGAGGAGGATTTTCCGCTTGTTGGAAGCGAGGGTGGATCAGCCAATGACTCTGAAGAAGAAGTTGAAAGCATGCCAGTTTTAGTGACTGGGGCAACAAGCACCGAAGAGCAGCTCCAGGAACTACAAAAGAAGCTAGAGGAGAGAGACGCTCAAATTAAATTCCTCATGGACCAGCTCCAACAGCAAAGTTCGGAGAACATGCAAGAGCGAAATTCGGAGGTCAGACAAGAGACCCCTAACACAGGAGAAAGTAGTGTTTTTATCTCTCCTCAGGAAATAAAAGAATGGATCGCACAAGGGATCCGAGAATTCAAGATTTCTCAGAGTTCGCCTGTGATTGGCTATAGAAAGCCTTATCCTACAGAGTTTGACGCCATCCCATTCCCTCCGAATTATCAGAGGCCAAACTTTGACAAGTTCGATGGGATTAACGGGTCACCTCGTGAACACTTGGCTCACTTTTATTCAGTGTGCGGAGAAACCGCCTTAAGTGATCCTCTATTGATCAGGAAGTTTGTCCAGTCATTACGAGGGTCAGCCTTCACTTGGTACACATAACTTCAGGCAAAGTCTATCCATACATAGGATGACTTACAAAGAGAATTCTTGGCTCAATTTGTGAGCTCGAAAGCTAGAGTCTCCATTATGGACTTGGCAAACACCCAACAGAGGTCAAATGAGTCAGCTAATGACTTCATCGCAAGATGGAGAAGTTTGAGACTGCAATGCTCAGAGAAATTAAGCGAAGAAGCGTGTGTGCAGATGTGCGTCAATAATCTACTTCCCGAGCTTGCAATTCATGTTGGAAGTGCGGAGCCTCGTTCTTTCGATACCTTGGTTTCAAAGGCTTGCAATGTTGAGCGGTAACTGGCTCGACGCAAGCTTACAACAAACCGACCTCAAATTAATGAAGGAAGGAGGGATGACAATAAAAAGCCCGCAAAGAAAGGAGAGTCCATGGCTACTTTCATTAAGCCTCAAGGAAAATCCTTAGGGAGCAACTCCAAGTCACAAGAGAAGACCCAAACCAGAGAGTCGGCTAAAAGACTATCTCTCGATGAGAGGAAGCAGAAAAAATATCCCTTTGACGATGAGGATGTAAGAGGGATATTTAACGAATTGATGGCTGTAAAAATGTTGTCACTCCCAGAACCGAAGAGGTCGGACGAGGCTAATAAGACAGGTGATCTGAAATACTGCCCTTACCACCGCATTGTTAGTCACCCAATTGAAGACTCCTACGTATTCAAGGATATCGTCGAGAGGATGATTAACAAGGGAGAGATTGAAATGGAGGGAACAAGCTCAAAAGGCCAAGTAGCCTCGTCAAACCCCGTCTATATAGTAGAAGAGGTCGAGGTTGTTCTTGCACTAGATGACATCCCTATGATGTCACTACCCCCGAAGGCAGTCCCGGTGCAATTTCAGCTGCGTGACAAAGGGCGCACTGTATGGGCATACCCTGACATGCCAAGGGACGAACCAGGTGGCCCGACCTTATACGAGGTCCTAATGTAGTCAAACATCAAAGAATCGTTCTCGCATGATGGAGATGGTGAGGATGGTTCTGAGTGGCAGGTTTGTCTAAGTCGAAAGAAGTCTCATCCAAGGAGTACCCGACACAGCAGACCTATGGGCTTTAGAATGATTGGTAGAAAGTCCGAGAAGAAAAACAAAAAGAGAAATAAGAAGAAGAACAAGAAATCAGAAGATGATTCTGACGAAGAGTACATTCAGCCTATACGTCAAATGGTTACTCTTAAAGACTTTATTCCGAAAGAGCTCCTAGAAAATGATCCTTCCGAGGAGGAGTTATTTTGGGAAGAAGAAATTGTTCAATGTTGCATGGCCACGTGGGTCGAAACGGTTGAGGAAGAGGAGTTAGAGGCTGATGAAGTTACTCTTCGTTCGGGAAAAAAATTGTCACCTCCTAAGCCCAAGGAAAAAGGGAAAGGGAGGTGATCACTTGTCAACGAGACTTCAGATGCTGCAAATTTTGAAGAGGCGGTAGAAGAGGAAACTCCCACGTTGGCTCAGGAAGATCAAGAAGCTGGGGCATCTGCCCAAAGGGTTGTGGTGCCGCGAAGGCCTATGTTGCTTCGTAAGACATCTCCTAAGGAGCAGGTGAAGTACGATGTGATCGACCATTTAAAACGCATTCCAGCACGCTTAAGTGTATATGATGCGTTGCAAATGTCCCCCAAGTTAAGGAAAGCCTTAATTCAAGCTCTGATGGATCCGGAAGATTATAAAGATCAAGTGGATCAAGCGGAGGTTGATGAGGTGACTTTACCCACTGCATCTCAATGTGCTTCATGCATGGCATACATAACGTTCTCCGACGGACACCTCCAATTAGGAAGCACCGATCACAATAGACCCTTATATGTCACAGGTACGATTGGGGATGCAAGAGTCAACAAAATTCTGTTGGATTGTGGGTCTGCGGTGAATCTATTACCTTTACGGGTCTTGGAAGCGATGGGATTGACCGTCGATCATCTGTCGCCCACATTGCTTACCATTCAAGGTTTCAACCAGGTGGGAGAAAAAGCTTTGGGCGTCATTGCCTTGAAAGTGGTTATGGATGATCTCTACAAGGATGCTCTTTTCCACGTCATCGACGCTGGAACCTCCTATAACGCTTTGCTAGGGAGGCCATGGCTCCATGCCAGCAAGTCGATTGCTTCTACACTTCATCAGTGCTTGAAGTACACCGATGAAAACGGAAATGAAAGGACTATCCTTGGCGATAGTGATCCTTTTCAAGGTGAGAGCGTTAATTACGCAGACGCCAAATTCTACAAGACTGTGCATTCTAACTCCAATCCGCGTGTGGAAACGAAAGAGGAGGGTAAAAGTGTCAGTCCTCAAAAGGGAGCAAGGGCCCAAGAAGAGTCTCCGTCACCCAAGGTCTCTCTTGTCCGAAGAAAGGAAGAGCTAGAGACACGTCCTAAGGTGTTATTCAAATACACACCCAAGGATAAGAGACAACCCGGCCAGAAGCCATTGAGTGCAGCAGAGAAGGCTATGCACTCTCTAATGACAAGCTACACTTGTCCTCTCCGTAAAATTGATCAATCCGTTCCAAAGAAGAGGTTGGTCATTCAAAGACATTTCGGAGATAAGAGGAACGAAAATGTAAGGGTGGTGTTCAAGGGTGAGTCTTGTGAGGCACCAGTCGAGCAAGCCTCTTCAAAGCATCATAAGGTCATCAAAGTTAAAGCGACAAGACCTGTATTTAAAAGCAAAGCATCGCGGAAACCCCTCAATGAGATCTCGATGGATGATCTACAAATCTCTCAAGAGGGGGAGTTATTGTCTGCTAAAGTCTTGGAGCCTATGACTCTAACAAGCCAAGAGCAAAATATGTTCTCTCAAGACGTGACAAATGCACCTCGAGTCTCGGCTTTTGAAAGACTTGAGACAAGTGGTCCAAGAGTTTCTGTGTTCAAGAGGCTTGGAAGAGTTAACATGCCTAAGAACAAGAGGGCCAACACCAAGAAGGCCAGAAAGTGGAAGCTGAAGAATAACAAGCCAGAAACCTCCACTTACGAAGATGAGGATCCCATGGATGCTCAAACAGAAGAAGTAAATATGGTATTGACCTATACAAGGAGTGAGCCAAGTGAAGATCCTTAGGATTTTCTTAATGTGGTCCAACCTGCTCCGCCAGAAATGGAAGATGGGGGCCAAGCTACGGTTGACAAACTACAAGAGATCAACTTGGGGACTACAGAAAATCCTAAGCCCGTATTCGTTAGTGCTTTGCTAACAGAAGAAGAAAGAGGATCATACGAGCATCTTCTCAACGAATATAGAGATGTGTTCGCTTGGGGATATCAAGACATGCCTGGTTTAGATCCTAAGGTGGCTATGCACAAGCTATCTGTCTTCGAAGAGGAAAAGCCAGTAAAGCAAGCTCAACGTCGTTTTCGGCCCGAGCTGAAAGTGTAGATTAAAGCTGAAGTCAACAAGCTCATTGAGGTCGGATTCATTCATGAGGTCCAATACCCAATCTGGTTAGCAAACATTGTTCCAGTTAAGAAGAAAAATGGCCAACTCCGTATATGTGTGGATTTTCGGGACTTAAATGAAGCATGTCCCAAAGATGAATTCCCTCTTCCGATAACCGAATTATTGGTTGATTCTACCACGTGTTTTCAGGCCTTATCCTTCATGGATGGATTCTCAGGGTATAATCAGATTAAGATGCATCCCAAAGACGAAGAGTTAATAGCTTTCCGGACACCTCTAGGCACGTATTGCTATACAGTAATGCCTTTTGGTCTGAAAAATGCGGGAGCGACCTATCAAAGAGCCATGACAGTGATTTTTCATGATCTGCTTTACAACACCATTGAGTGCTATGTGGATGACCTAGTGGTGAAAACAAAGAAAAGAGAGGATCATTTGCATGATCTCAAGAGAATCTTCGAAAGGTTGCGAAAACACCAGTTGAAGATGACTCCCCTTAAGTGTGCCTTTGGTGTAACTTCAGGCAAGTTTCTTGGCTTCATTGTTCGAGGACGGGGCATAGAAATCGACCCCGATAAAATCAAGGCAATCGTGAAAATGCCAGCCCCGAGGAATCTCCGTGAGTTGCGAGGTCTACAGGGCAAACTTGCCTACATCCGGCGTTTCATTTCAAATCTGACGGGGAGGTGTCAGCCCTTTCTAAGGTTGATGAAGAAAGATGTTCCATTCATATGGGACCAAGCCTGTCAAAATGCTCTCGACAGCATCAAGAAATACTTGACTGACCCGCAAGTCCTCATGGCACCAGTTCAGGGAAAACCCTTAGCCTTGTACACCGCAAGTCTTGAGCGGTCGTTAGGGGCAATGTTAGCCCAAAATAATGACGAAGGAAAGAAAAATGTCTTGTACTACATCAGCCGAATGATGGTTGGGGCAGAACTAAATTATCCTGCTATGGAGAAGATATGTCTGGCGTTGATCTTTGCTATCCAAAAGTTACGACATTATCTCTTGTCTCATCAAATCACATTAATCTCCAGAGATGATCCTTTGCGATACATTTTGTCCAAGACGGTGTTGTCAGGAAGACTAGCTAAATGGGATATGCTTTTGGCTCCCTTTGACATCAAGTTTGTGCCTCAAAAGGCGGTCAAGGGGCAAGTCATAGCTGATTTCTTAGTCGCCCATCTTACTCCCGATAACGAGGAGTTAGTGGATGATTTGCCAAATGAAGAAGTCTTCATGACAGAAGAAAAATCTTGGCAGTTATACTTTGATGGTGCTGCAAAGAGAAGAGGGGCCGGAGTAGGCATAGTATTCATCAACCCAACCAAGGGAATAGTGCCTTATTCATTTTCTCTTTTAGAAAACTGCACAAACAACGTGACAGAGTATGAGGCACTCATCATTGGCCTAGAGGTAGCTCTTGAGATGAACGCTGACCCATTAAAGGTGTTTGGTGATTCTCAGTTAGTAATCAGGCAGCTGAATGGCCAGTATGGAGTTAAAAACACAAATTTGCTTCTTTTGCATCAAAGAGTCAGCCATCTCATGCACCAGTTCCGTCATATAGAAGTCGTGCATATATCAAGGTCCGAAAATGACCAAGCAGATGCATTGGCTAAATTGGCCGTGCCACTGACATTGCCAAGTGAAAGAGAAATTGAGATTACAATCGGGGAGCGACATTTGCTTATGTCAGCTTTGGAGCAAGCCGAGCCCAACAAAGAGGTGGATGTCGTTTCCGTATATGAAGTTGAGGAAGAAACAGACTGGCGACAACCGCTCATTGAGTATCTTCGTCATGGAGTCCTTCCTGATGATGCTAAAAAGAGAGTGGATGTTAAAAGGCGAGTGTCAAGGTTCCTACTTAAGAATGACACTTTGTATCGAAGGACATTCGATGGAATGTTATTAAGATGCTTGTCAAATGAAGAAGCAAAATATATCCTCGCAGAAACCCACACTGGGGTATGCGGAGCGCATCAAGCCGGTCCAAAATTAGCTAATCAAATCAAACGACTGGGCTATTATTGGACAACAATGGTGAAAGATGCCATGGATTTTTCTAAAGCTTGCCACGCTTGTCAAATTCATAGCGACTTCATACACCAGCCTCCTCAAATGTTGCACCCGACGACTTTGTCCTGGCCATTTAATGCATGGGGTCTCAACGTTGTAGGGTGTATAAGGCCATCGTCCTCTCGACGACACCAGTATATTTTGGCTGCTACAGATTACTTCTCAAAATGGGCAGAAGCCATACCATTGAAGGAAGTGGGAGCTAAAGAAGTCGCTAACTTCATAAGGACTCACTTGATCTATCGATATGGAGTTCCTTCAAAAATCATCTCAGACAACGCTCTCTACTTCAAAAATCAGATGCTAGTGAAGTTGAGCAAGAAGTTTGGGTTTAAGCATAGCTTCTCATCGAGCTGTAACCCGTCATCAAATGGTCAAGCTGAGGCATTTAATAAAGTGTTATGCAAGATCCTAAAGAAGATAGTGTCAAAATCCAAAAGAGATTGGCAGGAACGGCTACCGGAGGCACTATGGGCTTATCAGACAACAACACGCACATCGACTTGTTGTACGCCTTACAACCTGGTCTTTGGGTCTGAAGCTGTTTTACCCTTAGAAATTCAGTTGCCATCTCTCAGAGTTGCAGTTCAGCTCACCGACCCGGAAGAGAATGTCAAGATTCGTCTGGCCGAGCTTGAAGCATTGGATGAGCACCGGCTAGCAACACAACAAAAACTTGAAATCTACCAAGCCCAAGTGGCTGGGGCATTCAATAAAAGGATCAAATTTCGCTCATTCGTTGTTGGTGACCTGGTCCTTACCATTAGACGACCAGTTGTGACCAACCGAAAATCCCAAGGAAAGTTTGAAGCAAAATGGGAAGGTCCTTATGTGGTGACCAAAATTTTCCCTAAAGGGGCATATGAGCTCTCGGATGCCGAAGGCGAAGTGATATACTCCTGCATGAATGGAAAATTTGTGAAGAAATATTTCACGTGAAGTCTCAAGAGTCAAACTGCCCAGAACTACGTCATGACTTGATCTCCAACAAGGAGTACGTAGAACGTTTGACAACCAAAATTTGTCAAATTCAGTCGCGAAAAAAAAAAACCTCTGGTTCGCAGATGATAGTCAAAGCATTTGGGAAACCCTTCCTAGAAGGTGGGCCCAGATGATTTGAGTGATGCGGTAAAAAAAAAGATCCCAGTTCAATGAACGAGGAATGATGGACTTGAAATTAGTCTGAAACCAAAGCACCCTGTCGAATATGCGAAGAAAAGGGTGCCCAAATGAACTACGAATGGCTTGATCCCTCATAAAGAGGGTACGTAGGCAATCTAGCTAGTCAATAATGCTAGATGCAGCCCTAAAAACAAAAACAACATCAATCTCCCCCTTTTCATGGGGATACAAGTGCAATGTCTCGAGATTGGTAAACGATGATCAAACTTACACTAGTCGTCGCACGAAAATTACGCTTATTCAGGATAAAACGCCCCATATGCGAGCTCCATATTATCCCATATCAAAGGCCAAAGCGAACGAGGTCAAAAGATCAAGGCGAACTTTGAATGTGCTCGACAAACTTCTCACAAATTCAAAGTTCGGGGGCATCTGTTTGGGGGTAAAATTTTGTGTTTAATTAAAAGATATCGTATAAGTTCATGAAATCATTTTTGTGAACGCTCTCATGTGATACTCTATATATTAAACACGAACAAAAGTTGATGGACAATGATTACAAGCAAATAAAGAGTGCGCAAAATGTGTTACATATCAAATACACCATTTTAACACACTACAAGCTCATAAGATAAAGTATACAAATTTAATACGACGGCCGAGCATACAAAAATAATAATAATAGTTAAGCAGCCGAGAGCATGAGTCCCGTCAACTTGGTGGAGAGTTTCTCGAAATCCAATGCTAGCTCAAGTTGTTCGTTCAATCTGCAAAAATAAAGCCGAGGTTGAATTGGTGGGTCTAGAGGAAAAGTCCCCACAAACAACAAGGAGGTTGGGTTGTTTAATTGAAGGGTGAGTCCAGGACAATTCATAAAAGAAAGCCCATCCCAAATGTATAGTTGCCAGATTTTTATGAGAGCTAAAACCCAAAAGAAAGAAAAAAAATAAAACGAAGTGAATAAAATAAAATAAAAAGAAAGTAATGAAATCAGCTCCCAAAAGGCCTAAAAAAGGGCTGTAAATATAGCCAAAAAGAGACAAGATCTCAATTAAAAGAAACGGTTGAAGTTCAACAGGAAAGCAATTGCATACATATGAATATATGCTTTCCAAACCAAAGGGAAAGAAAAGACCTAGGCCCTTTGAAAGGGGGAGGCTGACTTCATACGTCTGCATAAAAAAAAAAGAACAAACACAGCAAACAGAGGGCAGAAGAAAAGCTGCAGAGAAAAAAAAGCAAACACACACAAACAAAGCAGAGGAGAAAGCAACAAGGTAGCCCTCTACATTGGTTCCTATCGACTCTCGGAACCCCGCCCTTGCAAAGTCAATGGCTTTCGCTTGCGGCCTGGGTTCCGGAGTCAGCAAATTGCCTCAAACAAAGTCGAAGTGCTACCGAAATCGATCCACGAAACCCCGCCCTTGCAAAGTCACTGGCTTTCACTTGCGCCCTGGGTTTCGGGATCAGCAAACAACTCTAAAAGAGGGCAAAACGCTGCCCAATTCTTCTAAACATGCCAACAAGTTCACACAAATGGCAAACAAGTCTCAAGCAAACAAAAGGAGACAAATTCAACCCAGCGAATCGAGTCAGTTCAATTGCACACAAGGCGAAATCATCAAATCAAAATCGATTCACGAAACCCCGCCCTTGCAAAGTCACTGGCTTTCGCTTGCGGCCTGGGTTTCGGAATCAGTAAATCGCCTTAAAAGAGGGCAATACGCTGCTGGAATTTCTACAGAGGACTTAATACCAAACTCAATACGAAAGTCCTAAACCGCCAATGGCACAAAGATTGACTTAAGCTATTTACTCACATTGGCATCACAAACATATTCTAATTGCTACAAAATTGCAGTCATCACAAGAGGTAAAAAAAAAACCTGCGCAAATCCAAATAAACTAAGTTCCAGCAACATGTGCCACCTTTCTCTTTGGTCGTATCAAACAAAGGGCAAAATTCTGCGAAAGGCTATTTAAAAAGCTGCTCAATTTTCCTAAACAGACCAATCAGTGCACACAGTGGTCTCAAACCAGTAGGAAAAAAAAATATATTCCATTGCAGTTAGACATTGGGAAATATTAAAACCATAAGCAAAGAAAGAGAACAGATTCCCGGGACAGAGCAAATCGGTTTGATTACACAAGCAAACTAAGTTCCTGTAAAGAAAAGAAATCAAGCAGGATGTGTTTCCTTCGACAGTTCTAAACCAAGGCCCTCTAAAATTACAAATTCCAGACAAAAGCAGACAGCAGAACAAAAAAGAAAACAAAGCTCAAATCTGCATTAAAGAAAAAAAAAAGACAATTGGGAATTTGAAATTCGGAGCACAAATTACCTAGTTCATCGGCTGAGTTCCCCTTCCTTCCAATAGCTTGAAGTCGGACTTTTACGCTCAAATTGAAAACCCTTTGTTGTTGAAGTGATTTTTGACAATTCAAATTGTTAAAACCAAATCAAAAACAAACTGAGGAGGAGAGCAAACCTGAGCGTACAACAAAGCGGGAATTAAAACTCAGGGGAGCTCTTTCTTCTTAAGAGCTTCTGTAGCCTCGCCATAAACCTCCCTAAATCAAGGATACCCAAATTATATCAGCCTAATTTTGTTTTGCTAAACAAATCGAAGCAAAGTAAAGGCAAATCAAAGGGAAGGAAAAAGAGCATAAACCTTACTGTTGTTCAAGTTGCTGAAGCCCTTGGACTCCAGAGCTCCAGAAGCCCTTTTTGTCCTCTCTTGAGTGTCCTAAATCCAAGAGTCTCCAAATAAATAAATAAAAGTATCCCAAATTACAAACCGTCTGAGGCCCTGAGCGAATTGAATCTAGGGGCGAATCGCAAAGAAAGGAAAGAAAACAAACCTGTTGCACCCTCTCCTTGCGAAAGCACGTCTATCTTCAATTGTTAGACGCTTGCCCTAGGCTCTTCCTTTTCCCTTTCAAATATCTAAACTGAAAGGTCCCGAAATTACCGAAATCGCTACCCTAAAACAAATCGCAAATAAAAATCATTCAAACTCATAAATTGAGCATACGATTAAAGGGAAGGGCAAAAGACGTTCTTAATCCGAGCTTTAATCATTCAAATCGAAGGTGCAATGGCTGAAATTCGGAATTTAAAAAAAAAAACTAGAACATGGTCAACATACCATCGATCGGGTTCCGAATCGCGTTGCCTTGGCTCGACCCGCTCCACCCTAGCTAGACTCGCCCGCGGCTTACAGAGTTGCCTTCAGTCTTCCCTTACTCCGCCCTCATCCGTGTCGGTTGCTCAAACGAATCGAGGATCGCTGCTGAGAGACATGGGTGGAAAATAGAAAGGCGTGGAACGAGGAGACGATGAACAGACAAAAAAAAATAAAGCGCGTCTGAACTGGGTTGCTTATTCCACCAAAACAAATGAAATGAATTGGGTTAATTAGAGATCGGATTGGGCTTTAAAAAAAAAAAAAAAGGGGTCGGGTTTGATGCAAGGCCTTCGGTGTTTTTTTTTTAAAAAAAAAAACAGAGAAGCTCTCGGCATGTTTGAAAAAATTAGATTTAATTGCGAAATCGACCCACCAAAATATCAGAATTATAATTGGCGCAAATTAGAAATTGAGTTTAGCAAATTCATTAAGTTAAACTCGTAAAATTTCATCACCGGTTTTATTCTAGTGAGTCAATTTCAAAATTGACTTCTAAACGAGGAAAAAGAAAACGGAGTCAAAAGTCTCAAATCAAATTGCCCCAAATTCAAACGGTTCAAAAAAGAACTACGTAAAGACTTGACGCCTTATATCGGCTACGTAGGTAACCCGATATTAAATCCTAAAAATATAGCGGGTACAGTCGTCAACCTCTAAATTCACTTTTAAAAGAATAAGAGGTTAAAGTTCAATCAAATCAAATCATTAGTCCTTAAAAGAACTACGGGTGATTTGATCCCGTTCCAAACGGGTACGTAGGACACCCGACATAAAGCTCAAGCTCGTCGGGTTCAATCACCAAAACCCAAAAATTAAATCAATTCAAATACTCGGAACTACGTAAGGCTTGATTCTCTTCCAAGAGATACGTAGGCAACCCGTTAAAATTCGGGTGCAGCCCACTTCACCAAAACCATTCAAGTCTTAGTGTCAATATGACTTCGAATCAAGAGGATAACCAAAAGGGGTCGACTCAAATTCTAAAAATTAAATAAAATATGTTTTACAATTATTCGCGCATTTTTGTTCAACACTCGACATCTTCTTGATCAACTTCTTCTTTCTCTTCGACGACCTCAATTTCTTCTGCAGCTTCTGTAATTTCAGCAGGCAAAACATCAGCATCTTCATCAATAAGCTCATCATTTGCAACCTCATCATCCGTATTCTCGTCATCGGTGGCCTCATTATTAATAACAGCCCAACGCTTTAACCAACTCTTTTTCGCGGGATCTAATGGAAACTGCTTGTGATAGAGATTGAAGTCTTACATCCTCAGGCACTCTGGTATATCCACAGGCAGATAATTATGATGCTTCCTTCTTGGTCCCGAGATCCCTTTAAAACACCAAGTTTTATCCATTCGTTGGGCCCACTCAATCATCTCCCACCATTGCAGGCTGGAAAGATTGTAAACGTTATCATCATCGAGGCGCTGCAAACCATCAAGGCAGACACCTACTCGGCGAGCAATCAGCGAAATCAAACCTGCGAACAAAACAATGCACCATGGCCTCACATGGGTAGCTCTAATCACTTCCATACAGTTTCCCAAAAATAACTGAACCCAGTTAGGGATGTATACCCCTCTTGGAGTCATGCAGCAAATATAGGTCAAGGCTCTTATAGTAACAATGGACGGATTCTCCACACCTAGGAAAGAGTAGCAGAGTGCCAAATAACAGTGTCCTAAAAAGCGCTAGGCGGATCCTTTCTTCTCCCCGACAACGGCGCCAAGAATTTGGTGCGGGATTTGGTGCAGGACGAACGTTGTTGGAACTTTCGCCCTTTGCCAAAAAGTAATGAAAATCCAAACTTAAACACACAACCAATAAATTAGGCAACCAATCACTTGATAAACCAAATAACTACTAGTATAGAGATGAAGTTCGGTGTCAAACCCACAGGGAGAAGTGATTTCCTATTCAATGACTCTATGCAAGACTCTTTAAAACAAAGCAATGATCTTTTGAACAAATAGCAAATATAAAATTAACCTGATTACAAATCACAAAGATAATTGATATCAAAGTAGAAAGAACATTTCACCTGTAATTCTCTGACAATGGTTGGAATTCATGGTCCTCGGATTGATTTATCAATCATTCATATTCTTAGGTCTACTTGACTAAAGTTGAGAGATCCGCAGAGATTAACTCATCTTATTTAATATCACTAAAGAATAGCATTAAGAACTCAAGTCATCAAGACCAATTGGCACATTGACTCTATTAAATCAAGATAGATAGGCGCATACCGAACTCAATCTTAATCAAATATCCTCAACATAGATCAACTGAAATCTTCCACTACAAAGACAAAGAGACATCACTATCATCAATACATTTGTTTGCTATCGAGAAAACAACAACGAATTCATAGCTAGAGATGCAATTCCTAACATGTTGATCAGGCATAGAAAGGAACACAAATATAAATTAAGCACAAGATGATAACTAAGAACATGAATAATAAAATAAACTCAAATCCTCACAATCCAAACAGCCATGTCGTCGAATCATATGCGAAACTATGAGTTTAGCAACTCATAGGCCAATTCTCTCTCTCTCTCTAATTGAGTTTATAGTTTCTCTCTAATGTCGTCTCCTTTTTCTCCTAAAGAACTGAAAAACAACTAAATAAAGTCTCCTAAGGTCGGCAAAAACCCAAGAGGAATTAATAGGAAATAATATAAAATAGTCTTCGGATCCAAAACCGCGTATCCGGGATCTGGGCAACGGCGGGCGCCGTGCAAGGGGCGGCGGGCGTTGTGCAAGGGGCGGCGGGCGTCGTGCAAGGGGCGCCGGGCGCCGTTCCTCATTTTCCTTCAACGAATTCCAATGTCGTGCCTCCATATGCTCGAAAACATGATTCTTAAGCTCATTCCATAATCCATCCAAGGTCGGAATGTAATTCTGCAGAATAAACACTAAAAACGCATAGATTCCGAACTCGAATACTTCATAAGTAATAAACGGAACTAGACTCAAAACATAGCAAAACCAATACCTAATAGCTATAAGAAACACCTATAATGCTTGTATGAAATATGCATTATCACGAGCCCACATGCGAAAGATCGGGAATGAATTGGTCGCGGCGACGGACGTACGTTGGGGGATGCAGCGGATGATGCAGCGCCTGACCGCGGGACGTGCAGGGGCCGCAGCAGGGCTGGGAGTGGCCGCCGCCTGGGCAGTTGCGAGTGAAGCAGCGACGGCTCTCCTCTCCGCGGCGACGATGCTTCTGTTTTGCGAAGAGTTTCGCAACTAGGGTTTCCTTTGTGTTTTTGGGTTTTTGTTTAGGATTAGGGTTTGGATCTTTGATGGATTAATCAACACGAACAAGGATTTGGACGCAAAAGCTTTGGATTGGGGATTGAAGAACCTTTTTAGCTTAAAAAGGTTCTTCAATATTAATTCCAATCTTCTTTTATTGAATGTAGAACATGTGTTTAAATAACAAAGCAATGTCAATTCTTCCTTACAAATGATAGAATGTTGGCTAGATAAAATAATGATAAATAAACTCCTAGATAAATATCTCCTAAGACTATTACTTACACTACTACATATAAGCCTCTAATGTATCACCAAAAAACATTGCATTATGGCTAAAATATGTTACATTAGAGGAAAAGGTAACACATTTCAGGGATTACATTTGCGGTCGTTGCATTTACTCTAATGTAACATTTTTTACTTGCTAAGGTAACATTGTTTCATTGGTGAAACTAAATGTAACTAAGTGTTACATTTGATAACAAAACTATTACATTTGATTTAAATGTTACATTTTAGAATAAATGTTACCTTTGTAAGGTTTGTTACCTTTAATCAAATATGTTACATATAATGAATAATGTTACATTTAAAGAACTTAATGTTACTCTTAATTTCAAATATTATATTTAAATTAAATTTGTTGCAAAAGAAATGTACCTATTAATTATATTACAATAACATACATATATATTAATAATTATTAAGAATAACATTGAATAAATATTAACAGTTACAACACGTGTATATATACACTAATCATTGATCAAGAGTGCATGCTCCTAATCAACATCTTAGCTGAAGATAGGCTAGATACAAAAGTGAAGACCTTTCTAAATGCAAAAGTTGATTTCTATTCCACTAACTATGCAAAATGATTTATGTGATGAAGCTAGGCTATTGACGCAACCTCATTCTTGAATTCTTGTGCTGCTTGACCAGAGGTTTAGAGCAACTTCTTCATATCTACTTGTTGTCCAGTTGGCCAAGTACCTTGTAGCTAGCCTTTAGAACAACATATTAAAGCCAAGGGATTTTGAATGCACACATAAATATCTACCTGAAGTGTAATAGAGAATCCTACCTTATAGACATTAATCCGCTTTCTTCAATTTTATTTTCATAAGAGAAGTTGTTAGATGCAGCTTCAAGTGTTTTAACCCATATTGCCACTTGATAAAAGTATCTCTAGAATCTAGTCATGACATACCTGATTGCCTTTTCTAATTCTTAAATTTTTTCATCCTAGATTCAACAAGCCATTTACAACCTGAAATCAAAAGAAAAAGTGTGCAACAATGGTGTCAGGCACAAAGAATTAGAAACTCGTTTCCAAAAATAATGGAAGTTGTTTATAACATAATGGCGATTAAATATGAAAAATGTTTATAAAAGACAGAACAACAAATCAAAATAGTATAGACCTCAATCACATTGTTCAGAATCTGTGGAGCAAGAATGCAAGTAAGATAAGACTTCCACCCATTTTCATAAAGTTCATATCATGTTAAAAAGCTAATGGAAAGTGGAAGACATTTTATTTCTTATTTTTTGTAATTCTATTTGAAACAAGAAACCATGAACCGACCTTCATCTAATCTTCATTATTATCACATATGAGATAAAATTTACCCCCCTAGTTTGACTTAGTCCACAAAATAAATGTACATATTCTTGTGTCATGAAAAGGACTAGATACAAAGAAAAAACTAATTAAGCATATTCAATATTTTTAAAAACAAAATCCCCCACCCAATCAAATTATAAGCACAAGTGTAGTGTTTTTTGGGAGCCAAAAAATTAATTTCAATTGAAAGGACCTCTTTGAGTGAGATTAAGGCCTATTCAAAAGTTAGAATGATAAAGCACAACATGTAAAAAAAATTAATTCATTTTTATCATGAAATAAACACAAAATTTAACTCAGAGAACATTGCAACTATTGTGGAATCAAAGGCATCTTCTTCTCTCACCTTGATTTTTTTACATCAATGAGCACTACCATATCCTTGTCAAAACATCTTGGGAAAACCACTTAATTCATAAAAGTTCTTTGACATGCTTATAGTAAACTTGTATGTTGCAAATTCTATGAGAAACAAATAAGATGACTCATGTAGATGACAAGAAAAAACTGTCGGAAGTTGTGATGAAATTCTACAAGAAACTAGGAACACCAGCAACGAATATATAGTAAGAGAAAACTCACCAATATGAGGCATTCTAACGAAAACATTCAACTCAAGTCAAGGGACTGCAGGATATACTTGGAGAAGCCAGAACACATCAGTAATGATACTACCGTCAATTAGTCAGCCCAACGGTCCACCACCACAGAAAAATTTCAGCTACACTTCATGAATGAATTTTATAGATTGTGAAATTCTTGGAGTTGAAAACAAACGCAAGTGTAGCCCCTTTGCAATTGGGCTTGGCCAAGACCAACACAAGGACAACGTACAGAACCACCAAAACACAATCCCAATCCAAGCGTAATAATGACATCCAAGAAACAAAAAAAAAACCTTGTACCCCACCACAGTTCCTTAAAGTCATGAACCATATAAACAACCACAAATTTGTGAATCAATTCAGCTTAGTTCAAAAACATCAAGCACAAACCCAAACTCAAACCACAATATCAGGCACTCTCAACTTCAACCAAGATAGAACTATAAATCATAATGCAAGATTAAGTGATTGTAAGTGGGGGACTGGAAATAAATCAATATCAGGAAGCACTCACACAAAGTCCATGCGTGTCTAAAATATGGAATGAAAAGAGATAGAAAGATGCCAAATCTGGACCAAGGTGTTGACAAACAACAATAAGTGTAGTCCGTAGCAGCAGCCTGGCCAACAAAGGCATATGCATTAGACTGTAGCCAAGGATGAATGTATGGAATGAAAAGAGATAAAAAATGCAAGAAACCCAGGAAATGCAAACATGAAAGAGCTCCAATTTCTAATAAAAATTAATTAATAAAAGATGGATTGGCGTCCATGAAAATGCAAGAAACCTGCATGGCCACCTTGCATAAAGACGAAAAGCAAACTAGAAGAGGGATCAGGAGTTTAAAATTTTAAATTACGCATGAAATGGGTTTGAAGTCATGAATATATATTTAAGGAAGGACCATGAAAGTTCATCATGAATTCCAGTTTATCTTAGCCCAATAGCTTATCTTATTTTCACTGAAATCTAGAAAAAAAATTATCAGGCAAAATCAAGAATAAGTATCGCATTTAGCATCAATCTAAACTAAAATCAACCTCAGCTACAAAACTTTAGAGATAACCCTGACTCTTTGGTAGAGTTAGATCCAAATAGAAACACACCATGCTTAGGTGAGGCTTTCAATAAATTAGACTATTGATGCTCCTAGTAGGATGATAGAAGGCAAAAAGGGCCTATGGCAAGGTTTTTGAACCAAAGCTTACAAATTCAAGAACACATTCAAGCATAACAAAACAACAGATTCACAGATATACTCACCAAAAAATCTTCTGAAAAATCAGCAACGTACCACGCATCCCTATTTTTCGTCCCAAATTCTAATTTTTTTCCCCAATTCAAAGATAAAAACAACAATTAATAAAACCCCTAACCTTATTTCACAATCAAACTCAAAAGCCCCAAATCGATTTCTAGGGCTGGAGTTCTCACCTTAATTCAACAGAAAAAAGCTCGGTTTATGGAGGGCGGCTGTGACTCCGATATAGGCTCAACTCTCGGTGAGCCATGTCGATAGGTAGAGACCTACAAACATGAAGAAATACATAGAAGAGGTCGACGAATTGGGAAGAGAGAGAGATCCTCCCTGGGAGGTAGAGAGTGGCTAAAGGTCGCAATTTAGAATAGATGGAAGAGTAGAGGAGCTCACCTCTTCATCAACAGATGCGTCGATGTCTTCTCTTCGACCTTCGATTCAACAGAGAAAGACGAGGGTTGAGAAAGGAGGAATCAAGATTAAGCAGCTAGGGGGCGAGTTCCTTTCTTATTTTTGACCTTCAATTAATGAACAAGCACATAATATTTTAGGTTTTAGGATCCCCGAACCCGGTACGTCAATTTTGAAATCCCACTTTCATTTTCAACTCCCTCCAAAAAATTTATTTTGTCCTTGAATTCCCTCCTAAAATCCCATCAATTTCTTTTTCACTCCCTAATTTATAAAAGGCAGTCTAACAAACTTTTTTAATGTTGAAAATATCATAAATTTTTCAAAAGCATTTTAATATGCTCAAAATAAAATAATTTTGAATCTATTATATTTAAAATAAATTTAAACTAACCTACTAGTAAGACAATTTTTTTTATTAAGGGAATTAATTGCATTAAATTGTATTACTTATTTATTTCTAAAAAAATATTTAAATAATACATGATAAAATTTATTTAAATCATTTATTACTTGAAAAAAATTATTAAATTTTACATTTCATATAACAGTAAGAACATTAAAAATATAGATAAAATTATATTGAAAATATATTGCTTTTAAATTTTACAATACTAATAATATTATAAGTTTTATTCAATAAACAAATAGATGAATGCAAATAAATTTTACACCACTTATTGCTTTATCAAATTTATTAAATTTGATATTTAAATATATTAGTGGGAAAATAAAAAAAAAATAAAAAAAGACATAAAAAATGTGGAAAATATTTCTTCTAAATTTTAAAATTTATTTTTAGTAATAAATATAATAGATTAGATCCATAAGTTAAATGAACAATCTGATACGAAAACTATAACTATTTAAATACTAGGGCAGAAACCCCTTGAATGGAATAGTAAAATAAATAAATATTTTTTAAAGCATTAAATAAATTATATTTTTAAAATTATGTAAATAAAATTGTGTGATGTCTGTAGCACTGTAGCATGAATTGGAGTGACTAGTAGTAGTAAAATTTACCTTCAACATAATTAATCTTCCTAAAAAAAATCCACTATTTAGGCTTTTTTTAATTTTTATTTTTATTATCATATGTTACAACTTACAATAGAATGGAAAATATGTTGCATATCCAAAAGTGTTACATCAGTGTAAATAATGTTACATCCAGTGTAACAAATTTCGTGCTAATGTAACAATTTGCTACTAAAAGTGAAAATATGTTACAATAGATACATATGGTAACAATTTATAAAAATGTTACACAAAAAATGTTACATTAGGCCATGAAATGTAGTAGTGTTAATGGTCAAGGAAAATATCTAAAGAGATAGACTTTCTTTTTTCACTTTTATTCACCTAACTAAGTATTACTAAAATAAGATATTCCTTAAATAGCTCCAACTAACATATGAGCTATAAAATATAAAAAGATCTATAAACTAATAATAATAATAATAATAATAATAATAATAATAATAATAATAATAATAATAATAATAATAATAATAATAATAATAATAATAATAATAATAATAACAGTGGTGTGCTAGGGCAGGCGATCGATCGGCGATCAGCGAGGCCATCGGTGTGGGCAGGCCCTCTGACGGTTCTTGGTGGTCGGCGCTGGCGCTCCGGAGGTCGGACCCCATTCTTGGTGGCTGGGGAGGCCTGGACGAGGGCGTGGAGGCTTCTTCCTGGGTGGTGTGTGTTCAGCGATCGAGTGGATGGTTCAATAGTTTCGTTTCTTCCGCGCGCGGCGATGTTGGTTCAACGACATTGGTGGTCAGCAGGTTCGTGTCTCTCTGTTTAGTGTGCTACTGGTTGGGATTTCAATTTGACGCTTAGCAGGGAGAGGTTGTTTGTCGACCCGTTTGTTGTTTGTTCGATTCTGGTGGGCGTGATTGCCTCTGCGTGTTGTTGTTTGCCGTTGCTGTTAGGATGTTGCCGGCTGGTGCTATTGATTACTGCTGATGTTGTTTTCCTCTGGTCTATAGCTGTGTTGCTTGGCTGCTCGTTTGTTTGTTTGTTTTTTAATTCCTTTTGGTGGTTGTAGGGTGAAGCTCTAGAATCTTGTGTTGTGGCCTTGTTCAGTTGTTTGCATTGCTTCATTTTTCATTCTATTATGTCTGACCTTGTTCGGTGTCATTACCCTTTTGTGGGTCTTTGTGGGTGCCTCGATGGTGGTGGTAGAGGCCTTGTTAAAACCTCCATGCTCAGGCACCTTCGTGATCGACATTGTAGTTGTGATGCTCAGATACTTACTCGTCAAACTCTTTCGGATAGTTTGGCTATTTATTCTGATCTTGAGGTGTCTTTTAAGCGTATGGGGGTTTGGTTCTGTGGTGTTTGTCTTAAAACACATACCTTTCGTGCTCGGTGTCGGCATAGTCAAGGTGATTCCGTGGCACCTCCAGACTGTGGTGATGGCCTTCTTCGTTTTATTATTTACGATATTCCCATACCTCTAGGTTTGTCTCCATCGGTTCCGTTGGCTGATGTTGGGGTTGTGCCTGTTGGTTTGTCTATATTTTCACTTGATCGTTTGTTCTCTATGGTGTTACGCACCGTGAGATCCATCCTTCCTAAATGTCGCCTAGGTGTTTCACGAGTTTTTAAAGAGGGATTAGATGGTGTGGCTGACTCTCCTGGAGACCTCTCCTGCTGGATTCGCTTGCTTGTGATGCCTCTTTGTATACATAAGACCTTTCACCCGCAAAGTAATCTTGAGTGTAGGACTGTTGTCAAGCGTCAGCGTCAAGATGAGAGTATTGCTAGTGCTATTCATACTTGGCGTGTGCCTGGGGATAGTTTACAGCTTCTACAGAGACCTTGCTGAGGTTCCCTCTTCTTTTGATGTCGAAGAGGACCTTGATTTGAGTGAGCTTAACCTCCGACAGTGTCGGAGGAAGATTTGTGATGGTCACTACCCTGCCGCTGTTCGGGTGCTCTCTTCATCGGGTATCGCTCCTTATTCTGATGCCACTCTGGCGGCTTTGCAGGAGAAGCACCCCACTACCCCATCTCCCAACTTGCCGCCTTTGCTTGTTGATCACCATCCTATTCTTGCCTCTTCAACCGTTGTCTTGGATATGATTCGGAGTTTTCCGCTTGGCACGTCATGTGGAAGGGATGGGTTCCGTGCTCAGCATCTGTTGGATTGCTTGGGCGGAGCAGCTGTTGCTATTTCAGATGATTTCACCACCTCTATTGCTCGGGTGGTTAATCTTTTCTTTGAGGGTCGTTGTCCGCAGGCTCTGGGTGAGTACGTTGCTAGTGCTCCTCTCACGCCGCTTGTAAAACCAAGTGGCGGTATACGTCCTATTGTTGTTGGCACCATTTGGAGACTCCTTGTCTCAAAGGTTGGGGCTTGTTTGGTCGGTCCTTCTTTGTCTGCTTATTTTGCAGGCCTTCAGTTTTGGGTCGGGGAATCCAGTGGAGGAGAGGCTATTCTGCATGCTTTGAATCGGTTTATTGAGTTCGTGGTGGTGAGGAGGGTCTTTTCATGTTGTTGGTCGACTTTCAGAATGCTTTCAACGTGGTTGATCGTGTGACCATGTTACAGGAAGTCCGCCGTCACTGCCCGGTTCTATCCCGATGGGTGGAGTTTTGTTACTCAAATCCTGCCCTACTATATTATGGGAAGCATAGCTTATGGTCTTGTCGGGGGATTCAGCAAGGAGATCCTTTAAGCCCTCTGCTTTTTGCCTTGGTGTTGCATCCTTTGGTGTGCAAGATTAGAGACTCTTTTGACCTGAGACTGCAGGCTTGGTACTTAGATGATGGCACTGCTATTGGGGACACTTTGGTTGTGGGGAAGGTCTTGGATCTGATTATGGAGGATGGTCCCCGGTTTGGCCTTCATCTTAATGTGGATAAGACCGAGGTCTTGAATCTGATTATAGAGGATGGTCCCCGCTTTTTACTAGACTTAGTTTTGTTATCACTAAAGGAGTGAGAACTCGTATAGTATCTTGGCTACCCACTAATTTCGTTTTATTATTTACGATATTCCCAGACCTCTAGATCGGTCTCCGTCGGTTCCCTTATCTGATGTTGGGGTTGTGCCTGTTGGTTTGTCTATATCTTCGCTTGAACGTTTGTTCTCTATGGGGTTACGCATCGTGAGATCCATCCCTCCTAAATGTCACCTAGGTTTTTGACATGTTTTAAAAGCGGCATTAGATGGTGTGGCTGACTCTCCTAGAGACCTCTCCTGCTGGATTCGCTTGCTTGTGATGCCTCTTTGTATACTTAAGACCTTTTCTCCGCGGAGTAATCTTGAGTGTAGGACTGCCGTCAAGCGGCAGCGTCAGTAGGAGAGTATTGCTAGTGCTATTCGTTCTTGGGGTGTACCCGGCGGCAGTTTGCAGCTTCTACAGGAGACCTTAGCTGAGGTTCCCCCTTCTTTTGATGTCGAGGAGGACCTTGATTTGTATGAGCTTAAACTTCGACAATGTCGGAGGAAGATTTGTGATGGTCACTACACTGTCGTTGTTCGGGTGCTTTCTTCATCAGCTATTGCTCCTTATTCTGATGCCACTTTGGCGGCTTTGCAGGATAAGCACCCATCTGCTCCATCTCCCAACTTGCCACATTTGCATGTTGATCACCATCATCTTCTTGCATCTTCGGTCTTTGTTTTGGATATGATTTGGAGTTTTCCGCGTGGCACATCATGTGGGAGGGATGGGTTCCGTGCTCAACATCTATTGGATTGTTTGTGCGGACCTGCTGTTGCTATTTCAGATGATTTGATCGCCTCTATTGCTCGGGTGGTTAATCTTTTCCTTGAGGGTCGTTGTCCGCATGACCTGGGTGAGTACGTTGCTAGTGCTCCGCCCACCCCGCTTGCTAAGCCAGGTAGAGGTATACGTCCTATTGTTGTTGGTACTATTTGGAGACGCATTGTCTCTAAGGTTGGTGCTTGTTTGGTCGGTCCTTCTTTGTCTGGTTATTTTTCAGGTCTTCAGTTTAGGGTCGGGGTATCCGGTGGAGAAAATGCTATTCTGCATGCTTTGAATCGGGTCGTTGAGGCTCGTGGTGGTGAGGAGGGTCTCTCCATGTTGTTGGTCGACTTCCAGAATGCATTCAACTTAGTTGATCGTGTGGTCATGTTAGAGGAAGTTCGCCGTCACTGCACGATTCTATCCCGATGGGTGGAGTTTTGTTACTCTAGTCTTGCCCGGCTGTATTATAGGGAGCATAGCTTATGGTCTTGCCGGGGGGTTCAACAAGGAGATCTGTTCGGCCCACTGCTCTTTGCTTTGGTACTTAGATGATGGCACTGTTGTTAGGGATACTTTGGTTGTGGGGAAGGTCTTGGATTTGATTATGGAAGATAGTCCCCGCCTTGGTCTTCATCTTAATGTGGATAAGACCGAGGTTTTTTGGTCTACAGAAGACCCTAGGAGTCGGCTTCCTGGTGTTCCCCCCTCCCTATTGCTCGGCCATTGCGCGGTGTCAAGGTTTTGAGGGGGGCTGTCAGTGTATGCTCTGATTTCAGCAACGAACTTGTGGCTAGGAGAGTGACTAGGACCATAGAGCTTATGGATTCTTTTGCGAGGATTGATAACCCTCAGTGCGAGTGGCTTCTGCTTCGGGCTTGTACCGGTATTTCTAAGCTTTACTTTTCCTTGCGTACTTGTTCTCCGCGTGTATTTGGGCCGGCTCAACTTTTCTTTGACGAGGCACTCCGTTCTAGTTTGGAACGTATTGTCATTGCGTCTGGGCCTGGGTTTGGAGATTGGCAGTAGAGGCTCGCCACTTTCCCTTTTCATTTTGGTGGGCTTGGAGTGTATGATGCTGGTGATGTCATACATTATGCTTTTTTGGCGTCCCATTTGTAGTCTACTGAGTTGCAGGCAAAGATCTTACGTTCTTCTGGTATCATTGCTGCTGGGCCTACTTTTGATGATGATTGTCGCTCTTTTAATGAGGTCATGGGTTCTGATCATCTATGTGATCCTAGTGAAATCGTTGCCCCCAAACTTATGAAGAAACTGGCAGATATATATTTCGCGAAGGTTGCTGCTACATCAGACTCTGTTTTCTCATTGACTCCGCGACATGTTGTATTATGGACGTCTCAGCAGGATGCTCACTCATCTGATTGGTTGTGTGCGGTTCCTATTTCTGGGCTGGGGCAGACTGTGAATGGAAGGACCTATCGGAGTGTGCTTAGCTATCGATTGGGAGTTCCATCATTCGCGGTATCCAGACCATGTTCCCCTTGTTCTCGGGTCTTCGATGGTGATGTCTACGGTGACCATGCTGTGTCTTGCGCTGGTTCCGTTGGAATTAAACATCGACATAACCTGGTTCGCGACATATCTGCTACAGGTCTAGGATTTTTGCCGGTAAGGAGGTTGATATCAGTTTCATTGATGGGCATGATAATCCTCTTCATCCGGCGGATTTGCTGCTTTATTCCTGGGAAAGAGGGCGGGATGTTTGTGTCAATCTGACGGGATCCTCACCTTGGACTCAGTCTGGGATGTCTGACTTTATGGCCGGTCGTGCTGTGGTTGATGTTGCTCGGCTTAAGTGTGTCAAGTATCGGGATTTGTGCATGTCAGCTGGTTATGGTTTCTTACCCTTCTCCTTCTCTTCATTGGGGGAGTTAGATACGGATGTTGTTGCCTTGCTAAAGCGGATTCAGAAATTCTCGGTATCCCAAGATGCTGGAGCTCGTGATGCTGCTTATATTTTTACTAGAGTTAGCTTTATTATCGCCAAGGGAGTGGGTGCCCAGATAGTATCTCGGTTGCCCACTAATTTCTTGTAAATCTATTTTTTAATCGCTAGGGCATAGGGCGATTGGGCGATTAGGGAAGCGTACGGCGAGGGACGTCTCTCCGGGGGATCTCGGTGGCCGGAGCCGACATATACCTGAGGCCGGAGCCGACACTTCTTCAACCTCGGGGCCTAGGCGAAGGCGTTTCTTCTTCGGCGGAGCTTGGGCAAAGACGTGATGTCCTCCTCTTGTGATTCAGGTTTGTTACTTCGTTGCTATTCTTCTTCGTTCGAGTGGGTTGGTCTGGTTCAGTGCTGCCGTTGCTCTTGCTGAATTGATCTTGCTCTCGGCCGGTCTGATTTGGTGGTGTGGTATCTGAGCGGTGGTTGTGCCGGTGCTGATTCGGTTTGCCGGGGGCTTCAATGTGTAGTACTGTTGCACCTGGTGGATTCCTTAATTAACTTGCTAATTAACTTAAGTAGCGTGAGGTGCTGTGTGTCCGGGTGATCTCATTTGTGAAGTGGGTTTGCTTTTGATTTGTGCTTATTTGCCACTGGTGGTATATGCTTGCTAGTGTTTTGTTGGCAATTTGTGAGTTGAGTTGCTATCAAGCCAAGTTTTATACGAGTATGTCTCTCTCTCAATCGGATGAATGGTTTCATTGTCCTTTTTGGGGTAGTGAAGGATGTAGAGATGGTCGTCCAGCGAATACCGGTCTCACGCCAAAGTATTTCGTTGATCACCTCTCTAGACATTTCAGTATGCCGGAGGCAGTTGAGAAATATAAGAGGATCATTTCTTCAGATATGTTTATTTATGATTTGCTAGCTACCAATCTTGAACGGGCTGGCCGTTGGTTGTGTGATATATGTTTGAGTAATCACACAGTCAGGATGGCGTGTAAACATGGTGGTATTGGAATTCCTATCGCAGGACCGGGGTGTGGCGACAGTGGAGAGTCATTTGTCATCCATGGTATTCCTAGACCATCCGGTTCTCCATGTTTGTTGGCTCCTGGTTGTCAGGACTCTCTGGATACACATAATGTTGCTATATCTGGACCGAGGGGATTGACTTTTGATGAGCATTTGTTTGAGCATTTCCTTGAGCAACGGTTTGTTACTTCCAAAAGTATCCCTTACAAGGTACGTCTTGAGTTCGAAAAGTTTTATCTTGAAGCTCTTTCTAGGGTCATTGCTCGACCATCAGATGTTTCCTGTTAGGTTCAGTTGTTTGTTCTCCCAGCTTGTGTTCTAAATACGGCTGCTATGCAAGGTCGTTCTAAAAGTATGATCGATAGAAGGAAGAAAGATCAGGTTGCCTCTATGGTTGCGGCCTTGGCCTTGTGGAGAGAGCCGGGAGGGATGCAAGCTCTGGTTCAAGATATACTCACTCGCTCTACCTCTCACGGCTCTGGTTTCGTAAAGAAGAAAAAAGATTTGTCTCAGTTTGAGTTAAACGTAGTTCAGTGCAAGCGCAAAATGGGGGATGGTCATTATGCAGCTGCTATTAGAGTCCTCACTTCCTCTGGGATTGCACCCTTCAACGATGACACATCCGCATAGCTTCTTGCTAAGCATCCTATTCCCCCCCCCCCCCCGCCAGTTGTTCCATGTGATCCTCTCTTGGTGCCTGCATTGTCAGTTAGTAAAGAGTTAGTCCTCAATCGGATCAGGAGCTTCCCCAAGGGTACTTCTTGCGGGAAAGATGGGCTTCGAGCGCAACATCTTGTTGAGATTTTGGGTGGGGTATGTGACAGCATTGCTAGTGAGCTTCTTGGAGCCATCACGGGTGTTGTTAACCTTTTTCTGTCGGGTGCTTGACCTTAAGTGCTTGCAGAATTTGTGGTGAGTGCTCCCCTGACCCCATTGTTGAAACCAGGTGGGGGTGTTCGCCCTATTGCAGTAGGTTCTATTTGGAGGAGATTGGTTTCCAAATCAGCGCTTCTATCGTCACCAAGGAGCTCAGTGGATATTTGGGCACACACCAGTTTGGTGTGGGTGTGTCGGGGGGTGGCGAAGCTATCCTCCATTTTGTTAACAGGCTTCTGTTGGATAAGGGTATGGATAGGGGCATGTCCTTGCTTCTTGTGGACTTCTCTAATGCCTTTAATCTTGTTGATAGAGACGCTTTGATTCGGGAAGTTCACATCCGTTGCCCCTCCATTGCTCCGTGGGTTGAATTTTGTTATGCCCAACCAGCTCGTCTGTATTGGCAGGATGTTCCTTTGCGCTCTTGTCAAGGTGTGCAGCAGGGTGATCCGCTTGGTCCGCTTTTGTTTGCTTTAGTGTTGCATCCGCTTGCCACCAAAATTAATACCGCATGTGCTCTTGATGTTAACGCCTGGTACTTAGATGATGGTACCCTGTCAGGTGACACTAGGGAGATTGCTAAGGCGCTGGAGATTGTGGTTAGAGAGGGTCCAAAGTTGGGGCTATTAATTAATATTCAGAAAACTGAATTATTTTGGCCAACTGAAGATCCGAGGAGCTTTGATGTTGGTTTGTTCCCGTCTGACATTTCTAGACCCAAATTGGGAGTGAAATTGTTAGGCGGCCCGGTCAGCAACAATGCTACATTCTGCAATAGCTTGATTATGAAGAGGGTTGACAAATCGATAAAAGCTCATAGGGCTGTTAGGAGGCTAGAAGATCTCCAGTGCGAATTGCTCCTTCTACGAAATTGTATCGGGGTCTCCAGATTGATGTTTGCTCTTGGAACGTGCCCCCCTCATGCCCTCCCTGACGCTATAAGGTGCTTTGATAATGAGCTTCGAGCCTCCCTTGAGCAGGCGATTACTGCTGTAAATCCTTTTTTCATCGTAATAAAGTCTTATACTTATAATAATAATAATAATAATAATAATAATAATAATAATAATAATAATAATAATAATAATAATAATAATAATAATAATAATAATAATAATAATAATAATAATAATAATAATAGGAGGGAGTATAATTCAATCCAAAAAAAAAATTAAAATATCTTTTCTTCAACCCATGGTGGCGCCTTCTTCTTCCTCTTGAGGAGGATATCATTCTCCTCCATTTTCATTTGACTCGTCCTCGAGTCGTCGCCAGGATGAAGATCGTTTTTTTACCCATAGAAGGCCATCTTGATCCGCATCATCGGGTATACAATGTTGTGGACAACTACCCTTAAGCTTCTTGAACCGCTCAGCATACTCATAAAGAATCTACGTAGGTTATTGCTCAATACTAGATAACTCCTTTCTGAGTTTGTTGAGGCGAGTAGCAGGAAAGTAATTCTAAAGGAAAGCTTTCTTCAATTCAACTCAAGTAGTAATGCTTTCGGGGGGTAGGTAATAAAGCCAATCACTTGCAAAATCTTTCAAGATAAAGGGGAACACTCTCAACATTGATCAATTGGTCATCGGTAAGGCCTTGGGGTCTAAGTCTATCACATAAACTCACAAAGATTGCAAGGTGTTTGTTTGGTTCCTCCCCAGGAAACCCATGAAAGTAGGGTAAAATAGTAGACCAATTTGACTTATACTCAAATCTTGAACCCTCAGGGAGATCAGGAAGTCTAATTGCAAGTGGTTGAGCACTCAAATTAGGTACTTTTAGGTTTCTCAGGGGCCTTCTTGGCGGATTAACAATTTCGTCTCCCGTCTCCTTATGTGTGTCAAATTCGAGCCTCCTTTTCAACCTAGAAAGAGATCTTTTAATCTCGGGATCAAAAGAAAAAGGCAATGAATTAGAAGATCGAGTTTGAACCATACAAGGACAAAAAAGACTCAAAGAAAAACAAAAAAAAAAAGAATCAATGATAGAAATAAAGCAAAGCAAACTCTTTTCTTCTCCCCGACAACGGCGCCAAGAATTTGGTGCGAGACGAATGTCGTTGGCACTTTTTCCCTTTGCCAAATAATATTAATATCCTTACTCAAAGCTCAAAACCAATAGATTAGTAACCCAATGAATTGATAAACCAAACAACTACTAGTATAGCGATAAAGTCCAGAGTCGAACCCATAGAGAGAAGCAGATTACTATGCAATGTCTCTAACAATGACTCTTATGAAAAAAGCAATGACTTGTGACAAATTGATAACAATGTAAAGAGAACTAATGATTGCAAAGTGATTGATAATAAAGATAGAAGAAATATTTCACCTGTAATTCTCTGACAATGGTTGAGGTTCATGGTCCTAGGATTGATTCATCAATTATTCATAAGCATATGTCTACTTGAATAAAGTTGAAGGATCCGCAGGGATACAATCACCTTATTCAATATCACTAAAGAATAACATTAAGCACTCAAGCTCTTAGACCAATTGGCATATCGATTCAATGCAATTAAGACACAACTGGAACAACCCTAAATCAGCCATAATCGACACCTAGCGATATAGATCAATCTAAATCATCCACCACAAAGATAAGGAAATATCACTACTTCAATACCTTTGTTTGCTATCAATAAAATAATAACGAATTAATAGCTAAGATGCGATTCCTAACATGATGATCAATCATAGAAAAGAATACAAATATAATCAATAAACACAACATGATAAGTATACATATAAATAACTAAATAGAATCAAATCCTCATAATCTATACAACCATGTCTTCGAATCACAGGCGAAACTATGAGTTTAGAAACTCATAGGCCAAAACCCTCTCTTCTCTCTCAAAACATTCATTGTCTCACAATAACCTTATGCCAACACTGTTGTTGCAGGAGGATGGTCAAGTATGAAATAAATATAGAATAAAGATCAGACTGACTTCCCTGTCTCAGCAAATAAATACAAGACTTCCTCCCGTTGTAGTAAGAGAAAGTCAGGATCGAATCCACGAGGAAGCACGTCAGCAGTTCTCAGGTAGCTGTAAATTCTCACAACAACAGCAGAAAAGACAGAAACACAGAAAAGCAACAGAAATAAAAGCAGAAAGTAACAAACAAAAGCAAAGAACTAAACTAAGACGGAAATAGAAAGAAAGAAAGTAAAGCAAACAGGAAGTAACTCGAGGACACAGAAGCTACTCGACTTCGACTAGCTGTCCTCTAGGTCGACTAAGGTGGTCGACAGCAGAAACTCAAAAACAGAAAACAAACAACTCGACTAAGACCACTTCCTACTCGAGATCGACTAGATGCAACTCGATCTCGACCAACAGCTACTCTATGTCGATAAGAAACAGAAACTTAAACATGCAAATTCGAACACAGAATTCAGAATTTTGATGAAATAAATCAATATATTAAAAGACCTCCAAGGCCAGGGTTTCAACACCACAATGATAACCATGCAAAACAACACATAAAGGCATAAAAGATCATGCTTTCCATCAAATAACTTTCGTCATTAACAAATAGGCATATAGAGGCTTTCGCATAAACCCTAATTGTTACTAACCCTTTTTCACATAATTAATCCAAGTTGCATTAAGATCACTTTCGCTTCAATAACACAAACAAGGATCACCTTCAACTCTCGCAAAAGAATCATGCTTATAGGGATAGAAGATGAATTGCATAACAAAATCTGACCTTTATCACGTTATCTCACATGGCCACCGTCGGGCTCACCCCAGCCCCAGAAGTGGGTGGACTACTCACGCCTCATTGCAATAACAGACATTGATTGATGAAAAGAACTAAATTGCATTAAAACTAAATTCAAAAGCCTTTACAATCCTGGCAATCAACTTTCGCAGAAAGCCAAAACCTTAAAAACCTTAGAACTCCTAAACTTCTCTGTGTAACTAACTAATTGTCTCTGACTTGGAATGAATAAAACTGAGCCCCCTAGGGCCTTATTTATAGGCTTCATTACCTAGTTATTCTAGGAAAGAAGATATCTATCTCTTATCTAAAATTATATCTAAAACTTGAAAGGATAAATAAATTGTTTTATGGAAATAAATCTAAAAGGAAAAGATAAAACTAAATAGGTAAGTCTTCATGTCTTGATAGATCTTGTCTCCTTGATGATAGAACTTGATGGAATCGGATAGAATTTCGGCCAAATCGACTCCTTCGCGCCCAAGGAATCTCAATTCTACTCGGACAGGTCTCGTCGAGAAGTTTCTGGAAACGGCTCTACTCGACCTCGACCACGGCTCGTCGACCTCAAGTAGGGTGGTTCGTCGACTGGACTTCCTCGGCTAGATCTGCTCGATGTGGCTCGGTCCTGGCTCACTGGCGCTTGTCGACCTCGAGTAGCGCTTGTCGATGTCGAGTAAGACTGATCATCGACTAGGTCTCCTCGGGTGGCTCTACTCGACAAGGCTCGGACAAGGCTCCTGGGCGTCGTCGACCTCGAGTAGTCTCATCGAGATTGAGTAGAGTTCTTCGTCGTCTTGGTGCATCCCGCTGGCAGCGGGTTTTCTTCCGCGGCAGCGAGTGGTCCGCTGCAGCGAGTCGAGTCGCTAGCAGCGATTGTTGCCTGGTCGTCCTCGGCTCTTGTCGACTCCGGGTGTGGCGTCTGGGCTTCGTCGATCTTGACTAGGGCTTATCGAGATCGAGTAGACTTCCGGAGCTCGGGTTGGTCTGGCTCTCGATCAGGCTTTGTCGACAAGGCTGTGCTCGGACATGCTCGTCTATGTCGAGTAGGGCCCACTCGAGATCGAGTAGCCTTGACTTTCAGCTTGGTTCCGCTGCTTTGACCTTGGACTTCTGTAGTGGTTTTCCGAGCTTTTTCGACCTTCTGTAGAATTGCTGTAATATGCCTCGATTTCTGCGAATTAAACAGAAACTGGTGTAGATTCCATAATTTGGCAAGTAAACATAAACTACATAGGTTCTGTACTGTTCTAAACCCAAATGAATGCAATGTATACAAAAATCGATATAAAAGTTACTGTAAAACATGGCAGATTTAGCTCACAACAAACACCCCATACTTAAGCTTGCTTGTCCTCAAGCAATACTTTTAGTTGTCATTCAGGGGAAGAAATTAAAACTCTCAACATCTTAGATTCATTCTTTATATGTCCCTGCAATCAATTTCCATCATCGAAAATGTACTAGTGTCACAGATTCATGCATGTGCAAATATGTAAAAGCGACATCTACTCATAAAAGGAGGGTTACGCATAAACAATTTATAAGTGACAAAGCATTGATAATCAAGAAGACTTTAATTTAAGCTCATGAAGGAGTAGATTGGTAAAAGGCTAAAAGGTGGGCAATTTTTGGCAATGTGGTGCAAATGATCCGGGGAAATGGAGTATTTCCAAACTGAATTTCCACCTTCCTTCTCTTTGAGATTCATCACCTTTCATAATGCTTTTATCCATAATAATGCTTTTACCTCTCTAACCTCAGCACTGCCTTCTCCCGAGTCGCAAACATGGGTGTCATGAATGGCCCCGGATACTTAGTGCGTCGGACTCCTCACCTGGTGTCCCATCTCTCCAAACTATTATCTCAGAGAGCAGGGTTGATCTTTGATCGGATTTTCTTTCACTCATTAAATTTTCCATATATTTCAAATGATTTCGCCAAACTCCAATAATGATAATAATCACACAAACACCATATAACATCTCCATAATGTAACATCATTCTCAACATAATCCACGGATAAGGTAAAGAATGGCAAATGTTTAGATCATGTGGAGCAATATTTGAAATAAGGCATATTATGGCTTTGTGTAATGCATAAGCATGGGTAAGGCTAGGATTATAAAATATGAGCATTATATGGAAATATAAAGTCCTCCATCCTCTTATCATGCAACATGTCAAAAGCAACTTCAAATTTTACCTCCTTTCATGGTTTTCATCTAAATAATGCGCTTCATTGTGACTTCCCTTTACTAGGCAATTTCATGCTATATCTCTGATGAATCCAATTTTGCATCGTCGAGTTCAATACAAGCTTCCATGACATTAATCAAAATTTTCAATGGGGGTCATTTTTCTCAAATTTTGGAATCATGCATATACGCACATAAGTCAATAATGTATTCCAAAATAGCCATGTAGCAATTCTAAGAAATAATGCACAAGTAATGTCAAATATGGCAAATATGCACAAAGTAAGCCCTTCCCCCACCCCATACTTAAACATTACAGTGTCCTCACTGTATAAAAAATAAGGTAAGGAGTAAAGAAAGAAACTCACAAGACATGTGTGCAGAGCCTTATATCTTCGATTGGAGCACCTCCTGGACCGAGTATTAATGTAGCTTGGTTCTATCCATGGACCTGAAAAGTATAGAAGACATATACCCATAATAGCAAACTAAAAGTGTTCAAAACCAAAACACAAGCAAAACAAAGTCTCAAAAGTCCTAAAAAGTCTATGTAAAAGCTCTAGATTTTATAGTCGCTAGGCCGACTTTTCCTTTTAGCTCAAGGTGGCATTTGCAGGGCCCATGTAGCTTGGGCCTCAAATAAGACTCCATTCTTGTCCATCAGCTGTAATCCTCCAGAATGGATCTTGTTCACCACGAAAGGTCCCATCCGCTTCTTGTTGAATTTGTTTGGAAACCAATGATCCTTTGATTTAGAGACATAGAGCTTGTCTCCAACTTCATATTCCTTGGGCTCATCATTGGAAATCCTACATAAGCGCACATACCAAGGCAAACCTCTCCCATGTATAGATAGATCTTTAATGGAAATAGGAGAAGAAAGATCCATACCTTGGCTTACCTTTGCAGAGACGGAATTGGGGACCACTGTGTTTGGTCGATCTCGACTAGGGCTAGTCGATCTCGACTAGGGCTAGTCGATCTCGACAAGACTGCAGGTTCTGGTGGTGGTCGGTTCGAAGTTTCAGAAGTCGACGAAGTCAAAGGCTGGTCGACATCGACAAGGCTACTCGATCTCGAGTAGTCTTCTGCTCCAGGTGTCTGCAACGTCGAAGAAGGCGCAGTCGAGGAAGACGAGCTGTGGTCGATCTCGAAAAGGCTGGTCGAGATCGAGGACGATCCTGGCTCTGGTGGTCTCAGCCTCGAGGAAGGCCGAGTAGGGCACTGGTGGTCGACCTCGACAAATCTACTCGAGGTCGAGTAGGGTGGCTCCTCTGGTTTGCTGCTCGACGAAGCTGGCTCTGGTGGAGTCTCCTTGGTCTGGTCGAGATCGACTAGGGTTCTACTCGATGTCAAGGAGCCCTGGTCGATCTTGACCCCATACTTAGCTCCTGTCAAGGCATCCGAAAAATAATTAATCCACAACGACGTACCTTGTTCTGTGTCGATTGGATTTTCTGTGTTCTCCTTGAGGATTGCCATGATCTCCTCCACCTGGGTCTCCATGTCCCTTTTTTCTATCTCCTCAGGGGTCATATTTCTGACCTTGGGTTCCCCGCAGGTGATATAGCCAGCTGAGATGGATTTGACCTCTTCCATTGGACCTGTATGCCTTTCAGTTTTATTAAAGGAATACTCAATTACCTCATCGCTGATGTTGAAGGTGAGCACTCCTTTCCGTACGCTTATGTTGGCATCCACCGTCGCCAAGAATGGTCTTCCTAGAATAATTGGACAAGCAGGATCTTCTTGCATATCAACAATTAAGAAATCAACAGGGACGAAGAATTTACCTACTTGTACTGGGACATTTTCCACCATGCCTGTCGGAATGACCACCGTGTTGTTGGCCATGTAAAGTCTAGCATCCACAGGCTCCAGGGCACCTATCTTAATCTTGGACCAAATCGTTAAAGGCATAATACTAACACTGGCTCCAAGATCACATAAAGCATTAATTTTGTATGGACCAAATCCAATAGTTATAGCAAACTTACCTGGATCCGGCCTCTTCTCCAATATGTCCAGATGGCTGCACTCCTCTGTGATTTCAGCCATCGATCGCTTTTTGCTCAGAATCTCCTTCAAGAACTTGACATAAGAGGGCATTTCATTGAGAGCTTCTGTGAAGGGGATGGTGACGTTGAGCTTCTGAAGCATCTTGATGAAGCGCTGAAACTTTTTCTCCGCCGGGTCCTTTAGAGATCTTGTGGGGAAAGGCAGCTTCTTTTTCTGATTCGGAGCCAGAACAGACGTCGGAGGTGCTGCAGACTTCTCTATGTCGACCAGGGGCTCCTCGACATCGACAAGGCCTTTGTCGACATCGACCAGATTGGGCCCAGTCGAGTTGCTGTGTGGTGCAGACGAAGATTCTGGAAGTGTCTCCTCGAGGTCGATGAAGGTCTTGTCGAGATCGACTTGCTGTTCCTCGTCATTCTGCTGTTTTCCGACCTCTGGCTCTTGCAGTTGATGGCCGCTTCTGAGTTTTATAGCAGCGATGTGTCCAGTCTTTCCTTTAGGATTTGGTTCTGAAGATCCAGGGAGCGCACCCGACTGTCTGGGGATTCCTGCTGCTAGCTGACCAATCTGTGTATCAACTGTTTTCCGCCAGATATCAATTTCCCCAAGCCTAGAGTTGACACCTTGCATCTGAGTATAGACGGAGTTGAAAGATTGCCTAGTTTCTGAGTGGTTCCTCCGTATTTCCTCCAGGACTATCTGTATATCATCCTTTTTCTGCTCCCTTTCCGGATGTCCTGGAGCTCTGTAGGGCGGGGGGTTTCTAGGGACACCTTGGTTCCATTGTGGTTGCTGAAACCTTTGGTCCCCCATGTAGCGATTGGGACCCCCTGCGTAAGCCGCTTCCTCATGATGCTCTGCCATCCTGACTTGCTCTGTGTGTGGGCACTCAGGAGTGGTGTGCCGCTGTGATCCGCATTCAATGCAAGGTTGGTTGACAGAGAGATACTTTACTTGCTTGAGGAGCTTCTTATTCTGGTCTCTGTAGTATTGCTCCCTAACGTCTGGATCGATCTCCTTAGGGGGATCATATAGGGGCATAGATGGTGCTGGCCTGGCGTATGGGTTCTCTTCATAGGTTGCAGTAGACCCATACTTGTTGTCGTAGGTAGTGAGCTTTTCTAGCACACCCCATGCGTCACGTGGTGGCATTGTCAGATACTCATAGCGAGTATAATGGTTGATTCTGTCCTTAGTGCCTTGATCAAGAGAGTTGAAGAAGATCTCCTGAATGACGTAGGGTGGCTGTCCATGAGTAGGGCAAGATCACAGAAGTTCCTTGTAGCGCTCCCATGCCTTTGCCAGCGGTTCCCCTTGCTTCTGTCTGAAGGCGGTGATTTTCTGGCGGAGATGTGCTGTTTTGGCGGGTGGGAAGAATTTGTTCAGGAACTCTTTCTCTACTTGGGCCCAGGTTGTGAGTGATCTTGGTTGCAGCCCTTCCAGCCATTTCAATGCAGGCCCAGCGAGAGACCAGCGAAAAGATTTCATCTTGACATATTCCAAAGTTGTACCTTCAGCAAGAGTACGGCACATGTCAGCAAAGTTTGTAATATGTTCAAGAGGACACTCATTAAATCTACCATAAAAGGCATTATTTTTAAGCTCTATGAGAAACTGAGTGCGAATTTCAAAAGAGTTATCAGGGATAAGAATCGCCGATTCAGGCACGACGAGAGTTGGGTGCATATAGTCCTCTGCCGTGGTGGGATATTGGGCAAGCTCAGCCTGTGCTTGTTCCCTTGCTTCTTTCTCAGCGGCGATAGCAGCATCATTAGCGGCTAATTCCCTGGTAAGCCTAGCGATCAGCTGTTCCTGTGTCTCCGCAGCTGCCATGGCTCTTTGTAGTTTAGCTCTCATGTGAAAGAGGCGTTCCGGTTCGTCTAAGGCATCAAACTCAGGTGTTTGACCAGAACGACGCATACACCTGCAAAGTAACTCAAAGAAACAGTGAGAACTGACTACCTAAGGCGCGATTGATAGCTTCCCCGGCAACGGCGCCAATTTGTTGTTGCAGGAGGATGGTCAAGTATGAAATAAATATAGAATAAAGATCAGACTGACTTCCCTGTTTCAGCAAATAAATACAAGACTTCCTCCCGTTGTAGTAAGAGAAAGTCAGGATCGAATCCACGAGGAAGCACGTCAGCAGTTCTCAGGTAGCTGTAAATTCTCACAACAGCAGCAGAAAAGACAGAAACACAGAAAAGCAACAGAAATAAAAGCAGAAAGTAACAAACAAAAGCAAAGAACTAAACTAAGACGGAAATAGAAAGAAAGAAAGTAAAGCAAACAGGAAGTAACTCGAGGACACAGAAGCTACTCGACTTCGACTAGCTGTCCTCTAGGTCGACTAAGGTGGTCGACAGCAGAAACTCAAAAACAGAAAACAAACAACTTGACTAAGACCACTTCCTACTCGAGATCGACTAGATGCAACTCGATCTCGACCAACAGCTACTCTATGTCGACAAGAAACAGAAACTTAAACTTGCAAATTCGAACACAGAATTCAGAATTTTGATGAAATAAATCAATATATTAAAAGACCTCCAAGGCCAGGGTTTCAACACCACAATGATAACCATGCAAAACAACACATAAAGGCATAAAAGATCATGCTTTCCATCAAATAACTTTCGTCATTAACAAATAGGCATATAGAGGCTTTCGCATAAACCCTAATTGTTACTAACCCTTTTTCACATAATTAATCCAAGTTGCATTAAGATCACTTTCGCTTCAATAACACAAACAAGGATCACCTTCAACTCTCGCAAAAGAATCATGCTTATAGGGATAGAAGATGAATTGCATAACAAAATCTGACCTTTATCACGTTATCTCACATGGCCACCGTCGGGCTCACCCCAGCCCCAGAAGTGGGTGGACTACTCACGCCTCATTGCAATAACAGACATTGATTGATGAAAAGAACTAAATTGCATTAAAACTAAATTCAAAAGCCTTTACAATCCTGGCAATCAACTTTCGCAGAAAGCCAAAACCTTAAAAACCTTAGAACTCCTAAACTTCTCTGTGTAACTAACTAATTGTCTCTGACTTGGAATGAATAAAACTGAGCCCCCTAGGGCCTTATTTATAGGCTTCATTACCTAGCTATTCTAGGAAAGAAGATATCTATCTCTTATCTAAAATTATATCTAAAACTTGAAAGGATAAATAAATTGTTTTATGGAAATAAATCTAAAAGGAAAAGATAAAACTAAATAGGTAAGTCTTCATGTCTTGATAGATCTTGTCTCCTTGATGATAGAACTTGATGGAATCGGATAGAATTTCGGCCAAATCGACTCCTTCGCGCCCAAGGAATCTCAATTCTACTCGGACAGGTCTCGTCGAGAAGTTTCTGGAAACAGCTCTACTCGACCTCGACCACGGCTCGTCGACCTCGAGTAGGGTGGTTCGTCGACTGGACTTCCTCGGCTAGATCTGCTCGATGTGGCTCGGTCCTGGCTCACTGGCGCTTGTCGACCTCGAGTAGCGCTTGTCGATGTCGAGTAAGACTGATCATCGACTAGGTCTCCTCGGGTGGCTCTACTCGACAAGGCTCGGACAAGGCTCCTGGGCGTCGTCGACCTCGAGTAGTCTCATCGAGATTGAGTAGAGTTCTTCGTCGGCTTGGTGCATCCCGCTGGCAGCGGGTTTTCTTCCGCGGCAGCGAGTGGTCCGCTGCAGCGAGTCGAGTCGCTGGCAGCGATTGTTGCCTGGTCGTCCTCGGCTCTTGTCGACTCCGGGTGTGGCGTCTGGGCTTCGTCGATCTTGACTAGGGCTTGTCGAGATCGAGTAGACTTCCGGAGCTCGGGTTGGTCTGGCTCTCGATCAGGCTTTGTCGACAAGGCTGTGCTCGGACATGCTCGTCTATGTCGAGTAGGGCCCACTCGAGATCGAGTAGCCTTGACTTTCAGCTTGGTTCCGCTGCTTTGACCTTGGACTTCTGTAGTGGTTTTCCGAGCTTTTCCGACCTTCTGTAGAATTGCTGTAATATGCCTCGATTTCTGCGAATTAAACAGAAACTGGTGTAGATTCCATAATTTGGCAAGTAAACATAAACTACATAGGTTATGTACTGTTCTAAACCCAAATGAATGCAATGTATACAGAAATCGATATAAAAGTTACTGTAAAACATGGCAGATTTAGCTCACAACAAACACATGACTGGAAATAATAGAAATCTCCTAATAATAAAAGAGTCATGGAAAACCCTAGAAATATAATAATATTATAATAGAAAATAGAATTTTCGAATCCAAATCACATTCGCTGAACACGGCAAGACGGCGGGCCCCGCCTAAGGCATGGCTGGCGCTGACCTATGCAGTGACAGACTTTCTTCTTCTCTTCAATGTTATGCTTCCTAGCTCCTTTGTAGCTTCTCCCTAAGCTTCCATATGCTCCAAAACATGTCTCCTAAGCTCTTCCAAGATCTCATCCAAGGTCGGAATGTAAAACTACAAAATAAACACTAAAAAGTCGTAGATTCCGAACTCGAATACTTCACAAGCAAGATATGAAACTATACTAAAACACATGTAAAACTCCTATCTAAATGCAATAAGAAATACCTATAATGCCTATATGAAATATGCATTATCAGCATGTCCAGAAGCTGTGCATATTGAGCATGAGTGAGCTCAGGAACGACATTGAGAATTGGTCTCATCCGTGACATGTGTAGCAACCTTCTTTCAGCGAGTGGTCTTCTTTGTAAAGCCATGGATGAAATATCATTTCTCCACCTCATTGTTAGTCTTCTTGCAATGAGTGTAGAACATGTTCGATTTCTTTGATTGAACCTGAGCATCACCTTTCTTGGCTTTGACGTTGATGACCGAAGTTGTATCAGCAATTGAACGACATGCACTCTTGTAATCTTGTTAAGATTCCTCTTGAGAAATCAAAGAGAAAGCCAGACTCACATTCGAGAGAGGTTGCATCATCAAGATCGAGCCACGAGAAGAAGTATAATTGTCGTTTAAACCTAACAGAAATTGCATCAACTTCTGTTCCTCTTGGAATTGAATGTTATCTTGACCAGAACCGCGAGAACATAGTTTCAGCTTCCTGATAATATCTATTTCTTCCAAGAGTGCTTTCCATTTGTTCAAATGAACTGAGATTGTAGCAGTACCTTGAGTACACGATCTCAGATCTTGTAGCAGATTGAACATCTGAGGGCCATTGACATGACCATAGCGCGTCTCAAGCTCATCCCAAATGGCTTTAGCAGTGGAGAAGTAGATCACACTTCTTTGAATTTCTGGATCTAGACCATTCACCAACCAGGAGATGACCATGTCGTTGCCCCCGTCCCAGACCTCGGCCCTAGGATCTGCATCATCAGGTCGGGGAAACATTTTGTTGATAAAATGGAATATGTTCTTCGCGCTTAACACGATCTTGGCTGACCTCCTCCATTTTGAAAAATTCTTGTCGTCGAACCTCACATCAATAATCAAGAGTCCAGGATGATCACTCGAGTGTAAGAACAACGGATCTGTGTTGTCAATCACGAGCTTGTTTCCGGTTTCGGTTTCCATGACAGTTGATGAAGACGATGCTGAATCAGCAACAAGAGAAGGTTGAAAAACAAAATTGAATGCGGAAAATCAGCAGAACTATATACACTACTCTGATACCATGAAAGATCTGAGAGATCGAGCTAGCTTGGAGCCATGGAAGCTCGAATGAAAAAAGAGAGAAATGGAGATAAACAATCTGAAGAAAATGTGATGTGTATTGATGAAGATGATCAAAACCGATCATTTATAATGTGTACATTGGGCTCATACAGTGATGTACCTGATCTGTTACAAGTATATGAATTAGGCCCAAACTAAATCAGATTGAGGAAAGCCTTATATGTCGTCATCTTCCTCAATATGACTAATCTAGCACCTGGCATAAATATAAAAAATATATGCTTAATCAATAATGCCTTTGTAGTGGCACGAGCATGAGACTCTCTTGGCAAATACATAGCCATCTCCCTTCTTTTTTCCTGGAGCTGTTAGCAGCAGAGCATGGAGACAATTAGATTTTTCACAGTAGCATTATGAAAATTTTAGGCATAAATAAAGATTCGAAAAACACCATTTCATCCCCATAATCAAAAGTCAAGAGTAGATTAAAAAATTAATGTAAATAAATAATTCTATAATCAAATAAATGAGTAGCGACAATAATTAGATTTTTTACCGAGGTTAAAAAAATAAAATTATAGAATTTTCAGGTAGAAATAGAGAATAACTTAGATAATTTCATTAAGTTGGGCTACAAACATTGGCATTCAACAAGAAAGAAAACCTTCTTGGCAATTACCATTAAAAAGAAGCTAAATCCACCGTCCAGTGCAAGGATGTACGTACATGATGTTGTATAGTTGTAGTTTATGATTTTCAATTTCCACTTCAGAATCTTATCTCCTATTCATTTCCTTCCACTGTCGATATAAATGAAAGCACACCTGAGCAATATAAGTGATTTCGAATAAACTACAAGGATGCGCGAGCAGGGGATTGAGAGGGAGCCAGGAGGAAACATGAGAGGGGGAGATATTTTAAAGGTTTAAAAAGTCCTATTTTTCTCACAAAAATAATAATAAATGATGTGAATGTGCATCCGAAACATATCACACCATGTCCACAGTGGTATTGGCCATATTTGTCATGGTATTCATCAAAGATATGATTCATGTATCTGGTTGTATCCAAGTTATATATGACCATATGATATCATAATCGCTATGGGTATTACAGAGTAAAGGGTCTCTAATAACAGAGTAAAGGTTCTCTAACTACAAAGTACATTCACATTGCAATCACAGTGGATCAACATGATGGATCAAAGAATAGCAAGAACTTCACTACAATGTAATGATTTGTTAAAAATATCAAATACCAAACAGCAGTTGCACTTAAGAATGACTTCACTATGAAGATCATTTTGAAGCGCAAGAGATCAGAATACATTTATATTCATGAATCATGCCAGTCATTCCAAACAGATAATGATAGGGAAACACTTATTAAAAGAGAAAGGACCCCTAATATCATTGAAACAAAGGGAGAGTTAGCGCCTTATCAGCTAAAGATGAAAATAAAAGAGGCCAATAAGCAATGTAGCCCCAATCACATATGCAATGGATAGCTACCAACATTTGGAGAAGGTAAATTGAAGCACTTGTTCCATTTAACATGAAAGAGGTGGAAATAATGAATAGGAGTAGTTATAGGAGCAATCACAGTTAATTAAAAAAAACTATAGCAACCATAAGGCCCATAACTATATAAACACCAAAGATAAATAATGATCCAATATTAGAAGCAGCACCTAAAGACCAACTTGAACCATGATTTCGTACTCATTTGTATTGGCCATGCTATTTTGAATCAAAACATGAGCCTTGTCAGGGACCAACTTCTCAGTTTCCTACATGAAATACGTACACTTCAATCTAACTCACTGGGAAATACAATTGACAAAATGATTACAAGATCAAATTGACTCAAAAAGAGGTGTTATTGATTACTCGTTCAAGATCTGAATTAGTCTGTGTACCAAAATCAAATGAGTTTGAGGCCTTGCTTTCTTCATGCGTGTCCTTCCCCTAAAATGGTTAACCACAATGATCAGTTTAAAACAAAAAACATGAAAAAAGAGTTACGGTTAGACAGATGGAAAAACAGTTCATAGTGAGCAGGAATTGACAAAATATTAGGATTCAATAATCACTCATTTTTCCTATTATCCATTAACCCTTTAATCACAACCCAAATGACATATTAAATGAAAAATCCCTTGAAGCATGTAGTCATGGTTGTCTCTGATCAGGTTTAGTCATCTTACTTTTATCAAAGTCCAGCAGCAGCCCTGGGGTAGATGTGTTACTAAAGTGCACAAAAAAATAAGATATTTGCCCTCACTTCTACACACAAAATCTGAACCTAGGATGTTCCTCATAAATATTTACGGATTCGAAGGTGGCCTCAGCCCCTAAAGAATTGTAAACATTTAGTTGGTAGGGTTAAGCATACCCTTTCCTTGTAGATAATCCATTCTCATTATCTTTCTAGATCTCTTACTTTGAGCATTTGCTTTTCTACAGGGTGAGACGGAGGTCGCTATCCTCTAAGAGTCACTCTCTATCCTCTAAGAGTCACTTTAGCACAGAACCGGTTTCATTCAGATTGAACTACACGAATCTGAATGAATAGAGGAAGGTGGTGGTATCGTGCTAAGCCAATTAGTTGAACTGAAGGTCGGAAAGGATTTCATGGCTAAGAAAATCCACATAACTAAGAAAAGAGGTCTTAGAGCAAATGAATCAATCTTTTCAATTAATAAAACTAAACAGAAACACCTAAATCACCAACACAGGCAGAAAAGAGGCCTTAGAACAAATGAATCAAGTACCTCATCCCCATTCCTTTCAGGTTCAGTCTTTGCCTCTATCACCCTACAACGAAACTCTCTCTTCTTCCGAATTCCCAACTTGATCAAAATGCGGAAACTCTTCACAAATAAACGAAATACAAACACAAAACAAGAATTAGCGAGAAAAAAATAAAATAAATTAAGAGTATTAGAGTACAGGGAAGCTAAAATATCAACCTGCTGTCGGATTTTGAAAATGTCTAATGCAGTTCAATCATAAATAAGTATTCATTCTCTCTCAAAATGGATATAAGATACTTCAAGATGGATATGAGTTAGTTGTAAAGAAAAAAATTTCTTTATATATTAGCACCATATGAAACTGTATGAGAAGCACATCAAGGGTTAAAGATAGCACCAACTTGCTTAATGATGCTACAATAGAGATAAAAGTGAATCTATGGATGATCGAATAAAAGCTTATTGAGGCTCAAAAGTATGCCGGGTATGATTAATCAGATAGAAACTGGAAGAATATGACAACAGAAAAGTGAAGTGAAGGAAAAAATATGTACCTCATGGTTAGGGTCATTATGGTATCCCATGTTTCGCCATTGAGCTATTGTCATTCCATGGAAAATAACTACACTAAAATACGAATCCATCAAGAGTATACGATCAGCTGCAATAGAAGCCACATCCAATAAAAACTGGAGTAGGCGGAGAGTTGAATGAATAAGCTATAATTGATGGTTCAATCATGACAGTTGCATTAGTAATTCTCTCTCGGGTCAAGGACATCCGAAAGTAAGCAGTCTCATTAACTGTTGTTAAAAACCTGTAAAAAACAATTTAAATTAAGGCACTGATTACAAAAGTATATAAAGATAAACAACATATGCATGTATTAGGTTTCCAAGCTACATCACCTGTACAAACTGTGATCGCCTTAGATTAAACATGAACTGTGAGAATAATGAAAAATAAGGGTTTAATGTGGAGGATGATGGATCATCTTTCCGGTATTCACCAAATTTGGAGCAAATGCATATTTGTTTTCTGTCCAGCCACCTTGTAGCATCAAAACCTTTCTGCATCAGCCATCAGTAAATTCCATTTAGGGCTATAGACCAGTTATAGCTATAAGACCACAACATTATGCAAAAGATCGAAAAGAAAAAATGAACCCAAAACAAGGTTCAAGAGATGGAGAAAATGGAAGTATGTAGAATTAACAACCCTAATTAGTGAAATACCTTACTCTTCTAATAAACCTACCCATCTTGGATCTGGGGACCTTTAATCAAACCTGGAATTAAACGTATATGAAAGAAAAGAAATGTCGAAATTAGAAAACAAATGAAATTGAAGCCAAAAACTTACCTTTTGTCAAACCAACTTGAGGAATTCCATAAACAAAACGAAGAGGGCGAACAACTTTATAGTAAATACTATCATGTCGTCCTGCCAAAGAATTTACCAAAGCATGTGTAGAATTTCATAGGAAAGCTGAAAAGTATACATGCAATGGCATAACAGATTATTCGACTGCAGATGAAGCAATAATAGCAAATTTATAATATTGGCTTAACTTTCTAAAAGCGTTACTTATGAGCTAAATCCTTGCGGAATCGAAGAGAGGGCATATCAATGAAAAACGAGAAAACGAAATTGAAATGGAGCAATTAACGAGATCTCCTAGTTAGCCATGTAGCTGTAACCAAATTCTCAAAACCAAATCCGAAATTAGGGCATCAAATATAAATGAAAGAGGCAAATCTGGTTAGTCGTGGAGCTGTGACCGACTTCTCAAAACTAAATCTGAAATTAGGGCACCAGATCTAATTGAAATAAGGAACATAGAGAACAGAAATACACCTGCAACTGAAGCCATCGTTGAGGGTTTGAGTAGAGAGGATATTGATTTCTCCACAAATTGGTGCTTCAACTTGGAGAATTTCACATTTTTACTTTTGTAATTCACTGGGAGACAAAAGAAGATGGAGGTTCAAGCACAAATTTCAGACTTGTTACCATCAAATTGAAGCGGAAGAAGTCGGGGAGCAAGAACCAGCAATGGGAAAAATCGAATTGAAGGCGCCAAGGGTTGAATACCGAACATGCAAAACAGAGAAGAACAAGATTGTTTTACCTGGCAGTGGAAGGATGAAGAACGCATTGAGGCGGTGAATCATCAACGATGACAAGACACAGACGAATAGGATAAGAGAGGGGAAAGGTGACCACGAGGAGCAGCAGTCAAGCTGGAAGGACTAAGGAGGACAAAGGCGGTGGCAATTGGCAATCAGGCAAGGGCGCCAAGGCGGTGGGAAGCTGACGTCGATGAAGAACCAGGATAGGCCCTCTCTCCAGCCGTTCTCAACCGTTGATCTTCGATTTTAACTAATGTCGATGAACGGCCCGATAGTGTGCTCTTCCGGCTCTTTTAGAATAGTAAGGATGAAGAGAATGTTCTTTAAGACTCTCCATGGTAGTCAACCAATCAAACCTCAACATAGAGAACCAATGTAATGGCAGCATTCCATTACTCTACAAAAAGCATGAAGTATGGAGTATGAAGTCTTGTATAAAAAGATTGATCTCTCGAAATCTATGCAATAACCAATACATGTATGTAACACCTGAGATTTGTAGCAAGCTTTTGAATCATTAGATTCAAGTTTCTGTTTGCTTTGTTCGGAATATCTCTGCTAGAAGCGAGAGGGGAAAAAATTACAACAAGGTAGGTGTAAAATAAGTCTTCCTTTATGAGTAAAAAAAAGGTTGTGATCTAATTTGTGAGTCAGCAGGGTTGAAGCAATTAATTGAACTTGTTTGTGGCAAGGTTATAGAGTACGACTTTAGTTAGATTCAAAAAGAGAGATGAGTACGGTTAAAATAGTTACATTGATTGCTCCCATAAAATTAGTTAGATATATCTGATCAAAAGGCACATACTAATTTATGACATGAAAGGTTTGGTTTTTTTTTTCTTGTAAGGGATAAAATAGATTAGTTTTTCTAGTAACGGAGAAAATAGACTATATATAACGACAAAAACAAACGAAATTCCAAAAATATATAGCAAAAGAAGATTACACGATCCACCACAATTCCTCAAATTAGAAGACACTAAGATTGTGAAATGAAATTAAAAAAAAACAGGGGTAGAATTAAAGATTTATACAGTAGTACCTTGTAATGATAAGAGTACGTCAACCCCCAAAAAGTTTGGCCTATAGGCTGATTGATTAGAAAGACGACAATTACAATGCAACAATATGGGGCCATCTTTGTTAAAAACGGCTCTAGAAATTGCCTAATGCAAGAGGAAAATTGAGAAAGAGGATCAAATTCTATATCAATAAATTTTGAAGCGACAACACACTCGATCACTACTAGAACATTAAGATGTCAAAATCTGCTCAGGAACGAGAAGAGCAGCGATGAATCAACTGAAATTCAGCAGCAATGTGTGGTCAAGTCATTTGAAAAACAAAAACAAACATGGAGATAAAAAAAAACAAGAAGGATCTTCCTGCACCAATCAAGTTTCCCTAATTCTTATTGTATGATGTCTTGACAAGCAATATTATTATAAAACTAATTAAAGAAGGTAGAAGACAAAGATTTGCATACATTATACGCTGAGAAGCAGAGATGATCCTCTTGATATCTTTGAAGTTAATATCTTCTCTAGATCTTCCTACATCAATCAAGTCTTGGTGTGTATTGGTCTGATATGAGAGTTTAATTAGGAAAATCGTCTACTTTATCTCACACAAATGAATGAGATAAAAAAAAAAGGATCCCACTAACCTTTCGAAAGAATATTGGCAACTCTAAAGAGGGCTTCTGCATTATTTCTTTACGTGGCAAGTCTAATGGCACATTAGCTACTCCTCATTAGATCTCTTTCTGACACCAGTAGAATGAGTTTAGTTACGTCGCCAGAAGATACACAATAAGAAAGGACAGTTAAAGAATAAGACATAGTTAAAGTACCTTTGCATTTGTTCACACAACAACAGCTTGAGTTGGATCATCATACGTTGTGCCACAGCCACGTCCTGCGAAAATTCAACATCACTTTCATTATAATCCTTAATAAGCTAAAAGAATTATGGGTCAATCTAAAACGTCTGACCCCCAACATGATTTCTAAATTCACCCTTACTATAAAGTTGTGAATGACTATAAAATACACGAGTTCTAAATCCTTGTAAGCTAAAAGGAGCCTCGTTGTTGAATCATCACAACTATGTAAAGTACTCTAACTTATGTAAAGTACAAAATGTTTAAGAAGAGAGTGAAAATCAATGGAAAAAACATAAAGCTAGTGTTGTGAGCTGAATCTGCCATGTTTTACAGCAACTTTTATATCGATTTCTGTATACATTTCATACATTTGGGCTAAGATAGTACAGAATCTGTGTAGTTAATGTTTATTTGCCAAATTATGGGATCTACACCAGTTTCTGTTTAATTCGCAGAATTCGAGGCATTTTACAGCAATTCTACAGAAGGTCGGAAAAGCTCGGAAAACAGCTACAGAAGTCCAAGGTCAAAGCAGCAACTGAACCAGTCGAATCGAGCCGAGAAACCAGACTACTCGACCTCGAGTAGCCCTTACTCGATCTCGACAAAGATGCCCTAGCACAGCCTTGTCGACAGGAGCAACATCGAGAACCAGACCACCCGACTTCCGGAGCCTACTCGACCTCGACAAGACCTGGTCGAGATCGACGAAGCCCAGCGCCACATCCGGAGTCGAGGGGAGAACTGATCGAGGAGCCAAGGACAAGGACTATTCTACTCGATCTCGACAAGCTTCTAGTCGAGATCGACGAGGCCCACAGCGCCAGTCCGAGTCCATGCCGAGGAGAAGCTGCTCGACCAGAGAAGGCCATACCCTAGTCGATCTCGAGGAACCCTAGTCGAGATCGACGAGCTCCGAGTCCAGATCCGAGCCTGTCGAGTGGAGCCACCCGAGAAGACCCAGTCGACATAGCCAGGCTACTCGACCTCGATGAGCCCTTGTCGACATCGACGAGCACCGTGAGCCAGAGTCCGAGCCTATCGAGCAGAGAAGCCAGCCAAGACCAGTCGACCAGGATTCCTACTCGAGATCGACAAGGCTCTTGTCGAGATCGACCACGCTTCCAGAAGCTGTTCGACGCGGCTTGACGAATCCTACTCGGTTTTGCATTGCTTGGACGCGAAGATTTTCGATTCTATCCAAAACTATCAAGATCCATCATGAAGAGAAGGAATTCTATCCATAGAAGACTTTTAGATATATTTCCCTAATTTAGATTTAATTATGTTATAGCTTTTATTTATCTTTTAAGTTTTAGATAAAGTTTTAGATATAGATAGATATCTTCTTTCCTAGAATAGCTAGGGAATGAAGTCTATAAATAAAGCCCATGGGGCTCAGTTTTAATCATTCAATTTCGGTCAGAGACAAGTAGTTCCAAGGAGAAGTTTTAGGGGTTCAGAGGTTTTAGGGTTTTGGCGTTCAACGAGAGTTGGATCGCCGGGATTGTAAAGTCTTTGAATTTAGTTAATGCAAGTTATTTCTTTTCAATCGATGATGTCTGAGTTTGCAATGAAGAGCGAGTAGTCCGCCCACTTCTAGGGTTGGGGCGAGCCCGACGATAGCCATGCATATTTGAGGTAAAGATCCGACCTTTATCATGTTTTGAGCATTTTCCTACTTGTTGATGTGTTTATTGCCCATCTAATGGAGATCCATGTTAACCACTTGGATTATAAACATAAAATCGGTAGAGACAATTAGGGTTTCTTGAGAGAGTTGTCTAATTGTTGGAAAAGGCGAAAGCTTAGTCCTTTAATGCGATTCACATGATTATCTGTTTGATTCTACCTTATGCATGCTTGGTTATTGTCGTTGCAAACCCCAATCTTGGAAGTCCTTTTACATTAAAGTTTAAGTCGAAATCCCAAAAGCATTTGTTCTTTATTTTCTTTATTTCATTCGTTTTACTCCCAACCCTGGTCGACCTCGACCACTGATCTTCGACCTAGAGTCGTCGTAGCTTACTTGTGCAGGAACTCGACCAGACCTACTCGACCAAGACGAAGGCTACTCGATCTCGAGTAGAGCCTTGTCGAGATCGACCACTATTGCCGAGCTGCTGTACCCTGTTCGACTGTGCCTGACCCCTGTCGACTAACCCTTAGTCGAGGTCGAGTACCACTGTTGTCGACTTCTGTCCGTGAGATTACACCGTTGCCTAGGATCCGCTGACACGCTTCCTCGTGGATCGATCCTGACTTCCCGCTGCTACATCAGGAGGAAGTCTTGTAATTATTTGCGTGGGCAGAATCTAGTTTGATTTATTTTGTTATATTTCATACTCGATTTCCTCCTACCAACAAATTGGCGCCGTTGCCGGGGAAGCTATCATTCGCGCCTTAGGTAGTTAAATCTCACGTTTCTCTTGAGTTAATTTGCAGATGTATGCGCCGTTTTGGTCAACCACCTGAGTTTGACGCCTTAGATGATCCGGAACGTGTCCTACACATCCATTCTAAACTGAAAAGAGCCATGGCGGCCGCAGAAACATAGGAGCAGCTGATACAGAGGCTTACAAGGGAACTGGCCACTAAAGATGCTGCTATCGCCACTAAAGATGCTGCTGTCGCCGCTGAGAAAGCAGCAAGGGAACGGGCAGAAGCTAAACTTGTGTTGCGTAAATGGGAACATTACGTTAAATCGCCCAAATCAACAATGACAAGTTGGTTCGACAATGTCCCCTTCTATGAGCCAGTCAACATCGACTACCTGGACTCGACATGTACACATTATGGAGGAACTGATCCAGAAACACTAGCCGAAATCGTCTGTACCACAGAAACCCAGGTATGTCCTTCCTCTATTTCGATATCTACTTCGCTATCTATCTTTGAAGAACCTTTGGAAGGATCCCAAGAAGAAGAAGAGCCACCAACGCAAAATCCGGACGTCGTTGCCCATGGTGCTTCAAGGTCGCTTTTGCCTTATAAGGTGAAGGCTATCCCTGACGATTTTGAGCAACCGATGTTCATATTCAAGTATGGGGTCCTCGCAAAGTGGCATGAAGCTCCACAAGATGAGGTGGAAATATCTCTTCCCACTCCACCGTTTTGCTGTGGCGGAAATGTGCAAACAAATCAACCGATGAAGCGGAAGAGGTATGATGATGAGGTATGCAAATTTCCCTTATATATTCCTTTATGCATGCCAGCTGGAGCCCAGGAGGATGAATGGATGAAGCCATGGAGCGTTCACTCAGGGAGGTTTAAGCTTCTTCACATGATGCCCCTGTATGACATCCCACGCTTCCCACCACCGGAGGAACCACCAGACCCACCCATACCTCCGGACAAAGATGAGCCAGGCTAATGCGCAAGCGGAGAAGTCGGCCTAGCGACTCTAAAATCTAGAGCATGTACATAGACATTTATTTTTTTGGACTTTTGAACTTTTTAGTTTTTGGTTTTTTGGTTTTTGTTGTTTTTTTGGTTTTAGGTCCTTTAGAATACTTCATGTGGATAGTCTTGTTTTAGTATGGAATCTAACACTTTTAGGTCGGCAAGCATATAAGGATCGCGAAAGGTGGAAAGAAGAAGTCCCTGAAAAACAGTCAGAATCGACTAAGGCCAAGTCGACGACGACAAGGAGGAGCATCCCAGACGAAGCTACTCGAGATCGAGTAGACGTACTCGACCTCGACAAGCCAACGAACACTCCTCGACTTCAGAATCCACTAGACGCAGACGAGCCTCCTCGAGATCGAGTACACCGTACTCGAGATCGACGAGCAACCTACTCGACCTAGACTGATTTGCCTCCTCGATATGATCATGTGAGTTCCTTCCTTTACTCTTGTTTTTACTTGTTTTTTATACAGTGAGGACACTGTAAATTTTAAGTATGGGGTGGGGGAAGGGCTTACCTTTTGCATATTTGATTTATTTGATCATATTTGACATATATGTGCATTATTTCTTTGAATTGCTACATGACTATTTTGGAATTCATTATTAATTTATGTGCTTATATGCATGTTTTCCAAAATTTGAGAAAAATGACCCCCATTGAAAAATTTTAAAATTATGTCATGGAAGCTTATATTGAACTCGACGATGCAAAATTGGATTCATTAGAGATATAGCATGAAATTGCCTAGTAAAGGGAAGTCACAATGAAGTGCATTACTTCTTGAAAACCATGAAAGGAGGTAAATTTTGAAGTTGCTTTTGACATGTTGCATGATAAAATGATGGAGGACTTTATATTTCCATATAATGCTCATATGTTTATAATCCTAGCCATACCTATGCTTATGCATCACAAAAGCCATAATATGCCTTATTTCAAATATTGCTCCACATGATCTAAATATTTGCCATTCTTTACCTTATCCGGGGATTATGTTGAGAATGATGTTACATTATGGAGATTATCATATGGTGTTTGTGATTATTATCATTATAATGAAGTTTGGCGGAATTATTTGAAATATATGGAAAATTTAATGAGTGAAAGAAAATCCGATCAAAGATCGACCCTGCTCGCTGAGATAATAGTTTGGCGAGATGGTACACAAGGTGAGGAGTCCGACGCACTAAGTATCCGGGGCCATTCATGACACCCATGTTTGCGACTCGCGAGAAGGCAGTGTTGAGGTTAGAGAGGTAAAAGCATTATTATTGAGAAAAAAGCATTATGAAAGGTGATGAATCTCAAAGAGAAGGAATGTGGAAATTCAGTTTGGAAATACTCCATTTCCCCGGATCATTAGCACCACATTGCCAAAGAAATTGCCCACCTTTAGCCTTTTACCAATCTACTCCTTATTGAGCTTAAATTAAAGTCCTCTTGATTATCAATGCTTTGTCACATAAAAATTATTTGTGCATAAACCTCCTTTTGTGAGTAGATATTGTTCTTATATATTTGCACATGTATGGATCTGGGACACTAGTACCTTTTCGAAAATGGTAATTGATTGCAGGGACATATAAAGAATGAATCTAAGATGTTGAGAGTTTTGAATTCTTCCCCTGAATGACAAATAAAAGTATTGCTTGAGGACAAGCAAGCTTAAGTATGGGGTGTTTGTTGTGAGCTGAATCTGCCATGTTTTACAGCAACTTTTATATCGATTTCTGTATACATTTCATACATTTGGGCTAAGATAGTACAGAATCTGTGTAGTTAATGTTTATTTGCCAAATTATGGGATCTACACCAGTTTCTGTTTAATTCGCAGAATTCGAGGCATTTTACAGCAATTCTACAGAAGGTCGGAAAAGCTCGGAAAACAGCTACAGAAGTCCAAGGTCAAAGCAGCAACTGAACCAGTCGAATCGAGCCGAGAAACCAGACTACTCGACCTCGAGTAGCCCTTACTCGATCTCGACAAAGATGCCCTAGCACAGCCTTGTCGACAGGAGCAACATCGAGAACCAGACCACCCGACTTCCGGAGCCTACTCGACCTCGACAAGACCTGGTCGAGATCGACGAAGCCCAGCGCCACATCCGGAGTCGAGGGGAGAACTGATCGAGGAGCCAAGGACAAGGACTATTCTACTCGATCTCGACAAGCTTCTAGTCGAGATCGACGAGGCCCACAGCGCCAGTCCGAGTCCATGCCGAGGAGAAGCTGCTCGACCAGAGAAGGCCATACCCTAGTCGATCTCGAGGAACCCTAGTCGAGATCGACGAGCTCCGAGTCCAGATCCGAGCCTGTCGAGTGGAGCCACCCGAGAAGACCCAGTCGACATAGCCAGGCTACTCGACCTCGACGAGCCCTTGTCGACATCGATGAGCACCGTGAGCCAGAGTCCGAGCCTGTCGAGTAGAGAAGCCAGCCAAGACCAGTCGACCAGGATTCCTACTCGAGATCGACAAGGCTCTTGTCGAGATCGACCACGCTTCCAGAAGCTGTTCGACGCGGCTTGACGAATCCTACTCGGTTTTGCATTGCTTGGACGCGAAGATTTTCGATTCTATCCAAAACTATCAAGATCCATCATGAAGAGAAGGAATTCTATCCATAGAAGACTTTTAGATATATTTCCCTAATTTAGATTTAATTATGTTATAGCTTTTATTTATCTTTTAAGTTTTAGATAAAGTTTTAGATATAGATAGATATCTTCTTTCCTAGAATAGCTAGGGAATGAAGTCTATAAATAAAGCCCATGGGGCTCAGTTTTAATCATTCAATTTCGGTCAGAGACAAGTAGTTCCAAGGAGAAGTTTTAGGGGTTCAGAGGTTTTAGGGTTTTGGCGTTCAACGAGAGTTGGATCGCCGGGATTGTAAAGTCTTTGAATTTAGTTAATGCAAGTTATTTCTTTTCAATCGATGATGTCTGAGTTTGCAATGAAGAGCGAGTAGTCCGCCCACTTCTAGGGTTGGGGCGAGCCCGACGATAGCCATGCATATTTGAGGTAAAGATCCGACCTTTATCATGTTATGAGCATTTTCCTACTTGTTGATGTGTTTATTGCCCATCTAATGGAGATCCATGTTAACCACTTGGATTATAAACATAAAATCGGTAGAGACAATTAGGGTTTCCTGAGAGAGTTGTCTAATTGTTGGAAAAGGCGAAAGCTTAGTCCTTTAATGCGATTCACATGATTATCTGTTTGATTCTACCTTATGCATGCTTGGTTATTGTCGTTGCAAACCCCAATCTTGGAAGTCCTTTTACATTAAAGCTTAAGTCGAAATCCCAAAAGCATTTGTTCTTTATTTTCTTTATTTCATTCGTTTTACTCCCAACCCTGGTTGACCTCGACCACTGATCTTCGACCTAGAGTCGCCGTAGCTTACTTGTGCAGGAACTCGACCAGACCTACTCGACCAAGACGAAGGCTACTCGATCTCGAGTAGAGCCTTGTCGAGATCGACCACTGTTGCGGAGCTGCTGTGCCCTGTTCGACTGTGCCTGACCCCTGTCGACTAACCCTTAGTCGAGGTCGAGTACCACTGTTGTCGACTTCTGTCCGTGAGATTACACCGTTGCCTAGGATCCGCTGACACGCTTCCTCGTGGATCGATCCTGACTTCCCGCTGCTACATCAGGAGGAAGTCTTGTAATTATTTGCGTGGGCAGAATCTAGTTTGATTTATTTTGTTATATTTCATACTCGATTTCCTCCTACCAACAGCTAGCTTTGAGTGTTACCTTCTAGATTCTCGTAGAAAACTTGCTCATTTGAGTAGATCTAAGGGATAGTGCCTTGAAGTTGAAGTTGAGGATGAGGTTTCTAGTTGTTAACTTTCCAAGCAAAAGGTGGGAATTTTACGTGGTGCTTGTGAGATGTCCGAGATTGGAAGAGGAAAAGAAGAGTTATTTGTGGTATCTTGTGTAGATCCACAAGATAAGGAGAGTAGAAGCGAAGAATGGGTATTAGGCTTTCATCATTGTGGAGTTTTGTTTTGAATGGATGAGAGAGGAGGGTGTTTTAGGGTTTTTGAGAAAGGGTGGCCGGTTTCGGAGAGTGTTTTTAGGATTTATGGAGGGTGTGTGAGGAATGAACCACATAAGGGGTGTTTAAGAGTCCATTTCTAAGGTTTAATATGGTGTCTTACAAGTTCATAATGTTCTACTTGGGTGGGCCAAAATTACAAGGAAAAAGGGTGTTATAAGGCTCTCCACATGTTGTAAAGATGGACATGTAAGAAGCTTATGAGTTAGAATTTTTGTGACTCAAGGATGGCTATCTCAAATGTGGACAAAATGCGTTTTTGAAGTGAAAATTTCAAACCTTTTAGGGTTTGGGTTTATAAAAATAAGGTTTCATATCGAAATTTGAATTTTTGGAATCCTTTAAAATTACAAGATTTAATTTTTAAAATTCTGACTCTTTGCATTATCCACCTCTAAAAGAATTTCTGGTCCTCGAGACAAAACCCACGGAGACTACATAAGACCCTCGGAGACCAGATTTAATTTTATGGTTAGTTTTGTATTATTCTTTTCGAAATCTACACTCGTACTTTTATATTTTTCAGGCATCTTGGATGTGAAGTGCAATTACTTTAAAAGAAGGGTTGATGCGAGTCTAATGATGAACTACAAGCTACAAGCTACTCAATTCATGAGATAATTAAGTGGACCGGAGGTAATGATCGGGCCAGATTGTTTCTACTAAGAGAGGTTAACAAACCTCTTTGTTGCATTGCAGATGCTCTAAACCCAACCCAAACCCACCTTGGCAATCCGACATGGCAGTGTGGCAAGGGGAACATACTATAACTGTTTCAAACTCTCAAACATGCCATGACTACCCATTTCGGATGATGTGCATCAACTAGAGAATCAACCAAATGATATAATACATACTTGCTTCAAGCAGAAATGTTTCCAAAAATCATCACAGGTACTCACAGATGCTAAATAATTACAAATTTTCAACTCAACTCAGCACTTGGGGGTAAAAAAAAAAAAACTCCTGGGAGAATGCGGCAATCATACATCAGCAGATTTTATGTCCATCGAGAGAGCGCAGCTGTCTATGCTGAGAAGTAGCCAAAACATTCAAATCCCAACAAAATGAAAGGAGAAATGGAAGGAGAAGAAGAGGGGGCAATATCTCTGCCAACACTTCTGGAATAAATTCAACATGTAATCACTCAAGTTACCCAACCCAAAAATAAACCGAAATGATTAAACAGAACATAAAACATTCACTCAGGCAAATGCTTTAACAGCTAGCTAACTTACTACGAGATGTCCGAAAACAGTTGGTTTAGGTTTTGGTTGTGACCATCTCTTCTAGCCGTTTCCATGCAGCTTCTTGCTTTGCTCTAATCTCCTGCCCCTTTGCTTTATCCTCCTCAAACTTGCGCAAGCACTCCCCGAAAAGCTCAGGGTCAGAATCAGAAAAAATCTTGTGAACATTAATAGTCAAGTTCTTCACAACTTGATTCCAGTGGCCTCGTACGTTCCTCTCTAGTGCAGGAAAGATGATAGGTAGAATAACTTTGCGACTGTGTCGTATCAAGTTATCAATGTGGTCATTGTTCCACATGTACAATGCACGCTCTGCTACCTGCAAAACCCAAAAACTCACCATGTGATTTCCTCAACAATAAACAAAATGTCCATTGAAAGTGCTTGCAGCAATGAAATAAGCAGGGAACAGAACTACAGAAGCAAAAATACTTGCTAGTGTACATAAACTCAAACATTAAGGGGATGCTGATAATGCAAGATATGAAATATATATATAAAAAAAAAGCACATGCTGATTAGGACTAATCATCAAATAAAGAAAATACAAGTAGTCTATTATATAGAGCTTGTTCACCACAGCTTGGTTAATATTTGCTTTAAATAACAAGAACTTCTCAAAACAAGCTTTTAATGGAAGAGATCTTTCTGAAAAAACTCACTTAAAATACTTATTCTTTCTGCATATTTGAGCTTTTATTTGGCTACTCATTATTTAATTTGAATTAACGACCCTTTCCCTACTACCCATATTTGAATTTTAATTTGGTTCCAAGCTCTATTGCTCTGATCCCTCAATGTTGTCAGCTCTTTTCTGGATCATTAAACTACTGATATTGTTGAGCTTCTCTGAGGACAGAAAAACAAACAAAAGCATGTAGACAACTGATAAGGTTCTCAAGCTAGAGAAATCAGCCTATGCGAAATAAGGACTTAACAAAAGTTACAAGAAAGGAAGAAGAAAACGACAAGTGTAGATACCAACAATTACTTATCAAGTTATTAGTCTATTAGAGGCTGTAAGTTATAATATAACACTAGGCCAAACTATAATAATATATACAGTGAGTGCAGAAATCTGAGCTGCGTAATATAAAAGCCCTGTGGCAATTGGATGATTAAGAGATTTTCAAGGCAATCACCTGAAAATGGGAACTGCTTATGCAGCGTGCAATGCGCTGAAATAATGGTACCATACATCGTTGAAACTCTGGCTGTTGAGCTGCTTCCAACACTTCTTCAAGCTCTGTCAGAAACATAACCTCCTTTGAACTATTTGTGACAGGCCAATACTTCAGTAAACCCCTTATCACAATATCTGCAAGCTTGCTATCTTTCTCTACAAACTGAGAAATACAGTATGACAGTTGTTGATGATACACGGGTAAACACTTGGGTTTGTGAAGAGGGATTAAGACATGGACAAGGAATGATTTATGCTCCTCCTTGAGTGGTAGAGCAAATCCATTTATAATGCTGCCCAAAACTTCTAAGAGTTCAGCTATCCCATTAAACTTCTCGGTTTCAAAAACAAAACGATAAAAGACATTATTTATTAACTTCCTAATGAATGGACGGTGGATCATAAACTTCCCATATATGCGATGCAGGATAGTCTTCAAGTATTCCCTCTCTCTAGGATCATCTGAATCAAAAAGATCCAGCAGCCTGATCAGAAAACTGTGATCAATATATCTCTTAGCAAGCTTAGTATCCATCTCCGAAGATGCCACAAACCTCAGAAATAACTCGTACACTATCTGCAAATGAGGCCACGCAGGATCCATCGATGGTTCATCATCTTCCACATCATAAGCTTCTGAAATTTTGTTTTCCCGGGACTGGGAAATAAGTGGTCTGAACAAGTTTGCTGACACCATTTTCACAACTTCTTGCATTACAACTTCGGTGAATTTCCCATTAGCAGAACTAAGATAGTCCACAAGTTCAAGCAATGTCTGCCTCTTGATCTCCTTCTCTTTGATGTTCACGGTGACATCAGAGAAATCGAAAACAGTACAGCAAAGACTGAGCTTCTTTACAAACAAATTCTGTTTCTCAGAGTTTGGAACCTCCCGAAAGGTGGGCAATGCCTCGAAGGAATCAGGAGCAAAGTTCTTGCTCGGTTTTAGATCCACCACTTGAGACACTTTATTCCCATTGCTAAGTCCGGCACTTGAAGATGAATTATGATCCATCAACCCAAGATCTTTCCCATTCTCCACCTTATTAGTGCCTCCATCAATGCACCTCGAGCCATTGGAATTTCCCAATGAGGCAACATCTTGACCATCAGCAGCAGTTTTAGATGACTTCTTAGGAAGCCTACCAAGAAACTGCTTTATCATATCTTTAAACTAGCGGGATAAAGCAGTTTCAATGCAGTCAAAGACTCCAAACTCGTTTCCAACTGCACTCTAGCCCACAAGAACACCATAAACCTGATCAAGCGAAACTTCCCTTTTAGATCAGACCGGGAAACTAAAAGCATCACTCATTTGGAAATGAATCCCAGCCACACAGATCAGATAAACATCAAACAGGTCAGGCCAAAGGAAGAAAAAACCAATCCAGAAGCTGATAATCCTCCTAACGGACCTAACCTCTTCAAATCAACATGGAAATGGAAAATCCCCTTGCTACCCGGATTGCGAAACAAGGGCCAATATCAACATATTAAACCCAGCAAATCAGCTACTTGCACCCAAAATTGGCGATCAATTCACATGAGTCAACTATCGACAAGATCTGGAAGTAATCTGAAACAACGAAAAGAGAGAAGTTCTGTCACAAAATAGACCTTTTAATTCAAGAACACAATGACCAGATGAGCAAAAACAATAAGATTCAAAAAGAGAATAACAAAGGAGAAAAAGAAGAAGAGAGAGAAAACAACCTTTTTCTTAGTTAAGGGAGTATGAGAGACCTCAAGCTCGATCTGAAGAAGATGAGTTTTTATCTGTACCTGGGCGTTTCACGTAGAGGAAGAGGAGAGAGAAAGAGCAAAACAACCGCCCATCGGATACCTCCGCTACGATCAGCGAAACCTAGAAAATCTTCTCTTTCCCTCGTCTCACTCTCCCTACCTGTGTGTGTCTGTGTTCTGTGCGAAGAAAGAACCCAGAAAGATGATGAATATTTGGATGACTAAATTTGGTGAATATCGATATTATAAGTGGATATTAATTAAGTAGTAGTAGTTGCTTTGATATTGATGAATTATTCAACTCCTTCTACTGTATATTTATTGTATCTGTTGCGACTCTTTTGCATTACGGCCCTTACGACCTTTTATTAGTTTTGATCATATTAGGCCACTGTTGCCTAAAATGCGATGTATCCGTTCATTAATTATGCACACTTGCGTTTGATAAATCTTACAATACGTTATCAAGCACGAGTATTCTTCATATCCAACTGAGTAAGCCAACAGATACAATATAGAACATTCAAAATCTACCGATTTGCTTAATTATTTTTGTAAAGAAATTGATTATGAGAAGTATGTGTTAGCATTATATTATTTATATATGTACAGTTACCATTGTACCCTCATGGTTTTCACCCATTGATATATATACAGGAGTAGGCCTCTGAGATCCGTTAAGGACTCAGTTCTCCAAACACTTACATGGTATAAAGCTTTTGTGTGAAACCCTAATTTTGTTTTACATCTAACGATCCACTACGCCGCCGCAGCCCCAAGTCGCCGCCGCCGCCCCCTGCTGCCGCCGCCTCCCCCTCCTGCTGTCGCCGCCGCCCCCTTGTTCCTTATTTCTCCCTTCCGTCGCAATCTCCCACCTCTTCTCGATGTCTACCGACGAGATTCTCAACCCTAACCCCATTCCACCCAACCCTAACCCTCCACCACCACTACAAAACCCCTTTCACTCCGCTCAATTCGTCACCAACATCAAAAATCAAATTCCCCTAACCCTTAATCTTAAAAAGGTCCAATACCACACATGGTCGGAGCTCTTCCGAACCGCCTGTAAGGCTCACGACGTCATCACCCACATCGACGGCTCTGATCGTCCGACTGATGTCCCTGAGCCCCTCTGGAACCGCCTTGACTCCATCGTTCTTGGATGGATCTATGCCACCATCTCTGAGGACGTCATGATTACCGTCCTCCAACCAAACTCCACCGCCCATGATGTCTGGCTCCGCATAAAGGGCCTCTTCCATGACAATCAATCCGCTAGGGCAGCGGATCTTGAGGGCAAGTTCATCAACACCCGTCAGGAAAGCTTCTCCACCGTCTCTAACTACTGCCTCGCCATCAAAGTCATCGCTGATCAACTAGGCGATGTTGGGCACAATGTTAGCGAAGAACGCCTTGTTCTTCAACTTATCAACGGCCTTTCCACCAAATTTGATGTCGTCGGTGGCATGATCAGCAACACAGCGCCACTTCCGACCTTCATGGTGGCTCGCAGCATGCTCTCCAGGGAGGAGAGCCGTTAGGGACACCCCCAAAGCCCTTCCCGTGTCCTTGTTTCCTTCAAGGATTTCATAGCCCCAGACCCCATTCCCCAAACCCAACCCAGACAACCCCAACAGCGCGGAGGACGCGACAGAGGCGGCAACAGCGGCAGCCGCCGCCAAGGAACTGGTACCCACAGCAGCAATGGTCCCCCGCTCCGCCGCCCTGCCCTTATCCGACGTGGGCGGGATACCCCCCGCCAGGCTTGGTCTTCCCGCAACGTCCGCCACAGCAGCAGGCCCCATCCCCGGCGATGTACGCTTCACAGCAGCCTCCAGCGCACCCCATGCACACCAACCTTTCCGCCGCTTTCTCCACCATGGGACTTCAGCAGCCAGACGACAACTGGTACATGGATACCGGGGCCTCCTCTCACATGACGAACGCACCAGGTAACCTACAAACTGTTTTTAATTCGAGCACTTTACCGTCTGTTTATGTCGGAAACGGCGATTCTCTTAAAATTGTCGGTTCGGGTCACACAACCCTTCCCAATGCCCCACCCCTTCGCCTCAACAAAGTCCTGCTTGCCCCTGACCTTGTTAAAAACCTCATTTCTGTTCGTCAATTTACCGTCGATAATCACGTGGCTGTCCAATTTGACCCGTTTGGTTTTCTTGTGAAGGATCTTCGTACGGGGACCCCAATCATGCGCTGCAATAGTTCTGGCGACCTCTACCCCATCACCAAAGCTCGCCAACAATCTCCCACCGCCCCCACCGCCTTCGTCGCCCATCGTTCTGACTTATGGCACGCTCGTCTTGGCCATCCTGGCGACCACGTGCTTCAATGTCTCCGCACTAGTCATTTAATTTCTAGTAATAAAGCCTCTGGCGTTTGCATTTCCTGTGAAATCGCCAAGAGCAAGCGTCTCCCTTTTAGCATTTCTCATTCCAGTGCATTTGCACCTTTTGATCTTTTGCATTGTGATTTGTGGACATCTCCTATTTCAAGTGCTAGTGGTTTTCGATACTATTTGGTTGTCCTTGATGATTTCACCAATTTTGTTTGGGTTTTTCCCCTATGTCACAAATCGGAAACACAAAGTCACATTGTCAATTTTCATACATTTGTCCGCACTCAATTCACTTTGCCCATCAAGGATATTCAGTGCGACATGGGAGGAGAGTTTGACAACAATTTTGTTCGCTCCTTTTGTCAACAAAATGGGATATCACTCCGTTTCTCATGCCCCCAAACCTCTCCACAAAATGGCAAAGCGGAACGTATTCTCCGCACCCTCAATGACAAAACTAGAACCCTCCTACATCACGCCTCTCTTCCCCTCCCCTTTTGGGTTGATGCGCTTCACATGGCCACCTATCTCCACAATATACTTCCATCCAAAGCCATTGGCAACTCCATCCCAACCTTGGCACTCTACAAGCGCTACCCCTCTTACGATCACATTAGAGTGTTTGGATGTCTCTGTTTTCCCAACATGAGTGCCACCGCCCCTCACAAGCTATCCCCACGATCCACTAAATGTGTCTTCTTGGGCATCTCCCCACACCATCGAGGCTACCGTTGTCTTCGCTTGGATACCAATCGGGTTGTCACTTCGTGCCATGTGATTTTCGACGAACAGACCTTCCCCTTCGCCACACCACCCACCCCTGCTGTCCCCAACCCACCCACACCACCCAATTCTGACGAATTCCCACCCCTCCTACGCCACCTATTTCAACAAGCATCATCCGGAACCAACCCCTCGCCCAAATCGATTGGCGGCGGGCGCCGCAACATGCGGCGGGTACCCTCCCTAACAGCGGCCGCCGCACCCCCTCCCCCCGCCCATCCTGCAGCACCCCTTGCGGCGGGTACACCCCCCTGGCAGCGTCCGCCACACCCCCTCGCCCCCCTCTTTCCCCCCGCAGGCAGCCCCACTTAACCACCAACCTCCGCTTGTACCCCCCGCCCATTCCATGAAGACCCGGCCGCAGTCCGGGATCTTCAAACCTAACCCCAAATACAACCTTCTCACTCCGTCCCCCGACATATCTCCTCTCCCCAAATCACCCCACAAGGCCTTACAGGACCCGAACTGGCAAGCCGCCATGATGGATGAGTTTAATGCTCTTATTAAAAATGGCACGTGGGACCTCGTTCCAAGGCCTCGGGACACTAATATCATTAACTGCATGTGGTTGTTCAAGCATAAGTACAGGTCAGACGGAACTCTAGAGCGACACAAGGCTCGGCTAGTGGTCAACGGCAAGTCGCAGGAGGTTGGGGTTGACTGTGATGAGACTTTCAGCCCGGTCGTCAAACCGGCTACCATCCGCACAGTTCTGAGCATCGCCCTTACTAAGGATTGACCTATCCATCAGCTTGACGTCAAGAATGCCTTCCTTCACGGCAACCTTCAGGAGACTGTGTATATGCATCAGCCGCCAGGCTTCTATGATCGCACCCGCCCATCTCACGTCTGCCTTCTCCGGAAGTCTCTCTATGGGTTGAAACAGGTGCCTCGCGCCTGGTATCAGTGGTTCGCCACGTACCTCACTGGTATTGGATTTCAGGGCAGCCAGTTTGATCACTCCCTTTTTGTATTCCACTCAGAGTCTGACACCGCCTATCTTCTCTTGTACGTTGATGACATCGTGCTCACCGCTTTCTCTACATCACTCCTGTCTAGGCTGATGGCCCTGCTACGATCAGAGTTCACCATGACTGATATCGGTTCCCTGAGCTACTTCCTTGGGGTCTCTGTGTCACGCACTCCTACTACCCTGTTCCTTCATCAGCAGAAGTACGCTCTTGAGATCGTCGACAAAGCCGGCATGACGTCTTGCAAACCCGCCACCACCCCTGTCGACTGCAAGTCCAAGCTCGACGCTGCCTCCAGTCCTAAGGTTGAGGATCCTACAGCCTACCGCAGTCTGGTTGGTGCTCTCCAGTATTTGACATTCACCAGACCGGACATTGCCTTCGCCGTACAGCAGATCTGCTTATACATGCATGATCCCCGCGAGCACCATCTTCAGGCGCTCTAGAGGATAATCCGGTACATCAAGGGCACCTCTGACATGGGTTTACATCTCGCTCGCAGCAGGTTTGACTCCCTCACCGCCTATTCTGACGCTGACTAGGCGGGTTGTCCTGAAACTCGGCGCTCCACATCTGGTTTCGCAGTGTACCTGGGCGACAATCTGGTATCGTGGTCCTCCAAGCGTCAGGCCACCATCTCCTACTCGAGTGCCGAGGCTGAGTATCGTGGTGTTGCCAACGCCGTCGCTGAGACCTGCTGGCTCCGCAACCTTCTATGCGAACTCCGGGTTCCCCTTCGATCGGCTACACTGGTCTACTGCGACAATGTCTCCGATGTTTACCTGTCGTCGAACCCAGTTCAGCACCAGCGGACGAAGCATATCGAAATTGACATCCATTTCGTCAGAGAGAAGGTCGCCCTAGGCCAGGTCCGAGTTCTTCATGTCCCTTCCGCACATCAGTATGCGGACATTTTCACAAAAGGCTTACCTACTCCTCTTTTTACTTCTTTTCGTTCTAGTTTTGCTATTCACTCACCTCTAGCTGCGACTGAGGGAGGATGTTAGCATTATATTATTTATACATGTACAGTTACCATTGAACACTCATGGTTTTCACCCATTGATATATATACAGGAGTATGCCTCTGAGATCCGTTAAGGACTCAGTTCCCCAAACACTTACAGTATGCTTTGTAGTTGCCCTTAATTAAGAGATCTTCTACAACAGAAACTCGTAAAGCTTGAATCTTCTTCTGAAAATCAAAGTTTTCAACAAATCACCATTTATATGATTCGATTATGTTCTACGAAATAGTAGCAAGTAAGAAGGAAAATATTCATACAAGATATGAGAAAATAACCCGGTATTTTATTAGATCCAAGCGGATTTACAACCAAATCGGTCCAAACTTGAAAACTAATACAAGTTTTAAACTACAAAACCGATTTCTTCTTACCTCTCCGTCAGATCTTCACCAAAATCACCGGATATGATTTCTTTTTAGAGTCCAATAAACCTCCACCAAAATAACAGAAAGAATATAATCGCATAGATTATTACCATGCAAATAAGTATCTCGAGATCGAATCGGTCGGAGGAGTTCATGGTGGTTTGTAGGAGGTCGGAGGAGATGAGGTTGATGATGATGAATATGAGATAATTGTAAAAGTAAAAGGAGTGATGGTAATTTAAAGAAGAAAAGGTTTGATGGTAATTTAAAGAAGAAAAGGTTTGTATAGAGATGGGATGTTAATAAAATGGAAGGAGTGGTGGTAATTTAAAGAAAAAAAAGTGAGAAGGAAAATATGAAGATGGGGTGGACAAAGGTGGAAGATGTAGAATTTTGAAGATGTTTTTCCACCCATAATTACCTCTTGAACTTAGAAATCCACACTTGAAATACTCTTATTCTTCACTTCTTTGATGATTTTCACATATCTCATACTTGCAAAGATGAAAATTTCTCACTGAAAATGTTTTTGAGGCTTTCGATTTTTGATAAGCTTCATAAAGAGAGTTTTTTTCTTCTTCTACTTTGAACGAAAAAAGAACTGAATTTTTTAAGAGAAAGGGAACTGGTTGATATATATCTCCTTTTACATAGAATATGTGTTGTTTTCAATCTACTACACGCAAGTACCAATAAGTTTTGATGAAAGAGGACATGACAACTAGGGCTGTGCAGAAAATTACGACACGGTTGACACGACACGAAACCGCAACAAAACGATACGAAAAAACACGAAACGATATAGATACGACACGATTATGACACGAAACGTTAAAACACGACAATAATTGTGTCGTGTTCGGATCGACATATTTCCCTTATCGGGTATCCGACACGACACGATAATATTTTTTAATAATATTAGTTTTCTGTAATAATACATATTAAATAAAAGTCATTGAACATCACATAAGTCAACTTGCCCAGTTGGTCGGGCGTCCTGCTCGCGTGTGAATAAGGGGAACGTCTTGAGTTTGAATCCGGGTTCTCTATTTTTTTTATTTTTCCAGCCATTCTTTTTTTTTCTCTGTCTACGTGTCTAGGGCTACTGGGCTAGGGCTTTGTGAGTTTGCCTCTTCTTCTTTCATTTTACAGACTTGCCGCCACCCACTTCAGATCCACTCCAGATCCAAGCCTCTAGCCCACACCTCGAGCTCACCTATCCTCTCCGGCTCTCCTCATTTTCAGTCTCGTCTCGAGCTCTCTCTCCCTCGCCCTCTTGAGCCTCGGTTTAGTCCTCACTCCTCAGTCTTGTCGTCTCGAGTCCTCTCCTCTCCTCTCCTCCAGCCCCAACCCATAACTCGCCTCTCCTCTCCCCTCCTCTTCGGCTCTTCTCAGTCCTCAGTCCTCACTCCCTTGTTCAGATTTCAGATTCGGTAATTCGTAGTTGCTCGTTTTATTTTCATTCAATGGTTCGAAGGGTGTTGCTAAAACCAATTCCTTATTCCTTAGTACTACCATGATTTTTTTTTGAACCGGAAAGAATTCGAGAAACCAAACAGATTTGGTAACTCGAGAGACAGAAACATCGGTAACCAGAAGAACCGGAAGGAACAGCACACATACAACAATAAATCAACCAAACAAACTAGAAACAAACAAAAGTGGACAATGAACGGTTCTGAGATCAGGCGCAGAGTGTGGAAGCAAAGTCCGCAGAAACTCAGTCGTGAACATCACAGAGGGGAGAGGTTACACAGGCAAAGTCCTGGGGAACAACAGTGGAGACCTCAGATTTGGACTCGACCAGCAGCAAGCCATCAGGCCTCGATCACCAATCCACGACCTAACCGCAACTGAAGGAGACGAACCACGGGTGCATAAAAAAGATCACAATCTGGACGCTGATAAAAAAAACATTGCAATGAAGACACTAATCGTCGGTTTCCAAGTCGAACTGAACAATGGCGGGTTGCGCCGATGAGTTAGCCCTCTCAGGGATAATGGTCAAACCCTAACGGGACATAAGAAAAAGTCTCAAGCAAGTGGTGATATAATAATAATCTTAATAATAATAATAATAAAAGTGCAAAAATTATTATTATTATTATTAAAATTATTATTACTAGTGTAATACCCGCGCCATGGCGCGGTTGCGATGGAAAAGAATCAATGAAACTGATAAGAAGTGGTAAGTATTAGTTATATTATGCTTTTTTATTGACAAAAGGCAACATATATGTAAAATACAACAACAATCCATAAAAATATAAATCCTGGCATTTTGTTCCGATACTCATACAATCTAGGTAGAAACAAAATTAATGGAGTTGCTGCCTTATGTTCTTCCAAAGTGTCCATTTGTTTCAATCTCAACCAACCTTGTGAAGGTATGGATAGATGGTGGCTTCTAATACTAACAGCAGTCCTCCTGCAAGTGGAGCTGCTAAACCATGAGTATGTCCTGAAGGTTGAAGCTGAAAGATCAGGTATGCACAAGTACAATGAAATGCAAACTATGGTAAGAACATTGATCACAGGTTTTGCTTTTCAGGAAATTTTACTGATATTTTTTTCATAAAAAAAAACAGAGAGTTCCTAGTTATTATTACCCTCTCAAATGAACTGCTTACCATGAACTTCACCTTCTTGTTTTTTTGCTACCTGCAGTTGACTTCAGGCAACAGTATCTACAACCAAGCTTGAGGATAGGTTCGAAGTATGAGAGCCTCAAATGGGTGAATGCCAAAGAACAAAACTCTTTTCCTTGCTACTATTAAATAATTGATGCAGTATTGAACAGAAACCTTAGTTTGTTCCAGTTCTAGTTCTAATCAAGTCTCACAACATGGCAGATTGAGAAGAAAGGAGTCCACAAAGTCCCGTACGGACCCAACCCAGTAGGAAATCATGATCCACCAATAAAGACATAAATCAATAAAGCATTTCTGCCAATAAATATAGTAACTTTGCAGGGTGGGGAAGGTAATAGATGTTTGTAGCTATTAAAGTTCAAGTTCTGATGATATGCAAGTTCATAAAAAGATGTAAACCATAAGTATTTTATTTGAGTTCTATTGCATATGCCATAGTTGGTCTACTGCATTTACTTGTGAAAATAATCAATGCAAAACTGATTTCTCCATGCTGGATCGGATAATGAATGGAAATAACAAAAAGATAAAAGCATGCTAGTGTTTTACTTTCTCTGTTCCCTAGCATTTCTTTTAACTTTGTACTTCTTGGGGTAAATTAATAATGCTGGGAGATAAGCATCACCACCTATAGCATTAAACTTTCTGCAGCATCTTATGCTATGCAAAAGAAACAACTTATAGCTGCAAGAATCTCATTACATACCTTGTCATGTATCCTCACTTTGCTGATATGAGCACTGATGTTGTTGGGACAACCATCTCATATATTTTGATTCATCAAATATAGCTATGCCACAGGCTATGGGACAACCAAGAGATCATAGCAGCTAGTTGGCTTGCTAAGAGGCATATCAAGCCTTCTTAAGCTTCTAAGCACATTGGATATCTGGATACATTGCTCCAATCAGTAAGTATTAATGAAAATTGTGTATTGACTACCACTATCATTACAACTGCTTGATACCCAGGATTGTATTCAAGCAATGGGACAACCAAGAGATCATAGCAGCTAGTTGGATTGCTAAGAGGCACATCAGGCCTTCTTAAGCTTCTATGCACATTGGATATCTGGATACATTGCTCCAATCAGCAAGTATTAATGAAATTGCGTATTGACTACCACTATCATTACAACTGCTTGATACCCAGGATTATATTCAAGCAACATACCATTCTAATTTGAACAATAAAATGCATGAAAGCCTATTAGTAAAAAATCCAGACTATTGTATTCAAGCAACATACCATTCTAATTTGAACAATAAAATGCATGAAAGCCTATCAGTCAAAAATCTTCAGCATTCAAGCATGAGTTCTATTAAAATGTTAGATATATTGTAATCCCACACCAAATCATGCTAAGAAAAAATCAATTCAGAAATTTAGACGTATTAAACTCAAAGATATAGATGACAATGAAGAAAGACCGAACATAAAGCCTCCTATTTAAAATGTTAGATGTATTAAACTCAGAACTTGAAAGGAACGGTTCAATAGAGGATAGGAGAGTATTGCCATATAATCCATGTGACGTAATTGCACCGTACCTTTGAATTTCAATTCATTTGAGTTAATTTGTACCATGAGAATCCACCTCGCCCAGCTTCAATCTCACTGAACCTTCTGCTCGATCTGCAATCCACAAATTTAGAAAGATATTAGAAAATGTAGAAGCACCAATAAATAAAAGGGAGTAAGCATAACATGGATAAACCTGCTGAACCGTCCGCCTACAACCTGCATTACCCTCTAAACTTAACCTTATGCTCGATCTGCAATCCACAAATTCATAATTCAATTAAAAAATGTTGAATCATCACTAAAGAAAATGGATTAAGCATAATATGGAAAAAAAACTGTCTAAAATAACATCACAATTCATGCTTTTCTTGTGTTAATTAGAATCGGTTAAACCACCAAAAGTATGCACTTCACAAGCATACATGGAACTGGAGGAAATTATCAAATTAGAATAGGCAAGGCAAGGAGATGATTGTTGTACTTCGATAAGAAACTGAAAGCTCAAACCAATACCGAGCAAGCATTAAGTCAAATTGTAACTGTTCAAACTTAAGACATGACTGATGGGATACAGAGCGTAAGAGAGCCTAGGAGGGAGCATACTCCGATATAGACGACTAAATGTGTATGCCTGTAGTGTGGAACAAAATAGAAGATGAGGATCAAGACCATGATCATCCGCACCAGCATACACAAGAAAACTTGCAGAAAAAAAAAGTGCTGGTAAATGAACTGAGGGCCCGTTTGGTATCCATATACGTATATCAGATATCAGATATGGGTATGAGATATCGATATCAGGGATATGGGTATCAAATTTGATATCTGATATCTAATATACTGTTTGGTATGTTAAGGATATGGGTATGAGATATCGAATATGAGTTTTAGATTGGGTTGAAACCAAATGGGCCGAAGGTCAATCTGCAGTGGGTTGTTGCTTCTGTACAGTGAACGCAGACCCTGGGTTTTCTGGGCAGCGTGCAGCGGTTTGGAGGCATGGGTTGAAGGATCGGGGTGGGCTCGAAGGGGCTTGGAGGACGGTTTGGAGGCAGCGGTTAGCTATGGTTAGAGCAACCAAGTTCGGAGGTCGGAGCAGACCTGTCTGGGCTCGGTTTGGGAGTGGAGGGAGGCAGAGGAAAGGAAAAAAAAACCCTAACCTAGATCTGAATTTTATTCTATTAAACAGCAAATTTCAACAAATAGAAATCAAAATAGCAAAGAATAGAAGTGAACAATGTTTGATCGGTTGAGAAATCCAAGCTTGAAGGAGGAATCTACCATCAGGACTTCTCCATAGAATTGATGAGGAAGAAAGAAGAGAGCTTCTAATTTTATATCCCTCCCTAGAAGGGTATATGAGAAAGGAGAAAAATACAAAGGAAGGAAAGAATGGGTATATCAAGTCGATACCCATACACCAATTTACCAAACAAAGGCATGGGTATGAGTGATACCCATACCCATATCTGATTGACAAGAGGAAACTGTCGCTGTTCCTATCAAAGTATAACTCAAACCTACAAACTAGTATAGTAAGCAAGTAAGAGGTCGATCTCACAGAGAATCAAGTATTCCTAAGCAATGTATATTTACCAATTAGTAGAAAAGAGGGGTTTTGGTGATTGAAGATGATAAAATAATTATAAACAAGTTAATAGAGATAATACTTGAGAAAGTAGTTTCATCTACAAATATCCACTCTAGTTTGACTAGTTGATCCTTGATTCTTCTCCAAGTTCTCTTTTCATCCTATTATTGTTCCTGTCCTGATCTTGTGTAAATTACTAGTCCTACGAGTCCTAGTAACCCTTACTAATTAGATAACCCTAACACGGTCAAGATTTAACCTAATAATAGCATTAAGATTAAGGATTAACCAGGATACATGCAACACCAAGCTACGAGTCAGCATTTAACATATAATTGATTCTCTACACACCAGTTTAGTCCTACGAGTCCTAAAAAGGCATGATTGCTACCATGGATTAAGGTTCGCTACGAGGAATCTACGAAATCCTAGCAATAATCTCTACTAGTTGCGCGGACTAGAAGAAATCAACAATATTCGCAAAAGAATCAATACGAATCAATAGAAATAGAACAAGAATAGAAATCTCATAACTTTATCAAACCAAAGCTTCAATCCATAGACGAAACGGAAGAGTTTAGCACTCCATGGCCATAGAGACTCTTCTCTAGGGTTCTCTCAATTGATAGTCTCCAAGTGCATAAACTAATGAATTAGATCCCTCAAATAAAACCCTAAAACTTCCTTAAAAGGCCTCAAAAGAGTCGGCCAAATAATAATTCTCAAAACTAATTAAAGAGATAAAAAGTCTTTTAACAGATTCGGCGTTTCTGCATAGGCCGCGGGGCAGCCAACCCAGGCCGCGGGGCGGCCAGGCGATTGCGAAAGCCTTCGTCAGAGCTTCGGGCCGCGGGGCGGTTTCCTTGGCCGCGGGGCGGCTTTTACTGTTCACAACGATTTTTTCTCTTCGAATTTGGTCCCGATGTCAACACGAAAGTTGTAGATCTCGGAAAGAGCTTTCCAACGCATGGTTATAATAGTCAATCGGACCACCGAGGCCTCCAAAAAGTGCGAAAAAAGTTCAGCATGTCCGGCGACAACTTCTGCTTACTTGTTCTTCACTTAGGCTCTCTAACTTCGATTTCGCTCCCAGGCTCTTCACTTTTCCTCCTCCTCTTCACTCTTCCTTCATCCATGAGCCTCCTCATTCCTCGTCGGATCCACATATACCTGAAATAATCCATAAAAGCGTGTAGATTCCGACTCCACCAACAACACAAGTATAAATGCAAATCTAGCTTAACCTTATACGTTATGCACATCTAAATCATGCTAAATGCATCCTAATATGCCTACCTAAATGCGTGCTATCAAATTCCCCCACACTTAAGCCTTTGCTTGTCCTCAAGCAATTAAAACCAAATCTAATCAACACCCCACAGACAAGCAATCTATGTAATAAATTTGGTAAAATACTTAAAGCTCAAAATAGGGAAACGAAGATTGACAGTTAACGTCATAACATGTATAGGTGCAATCCAAGGAATAAAGCAAGCATATTCATTCAACCTCACCAGAAAAATGTGTTTTCACTCTCGCTCATGTGTTTAGGGTTAAACATTCACGCTCAAACTCAATCCTTGAAAACTTAGCTACAACAAAATTGCGACAGTGGTCTAAATCTCCACCGCTAGTGACTTCACATGCAACCAAAATCATGAGGTCTTTCTATGGGTTGTAATGGGGTCATGGTAGGAACATAGGGTATGGAAATTATTTAGGTTATGTGGTGCTAAAAATCCGGGGAAAAGGGTTAGTAAACAACCAGAAAAACACCAACACCAAAACACTTCATATACCATTCCAATAACATGCACTCCTTCACAATACAATGCAAGCATACTTCTTAAATAACCACGCAAACTCATTCATTTTTTTTTCTTTTGATAATGATTTTTTTCTTTTCTTTCTTTTTATTTTCTTGACTTTTACCCCTAAGTGAATTTTATCCTCCTTAGGTCCCAAGTAATAAGCACATAAAAACCATCTCTATGAAGTACAAATGAATCACCCAACATAATTTCTCAACTCAAAGCAACTCCATCAATACATCATGATATTCACCAACTCTTCTCCTAATTCCCGGATGGGTTAGGCTAATCATTGGCTAGGAAGATTTTGTGGAGCTAACAAAATAGGCTTATAAGGCTCAAATTGGCTTCAAGCAAAGGATAATCTGTACGGGTGGATAGTGTATATTATGGCTAAAAGAAAATCATGCCTCAATCACTTTAAGGTTACATGCAAAAATCATATAAATGCAGCCTCAATAGAGGTATCTAAACGCAATTTAAAGAGGAAGTAATCAAGGAGAGTATTCACACACAAAGAAACTAGAGGACATATATGTGTAGTCCCAATAAAGCCAAAACAACTCACAAGGTCAATTTGTTAGAACTTCAATACCACTTAAATTCCAAAGACTATACATGCTCAATTTTCTCATCAATCATGTTCCCAAAAAGTCTATAAAACAATTCAAAGTTTCAAACACTTCAAACAAGTCACGGGGCACATGATAAGATAAATATAGAGGACAAGTAGCCTAGATGGGAAAATAAGACCTAAAGTGTATGCAATGCATGATATTTTTGGATTTTTTTTTTAACAAATGCAATATATGAGTAAAAATAAATATGAAAACATAAATAAACATGATATGCAAAATATATCTATATGCAATGCAATCCCTCCCCCACACTTAAATCTTTCATTGTCCTCAATGAATATAAATTAAAAACAACAAAAGATCAAAATCTGAAGGAAAGAGAGAAAACTGACATGCTAATTGTAGGGTTGGTAGGTCTGGGAGGGGAGGTGAGGAGAGGAAACTGTCAGTCTCGTCAGAGGCCGCGGGGCGGCCGGAGACAAGACCTAGCCGCGGGGCGGCCCGTACAAGCCGCGGGGCGGCCTCTTCCCTTTTTAGCTTTCAGCCTACAGTGTTAGTGCCCCACGAAAAATGCCAAAACCAAACTAATTTAATGAAATTTAAGAAAAAGAAATCTAGAACTACATACCTTGGGTTGCCTCCCAAGCAGCGCCTTTGTTTTATGTCATCGGCATGACTTATTCTCAATCTTAATTCCTTACCTATCAGACATCGTCAAGGCCCTGAGTAGCCTATCATATTCCTGTGCACACATATTCCACAAGACATCATAGCACACTAAATTGAAATTATAAAATATAGAAGTTATAAACCTTTTCAATTTATCATGAATGTCTACTGAAGGAATATGATACCACCAGTTCAGTTCCACTGGTGACTTTTCAAAATAACAATTAAAAGGATCAACATAATCACTATTACCTTCCAAATTGCAAAAGCTTACCTTTATTACCTCTTGAGCCTCAGCAGGTGGCTCTAGACATGGCTCATCAACGGGGGAGCTGAGAAGGAATGCATCAGATGGAGTAGGAGACACAACACATGAAACCTCATGCGTCGACTCATGAAATTCCATGTCAGGAAGCACTAGACCCTCTTCTCCATCGTCAAAGAAACTATCGTTGTCTATGAATAATTCCTCCTCGTTATGAAACCAACTAGGAGGGAATGAATTAAGCACAATGACTTCGGCAGGATCTTCCATTCTTGCATCCTTCACTGTCTCAGGAGATGACGGAATGGGTTGGCTTTCTTTATCAACTTGAGGGGTGACCATCTGCTCTGCTATTATCTCGCTTGATGTTTGAATAAGTTGGCTCAATTGTTCCCCCAAGTTTTTGATCCTCTCATCATTCTCCTGTATCGCTTGAGCATTCTCCTGTATCGCTTGAGTAAGGGCTTGGATTTCATCGTCCAAGTGTGTGACAGAGTCCCCCATTGGTAGTGATACCAAAGTGAAGGATTCTTCCTGCGCAATATGGTAATCCATATAACAGAAAAAATCCCATAACCCCGACAAACCTAATCGTGCTAGGCCTCCGTTACTCATGTGCTCAGCAAGCGCTCGTGTCTCAGCAGTCATCCCGTCAATTATGCAAACAATCATATCTCGGATGCTGTCTTGATAGCCCCTTGACTTACGGATGTCAACACATCTCTGCAATCTAGTAAGATATTGGTGAAAGTTCTCACATTGAAACTGCAATAACCAGCATCTCAAAAGTTAGTAGCAAGGGTGTTATGAACCGTAAGATAGGTTCACAACAAATTAGATGTATACAAAATTGATAAACACACAAATCAAAGAAATAAACTTTGATTCCCCGGCAACGGCGCCAAAATTTGACAAGAGGAACCTGTCGTTGTTCCTATCAAAGTATAACTCAAACCTACAAACTAGTATAGTAAGCAAGTAAGAGGTCGATCCCACAGAGAATCAAGTATTCCTAAGCAATGTATATTTACCAATTAGTAGAAAAGAGGGGTTTTGGTGATTGAAGATGATAAAATAATTATAAACAAGTTAATAGAGATAATAATTGAGAAAGTAGTTTCATCTACAAATATCCACTCTAGTTTGACTAGTTGATCCTTGATTCTTCTCCAAGTTCTCTTTTCATCCTATTATTGTTCCTGTCCTGATCTTGTGTAAATTACTAGTCCTACGAGTCCTAGTAACCCTTACTAATTAGATAACCTTAACACGGTCAAGATTTAACCTAATAATAGCATTAAGATTAAGGATTAACCAGGATACATGCAACACCAAGCTACGAGTCAGCATTTAACATATAATTGATTCTCTACACACCAGTTTAGTCCTACGAGTCCTAAAAAGGCATGATTGCTACCATGGATTAAGGTTCGCTACGAGGAATCTACGAAATCCTAGCAATAATCTCTACTAGTTGCGCGGACTAGAAGAAATCAACAATATTCGCAAAAGAATCAATACGAATCAATAGAAATAGAACAAGAATAGAAATCTCACAACTTTATCAAACCAAAGCTTCAATCCATAGACGAAACGGAAGAGTTTAGCACTCCATGGCCATGGAGGCTCTTCTCTAGGGTTCTCTCAATTGATAGTCTCCAAGTGCATAAACTAATGAATTAGATCCCTCAAATAAAACCCTAAAACTTCCTTAAAAGGCCTCAAAAGAGTTGGCCACATAATAATTCTCAAAACTAATTAAAGAGATAAAAAGTCCTTTAACAGATTCGGCGTTTCTGCATAGGCCGCGGGGCAGCCAACCCAGGCCGCGGGGCGGCCAGGCGATTGCGAAATCCTTCGTCAGAGCTTCGGGCCGCGGGGGCGGCTTCCTTGGCCGCGGGGCGGCCTTTACTGTTCACAGCGATTTTTTCTCTTCGAATTTGGTCCCGATGTCAACACGAAAGTTGTAGATCTCGGAAAGAGCTTTCCAACGCATGGTTATAATAGTCAATCGGACCACCGAGGCCTCCAAAAAGTGCGAAAAAAGTTCAGCATGTCCGGCGACAACTTCTGCTTACTTGTTCTTCACTTAGGCTCTCTAACTTCGATTCCGCTCCCGGGCTCTTCACTTTTCCTCCTCCTCTTCACTCTTCCTTCATCCATGAGCCTCCTCATTCCTCGTCGGATCCACATATACCTGAAATAATCCATAAAAGCGTGTAGATTCCGACTCCACCAACAACACAAGTATAAATGCAAATCTAGCTTAACCTTATACGTTATGCACATCTAAATCATGCTAAATGCATCCTAATATGCCTACCTAAATGTGTGCTATCACTGATATACGTATATCAGTACCAAACAGGCCCTGATTTTCAAGTCGAAGTGGATTCTAATAATAGGAAAATGACATCACAGAAGCATCAAGAACTAGAATCAATAACTACTCAAACAGTGTTCCAAACTAAAAACAAAACACATCCAGGAACAAAAATCTATGCAAACACACACACACACAAACAATCGAATTACCTTTACGACTTTACCATTCCCGTTAGCCACCTGCGGAAGGCCATGAACCTGCAGCCTAGTCTTCATAACATCTAAAGGACACACAAATGCAACAACAATAACACCTACACACAAACAAACAAACATCACATTCGGATCAAAACTCACAAAATTAGGGTAAAAGAAGGGTTTAATTTCAAACCGAAAGCAAATCTATATAAAGACTTGGAGGAATACCGGCGGCGGCCCTTCCGCCAGGATTACAGAGTAAGGAATTAGGGGTGTGGGAATCTGCAATGGCCATTAAAAGGGTTGAATTTGCAGAAATAGGTGACAAATTGGTTGGAGTCAACAAAATCCTCTCTAAAGAGGGCAACAATGGCCGAAAGCAAGACAAATCCATTGAGGAGGACTGAGGCGGTATATCTTTGGCCATGGAGGAAGACGAAGCCATTATTGTGAAGCAATCTAAAAACCTAGTCAAATTAAGCAAAAAAAAAAAACAATGAATTCATTGAATCTATAAGATGGAACGCCTTAGCTATCACAACAGCAGAGGAGGAGGATGAAGTTGTTGAATCGGCAGAGGCAAGGAGGAAGATCCCAAAGCGATGGAGGAGTCTCGTGCATTGAATCGCCAGAGTTGTGGAGCGGCAAATTAGGAGGAGCGTCTCAACCCTAGATTAAATTAGGGGAAGATTGGAAAATAAAATAAAAAAGATAAAAGGAGGAATTAAAAAGGCAAAAAAGCTTATTGGCTGGAAATGCGAAAACGAAGGAGAGAGCGCCACGTGTACAAAAACACTTTGCTTTTAAGTAGTTACTAGTCCAGTGCCCGCGCCATGACGCGGTTTTGTTAAAAAAAATCTTAATAATAAAAAATTTATTATTGTATACTTAAATAAATGATTAATAAAGGTAGCATCGACTAATAAATGTAGGGCGTTGATAAAGTAAAAAATATGTAAAAACCCATAAAATGAAGGTGGTTATGAGTCTTATGACACATTAGCAAAAATATTCTCCTTTCATTAATAATTAAATACAAATAGATGGTTAAAAATGTATAAATTTTTAATTATTAAAAATTTATGAGATCATAACATGCATCAACATGTTTCTTATTTGATATTTAGATATAGATTATATTTTAATTTAATATTTAGAATTAAATCAATTGATTAGAAAATATAAAATATATTAATTTAATATTTTGAATTAAACCAATTGATTAGATAATGTAAAATATGTCAAGTAAATATACACTTTATAATTCTAGTAAACCGGGTTTAGATAATTTAATAAGATAATGTAAAATATGTCAAGTAAATATACATTTATTAATTCAAACCCCTTGGCTAGAAAAATATAAAATATATGTTAAATGAAAACTTAATCTACAATCATTAAACCAAAATCATACTTTAGATAATTTAATAAGATCATTAAATTTTGATGTATATAAACCAAAATTTTGAATTTTTTTATGTGTATATAGATAAATTAATAAAATTATGGATAGATTGAGATATATGGTAAATAATAAATAGGTTAATTGATTTACCCTAGCTAATTAATTAGATTATTATGGAAATACACCTACCAAAAATAACTTGGCATAAAAGGACGACACTTGGCGAAATTGCTTCTCATTTAATAATATATACTAGTCTACTCCCCGTGCTACGCACGGATTTAATGTACAAATATTATAAAATTATAATGATTATTTTCAAATTTAATTATAAAAAATGTTGTATTAACCTACAAAAATAAATAATGTATATTCATCTACAAATAAAAAAAGATAATCTAAATGTTATAATAATTTTTATATAATTTAATATTAAAGGATAAAAATTTGTTTGAATAACAACAAAAGGAAGTTGTTTTTAATGACCCCCAAGCGACTTTAACAAATCGACAATCACTCTTCACAGTAATATCATAATATGTGTCAAACCATCACATCATGCTAATTGCAATACATAAATGATATGCTCATTCTCTGTCATCTGCGAGGTTGGTACCATTTGAATAGCTCTTACATACAAGCAAGTCAGGGGTGTATGGAGTGGTTGTTGGTACCATTTGAATAGCTCTTACACACAAGCAAGTCAGGGGTGTATGGAGTGACTTAAGTCCCCTCTAGTTGAGAAGGAAAAAAAATTGCATGCTTTTTTTTAAAAAAAAATTAGTAAGTTTATAACTAAATTAATACAAAAAATTATAATAAATTATAATTTATTTATCATAGTCGGTACAAAGTGAGTATTAAATCATTAAGTCGTGAGTTCAAATTCCTTTGGCAAATTTTTTGCTTCTTTTAGTTTTTTCAATTAAAAATAACGGTTAAAATAATAAATTTAAGGGTTTTATAAAAAATATTTTTTCTAACATTCCTTATCATATATGGGTATAATGAATTTTTTTAAAAATTGAGTCTCCCTTATAAAACAATTCCTAACTCTATAATTGCTCACAAACTCACAATTTTTATCATCCTTTATGTTTTTTTTTTGTAAGCAACAATTGAGGTCTTCCTCAATTGAACATATATATATATATATATATATATATATATATATATATATATATATATATATATATATATATATATATAAGATTTTGGTAGTATTTTAGAATCATCGATCATTTGTAATCAAGTTTTATAATCAATATAATATTTATAATATATATAAGTGGAGTATATTGTATACATTTTTAAAATATTATAATACAAATTTTCTCTAGATATCAACATGTGGAATAAATTATTTTAAATTTGAATATATGAAATGGAATTTTCTAATTGAAAGTGATTAATGTTAGTTTAATGTACTTTTAGTCAGTATTAATATTTAAATAAATATAATTGTAAACATGTGAGAAGTTATTAACATATATATGACTCTGAAAAGATTATAGTTAATAAAATATAAAATTAAATTAAATTAGTATTATTTTAATTTATTTTATTCTAAATAGCAAGCAAATGAAAAAAAAATCAAATTAAGGATATTTTGTTAGGCAGGTACGAATTCACCATTGTCAAATGACAAAAAAATATAGTTTCCAAATATAAAAATATTTGGAATAGATTAATAGAATAATTGTAAAGTGATTAAAATTTTATTTATGGATGGTGACATGTAATGATTTGGATTAAATTGACAACATGACATAATTTAATGGGCTAAAAATTTTGGAGGGAAATTTTTTAATGAGAGCGCGACATGTGGCAGAACCAACTTCTACTTTAGTATTGTTTAGGATAGATACTAGTACGATTCCCGCGGCATGACGCGTTTTTTTAAAACTACAATATTATATATAAAAATATTATAAATTATTAATAAATGTTAAGATAAAAATCATTAAAAACTTTACAATAAAAGTATCTTATAATTATATCAGAAAATTATTTTTAAAAATCTTATGCAAAGTATAATACATAAACATAGATATTTTAAATTACTCATGAGTAATAATAATTCAATATCAATATAACATTGTTTAAATGGGATGTGTCATAATCAATATTTATATTCAATGTTTTGAATTAAGCCCAATAGTTAGTAAATGAATTTGTGTTAAGCCCAATAGTTATATTAGATTGAATTCAATGTTTTGAATTAAGGCCAATAGTTAGTAAGATTAAAGGAAAAAAAGAGAATTAAAAGAAAAAGAAGGAAAAAAAGGAGAATTAAAGAAAATGAAAGAAAAATGGAAAAAAAAAGATTGGTCAAGATTCCTAAAATGATTCTAAGATTGACACATTATCCTAAACTCTTATAAATTAAGAGTTTATATAGATAGTAAAATTAAAGAAAAAAAGAGAGAATTAAAGGAAAAAAAAAAGTAAAAAAGGAGAATTAAAGAAAATAAAAAAAATGGCAAAAAAATATGATTGGTCAAGACTCCTAAAATGCCTCTAAGATTGACACATCATCCTTAACTCTTCTAAATTAAGAGTTTATATAGATATAAATAATTAGTAGATAAATTTGAATTAAGCTCAATAGTTATATTACATTGAATTCAATGTTTTGAATTAAGCCCAATAGTTATTAAAATTAAAGAAAAAAAAGAGAGAATTAAAAGGGAAAAAAGGAGAATTAAAGAAAAATAAAAAAATGACAAAAAAATATGATTGGTCAAGACTCCTAAAATGCCTTTAAAATTGACACATCATCCTAAACTTTTCTAAATTAAGAGTTTATATAGATATAGATATATAGATGTAGATAATTAAAATCTACCATTTAGAATTATTCTATTACGGAGTATTAGTTTTGATCGAAGCTTTTGAAAGAAGGTTATAGATTTTATTTTTTTATATATTTTTTATTTTTGGGTGGGGGGGGGGGGGGGTGGGGGTGCGAACGAAGCTTGAGAGGGAGAGAGTGTATTCGGGTTGTTCACAGAGAGAGGCGGTGAATACTAGGGCAATCGAAATCAAATTGCCGGAAAGAAGCCCACCACCCCAACTCGATCGAATAAGGTTGATCAACATCAACGTCGAGAAGGACAACAGATGAAGATCGGAGCTTCTGGGTTTAGGGTTCCAAGTTGGAGGGGAATGGGAATCTATTTGTAATTAACCCAAATCGAGGCCAAAAGATGGCGGATCTGGAGGAACCCAACGCCGACAAGGAGAACGGATGGCAAAGGCGGATGTATGGTGGTCAAATCTAGAAAGTAAGTCGATGAGGGAGTTGTGGCCACGACATAGAGAAAAGGAGAAAAATCGATCGGAGAAAGGGGTTCCAAATTGGGGTTGGAGCATCAGAGCATCAGATTCGGATTTATTTTTAATTTTTCCCCTTCTCCATGGGCAGCAAGGAGATAGATTTTTTCCTTTTTTCTTTTTTCTCCAAACCCCAAATTAACAGAGGCTTGGAAGGTGGGAGAAAGGCTTGAGAAGTGAGTAAGTGACGACGGTGTCGAAAGGTTTCAGATCCATGCCGATGATGGTAACGGTGATGGCAGCGAAACTCCCAGCGGGCTGGAATTGAGAGAGACTCCATGCGGTGGTGGGATGGGTGTTGGTGGTGGTGAGGCTGAGGTCAATCGATGGGATGGGTGTTGGTGGTGGTTGGTTGGTGGAAACCGACTGATGATGATGGTGATGATCGGTGGCGATGGTGGCCTTGTGTGGATTTTGGGGGTGAATGAAGGTTAATATTTATTTTTATTTATTTATTTTTTTTTCATCCTCAAAATTGTGAGGAAGCTACTAATTTTTCGGGTCTGTTGGTATGTTCCATATTGGTAGTATTTCTTGATTTGGGGTTGAGATTTTATATCTCGATTGTTCTCTAAGAAAGAGGTGGGTGGGGTTGAGATTCGATCTCGATTGGTCCCCGTGCGGTATGTTCCATTGTTAGTATTTTTGGTTTGGTTTGAGATTTTTACATATCTATTAGTACTACCATGATTGTTCTTGAATTTGTACGCCACATTCAACTCAACCCAATACCTTTTTTTTTTTTTTTTTTAGTTTATTTTTTTTTATTTTAAACTCAACCCAGTTCCTTAGTACTACCATGGTGGTTCTGGAATTTGTACACCACATCCAGCAAAACAAAAAACACAAAAAAATTTTAACGGTAACTTTGAGTATTGTACGACACATTCAATGAAAAAAGGTTTTTTTTTATAAATATCGTGTCGTGTTAAACGGGTATCCGACACGAAACCGTGTCGTGTTTTCATGTCGGATACCCAGTAGTTATCGTGTCGTGTTCGGATCGGCCTTTTTAGTGTTATCGGTTTCGGGTATTCGATATACCGTGTCGTGTCGTGTCGAATACCCGGTTATGCACAACCCTAATGACAACCCTATTCTTCTATCATGTAGATTGAAGTGACCTATACATCTATATTTACTTAAACACAGGGTTCGCCGCCGCCGGCACACTATTCTTCTATCATGTAGATTGAAATGACCTATGCATCTATATTTACTTAAACACAGGGTTCGCCGCCGCCGCCATCAAATGCAAAGGCCTCACCACTCCCGCCACCATCAAATGCACAGGGTTCGCCGCCGCCCCCATCGGTGATGGCTTTCCACCCGACTGTCCACGCCTCCATCACCATGGCTTCCCTTTAAGTCCTTCATCGCTTCACCGTCGGTTCTCGACTCACCACCTCCTTACAAACGACCCACCATCTAGGCTTCCAGTCGCTGTCGGTCGCCGCCTCGCCCTGCGGCTTCACCGCCGAGCAGCTCCATCGGCTGTTCTCGCCCTTGCCTGCTACCTTCAACCCCCTCGGCCTCGGCCTCCACGGCTCCGCCCTCGCTCTGATGCTTCCCCGACAAGCTCTCGTCCTGCAGCACTCAGCCCCCTAGGCCCCCGCGACTTCAGCCTTCCGCGGCTCCGCTCCCGCCTCTCTCGGCTCCGCCTTCCAGCCACCGCTGTGGTACCTTCGACTCCCACTTCCGGCCACCCTCACCGTCCTTTAGCCATGACCCACCTTCGCGTGTGGGATGTGGCTCAGTGCCTTTTCGCGTGTGGGTGATTTTGTGTAATTCAGGCGATTCCAATGGTATTGGTGACAACGCTTTTTCAGGGGTTATCCTTTCCATTCCGTCCTTCTTTCCCTTTGCCTTTCGATTGTTGTTCAATTTCTTTGCTCTGTACTGTCTCAATCGCTTCTATTTTGACTACCTAGTAGTCTCCTACGATCTCGTTATCGTCCTTGAGGGTTTGAGACGGGTTGGGATTTTGTATTGAACAATGGTTTGGCTTAGGTTTGGATTTGCGGTATGGTGTGTTATGATGTTCTTATTGTGATGCAGGCCTCATGTAAATGGTGTTTGATTTGCTGTATCCGAAGACGTTGTGGAATTGCGATCGATATCTGATGGCTCTTCAGAGTCCATAATCTGAGATGTCTGCTAGTGTCCCCAGGGTTCTCTGTGTGCGTCCTTTATTAGCTGATTGTGTGCACCACATCCAGCAAAACGGAAAACACAAAAAAATTTAACGGTAACTTTGAGTATTGTACGGCACATTCAAAGAAAAAAGGTTTTTTTTTTAAATATCGTGTCGTGTTATACGGGTATCCGACACGAAACCGTGTCGTGTTTTCATGTCGGATACCCGGTAGTTATCGTGTCGTGTTTGGATTGGCCTTTTTAGTATTATCGGTTTTGGGTATCCGACATACCGTCTCGTGTCGTGTCGAATACCCGGTTATGCACAACCCTAATGACAACCCTATTCTTCTATCATGTAGATTGAAGTGACCTATACATCTATATTTACTTAAACACAGGGTTCGCCGCCGCAGGCACACTATTCTTCTATCATGTAGATTGAAATGACCTATACATCTATATTTACTTAAACACAGGGTTCGCCGCCGCCGCCACCAAATGCAAAGGCCTCACCACTGCTGCCACCATCAAACGCACAGGGTTCGCCGCCGCCCCCATCGGTGATGGCTTTCCACCCGGCTGTCCACGCCTCCATTACCATGGCTTCCCTTTAAGTCCTTCATCGCTTCACCGTCGGTTCTCGACTCACCACCTCCTTACAAACGACCCACCATCTAGGCTTCCAGTCACTGTCGGTCGCCGCCTCGCCCTGCGGCTTCACCGCCCCGCAGCTCCATCGGCTGTTCTCGCCCTTGCCTGCTACCTTCAACCCCCTCGGCCTCGGCCTCCACGGCTCCGCCCTCGCTCTGATGCTTCCCCTACAAGCTCTCATCCTGCAGCACTCAGCCCCCTAAGCCCCCGCGACCTCAGCCTTCCGCGGCTCCGCTCCCGCCTCTCTCGGCTCCGCCTTCTAGCCACCACTGTGGTACCTTCAACTCCCACTTCCGGCCACCCTCACCGTCCTTTAGCCATGACCCACCTTCGCGTGTGGGATGTGGCTCAGTGCCTTTTCGCGTGTGGGTGATTTTATGTAATTCAGGCGGTTCCAATGGTATTGGTGACAATGCTTTTTCAGGGGTTATCCTTTCCATTCCGTCCTTCTTTCCCTTTGCCTTTGGATTGTTGTTCAATTTCTTTGCTCTGTACTGTCTGAGTCGCTTCTATTTTGACTACCTAGTAGTCGCCTACGATCTCGTTATCGTCCTTGAGGGTTTGAGACGGGTTGGGATTTTGTATTGAAAAATGGTTTGGCTTAGGTTTGGATTTGCGGTATGGTGTGTTATGTTGTTCTTATTGTGATGCATGCCTCATGTAAATGGTGTTTGATTTGCTGTATTCGAAGACGTCGTGGAATTGCGATCGATATCTGATGGCTCTTCAGAGTCCATAATCTGAGATGTCCGCTAGTGTCTCCAGGGTTCTCTGTGTGCGTCCTCCGTTAGCTGATTGTTTCGTTTGTCATGTTGGTTTTGTTTTGCGGTGTAGGATATCTAGCACGTTTATTTATTTTTGCATTTTCATTTTCGTTATTTGCTTCGTGTTTTTCCTTTCTATTATTTGCTTCTGTTTTTTTGATTTGGTTGTACATGATGGTTAGCCCATCTACCAGCTTGTCCGTTCTCTCGGTTTCTCTAGGCTTGTCTAGAGAACTGAATTTTTATCTTCCTTGTATATATATATATATATATATATATATATATATATATATATATATATATGTGTGTGTGTGTGTGTGTGTGTATATATATATATATGTGTGTGTATATATATATATATATGTGTGTGTATATATATATATATATGTGTGTGTATATATATATATATATATATATATATATATATATATATATATATATATATATATATATATATATATATATATACACTTAAACACGGTAAAGAAAAAAAAATCAATTGCATGCTATATAGACTTCCTAGGCACGAACTAATTCAACCTCCATATCACGTATGTCATTACTTAAAGGTTGAAATATGCTAGTACACATACATGCATAGATTAATTAAATTAAATCAAAGTTATTATGTATGTAGTACGTATTTATGTTTATATTTTACAGAGTAATATCTATATATGGCATCTACGTATGTATATATGAAAATTTGATATTTATGTCATTTTAATTAACCATAAATTTAATTTATATGATGATTATTTATGTCAATATTAATTCATATGATTTTATTTTAAAAAAAATGCTAATGGGGAAGAACGTGCCTCACACGCTCTGTTCATCCTCTCCCTCAAACCAAACCTTGCCGCAAAAAAATCTCCCTTTGAAGAACCCTAGAATAAAAAATTCCGCCCCTAAAATTCATTCTTATTATCAAATCTTCTCTGAAAATGCCTCGTCCTTGGTTAAGAGTAAAAAAATCCCTGCCTTCAAAGCCTTTGCTCCTGAAAATATTTTCCAAGCAACCGACTTTCTCCTCTAGTGTGAGTTCTTGTTCAATATTTCGGTATTGGGGCTTCAATCTATTTCCTCGAGATCCTGCTGTCGGGGTCGAGTTCTTCAAAGAGGATCTCTTCAATGGGGTCAGCGTTTTGGTTGGGATGCTTAGCCCCCTCCATGGCCGCTTATGAGATGTACGACGATTTATTTTCCCGTTCACCGCGGTGATGTTACAAACCGCTCTGAGCAGACTTGGTCGGTTCTGCCTCTTCGCCGGAGTGATTTCGCTTCTGGTCGGGACGGTCGGGGTGAGTGCTTCTTCTCCAGCAATCTCCTCTCTCTTCTACCCATCTATATGAGCAAAGAGGTTGGATTCCTAGTAATCCATCTCACTATGCCCTCATCTTCTCTCTTATCTTGTTTATTACAAAATCTCTCTGATAATGTCTTTTCTATGTCTAATTTGCTCATGGAATCCACATTCAAGCACAAAAGAAATAAACCCATGGGGGACGATTCTTTCGTTCCCCTTTTGAATACCCCCCGAAAGGGCCAAAATCAGGACCTTAGTGGAGAAATCCCTTCTCTGGCGGAAGTCCCAAAGGCTAAATTCACTAGAGGAAACAAAATGGTGAAGCTTTATCTGTGTATTGAGATGTTCCAAGGGCGAAAATGGTACCTTCTCTTTCTCTCCTCGGATCTAAATTGGATTTGTGCAAAAATCTCACCCTTTGGGTGAACAAAACCATAGAGGGACCATGTGTTCTTCTACTAACTACATCCCGAAAGGGCCCTCAAAACCTTGTGTTGATTCTTTCACCCGACGGGATTTTGTTCCCTTCGTTTCGTGTTGGAATCTCCCTAACAACTACAACTGATTTATGCAGCTTGAACAAAACCGTGTTAGGGGATCATGCCCCTTCACCCTCCACATCCCGAAAGGGTTCTCAAAACATGTTGAAGACCAAGTTTATTTGTGTATCATTTATAGCTAACATGTCCTGTTGTTCTCATCTTTTGCTGAAATCCTTGATGGGAAACACGCTGAATAAACACGTCGGTAGATCCGTGAGAAAGGTGTATGCCTCGTCAACCTTTTCCTCCCGAAAGAGTCCTGATCAAACTACGATTAATGTGGTATCCCTAGCATCCATTCTTGTTTTATGGAACTCTATGTTGGATACTGCATCCCAGGTAACATTATGTTTGGTGGCTATATTCTTTGCTTGAAAACCCTATTCAAGAAAATGATAACCTATTCGGCTTTGGATGATCATTGCTTTGTAAAACTCCCTTTGGTTATTTTGAGTTACTATGGACTTTTCATCTTCCCTCATAACCCTCATGATGTTAAATTCGATTTGTATGACTCGGATTCACCTAAAGCATTTTATTACATGGATGCTGATGAAGCTACTCTTGGTGTAGACTCAATGTTCACTGAGTCTCCCAATCAGTGGAAAAGCTTCCTCGCCCCTTCTGCTACTCCTTGCACTCTACCTTCGGGTTTCTGTAAGTTTGAGCAGCAGGTGTTGGGGTTGCTGTTAAGAACTGAATCAAGCAACCGTTCTGAAATATTTGGTGATTTGGCTTCGTCCAATCTGATGGGTTTCAATCCTTATCATTTTTGGGGGGATCACTTTGTGTCTCTTGTCAAACTTTTATGTGTACTCTTTGTATCTAAATGGCGTTGGTCTGAATACACATCGCTTGAGAGTAGCAATCAATCTCAACATTGCATTTTGAAGAAAAACTCGTTTATCTTTGCCTGTGAATATTGGTTGGTTAGTTGTTTGCTTATCAAATCCTTATTATCATCTCATGGGTACTTATGCTGTTGTGTAACGCATTTTGGTATGAGGGATACAGTTTTGATGCATAAGATGTACTATAAGAGATCATATGTTTGTGTACAAGTGCTTTTCATGTTCTGCATCTCTGATTGGACTAGTTCTGAAGTTAAATTTTTCTGTGTATCATTGATAGCTAACACGTCCTTTTACTCTCATCTTGGTGTTGAATTTGAGCTCACTGAGTCTCCCAATCTGTGGAAAAGCTTCTTTGCCCCTTTAGCTTCTCCTTGCACTTTACATTCAGGGTGTAAGTGTAAGTATGAGCAGTGGGTGGCGGGGATGTTATTAAAAACTGAATCCAATAACTGCTGTGAAATCTTTGGTCAATTCAGCGGGGCATCGTCCATTCTTATGGGTATGAATCCTGATTTATGTTGGAGGGGTCATTTCATACTCGTTGTAAAACTCTTTTGTATACTCTATGTATCTAAACTTCTAGGATTTGAACACACGTCTCTTGAGAGCAGCAATCAATCTCAGCATTGCTTGAGGAAGGAAAAATGGTTGCTCTGCGTGGAGTCAGCAAGCGTGGGAAAAATGGCATGTGAAATCCAATCAGCTTTTCTTGCTTCTTACTCCTCTAGGAAACTTGTAGTGATATGTAAGTGCTTGTGTGCAAGAATTGGATCCTCTGCACATAGGTCGGTCGGGCAAATTAAGGTACTTAGTACCATGAACCTTTGTATTATATATGCATCTAGTTATCTAAATTCCTAGGTTTGTCAATTCTTGCTTCAATATCCATTGCCAAAAGTAGCCCCTAAACTTGAGGTTTATGGTAGATACTCATCAATCACACACTTTGGGAGTATGATAACTATGTATCTAATCCTCTGCAACACATTAAGTAGGGACAAATCCTCTCCATTTAACTTTGCATATGAGAAGCTATCCTTAAAGAAACCTCCTGACCGGTGATAGGGTGTGGCCGATCAACCTTTGGATAAGCCCAAAACAAATAAATGAACACTCTAAGAACAACCCCAGCAATAGACCTCAAGCTAGAGACACCTTGAGAAATACTCTTAACAATAAAATTATCTATGGTAAATCCTCTCCTCTTGGGCTAGACCCGACCCATCTAAAAAAGCAATCCGAACCTAGTAAACTAGCCCATCAACAAACCATCCGACTAGGCCATTGGGGGAGTCTCTTTAGCCGAGCATCCCACTTACGCATGCCCATTACCAATGACACTCACTTGATCAACATAAACAATAATACTTGTGAATCCTCCCCCCACTCCCTTCAACCAACAAACTACCATTAATAGTAATCAAAACCCCTCTTGTTTTTCGCTAAATGTTTATACTGTAAAACATTTTCTTTGGAATTATACATTCCCTCCATTATCCCAGAAGCAAGAAATAGTGGGAAAATACAACACCATTAGAAAAATTCGAAAGAAAAACACACAAAAGTCATATACTAAAAAGAAAAGAACAAACATTAAAAGAGTAACAAATGGGTATAGGAGAGATCACCTGAAGCTCGACCATACAACAAAGAGGAAGTCATGATTATAAGATATTGGAATTGTAGGGGAATTGGGAAAAATACTCTCTGATCAAACATCAAGGAGTTGGCGCACCTTAGACCATATACAAATGCCTATTCTAGCGGAAACTAAGACGGAAACAGAACCAAAAGATTCTCTACGGAAAAACGCAGGATTTACAAATATGTGTTGGTCCCCGGCCTCCGGTCTCTCCAGGGGCATCGTGTTGCTATGGAATGAAAATTCCCTTGTGGATGTGGTTATCTCGGTTATTAGTCATCTTCCGAGAATAGTAGGAATCAAATATGAAAACGTAAAGGAAAACTTTTCATGTCTTATATTCTTTGTATACGCCCCACACCCCCCCCCCCAAATCCCGTAGAAAAAGAGGAGTTTTGGAGAACTCTATACAAACCTAATTATCCAAAGTAATCTCCCCTGCCTCGTGATGGGAGATTTAAATGAAATAAGTCAAACATCGGATCAATATGGTGGAGCAGAAACCTCACCCGGACGATTCCAGCGTTTGCTGGAATTTAAAGATATGTGCTCTTTAGTCGAGATCCCCTCCATTGGTAACCCATTACATGGAGAAAGAAACAAGGAGGCTCATATAACATTTGGGAAAAACTAGATAGGGTATTAGTTCATCATGAAATTCTCGATATGTTCCCAGAACTAGTGACCAAAAATGAGACGTTTTCAAAGTACGATCATTGCCCCATCACAATTACTTTCTCCAAAGACACTAACTTCAAACCACCCCCATTAAATTCGAAAACATATGGGTACAGAGAAATCAAAAATCCTGAAACAAAAAGCCAAAGTATGGAACAACAAAACTTTCGGAAATATCTTCCGCCAACTTCAAGAGGTCGAGGAGGCGTTAGTAGAACTACAATCAAACCAGATCACAACCCAAGATCAGTACAAATATACAAAAGAACAGAATCTCCTAACAAAGAAAGAAAATCTACTCCTCTTCCATAAAACCTACTGGAACTAAAGAGCTAAATCAAAGCATCTAAAGCTATCAAATACCAATTCCTCCTATTTTCATATAGTAGCCACAGGAAGAAGAAATCGGAAAATTATTCGAGCAATTACATTTGCGGAAGGAACCCAAATCATAGGCGATGAAAATATTAAAAAGGAAATACAAAAAGATTTTGAAAAACGATTCACCAAGGACCAGTCTTACACGAACACCCAACTAGAAGAGTATCTCTCGGCTATCAACCCAAGTATAACAAAAGAGGAAAACATGCTACTTATTCAACAACCTACGAATAGGGAAGTAAAAAATGCGGTGTTTTCTCTAGGAAGTAACAAATCTCTTGAACCGGCTGGCATGACGGCGGAGTTCTATAAAACATATTGGGGAATTGTGGGCGCTGACATTACCAGGGCTATAAAAGCTTTCTTCCACTCAGGCAACTTGTTAAAACAAATCAACCACACCTTTATCTCCCTAATACCAAAGAATGACAACCCATCTATGACCACACATTATCGACCGATCAGTCTATGTTCCACGCTATACAAGATTATTTCTAAAATTATTACGGATCGGTTGAAAAGAATAATGGGAAAGCTTATCCATCCTCTTCAAGGTGCTTTCGTGTCCGGCAGAGCAATACAAGATAACATCCTAATAGCCCACTGATTCCGAAGTTCAAATCAGGTCTCATCTGGTTGGTGGGGGATGGGAAATCAATCAAGTTTTGGACAGATAATTGGGTAACAACGACTCCACTTATCGATAGAATTGACGCTCGACACAATATAAACCTAAATGATTCATTTAGTGATTTCATTATAGGAAAACAATGGTGGGCGGAGAAACTATGTTATGTTTTTCCTCTCCCACTAGCAGAAGAAATTATGAAAAGACCTCTACCGATCAACCCCTTTAGAGGCAGATTGTATTGGTTGCCAGCAAAGAAGGGATGGTTCACCACTACAAGTGTTTACCACTTAATAACATCCACAGCCCACAGAGCAACAGACGAGTTTTCATGGATTTGGAAAATTGACGTTGCGCCAAAGGTCAAAAACTTTTTATGGAAGATCAAACATAAAGGACTTGCCACGGCCTGTAGCTTATCTCAAAAGGGGGTTGCGGTGCCAGATACATACACTTTCTGCAACCAGAGTGAGGAAGATGATATTCATCTGTTCATTGAATGCCCAATCAATAATTTCGAACAGCAATTTCCCAAAGAGCTATCTTCATGAGTTGATTCTCTCATAGAGGAAAATAGAGATATGAATCAAAATCTACAAATCTTAAGCTCCTCCCTTCATATGGACAGGAAACAATATATAGCAATAAGATGGTGGACTATCTGGTTTATCAGAAACCAAGCAATATTAAAAAACGTCAACACCCCCTCTGCCAAAGGAATCAAGAAGATGATCGGAGATAATATTGAAAATTGGAAACGAGAGAACAAATGGAACCCATATGATTCAGAAGAGTTACCAAAATAGAAAGAAGATAAAGGCCTAGCCAAAAAATTCAAAAATACTTACTGACGGAGGGAAAACCTGTCGTTGATCCGTCAAAGAAAACTCAAACCTATAAATATTATAGCAATAAGTAAGAGGTCGATCCACATGGAAATTTATGACTCAAGTGTGGTTTAGATGTCAATTAACGTAATCAAATTGGGGGTTTTTTAAGTGTGAAAGTTCTGCCTTTTATCAAAGCGGATTGAAGAAAGCAAGAGTAAATGATTTTGGTTTAGACAATTATGAGAAACAATTCTACCTACAATTTTCCACTTTATTTGGTTGAAGCGATCCTTGTAACTTCTTCTCGTCCTATTAAGTTTCCTATGAATGCCCTTGTCCCGACCTAATATAGTTACTAGTCCAAACAGTCCCTGAATAGTTAGGTGAATAAAATGGAAAAGGAAAGTTTATCTCTTTAAGATATTTTCCTTGGCCACTAAGTAGGAATATTTATCTAGGATTATTATTAGGATTTATTATTTATTTATCTAAGCCAAAACTCTATCTTTTGCACAAGATAGAATTGGTATAGTTCCCTATTTAAACTCTTGTATTTTCATTGAATTAATTAGATTGGAATTAATATTGTGGAACCCTTTTTACGATTAAAAAGGTTCTACAATTTGCCAATCCAAAGGCTTTCAACTATCTTACGCTCTTGTTCAAATTCACAAAGATCCCCAAACACAATCCCTTACAAACACACGGCAAGAAACAAACACAAAAGATGCAGAACTGTCCCTAAACCCAGAAAATCCACCGCAGAACTGCCAGAAATACCGTCACTGTCCTCGGTGTACAGTAGCCGCGCCCGCGGCTCCTTGGCCGCACCCGCGGCCCCTCCAGGTTCCGTCGCTGAGGCTGATGCGTTTCATCTTGCTGAATTCCCTTTAGTTTTTGGTGTCTTTTGACTTTAGTTTTTATTTGTTTGTTTTCTTTCTTTCGCAATAGTTCAAAGTTTTTATTGTAATTGATTGTAAACATCGAGAATATAGCAAGAACAATTGCAAGCTGGGGCCATCAACAAGCTGGTGTTCTTGATTCTAATCCCACATGCGAAGGATCGGGTATTCCAAACGTATCACATTGGTGGGGTAAAGCAGAGACTGAATGACGTCAATCTTAGCCTTGTCCACCTCAAGACCCCTGCTAGACACAATATGACTCAAAAAATGCCTTGCTCAACCATAAAATGACACATTTCAGAGTTAAGAACTAAATTGGTGTCTACACACATTCTAAGCACAAATGACAAATGGTGCAAACAAGTATCAAAGTTATCTCCATGCACAGTGAAGTCATCCATAAATATCTCTATGAAGCGCTCTACATACTCAGAAAATATGCTTACCATACATCGTTGGAAGGTCCCAGGTGCGTTACATAACCCAAAAGGCATTATGCGATATGCAAAAGTGCCAAAGGGGCATGTAAATGTCGTTTTCTCTTGATTCTCCGGTGTTATGGGTACCTGAAAATATCCCGAGTAGCCATCTAAGAAGCAATAAAAGGAGCGGCCGGCAAGGCGCTCGAGCATTTGATCAATAAAGGGTAAGGGGAAGTGGTCCTTGCGAGTGACTGCATGTATTCTAGTGATCAAAGCTTAGAAGTAGACATTATCCAACCTCACCAGAAATATGTGTTTCACTCATGTGTTTAGGCTTTAAGGTACAACTCTCAACTGAAACCAACATGCACTAAACTCATAGACATTGACCACCATATCACCAAATATCTACCGAAATGTCATTACTTGCGGGACACAATAAAGACAACTAAATAAAATGTGACACTTTTTTTTCTTTAATTTCTTTTGTTTTCTTTTCTCTCTCTTTTTTTCCTTTTTATCTGTTTTCTTGTCTTGGTGCTTTCTTTACGCGAGACGCAAACATGGGTGTCATGAATGGCCCCGGTCTATCAACACCTCAACCTACTAATATGAAGTCCACTTGAGCATCTTTTGACGTAAGTTGCAAACATGGGTGTCATGAATGAACCTGGTTACTCAATGATCAAGCTTTCTTTCCTAGTGGATAGTTTTCAACACCTTTTTGTGTGAATCATACCCATGGGTATCATGCATAGATCCGGTTACTAAGTGCATCAACCATTGCCACCTTATTTCACTAAGTATGCACAAATTCAAACAAAAGACTCAAAATATAAACATAAACTCCGCAAGCAACAAACATATGAGTCGGTCTTGAAAAATAGATACTGCAGTCAATGTCAAGAGGTAGCAACACAAAGAGAGTAATTCACACAATTGAGCAAAAGAATTATAAATGATTCCAAATAAGGCTAAACTTCACATAATTGAGCAAAATAGTTCAAATAAGGCTAAACATTCTGTTGAGAGAGGAAATCGAGAATGCAAAATAGAATACGAATAAAATAAAGAAAACCAATTGGATCCCAGCAAATAATGTTCAAGACTCCCTACCGATGTAGCAAGAGAAAGTCAGGTTCGATCATCGAGGAAGCTGGTCAGCGGATCCTAGGCAGCAGAGAAATCTCACGGCATAAGTCGACAAAAGATTACCCGATCTCGAGTAAGGTTACTCGACAGAAGTTCGGACAAGTCGAAACAGAGCAGGCAGCAGCAACAGGTTTTACTCGATATCGAGTAAATCTCCTCGATGTCGAGGAAAACTTTGGTCGACGTCGAGTACCTGTAGAAACCACAAGCTACAGCGATCTAGGTGGTCGAATATCAGTGCTCGATGTCGACCAACTTTGGTCGATATCGAGGAAAAACAGAAACTTTAAATAAAAGAAAATAAAAAAAATGCTTTGCCGAATTCGAAATAAACTATGTGAATGAAAATTTCCAAGATTGGGGTTTGCAACAACGATAACCAAACATGCATAAGGCAAGATAAAGAAATAATCATGCAATCACATCGAAGGATTAAGTTTTCGCCTTTTCCAACAATTAAACAACTCTTTCAAGAAACCCTAATTGTATCTACCGATTTTAGATTTACAATCCAAGTTGTTAGCATGGATCTTCATTGAATGGGTAATAAACACATAATAGGTAGTAGATGCTCAAAACACGACAAAGATCAAATCTTTACCTCAAACTTGCATGGCTATCGTCGGGCTCACCCCAACCCTAGAAGTAGGTGGGCTACTCGCGCCTCATCGCAATCGCAGACATTGATTGAAAAGAAATAACTTTCATTATCTAAATTCAAAGTCTTTACAATCCCGGAACTCCAACTTTCGTTGAACGCCAAAACCCTAAAACCTTTGAACTCCTAAACTTCTCTGTGGACCTACTTCTCTAGCTTCTGAATTGAATTAATCTAATCTAAAATCAGCCCCATGGGCTTTATTTATAGGGCTTAATCCTTGCTAATCAAGGAAAGCAATCTATATCTATTTCCTAAAGATAGAATTAAATAAAGATAAAACATTAATTCTAAAGGGAAATAATTAAATATCTAAAATATCTTCATGTGGTAGATATATCTCTCTCCTTGGATAAATCCTTGATAGACTTGATAGATCTTTGATAGATTCGGATCCCAACAGCCCAACACGACTCAGACAGCCCACCAGCGTCACGCGGCCCAGAGCTTTTTTGCTCGATATCGAGTAATTTACTCGACATCGAGGAACTTTGGCTGTCGACTTGGCTGGCTGGCCTGGCTTTCTCGAGCAACCTCTCCCCGACTTGTCTGGGACATGTGGTCTTGGTTTTGTCGATATCGAGCAATTTACTCGATATTGAGGAAATGTTGCTCGAGTTGTCTTGGTCTTCTTCTCGGCTTCTCGATCAGCTTCTCCTCGGATCCTCGATCAGGTGTTGCTGCTGGTTTGGTCGATATCGAGGAATTTCCTCGACATCGAGTAAAAACTGCAACTCGAGTTGGCTTGTTCCTTAGCTTTCTCGATCAGGCTTGGTTTCACACATCTTTGTCGATATCGAGGAGTTTACTTCGACATCGAGTAACTCTTTAATATTAAACCAAAACTTATGTAGACCTCTATTTCTTGCAAATAAGCATATATTACATAAATTCAACATATTCCCAGCTCGAAATATGCAAAGTATATAGAATAAGGAGCTAAAATGTGCATCTCAACATGGCTATTTTAGTGGACATCAAATCACCCCATACTTAAGCTTGTTTGTCCCCAAGCAATAACTTGGATGGTCATTCAGGGGAAGAATTTTAAACTTTCAACATCATAGATTCATTCTTATATAACCCTGCAATCAATTACCATCATCGAAAAGGTACTTGTGCCACAAATCCATTCATGTGCAAATAAAAGCAACATCTACTCACAAAAGGAGGGCAATGCAAAAACAATTTATGTGACAAAACATTAATAATCAGGAGGACTTTCATTTAAGCTCAAATAAGGAGTAGATTGGTAAAAGGCTAAAGGTGGGCAATTTTTGGCAATGTGGTGCTAATAATCCGGGGAAATGGCGTATTTCCAAACTTTCTTTACCACATCCCTTCTTCATAAGATTTCTCACCTTTCATAATGCTTTTATCAATAATAATGCTTTTACCTCTCTAACCTCAGCACTGCCTTCTCGCGAGTCGCAAACATGGGTGTCATGAATGGCCCCGGATACTTAGTGCTTTGGACTCCTCACTTGTGTGTCCCATCTCACTGAACTATTATCTCAGTAAGCAGGGTCGATCTACCTTTATCTCCTGAGGTAATCGGATTTTCTTTCACTCATTAAATTTTCCATATATTTCAAACAATTTCCTACCAAACTCCAATAATAATAACAACACAACAACCATATAATAATCTCCATAATGTAACAACATTCTCAACAAAATCCCCAAATAGGAAATAAGGTAAAGAATGACAATATTTGGATCATGTGGAGAAATATATGAAATAAGGCATATTATGGCTTTTGTGATACATAAGTATAGGTATGGCTAGGATATAACAATATGAGCATTATATGGAAATATGAAGTCCTTTATCCTCTTATCATGCGACATGTCAAAAGCAATATCAAATTTTACCTCCTTTCATGGTTTTCAATAAAATATGCACTTCATTGTGACTTCCCTTTACTAGGCAATTTCATGCTATATCTCTAATGAATCCAATTTTGCTCGTATTCTATTTTGCATTCTCGATTTCCTCTCTCAAAAATTGCAAGTCTCAATTTGTTGTAGGAGGAAATCGAGACTTGCAATTCAAAATATAAGTAAATTAAAGTTAACCAGAGTCCGTCCCTTTCAAATGATTACAAGACCTCCTCCTGATGTAGCAGCGGGAAGTCAGGATCGATCCTCGAGGAAGCACGTCAGCGGATCTCAGGTAGCAGCAAATCTCATAGACAGAAAGACAGAAATAACAGATAAAAGCAGAAAAGAAAGCAAAGCATAGAACTTTAGTCGATATCGAGTACAGTTCCTCGATATCGAGTAACAATATCGACGACAGTAGGTCAAAATCGACAAACAGAAACAGAACTCAGAAAAGGGAACCCGATGTCGAGTAAAACTTTCCTCGATATCGAGGAGATTCCTCGATGTCGACAAAAACCTGCTCGAAATCGAGTAAAAGACAGAAACTTAAATTTTGCAACTCTTCGAACACAGAACACAGATTTCGATGAAATAATTCAATAAACTAAAATACTTCCAAGGCCAGGGTATCAACACCACAACGATAACCATGCAAAGTAACACATAAAGGCATAAAAGATCATGCTTTTCATCAAATAACTTTCGTTATTAACAAATAGGAATATAGAGGCTTTCGCATAAACCCTACTTGTTACTAACCCTTTTCACATAATTAATCCAAGTTGTATTAAGATCACTTTCGCTTCAATAACACAAACAAGGATCACCATCAACTTTTGCAAAAGAATCATGCTCGCTGGGATAGAAGACGAATTGCATAAAAAGATCAAACCTTTACCGCATCACCTTACATGGATACCGTCGGGCTCACCCCGACCCTAGAAGTTGGTGGACTACTCGCTCTTCATCATAAAGAAACTCATCAAAGATTTCAGGAAATAACTGAATTGCATTAAATAAACCAAAGAAAGAAAGCTTACAACCAATCGAAGCCAAATCCGCTTTCGCCTTTCCAACTTCTCTCGCCACAAGCTCTCTCCTCTACTCTCTCTATGTGACTAATTGTAACTGAAATTCATAAGCATTATTATTGAAAAAAAGCATTATGAAAGGTGATGAATCTTATGAAGAAGGGATGTGGTAAAGAAAGTTTGGAATTTTTTCAATGGGGGTCATTTTTATAAACTTTGGAAAACATGCATGTAAGCACATAAATCATTAATGAATTCCAAAATAGCCATGTATAAGCAATTCAAGAAATAAACCTTAAAAATGCACACATAATGTCAAATAAAACCAAATATGCATAAAGTAAGCCCTTCCCACACCCCATACTTAAACATTACAGTGTCCCCACTGTATAAAAAATAAGGGTAAAGAAAGAAATTCACTAGACAGATGTGCATGGCTTCAAAATATCGAGTGAAAATGCTCCTGGGCCTAGTCCGAATTTAGCTTGCTTCTATCCCCATGGACCTGAAAAAATGTAGAAGAAAAATACCCACAATAGAAAAACTAAAAGTTCAAAACCAAAAACAAAAGCAACAATCTCCAAAAATCCCAAAAATGAATGTCTATTTACAAGCTCTAGACTTTATAGTCGCTAGGCCGACTTCTTCATTAAGCATTAGCCTGGCTCATCTTTGTCCGGAGGTATAGGTGGATCTGGTGGTTCCTCCGGTGGTGGGAAGCGTGGGATGTCATCCGGGGGCATCATGTGAAGAAGCTTAAACCTCCCCGAGTGGACGCTCCATGGCTCCACCCATTCATCTTCCCTGGCTCGAGCTAGCATGTATAAGGGAAGATATAAAGAAAATATACATACCTCATCATCATACCTTTTCCGCTTCATATGTTGATTTGTTTGCGCGTCTCCACCACAACAAAACAGTGGAGTGGGAAGAGATATTTCCACCTCATCATGCGGAGCTTCATGCCACTTTGCTAGGACCCCATACTTGAATATGAACATCGGTTGCTCAAAATCATCGGGGATAGCCTTCACCTTGTAAGGTAAAAGCGATCTTGGAATGCCCAACAATGCCCAACTTCTTCTCTTCTAGTGCTATTTCGCCTTAGGATCCTTCATATGATTCATCAACAATAGGTAGCAAAGTAGGAATGAAATTCGAGGAAGGACATACCTGGTTGTCGACATCGAGTGGGTCAATTGGCTCATCGAGAGGAGGGCATGGTCCTTTAGACTGAATGGAAGCCTCAAGCCTTCGGATTTCGTCTTCCAGCCGAGCTATTTCCCTTAATCGTGACTCCTCCACTGCGATCCTATTTCTCCGTCTCAAATCTCGAGACCATTCTTCCCATGCAGGATTCCCTTCGACAAAGTCTTCCATCTTTGTACCTATGCTTTGAAATAACAATCAAGAACACAAATTAGTGGCAAAAGCTTGGCACCCAGTTGGTACCGGTGAGGTAGGTGGTGGTAGGGTATGTGATAGGGTAACAAAAAGGGATGGGCTTTTCTGAACCTTAAACACAATTAAACTAGGCGCGATTGATATCTTCCGGCAACGGCGCCAATTTGTTGTAAGAGGAAATCGAGACTTGCAATTCAAAATATAAATCAAGTAAAGCAAACCAGATTCTGTCCCTTGCAAATAATTACAAGACCTCCTCCTCATGTAGCAGCGGAAAGTCAGGATCGATCCTCGAGGAAGCACGTCAGCGGATCTCAGGTAGCTGGAAATCTCACAGACAGAAAGACACAAATAACAAAGAAAAGCAGAAAAGAAAGCAAAGCACAGAACTTACTCGATATCGAGTACAGTTACTCGATATCGACTAAAGATATCGACCAACAGAAACTCAAATTCGACAAACAGAAAGCAAACTCAGACACAGTAACTCGATCTCGACTAAAGTCTCCTCGATGTCGAGTAAAACTACTCGATGTCGACAAAACACTCCTCGAAATCGACAAAGCAACAGAAACTTAAAGTCGCAACCTTTCAAATGCAGAACACATATTTCGATGAAGGAATTCAATAAACTAAAATACTTCCAAGGCCAGCGTATCAACACCACAACGATAACCATGTAAAATAACAGATAATGGCATAAAAGATCATACTTTTCATCAACTAACTTTCGTTATTAACAAATAGGAATATAGAGGCTTTCGCATAAACCCTAATTGTTACTAACCCTTTTCACATAATTAACCCAAGTTGTATTAAGATCACTTTCGCTTCAATAACACAAACAAGGATCACCTTCAACTTTCGCAAAAGAATCATGCTCACAGGGATAGAAGACGAATTGCATAAAAAGATCAAACCTTTACCGCATCACTTCACATGGCTACCGTCGGGCTTACCCCGACCCTAGAAGTGGGTGGACTACTCGCTCTTCGTCATCAAGAAACTCATCAAAGATTTCAGGAAAATAACTTGCATTAAATAAACCAAAGAGAACTTACAACCAATCGAATCCAAATCCGCTTTCACCTTTCCAACTTCTCTCGCCACAAGCTCTCTCTCTCTCTCTTTACTCTCTCTATGTAACTACTTGTAACTGAAATTTAATGCTTAGAAATCAGCCCCTAAGGCAATATTTATAGGCTTCCAATCCTTGCTAATCAAGGTAAGAAAGTCTATCTATATCTACTTACTTAAAGATAAATCATGGAAATAAATAAAACTAGAATTATATCTAATGTGGATAAAATATCTTCTCCCTAGACTTGATAGCTCTTGATAGACGTGGATAGAATTTCATCTCGAAAATATCACCATTGGACTCGGGATAGAAACTTAACAAGATTCTCGGACTGCTCGAAGTCGGCCACTGGAGGTTTCCTCGATATCGAGTAGGATTCCTCGATATCGAGTAGTATTTTCTTCGTCTTCCGCTCAGCAACTCGATGTTGGCTCCCAGGATGCATGTCGACTCGGGTGTTTCCTCGACATCGAGTAACGTTGCTCGACTCTCAGCTTCTCTTCATCGATCTCGGCTTCTGGACGGTGCATCGTCTTAGGTTTTCCTCGACATCGAGTAATTTCCTCGATGTCGAGTAAGCTGTTCTTCTTCTCCTTCCTAGCCTTGCTCAATTCTGGTCAATCTTTGCTGGAAATCGAGTAAATTTACCCGATATCGACAAGCTTTAGTCGATATCGACCAAGCTGTGTTGACTCGAGTTTTCCTTGTTTCCAGCTTGATTTGTCCTGGTTCTGCTGCTCCTTGACCTTGGTCTTCTGTAGTTGACTTCGAGCTTTTCTTCCTTTCTCAGAATTGATGTAAATTTCTTCGATTTCTGCGAATTTAAACAGAAACTGGTGTAGATTCCATACTTTGGCAAATAAGCATAAACTACATAGATTATGTACTATTCTAACTCAAATGCATTAAATGTATGCAGAAAACGATATAAAAGTAAATATAAAACATGGCAGATTCGGCTCACAACAAACACCCCATACTTAAGCTTGCTTGTCCTCAAGCAATACTTTTATTTGTCATTCAGGGGAAGAAATCAAAACTCTCAACATATTAGATTCATTCTCATATGTCCCTGCAATCAACTACCATCCTCGAAAAGTTACTAGTGTCACAAATCCATGCATGTGCAATTAAAAAGCAACATCTACTCATAAAAGGAGGGTTATGCAAAAACATTCATAAGTGACAAAACATTAATAATCAAGAGGAATTTAATTAAAGCTCATGAAGGAGTAGATTGGTAAAAGGCTAAAGGTGGGCAATTTTTGGCAATGTGGTGCTAATGATCCGGGGAAATGGAGTATTTCCAAACTTTCATACCACATTCCTTATTCATAAGATTTCTCACCTTTCATAATGCTTTTTTTTCAATAATAATGCTTTTACCTCGATGTTGGGATGAATCTAAGATGTTGAGATGAATCTAAGATTTCTCACCTTTCATAAGATGTTGGTAAAAGGCTAAAAGTGGACATATGAGAATGAATCTAAGATGTTGAGATGTTGAAAAGAAAAATTCCTCGATGTCGAGGAAAACACAAGTCGATTTCCATGTCTGGAGCCGAGATCGACGAAGAAAGCTGAGGATGGACCAAGCCTTTGCCGATGTCGAGGAAATTCATCGATGTCGAGGAAACACCTGAGTCGACATGCATCCTGGGAGCCAACATCGAGTTGCTGAGCAGAAGACGAAGAAAATGCTACTCGATATCGAGGAATCCTACTCGATATCGAGGAAACCTCCAGTGGCCGACATTGAGCAGTCCGAGAATCTTGTTAAGTTTCTATCCCGAGTCCAATGGTGATATTTTCGAGATGAAATTCTATCCACATCTATCAAGAGCTATCAAGTCCAGGGAGAAGATATTTTATCCACATTAGATATAATTCTAGTTTTATTTATTTCCATGATTTATCTTTAAGTAAGTAGATATAGATAGAGTTTTTTTACCTTGATTAGCAGGGATTGGAAGCCTATAAATAAGGCCTTAGGGGCTGATTTCTAAGCATTAAATTTCAGTTACAAGTAGTTACATAGAGAGAGTAGAGAGAGAGAGAGAGCTTGTGGCGAGAGAAGTTGGAAAGGCGAAAGCGGATTTGGCTTTGATTGGTTGTAAGCTTTCTTTCTTTGGTTTATTTAATGCAATTCATTTATTTCCTGAAATCTTTGATGAGTTTCTTTATGATGAAGAGTGAGTAGTCCACCCACTTCTAGGGTCGGGGTGAGCCCGACGGTAGCCATGTAAGGTGATGCGGTAAAGGTTTGAGCTTTTTATGCAATTCGTCTTCCCTGTGAGCATGATTCTTTTGCGAAAGTTGAATGTGATCCTTTTTTGTGTTATTGAAGCGAAAGTGATCTTAATACAACTTGGGTTAATTATGTGAAAAGGGTTAGTAACAATTATGGATTATGCGAAAGCCTCTATATTCCTATTTGTTAATAACGAAAGTTATTTGATGAAAAGCATAATCTTTTATGCCTTTATGTGTTATTTTGCATGGTTATCTTTGTGGTGTTGATACCCTGGCCTTGGAAGTATTTTAGTTTATTGAATTCATTCATCGAAATCTGTGTTCTGCGTTCGAAAGGTTACGATTTTAAGTTTCTGTTGCTTTGTCGATTTGAGGAGTGTTTTGTCGACATCGAGTAGCTTTACTCGACATCGAGGAGACTTTAGTCAAGATCGAGTTACTGTGTCTGAGTTTGCTTTCTGTTTGTCGAATTCGAGTTTCTGTTGGTCGATATCTTTAGTCGAAATCGAGTAACTATACTCGATATCGAGTAAGTTTTGTGCTTTGCTTTCTTTTCTACTTTTCTTTGTTATTTCTGTCTTTCTGTCTGTGAGATTTCCAGCTACCTGAGATCAGCCGACGTGCTTCCTCGAGGATCGATCCTGACTTCCCGCTGCGACATCAGGAGGAGGTCTTGTAATTATTTGCAAGGGACGGAATCTGGTTTGCTTTACTTGATTTATATTTTGAATTGCAAGTCTCGATTTCCTCCTACAACAAAATTGGCGCCGTTGCCGGGACGGAATAATAATTTGTTGAGAGAGGAAATCGAGAATGGTGTTTTTGGTTTTTGCATGAAACTGCCCAGTAAAGGGAAGTCACAATGAAGTGCATATTTTCTTGAAATCGAGAGGCAATTTGTTGAGAGAGGAAATCGAGAATGGTGTTTTTGCATCGTCGAGTTCAATTAAAGCCTCCATTAAACCATTTCTTTGAACAATTTACAAGCTTTGGGAGATGCCTTATAAAACTTTGAGTTTAGCCTTATGCACAAAAAATTAAAAATTTAAATTTACTCAAAAATTCACCATGTAAAACCAAAAACATATAATAATTTGTTGAGAGAGGAAATCGAGAATGCAAAATAGAATACGAATAAAATAAAGCAAACCAATTGGATCCCAGCAAATAATGTTCAAGACTCCCTCCCGATGTAGCAAGAGAAAGTCAAGTTCGATCCTCGAGGAAGCTGGTCAGCGGATCCTAGGCAGCGGAGAAATCTCACGGCAGAAGTCGACAGCAGATTACCCGATCTCGAGTAAGGTTACTCGACAGAAGATCGGACAAGTCAAAACAGAGCAGACAACAGCAACATGTTTTACTCGATATCGAGTAAATCTCCTCGATGTCGAGGAAAACTTTGGTCGACGTCGGGTACCTGCAGAAACTAGAAGCTACAACGATCTAGGTGATCGAATATCAGTGCCCGATGTCGACCAACTTTGGTCGATATTGAGGAAAAACAGAAACTTTAAATGAAAGAAAATAAAGAACAAGCTTTGCCGAATTCGAAATAAACTATGTGAATGAAAACTTCCAAGATTGGGGTTTGCAACAACGAAAACCAAACATGCATAAGGCAAGATAAAGAAATAATCATGCAATCACATCGAAGGATTAAGTTTTCGCCTTTTCCAACAATTGGACAACTCTTTCAAGAAACCCTAATTGTATCTACCGATTTTAGGTTTACAATCCAAGTTGTTAGCATGGATCTCCATTGAATGGGTAATAAACACATAACATGTAGTAGATGCTCAAAACACGACAAAGATCAAATCTTTACCTCAAACTTGTATGGCTGCCGTCGGGCTCACCCCAACCCTAGAAGTAGGTGGACTACTCACGCCTCATCGCAATCGCAGACATTGATTGAAAAGAAATAACTTTCATTATCTAAATTCAAAGTCTTTATAATCCCGGCACTCCAACTTTCATTGAACGCCAAAACCCTAAAACCTTTGAACTCCTAAACTTCTCTGTGGAACTACTTCTCTAGCGTTTGAATTGAATTAATCTAAAATCAGCCCCATGGGCTTTATTTATAGGGCTTAATCCTTGCTAATTAAGGAAAGCAATCTATATCTATTTCCTAAAGATAGAATTAAATAAAGATAAAACATTAATTCTAAAGGGAAATAATTAAATATCCAAAATATCTTCATGTGGTAGATATATCTCTCTCCTTGGATAAATCCTTGATAGACTTGATAGATCTTTGATAGATTTGGATCCCAACAACCCAACTCGACTCGGACAGCCCAACAGCGTCACGCGGCCCAGAGCACTTTTGCTCGATATCGAGTAATTTACTCGACATCGAGGAACATTGGTTGTCGACTTGGCTGGCTTGGGTTTCTCGAGCAACCTCTCCCCGACTTGTCTCGGACATGTGGTCTTGGTTTTGTCGATATCGAGCAATTTACTCGATATCGAGGAAATGTTGCTCGAGTTGTCTTGGTCTTCTTCTCGGCTTCTCGATCAGCTTCTCCTCGGATCCTCGATCAGGTGTTGCTGCTGGTTTGGTCGATATCGAGGAATTTCCTAGACATCGAGTAAAAACTGCAACTCGAGTTGGCTTGTTCCTCAGCTTTCTCGATCAGGCTTCTTCTCGACCAGGCTTGGTTTCAAACATCTTTGTCGATATCGAGGAGTTTTCTTCGACATCGAGTAACTCTTGCCTTCGGTTTTTTTTTTTTTTGGTTTTGTCCCGGAATGGCTCCAAATTCTGTAATATTAAACCAAAACTTATGTAGACCTCTATTTCTTGCAAATAAGCATATATTACATAAATTCAACATATTCCCAGCCCGAAATATGCAAAGTATATAGAATAAGGAGCTAAAATGTGCATCTCAACATGACTATTTTAGTGGACATCAAATCACCCCATACTTAAGCTTGCTTGTCCCCAAGCAATAACTTGGATGGTCATTTTGGGGAAGAATTTTAAACTCTCAACATCATAGATTCATTCTTATATAACCCTGCAATCAATTACCATCATCGAAAAGGTACTTGTGCCACAACTCCATTCATGTGCAAATAAAAGCAACATCTACTCACAAAAGGAGGGCAAATGCAAAAACAATTTATGTGACAAAACATTAATAATCAAAAGGACTTTAATTTAAGCTCAAATAAGGAGTAGATTGATAAAAGGCTAAAGGTGGGCAATTTTTGAGAATGTGGTGCTAATAATCCGGGGAAACGGAGTATTTCCAAACTTTCTTTACCACATCCCTTCTTCATAAGATTTTTCACCTTTCATAATGCTTTTATCAATAATAATGCTTTTACCTCTCTAACCTCAGCACTGCCTTCTCGCGAGTCGCAAACATGGGTGTCATGAATGGCCCCGGATACTTAGTGCTTTGGACTCCTCACCTGTGTGTCCCATCTCACTGAACTATTATCTCAGTAAGCAGGGTCGATCTACCTTTATCTCCTGAGGTGATCGGATTTTCTTTCACTCATTAAATTTTCCATATATTTCAAACAATTTCCTACCAAACTCCAATAATAATAACAACACAACAACCATATAATAATCTCCATAATGTAACATCATTCTCAACAAAATCCCCGGATAGGAAATAAGGTAAAGAATGACAATATTTGGATCATGTGGAGCAATATGAAATAAGGCATATTATGGCTTTTGTGATACATAAGCATAGGTATGGCTAGGATATAACAATATGAGCATTATATGGAAATATAAAGTCCTCTATCCTCTTATCATGCGACATGTCAAAAGCAATATCAAATTTTACCTCCTTTCATGGTTTTCAATAAAATATGCACTTCGTTGAACAATTTACAAGCTTTGGGAGATGTCTTATAAAACTTTGAGTTTAGCCTTATGCACAAAAAATTAAAAATTTAAATTTACTCAAAAATTCACCATGTAAAACCAAAAATATATAATAATGATAATGAGCTGTTCCCCCCACCCCATACTTAAAATATACAGTGTCCCCACTGTATGAAAAAAAAATAAAAAAATCTAGGGTAAAGGAAGGAACTCACCGAATAATGCATCGAGGAAGGTAAAACAGGGCCTGTCGAGTACTGTCTCGGTCGATGTCGGGGAATTTTGGTCAATATCGACCAACTTACTCGATATCGAGTAATGTTGATCGAAATCGACTAGCTGCTTCCACTTCTCCCCTTGCCGATTTCCACCTCAGGAGCCCGTATCGACTAAGTTTTAGTCGATATCGACCAGGTTTGGTCGACTCCAGTTTTCTTCGACCTGCAAATTTGTTAGTTTATCCCGAAAACAAGATTCCACATGAAGTATTCTAAAAGACAAATAAAACCAAAAACAAAAAGTTTCAAAGTCCCAAAATTCAAAAGTTTTATATACATGCTCTAGATTTTAGAGTCGCTAGGCCGACTTCTCCGCTTGTGCTCAAGAACAATCAATGTGGGCCCCCCTTGTGCTTGGCCCTTCTCCTGGATCATCTAGGTCCTGATTGTAGTACGCAAGCTCAGCTGATAGGTGGTCGCTTGCATAGTCTCCCTTTCCTTCTTTCTTTTTCTTTCTAGCTCTCATCCTTTGCAGATTTGCTCGCCACGGGGCCTTACCTCCCCTTAAATTATTTATAAATTTCTTAATGGACTGAGGAGGAGTAAAACTCATACCTGAACTTACCTTTTTGGACCCAAAACAGAAATCTTTGGGTTTAGGGTTGGTCGAAGTCGAGTAATGTTGGTCGACATCGAGTATAGGGACCCCATACTTAGGCTCTTGGCAAGTCTGGTGCTCAGCAGAGGAAGTCGATGTCGAGAAAGCTTGGTCAACATCGAGTTGTTTGGTCGACATCGAGGAGCTTTGGTCGATGTCGAGTAGCTGTTTGGCGCCTTCCTCCGTTGTTGTTTGCTTGATCCCGTAGCTGCTGATGCTCTTTACCTCCAGCCATGGAACTTCCTCCTTTGCAGGGCCAAAAGAGAAATCTAAGACCTCATCGCCTATGGTGAAGGTGAGCAATCGTTGTTTAACACTAATCTTGGCATCTGCAGTAGCTAGGAAAGGTCTACCAAGAATAATAGGGCAAGTAAGGATCTTCCACACAATCTATAACAAGAAAATCAGCGGGAATAAAGAACTTACCAATCTAGATAGGGACATTATCAACCATACCTGTAGGGATGACTACTGTATTGTTTGCCATGTATAGCTTGGCATCCACGGGCTCTAAAGATCCTATTTTTACCTTTTGCCAGATTGATAGGGGCATGATACTCATGCTTGCTCCTAAATCACACAAAGCCTCAAATTTATATTGTCCAAATCCCACAGTAACAGAAAACTTACCAGGGTCAGGTCTCTTCTCAGGGAAGTGGATCACTTTGCACTCGCTGGCGATTTCCGAGATAGATCGCTTGTTGCTAAGGATCTCCTTGAGGAATTTGACATAAGCAGGCATCTCTTGAAGAGCTTCTGTAAAAGGAATTGAGACATTCAGTTCTTGAAGCATATTAACAAAACGTTTAAACCTACCTGCAATGGGATCTTTTATCTCCTTGGAAGGGAAGGGCAGTGTCTTTTTCTGCTTTGGAGCCAGAGCAGGTGTCGGAGGTTTTGCAAAGCCCTCGACATTGACAAGATTTTGCTCGACATCGACCAGGATTTCCTCGACATCGACCAAAGTTGTCGACTTTGGGTTGTTGTGCTGTGCAGACGAGTATGAGCTTGGATTCTCCTCGACGTCGAGTTGGTTTTTGTCGATATCGACCAAATTTTGGTCGACATCGAGTTGATTTTGCTCGCTGTCGAGTTGGTTCTCTGCTTTGTCCTGCTGCTTTTCGACCTCTGGCTCGCGTAGTTGATGCCCGCTCCTAAGTTCCACAGCTGCGACGTGTCCGGCCTTCCCCTTTGGATTTGGTTCTGTTTGCCCTGGGAGTTGTCCGGTTGGTCGTGGAATCTGCGCCGCGAATTGACCCATCTGGGTCTCTATGTTTCTCTTTCAGATGTCAAGCTCTCCAAATTTTGTATTGATGTTCTGGAGCTGATTATTGATGGCGCTTGTAGACTGCCGCTGTTGTGCATGATTTCTCTTCATTTCGTCAAGGATAAGCTGTAGATCGTCCTTCCGTTGATCCCTTTCTGGATGTCCAGGAGCTCTGTATGGCGGGGGGTTCCTAGGGGCACCTTGGTTCCATTGTGGTTGCTGAAACCTTTGGTCCCCCATATAGCGATTGGGACCCCCAACATAAGCTACCTCTTCATGGGTTTCAGCCATCCTGACTTGTTCTGCGTGTGGGCACTCAGTAGTGGTGTGCCGCTGTGATCCGTACTCGATGCAGGGCTGGTTGACAGAAAGATACTTGAAATGCTTGAGGAGCTTGCGATTCTGATCTCTGTAGTACTGCTCCCTGACATCTGGGTCAATCTCCTTAGAAGGCTCATAGAGGGGCATGGATGGGGCTGGCCTGGCATAGGTATTCTCCTCGTAGTTTATTGGAGTCCCATACTTGTTATCGTAGTTGGTCAGCTTGTCGAGGGCTGCCCATGCGTCAGCTGGCGGCATTGTCAGATACTCATAATGAGTATACATGTTGATCCTATCCTTAGCAGCCATGTCAAGAGAGTTGAAGAAGATCTCCTGAATGATGCAGGGTTGCTGTCCATGTGTAGGGCATGATCGCAGTAGATCCTTATATCGTTCTCATGCCTTTGCTAGCGGCTCCCCAGGCTTCTTTTGGAAAGCTATAATCTTTTGGCGAAGGAGCGCGGTTTTGGCAGGAGGAAAGAATTTATTGAGAAATTCCTGGTTTACTTCATCCCATGTGGTGAGGGATCGTGGACGAAGACCTTCAAGCCACTTCAATGTTGGACCCGCCAGAGACCAACGCAAAACCTTCATCAATACATATTCCAAAGAGGTACCTTCAGCAAGAGTACGGCACATGTCAGTTGTTGATAGGAGGAAATCGAGTATGCAAAATTAAATGTAAATAAACTAAGGCAAACCAGATTCCGTCCCTTGCAAATAATTACAAGACTTCCTCCCGATGCAGTAGTGGGAAGTCAGGATCGATCCACGAGGAAGCGTGTCAGTGGATCCTAGGCAGCGGTGGAGTCTCACTGTCAGAAGTCGACAACAGGTGCTAGATCTCGACTAGGGTAAGTCGACAGGAGATTAGGCAGTCGAACAGAGCAGCAGTCACAGGTACTGGGCTAGTCGATCTCGACAAGGCCTACTCGAGATCGAGTAGAGTCTTGGTCGACTTCGGTTTGTCTCGTCGAGTACCTGCACACAGAAGCTACAGCGACATTGGGTCGAAGATCAGTAGTCGAGATCGACGAGTGCTATTCGTTCTCGAGTAAGGGCAGAAACTAAAACAAAAGGTAATAAAAACAAATGCTTTGGGATCTCGAAATAAACTTAATGTAAAAGGCTTCCAAGATTGGGGTTCGCAACAACGATAACCACGCATGCATAAGGCAGAGATAAACAGATAATCATGTGAATCACATCAAAGGACAAGCTTTTGCCTTTTCCAACAATTAGACAACTCTTTCAAGAAACCCTAATTGTCTCTACTGATTTTATGTTTACAATCCAAATTGTTATCATGGACCTCCATTAGATGGGTAATAAACACATAAACAAGTAGTAGACGCTCAAAACATGATAAAAGTCGGATCTTTACCTCAAACACGCAGGGCTATCGTCGGGCTCGCCCCAACCCTAGAAGTGGGTTGACTACTCGCGCTTCATCATAATTAAAGACATCAATAATAAAAGGAAATAAACTTGCATTAATAAAATAAAATAGAGCTTACAACCAAAGGAAGCCAATTCCGCTCTCGCTTCACAAAACTCCTCTTGGTCACTCACCCACTCACTCTCTCTCTCTCTCTCTCTCTCTCTCTCTCTCTCTCTCTCTCTCTCTCCTACTACTTCTCCTACTGAAATTGAATTGCTAGAAATCAGCCCCATGGGCTTTATTTATAGGCTTCTAAACCTTGCTATTCAAGGATAGAAATATCTATCTATATCTAAAACTATATCTAAAGGCTTAAAAGATAAATAAAAGTAATTTAGGAATTAAATCAAAAAAGGTAAATTCTATCTAAAGAGCAAAATCTTCCATGTGTTGATAGGTGTGGAAAGATGTTGATAGATCTCGGATATCTCAGACTCCTTCGGCCCCAAGGAAAGCCAAACCGCGTCGGACAGCAAACAGCGTAACGCGGCTTCGGACACGGCGCTCGTCGATCTCGACCAGGTCTAGTCGATCTCGAGTAGGACTGGCGTCGACTTGGGCTGACTGGCTCGGGTAGCTCTGCTCGACAAGGCTCGGACTGGTGCTCCTTGGCTCCTCGATCTCGACTAGCTGTACTCGAGATCGAGTAGAATTGGCTCGGCTTCTCCGTCCTCGGCTTCTCGACTTGGCACAGCTCGTCGACTCCGGACATGGCGTCGAAGTGTGGTCGATCTCGACAAGAGTTACTTGAGATCGAGTTGGCTTCTGGAGTCGGGTTGTCTCTGACTCAGTGTCCTCGATCAGCTCTGCTCGACCAGGTGTGATCGGACAGCCTTTGTCGAGATCGAGTAGATGTACTCGAGATCGAGTAGAGTTCTCTTAGCTTTCTGCTCTGTTCTTGAAATGCACTTTCCCGAGTCCTCGTTCGTCGGATTGACGCATATGACCATGCGTTGGAAAGCTCTTTCCGAGGGCTACAACTCTCATGAAGACATCAAAGCTTGATTCAAAACTAAGAATGGTGAAAAATGGCCTTTTCTCCAGCTGCACCATTCTTAGCTTCTCCATGAGTTTCCTTTAAGCTCCAAAGTGCGTCCGATTTCTGCGAAATATAACCAAAACTTGTGTAGACCTCCATATATTGCAAATAAGTGTAAACTACACAGATTCTGTATTATTCTAACCCAATATGCATGAAATGCATGCAGAAATCGATATAAAAGTACATGTAAAACATGGCGAATTAGGCTCACATCAAACACCCCATACTTAAGCTTGCTTGTCCTCAAGCAATACTTTTAATTGTCATTCAGCGGAAGAATTCAAACTCTCAACATCTTAGATTCATTCTCATATGTCCCCTGCAATCAATTACCATCCTCGAAAAGGTACTAGTGTCACAGATCCATACACGTGCAAATATATAAAAGCAACATCTACTCACAAAAGGAGGGTTATGCAAAACATTCATTTGTGACAAAGCATTAATAATCAAGAAGACTTTAATTTAAGCTCAATAAGGAGTAGATTTGGTAAAAGGCTAAAGGTGGGCAATTTTTGGCAATGTGGTGCTAATGATCCGGGGAAATGGAGTATTTCCAAACTTGAATTTCCACATTCCTTCTCATAAGATTCATCACCTTTCATAATGCTTTTGTCAACAATAATGCTTTTACCTCTCTAACCTTAGCACTGCCTTCTCGCGAGTCGCAAACATGGGTGTTATGAATGGCCCCGGATACTTAGTGCTTTGGACTCCTCACACGTGTGTCCCATCTCACCAAACTATTATCTCAGCGAGCAGGGTCAATCTACCTTTATCTCCTGAGGTGATTGGATTTTTTCTCACTCATTAAATTTTCCAAAATTTTCAAACATTCTTGCCAAACTTCAATAATGGTAACAACAACACAAACACCATATAACATCTCCATAATGTAACATCATTCTCAACATAATCCCCGAATAGGAAATAAGGTAAATAATGGAAATATTTAGATCATGTGGAGCAATAATTTGAAATAAGGCATAATATGGCTTTTGTGATGCATAGGTAAGGCTAGGGATATAAACAATGAGCATTATATGGAAATATAAAGTCCTCCATCCTTTTATCATGCAACATGTCAAAAGCAACTTCAAATTTTACCTCCTTTCATGGTTTTCAAGAAATAATGCACTTCATTGTGACTTCCCTTAACTAGGCAATTTCATGCTATATCTCTAATGAATCCAATTTTGCATCGTCGAGTTCAATATAAGCTTCCATGACATTAATCAAAATTTTCAATGGGGGTCATGGGGGTCATTTTTTTTCAAACTTTTGGAAATCATGCATATAAGCCCATAAATCAATAATGAATTCCAAAATAGCCATGTATAAGCATTTCAAGAATTAAACTCTAAATATGCACACATATGTCAAAATAGATCAAATATGCATGAAGTAAGCCCTTCCCCCACCCCATACTTAAACATTACAGTGTCCTCACTGTATAAAAACAAGGGTAAAGAAAGAAACTCACTAGACAGGTGTGCAGGGCCTCTTAATATCGAATGAAAGAATGCCTGGGCCGAGTCTGAATATAGCTTGCTTCTATCCATGGACCTGAAAAGTGTAGAAGACATATACCCACAATAGAAAAACTAAAAAGTTCAAAACCAAAAACAAAAAAAAGCAACAATGTCCAAAAGTCCCAAAAATAAATGTCTATTTACAAGCTCTAGATTTTATAGTCGCTAGGCCGACTTTCTCCATTAAGCATTAGCCTGGCTCATCTTTGTCCGTAGGTATAGGTGGATCTGGTGGTTCCTCTGGTGGTGGGAAGCGTGGGATGTCATCCGGGGGCATCATGTGAAGAAGCTTAAACCTCCCCGAGTGGACGCTCCATGGCTCCACCCATCCATCTTCCTAGGCTCCAGCTGGCATGCATAAAGGAATGTATAAAGGAAATTTGCATACCTCATAATCATACCTCTTTCGCTCCATTGGTTGATTTGTTTGCGCGTCGCCACCACAGCAAAATGGTGGAGTTGGAAGAGATATTTCCACCTCATCTTGTGGAGCTTCATGCCACTTTGCGAGGACCCCATACTTGAATATGAACATCGGTTGCTCAAATTTGTCAGGAATGGCCTTCACCTTATAGGGTAAAAGCGACCTTGAAGCACCATGGGCAACGACGTCCGGATTTTGCGTTGGTGGCTCTTCTTCTTCTTGGGATCCTTCCAAAGATTCTTCAAAGATAGATAGTGAAATAGAGGAAGGACATACCTGGGTTTCTGTGGTACTGACGATTTCGGCTAGTGTTTCTGGATCAGTTCCTCCAGAATGTGTATATGTCGAGTCCAGGTAGTCGATGTTGACTGGCTCATAGAAGGGGACATTGTCGAACCAACTTGTCATTGTTGATTTCGGCGATTTAGCATAATGTTCCCATCTACGCAACACAAGCTTAGCTTCTGCCCGTTCCCTTGCTGCTTTCTCAGCGGCGATAGCAACATCTTTTGCGGCCAGTTCCCTTGTAAGCCTCTGTATCAGCTGCTCCTGTGTTTCTGCGGCCGCCATGGCTCTTTTCAGTTTAGAATGGATGTGTAGGACACGTTCCGGATCATCTAAGGTGTCAAACTCAGGTGGTTGACCAGAACGGTGCATACACCTGCAAATTAACTCAAGAGAAACGTGAGATTTAACTACCTAAGGCGCGAATGATAGCTTCCCCGGAAACGGCGCCAATTTGTTGATAGGAGGAAATCGAGTATGCAAAATTAAATGTAAATAAACTAAGGCAAACCAAATTCCGTCCCTTGCAAATAATTACAAGACTTCCTCCCGATGCAGTAGTGGGAAGTCAGGATCGATCCACGAGGAAGCGTGTCAGCGGATCCTAGGCAGCGGTGGAGTCTCACGGTCAGAAGTCGACAACAGGTGCTAGATCTCGACTAGGGTAAGTCGACAGGAGATCAGGCAGTCGAATAGAGCAGCAGTCACAGGTACTGGGCTAGTCGATCTCGACAAGGCCAACTCGAGATCGAGTAGAGTCTTGGTCGACTTTGGTTTGTCTCGTCGAGTACCTGCACACAGAAGCTACAGCGACTTTGGGTCGAAGATCAGTAGTCGAGATCGACGAGTGCTATTCGATCTCGAGTAAGGGCAGAAACTAAAACAAAAGGTAATAAAAACAAATGCTTTGGGATCTCGAAATAAACTTAATGTAAAAGGCTTCCAAGATTGGGGTTCGCAACAACGATAACCAAGCATGCATAAGGCAGAGATAAACAGATAATCATGTGAATCGCATCAAAGGACAAGCTTTCGCCTTTTCCAACAATTAGACAACTCTTTCAAGAAACCCTAATTGTCTCTACTGATTTTATGTTTACAATCCAAGTTGTTATCATGGACCTCCATTAGATGGGTAATAAACACATAAACAAGTAGTAGACGCTCAAAACATGATAAAAGTCGGATCTTTACCTCAAACACGCAGGGTTATCGTCGGGCTTGCCCCAACCCTAGAAGTGGGTTGACTACTCGCGCTTCATCATAATTAAAGACATCAATAATAAAAGAAAATAAACTTGCATTAATAAAATAAAATAGAGCTTACAACCAAAGGAAGCCAAATCCGCTCTCGCTTCACAAAACTCCTCTTGGTCACTCACTCTCTCTCTCTCTCTCCTACTGCTTCTCCTACTGAAATTGAATTGCTAGAAATCAGCCCCATGGGCTTTATTTATAGGCTTCTAAACCTTGCTATTCAAGGATAGAAATATCTATCTATATCTAAAACTATATCTAAAGGCTTAAAAGATAAATAAAAGTAATTTAGGAATTAAATAAAAAAAAGGGAAATTCTATCTAAAGAGCAAAATCTTCCATGTGTTGATAGGTGTGGATAGATGTTGATAGATCTCGGATATCTCGGACTCCTTCGGCCCCAAGGAAAGCCAAACCACGTCGGACAACAAACAGCGTAATGCGGCTTCGGACACGGCGCTCGTCGATCTCGACCAGGTCTAGTCGATCTCGAGTAGGACTGGCGTCGACTTGGGCTGACTGGCTCGGGTAGCTCTGCTCGACAAGGCTCGGACTGGTGCTCCTTGGCTCCTCGATCTCGACTAGCTGTACTCGAGATCGAGCAGAGTTGGCTCGGCTTCTCCGTCCTCGGCTTCTCGACTTGGCACAGCTCGTCGACTCCGGACATGGCGTCGAAGTGTGGTCGATCTCGACAAGAGTTACTTGAGATCGAGTTGGCTTCCGGAGTCGGGTTGTCTCTGACTCAGTGTCCTCGATCAGCTCTGCTCGACCAGGTGTGATCGGACAGCCTTTGTCGAGATCGAGTAGATGTACTCGAGATCGAGTAGAGTTCTCTCAGCTTTCTGCTCTGTTCTTGAAACGCACTTTCCCGAGTCCTCGTTCGTCGGATTGACGCATATGACCATGCGTTGGAACGCTATTTCCGAGGGCTACAACTCTCATGAAGACATCAAAGCTTGATTCAAAACTAAGAATGGTGAAAAATGGCCTTTTCTCCGGCTGCACCATTCTTAGCTTCTCCATGAGTTTCCTTTAAGCTCCAAAGTGCGTCCGATTTCTGCGAAATATAACCAAAACTTGTGTAGACCTCCATATATTGAAAATAAGTGTAAACTACACAGATTCTGTATTATTCTAACCCAATATGCATGAAATGCATGCAGAAATCGATATAAAAGTACATGTAAAACATGGCGAATTAGGCTCACATCATCAGTAAAGTTGGTATTATGTTGAAGAGGACATTCATTAAATCTACCAAAGAAAGCATTATTTTTTATTTCAATAAGGAAAGGAGTGCGAATTTCAAATTTATTCTCAGGGATTAGAATAGCCGATTCAGGCACGACGAGAGTCGGGTGCATGTAATCCTCTGCAGTGGTAGGGTATTGGGCAAGCTCGGCTTCCAATTGCCTCCTTCGCTCTGTTTCCTATGTAATGCGTGCTCTCTCAGTGGTGAGAGTAGTATCTTTGGCGGCTAGTTCCCTCTGAAGCCTCTCAATCAGCTGTTCTTGCGTTTCTGCGGCCGCCATGGCTCTTTTTAATTTAGCGTGGATGTGTATAAGGCGTTCCGGTTCGTCTAAGGCGTCAAACTCAGGTGTTCGACCAGAACGACGCATACACCTGCAAATTAACTCAAAGCAAACGTGAGATTTAACTACCTAAGGCGCGAATGATTGTTTCCCCGGCAACGGCGCCAATTTGTTGGGAGAGGAAATTGAGAATGCAAAATAGAATACGAATAAAATAAAGCAAACCAATTGGATCCCAGCAAATAATGTCCAAGACTCCCTCCCGATGTAGCAAGAGAAAGTCAGGTTCGATCCTCGAGGAAGCTGGTCAGTGGATCCTAGGCAGCGGAGAAATCTCACGGCAGAAGTCGACAGCAGATTACCCGATCTCGAGTAAGGTTACTCGACAGAAAATCGGACAAGTTGAAACAGAGCAGGCAGAAGCAACAGGTTTTACTCGATATCAAGTAAATCTCCTCGATGTCGAGGAAAACTTTGGTCGACGTCGGGCACCTGCAGAAACCAGAAGCTACAGCGATCTAGGTGATCGAATATCAGTGCTCGATGTCGACCAACTTTGGTCGATATTGAGGAAAAACAGAAAGTTTAAATGAAAGAAAATAAAGAACAAGCTCCTTGTTGCAGGTTTGATGTGTGGCGGCCGCCGCATTATGCTGCGGGCACCGCCAGTGCAGTGGCCTTTGCTCGCTTTTTTTTTTGCTCCCCATTTCAACTAATCCTAAGGCAAACTAGCTAATGAAAACTACCTAAGAAAATGATAAAGATGAAAAAGAAAGGAGAACTTACCTCGGGTTGCCTCCCGAGAAGCGCCTCTGTTTCAAGTCGTTGGCTCGACGTAACGGCCCTTGAGTGGCCTAGTTGGTTGGTTCAGCAAGCACCAACTCCTCTTCTTCATTATGTGAGATGTTCTCAAGGTACGGCTTAGGGTTCAATTAAAGAGCTCATTAGACTTAGGGTCATAGAGTTCAATTGCTCCATGAGGGAATATCTTTGAGATGGTGTAGGGTCCTTCCCACCTTGATCTAAGCTTTCCAGGGAAGAGTTTCATGCGTGATTGGTATAGGAGAACCTTGTCTCCTATATTAAGTTCCTTCCGCAGGATATGTTTGTCATGTCAAGCCCTTGTCTTCTCCTTGTAGATTAGTGCATCGTGATAGGCATCCAAGCGCAGTTTCTCCAGCTCTTGAAGCTTCCTGAACTCTTCCACTTCATTTATCGCCATATTGCAGCTCTTTACAGCCCAGTATGCCTTATGCTGAAGTTCCACAGGAAGATGACAAGCCTTTCCAAAAACAATTCGATAAGGGGACATACCAATGGGAGTCTTATAGGCCGTCCGATAGGCCCAAAGAGCGTCATTTAGCCTTAGACTCCAATCCTTCCTGTTAGGAGCCACTGTTTTCTCCAAAATGCTCTTAATCTCCCTATTTGATACCTCTGCTTGACAATTGGTTTGGGGATGATAAGCAGTGGACACTCTCTGCGTGACATCCTCTTTAGCAGGGCAGTTATGGTCCTATTGCAGAAATGTGTCCCTCTGTCGCTAACTAGAGCCTTAGGCACCCCAAATCTTGCGAAAATTGTGTCTTTTAGGAAATCTGCAACCACTTTGGAATCATCAGTTCTGGTGGCCTTTGTCTCCACCCACTTGGAGACATAGTCCACCGCAAGCAAAATATAGACATTCCCAAAAGAACTAGGAAAGGGACCCATAAAATCAATACCTCAAACATCAAAAATTTCACAGAATATGATCTTAGTTTGTGGCATTTCATTTCTAGCCGATATGTTCCCAATCCTTTGACATCTATCACACGATTTACAGAAAGCATTAGCATCCCTAACCAAGTGAGGCCAAAAGAAACCTACTTCTAAAAATTTCCTAGCAGTCTTTTGAGGACCAAAGTGGCCTCCACATTCATGAGCATGATAGAAAGTAAGGACAGATTGTACCTCATTGTCCGGCAGACACCTCCTGATTACCTGATCAGTACAATGTTTCCAAAGGTAGGGGTTATCCCAAACATAGAAGGGAGAGTCATGTCGAATCTTGTCCTTCTGAGCTTTTGTGAAGTTCGGTGGAAATTCTCACGTGACCAAGAAATTCATCATATTGGTAAACCAAGGTCTAGGAGTATGGGCACCCATCAATAATTCAGGAACCTCAAAACTTACCTCGTCGGATATGAGGGAAAAAGATGGAATGGGGGCCTGAACAGAATACAGCGACCGCGGCATGGAAGCCCGAGCATCCTCTTCTCAATGGAGATTTGAAATCTTTCCAATGATGACAATCATTGGAATGATAAGTTGATGGTCCGAAAAGATCCATCAGGATCTACTCAGAAATCCAAATCTCCATGTTACAGATGTGACATGACAGGCCACTAGGCGAAGGTATGTCGCACAGCTAAACATTTGGTTGAGCTGTATCAGACATCCAAGAACAAAGGAAAGAAGGTGGAGAGTAACTTTGTCAATAACATTCCACCTGAGCCCGATCTGGACATCTCTGGTTTGTTCGCAAATACTCCTGATAGAGATGGAGATTTTGGACTTAGTGATACCGTGAACTATTAAATACCATTACTTTTATTTCCATGCAGTTTACTTTGTAACATATCACAGTGTGTTTATTTCCTGTAACATATCGCAATGTGTTTACTTTCTGCATTACTTTTAATGTACCTGTTATATATTATTAATGAATAAAAATGTATTAAAGTTTTGATTATATCTTTTTTTTATTGAAGATATGGATATAAGTGAAGTTAAACCAAGTAGAAAAGATCAATGTTTGGTAGACAGTGCCACTACCCACACCATCTTGAGAAGCAGAGAATACTTCACACAATTGACATTAATTGAGGCAAATATCAGAACAATATCCGGTGTGGCAAAGATGATAGAAGGCTCTGGAAGAGCTTGTATTTTGCTCCTTGAAGGGACAAAACTGATTATAAATGACGCATTATATTCAAGTAAATCTCGTAGAAACTTGTTGAGTTTCAGAGATATCCGTTTGAATGGGTTTCATACGGAAACCATGAATCAAGGTGGAAAAGAATATCTATGTATCACTGGATATAGAAATGGTAAGAAGAACATCCTAGAAAAGTTGCTAGCTTATTCTTCTGGACTATATTATACATATATAAGTCCGATAGAAGTAAATCTAACATCTAAAAAGTCAGATGATAAAAGGATGTTCACATTATGGCATGACCGTTTGGGTCATCCGGGAAATGTGATGATGCATAGAATTATTGAAAGTTTAAATGGACATTCACTGAAGAATGTGAAAATTCTCAGATCGAATGATTTCAATTGTACTGGTTGTTCACTTGATAAATTAATAATCAGGCCTTCCAAGAGTAAACTTGAGAACGAGTCTCCAGTGTTCTTAGAAAGAATACAAGGAGATATATGTGGACCAATAGTTCCACCGTGTGAACCATTTCTATATTTTATGGTGCTAATAGATGCATCAACAAGATGGTCACATGTAAGTCTCTTATCAACAAGAAATACAGCTTTTGCTAAACTCATTGCACAGATTATCCGGTTACGAGCTCAATTTCCGGATTATACAATCAAGAAAATAAGACTTGATAATGCAGGAGAATTTAGATCCCAAACATTTAGTGACCACTGTATGTCAATTGGGATTGAAATTGAGCATTCATTGGCTCATGTTCACACACAAAATGGTCTTGCTGAATCTTTGATAAAACGAATACAAATAATCGCTAGACCATTATTAATGAAGTCTAAATGGCCATCATTTGTCTGGGGACATGCTATTTTACATGCAGCGGCGTTGGTTAGTTTAAGACCGATCGCTTATCATAAACACTCCCCATTACAACTTGTGATTGGTAAAGAGTCAAATATCTCTCATTTGAGAATTTTTGGATGTGCAGTTTATGTACCCATTGCTCCACCACAACGTACAAAAATGGGTCCACAAAGGAGATTGGAAATTTATGTTGGTTTTGAATCTACATCGATAATTAAGTACCTTGAACCAACAATGGGAGATTTATTTACAGCTAGGTTTGCTGATTGTCATTTTGATGAAAATCTATTCCCAACTTTAGGTGGAGAAAAGAGAAAAGAAATTACGTGGAATGCTTCATTATTATCTCATATGGATCCACGTACTAAAGTGTGTGAACAAGAAGTGGAGAAAATTATACATTTACAGAGTATAGCGAATCAATTGCCGGATTCGTTTACAGACACAAAGAAAGTGACAAAGTCACAAGTGCTTGCTATAAATGCCCCTGAAAGGATTGAAATTCCTGAGAGACAAACAGCTGGGCAGCAACCTGTAATTGAGTCCACAATACAACGAAAACGTGGCAGACCTTTTGGTTCTAAAGATTTGAAACCAAGAAAAGTAGACGTCAATATGACATCATAAAAATTGTCCCGCTGATAAATTCAGGGGCAGAAATGCCAAAATACAAGAGGAATGTGATAGAGACACCTCGAAAAATGCGGAGGGCGCATTAGATGACAAAAGTATTCTGGATGAAGATAGAAACATTGATAATTATGAAATTTCTATGAATTATGTTTCTACCAGAATACAATGGAATAGAAAGGATATTATCCTTGATGAGGTGTTTGCATACTCTATTGCCACGAAAATAATCATTGATGACAATGACATTGAGCCACAAAGTGTCGTTGAATGTCGTCGCAGAAATGACTGGCCAAAATGGAAAGATGCAACCCATGCCGAGTTAAAGTCATTAGGAAAACGTGAAGTTTTTGGTCCTGTTAAGCTTACACCAAAAGATGTGAAGCCAGTAGGCTATAAATGAGTATTCTTAAGAAAGTGAAATGAGAAAAATGAAATTGTGAGGTACAAAGCAAGGCTTGTAGCCCAAGGTTTTTCTCAAATACCCGGATAGATTATGAGCAAACATATTCCCTAGTAGTTGGTGCAACTACATTGAGATTTTTAATTAGCCTAACTATCTCAAAAGGACTACATATGCGACTAATGGATGTCGTAACTGCATATTTATATGGATCACTTGATAGTGACATATACATGAAAGTCCCAGAAGGACTAAAAATGCCTCAGATGCACAATACAGAGAATAGAGAAATGTTCTCTATAAAGTTACAAAGATTGTTATATGGTCTTAAGCAATCTGGAAGAATGTGGTACAATCGATTAAGTGAATATCTTACTAAAGAAGGATACCACAATAACACTATCTGTCCATGTGTCTTTATAAAGCATTCCAAAAATGGTTTTGCTATTATTGCAGTGTATGTTGATGATTTGAATATTATAGGTACGTCGGATGAGTTGGAAAGCACTGCAAAATATTTGATGAAAGAATTTGGAAATGAAAGACCTCGGTGGAACCAAGTTTTGTATTGGTTTACAAATTGAACATTTAAAAGATGGAATATTTGTTCATCAAAGTACTTATACTGAGAAAATCTTAAAGAGATTTTACATGGACAAGGCACACCCATTAACATCACCTATGGTAGTTCGTTCTCTTGGCATACAGGATGATCACTTTCGCCCTAGAGAAGAAGATGAAGAAATTCTTGGCCCATAAATTCCTTACTTAAGTGCAATTGGTGCATTGATGTACTTGGCAAATAATAGTAGACCAGATATAGCTTTCGGTATAAGCTTATTGGCAAGATACATCTCAACTCCAACAAGAAGACATTGGAATGGAATCAAGCATGTATTCCGATATCTACAAGGTACACATGATCTTGGTTTGTATTATCATAATCATGCAAATGCCACTCTTGTTGGTTATGTAGATGCAAGATATCTTTCAGATCCTCACAAAGCTAGATCTCAAATGTTGATGTATTCACCTATGGAGATACAACGATCTCATGGAAGTCAACAAAGCAGACTCTTACCGCTACATCCTTAAATCACGCTGAGTTAATCGCTCTATATGAAGCAGACAGAGAGTGTGTTTGGCTAAGATCCATAGTTAGTTACATACAAGGAGAATGCAGATTGAGATCAATCGCTGGAAGCCCAACCATTATTTATGAAGGAAGGATGCATCACTCAAGTGAAGGAAGGATACATCAAAGGCGATCGGACAAAGCACATTTAACCGAAGCTCTTCTCAACTCATGATCTAGAGAAAGAAGGCACCGTGAATATGCAACAAATCCGATCAAGTGATAATCCTGCTGATCTATTCACAAAGTCACTGCCCCCAAACAGGTTTAAAGAACTTGTGTACAAAATCGGGATTTGTCGACTCCCAGACGCACGTTAAATTGAGGGGGAGAAAATAGTACGCACTGCACTCTTTTTCCCTTGACTCAGGTTTTTATCCCACAGGGTTTTTCCTGACAAGGTTTTTAATGAGGCAGTACAGTATTCCAGAAGCGTACAAAGCAAGCTGTACTCTTTTTCCTAAGCTTTGGCTTTTTTCCCTCTGGGTTTTTCTTAGCCAGATTTTATTGAGGCGGCAGCATTATTTACTCCCGGCTCTAAAGGTAAATATTCAAGGAGGAGATCATGTGGTTCCAACGAGCTAGAGCAAATGAATTCAGATGTGGGGATCAGAATACGAGTTTTTTCCATCGGAAAGCAACCGATGGAAATAGGAGAAATAGGATCACGAGGCTTGTCGATGATGATGGGAATGAATGGAGATCATTTGAGGGAAGGTCGGGAGTAGCCATATCTTATTTTCGCAATCTGTTTCAATTAGAGGTGACAGCTGATCCGGCCACGGCTACTCAAGGAATCGAGCCTCTCATGTCGGCAGAGGATAACCAGGAGGTGTCATTACCCTTCACTGCAGAGGAGGTAAAATCCGCCCTTTTTGCTATGCATCCCACAAAAGCACCTGGGCCTGACGGTATGCCGGCACTGTTCTTTCAGATGTGCTGGCATATAGTTGGCAAGGACGTAACTGATCTTGTTATTGACATCCTGAATGGTACGCCATTTCCCGAGGGGTTGAATCACACTTTCATAACTTTAATCCCTAAGGTGGCAGCACCATCAAGGATGAAAGAACTTCGACCTATTAGTCTATGTAACGTGTTGTACAAGTTAGTGTCGAAAGTGCTTACAGCTAGGCTGAAGGGGGTCTTGGGAAAGTTGGTAGCAGTAAGTAAAAGCGCTTTCGGGCCTAGAAGGCTCATCACGGACAATGTTCTTGCGGCTTTCGAGCTCTTTCATAACATGAAGAACCGAAGAGGAGGGAAGAAGGGCTATATGGCACTGAAGCTTGACATGGCAAAGGCGTACGATCGTGTGGAGTGGGGTTTTCTTGAGCACTGCTTGAGGAAGTTCGGCTTCAATGATGCATGGGTGGCCTTAGTCATGAAGTGTGTGTCCTCGGTAAGTTTTTCGGTACTCATGGATGGATCTCCTACGTAGGTGTTCATGCCAAAGAGGGGTTTGAGACAGGGCGATCCACTGTCGCCTTACTTGTTTCTTCTATGTGTGGAAGGCTTATCTGGTATGATCAGAGTTAGTGAAGCTCCCTGTCAATAGAGCACGGAAATTACTCACATTCTCCATACTTATGGAGAGGCGTCGGGACAACAGGTGAACTTCTCGAAATCTGAACTGTCGTTTAACAGGAATGTTGATGAGGACACTAGAAGGGTTCTCCGAGGACAACTGGACATCAGGGAAGTATAAAAGCACGAGCGATATCTCGGCTTGCCTAAGATGGTGGGGAGATCGAAAAAGGTAATCTTCGGGCAACTGAAGGAACGATCTTGAAGAAGATGAAAGGATGGAAAGAGAAGGTGCTTTCGAGAGCGGGGAAGGAAGTTCTAATCAAGGCGATAGCTCAGGCCATCCCCACTTATACTATCTCTTGCTTCTGCCTTCCAGTGGGGTTACGCCGAGAGATCAAGATGCTCCTTTGTAACTTTTGGTGGGGCGAGGAAGGTGGCAAGAACAAGATACACTGGATGAAATGAAAGCGGATGTGTAGATCTAAGGCGAGAGGTGGGATGGGATTCAGGGATCTAGAGACCTTCAACCAGCCACTGCTTGCGAGACAGGCGTGGCGCATTTTGCAGGATCCGGAGTCCATTTTGGCAAGACTCCTAAAGGCAAGATAACATCCTCGAATAACTTTTATGCAGGCGAGTGTGGGGTTTAATCCAAGCTACACTTGGCGCAGCCTAATCAAGGGCAGAGATGGGCTTGTCGAGGGCCTAATCTGGAGTGTAGGGAATAGGGCTGACGTCAGAGTGTGGGATAACAAATGGATTCCATGACCGGAGAGCTTTAGGGTGATCGGAAACTTTTTCGAGGGGGATCCGGATATGAGAGTGATCGATTTGATCAATTGGGACTTGAACAGGTGGGATGAGGAGATGCTCCAAAGGTTCATGGTGCCTTGAGACATCGAGGAGATCCAACAGATTCGACTAGGTACTCCCCAGCTGAAGGATCAACTGATATGGCGGCTAACTAGGAATGTCTGTTCACGATGCAGTTGGCTTATCATGCCTTGCTTGAGAAGGCCATGAGGAGAGAGGGAGAGGCAGGAACATCGGATGCAGGCCCGACTGAGAGGGTGTGGAAAGCCTTATGGAAGCTTAAGGTGTTGCCAAAGGTGAAATCCTTTGTTTGGCGGGCGGCAAAGGATATATTGTCGTGCAAATCAAACCTGTTGCGCAGAAGGATTACACTGGATAGCTGCTGTGATCTATGTGGTAGAGATGAGATGAGCAAACATGCGCTATTTGAGTGTGGTTGGGCGAGGAAGGTGTGGAAGAGATGCCCCGAGCTGGAGAAGTACTGGTTGTGCTCGGCGACTACTGGGGAGACCATAGCACTTGTTTTGGCACATGGAATAGTCAAGGAAAGGCAGCAATGGGCAACGATCGTGTGGTTTGTGTGGGGAGCAAGGAACAAACGCATCTTCGAAGGATCACATAAACCACCCGATGACATTTTGAAGGAGGCGGAGAGTATGCTAACTGACTTTGACAACTATAGAGATGTTACGAGTGCCCCTGATTCATCTCCGAAGTGGAGTAGCGAGATAGCCTTGTGGAAGAAACCATCGGTTGGGACTTTGAAGATAAACTGTGATGCTGGGTTTTCGCCCACGGATCTGCCTTCTATTGGGGTAATATATAGGAATCATCAGGGAGAAATGGTGTTTAGCGGCCAAAAGGAGATTCGGCGTACGAACAGCGTCGAGTTGGCCGAAGCGGAGTGTGTACGATGGGCAATGATGCTGGCCAAGGAACGAGGATTACAACGCCTGCAGGTTGAAACTGACTGTCAAGCCTTACACCTCAAGCTAATCAAGGGAGTTTCTGGAAGAGGCTCACTATACAATATCATTTCGGAGAGCAGGGTGATGGCAAGATCTTTCGAATCGGTGGAGTGGTGCCATACAAAGCGAGGAGGCAACAAGGCAGCCCATGGGATTGCTGCTATTAGACCTATCTGTCAGAGTTTATTCTTCAATTTACAAACTCTTCCTCACAATTTAGCTTGTATTATTTCGAAGGATATGGAATGAGAATCAAGCGCTTTTTCTCAAAAAAAAATGAATTATTCACCTTCTACTACTGTACACTTACTATACCTGTTGCGGCTCCTTTGTATTACGACCCTTATGGCCTTCTATTAGTTTTGATCATATTAGGCCACTCTTGCCTATAAAAGGCGATGTACCCGCTCGTTAATTATGCACACTTGAGCAATACAATTAATGCAATAAGAGTGTTTGATAAATCTTACAATAGTTGTCCATTTTTTTGCATAATCAAGTATTTGTTCATTTGTGACAAAATTAAGTATTTGTTCACTTTTTCATAATTAAGTAAATTTTCACTTTTTTTTATAATTAACTATTTGTTTATTTTTGACAAAATTATACTAGCTCTATTTTTGGTATGCAAGACAAAAAAATATAATGATGAATTCTCTCTCCAAAGTCGATCCCATCGAGTTATCATCAATCCATCCAATCGAAGAGTATTTCGATTATTTTGGGAGATTCGTCATCAGATCGAAGAGGATTTGTCAACGAGCAATATAATTGAAGAGGGTTTTGATTGGTTTGGAAAATTTTGTCATCATGTCGAAACAAATTTTAGGGTTTTGGTTGGTTTTGGAAGCATGAGAGATAATTCATCATCAAATCGAAGATGATTTGTCATCTAACAATCAGATTGAAGAGGATTTCGATTGGTTGAGGATGATTCAACAACAAGCTTCTTAGGTTGAAGAAATTCATCATAATTGTCATCTTATATCTTGTTCCAAGTGATTATTGACTCTTTTTGTTCCATATGTAATTGGTGACATTGAATCATCTTGTTAAATAGGTTGAAATTTGAATACACTAGAACTTGTTATCAGATTGGTGACATATATCACTTCTGATGATTGTCGTCATTGGAAAATTTATGTTATGTGTAACCGATGATATATAGCGTGCATAAACAAGAACTTGGTATGACATTTTTCCATGAGATTAATGACATATATCACTTCTTATGACAGCCATTATTGGAAAATTTATGCTATGTGTAATTAGTGACATATGTTAATGCATATGTATAATTCTTGACATATATTTTGAATAAATTGGAACATTATGTATTATGTAATTTGGTGACATATATTAATGTATTTGTGTACCACACATAATTGGTGATGTTGAATTAATACTCTGGTTGAAAAACTTGAATACACTAGATTGGTAACATCACTTTTTGATGACTTTCATCATTGGAAAATTGATGTTATGTGAAATTAGTGACATGTATTAATGCATATGTATAAATAGTGATACATAGCTTGAATAAACTAGAATTGGTATGATATTTTTTCATTAGATTGCGCTCCGGTGAAAACCAAAATTGCGGTAAAAACCAGTGAGGACCGGCTTTTTAGCCCGGTTATGAATAGAACCGATCTATAAAGTTACAAATTTTAGCTCGATCTGAATAAAGCCAAGCTATAAAGTCACTATATAATTTTAAAACATGAGTTTTTTAGCACGATTTTTAGGCTTGACCGAACTATAAAGTCACATGTTATTTTATAACTGGAGTTTTTAGCACGTTTTTTACGTTGAACCGAGTTGTAAAGTCACTATGTGATTGAGGTTTTTGGCACAGGTTTCAAATAAATCAAGCTATAAAGTAGTCCTCACGGTTTTTACCACAATTTGAGGTTTTCACCGGAGTCAATCCCTATATATATAATTTGTGATGAATGTCATTATTGAAAACTTTATGTTATGCATAATTGGTGAAATATATTACTACACATATATAATTAATGATATATTAGTTTGAAAAAATTAGAATTTGGTATTAAATTCATGATATATACCACTTCTCATGATTGTCATTATTGGTGATATATATTGGAAATTTTATGTAATGAGTAATTGGACATATATTAATTTATTTTTATTCCATATATACTTTGTCATATTAAATACTCTTGTTGAATAACTTGAATGTATAAGAACTTTGCATGTATTGGTGAGATATGTCTCTTTTGATGACTATCATTATTGAAAAATTTATGCAATGTGTAATTGGTGACATATATATAATAATATGTTATGAAATCATGGTGGATGGTTCACCTCCCAACCTTTGGTCTCCTCTAACCTCCCAACTCCGCCTATATAAAAGCTTGTAATCTTCATTAGTGGGACAGACCGATTGAGTTCGATCTCTATTTTCCATTGTTCTATAATACGTTATCAGCACGAGCCTCTGCCCAATCAAATAAACCCTAGGCTGATTGTTTTTCCGAATAATTGGCCAAATCAACACAATACCCAATTCCACCGCCAAACAACCTTGAACGTACTTTGTATCCCAACCTAAAGATCTTGATACGATCCATCTTGTTGGGGCGTCATCGGTACTATTCGGAATTGAGTACTTCATCCGGAGATCTGAATCAAATCAGTCGGTAACATGAGAGATTGAGATGGTTGACGAGCCCCGATGGATCTACGTAGACCAGCCCGAGGCAACCTGGATCCATGGCTCGCCATGGACTCGCGATCGTCATCGCCTGCATCCATGGCTCGCAATCCATGGCACTAGGGGCACGTCGGATACTCCATGCGTTCTCCTCCGGCTCGTCAGCGCCTCCTCGCACACATCGACCCACGATCGTCTCGATTGAATTTTAGGATTGATTTCTTCGGTTTTGTTTTTCCATCTTCATTGTTTGATGTGTGTGAACCTGTTTTTCCCCACAGTTACAATCGATTGCGCTCCTGACGATCTGCCTCCCGATTTGCTCCCGGTCGTGGCTCTGGAAGAAGATTGAATCTAACCGAACCGATCACTCAATCTGCAGATCTACTCCCGGCAATCGCGGTGATCTTCTCCCGAAATCCTCAACCGTAATCAATGGCGGGTGGCGTCCCCAACCAGATCTGCGCTTCTCCTCCGCCTTGCAGTCCGAGCCGTTGCGCGCTGTAGTTACGACGGCTGCGATGGTCCGGTACCGTCGAGGGGAGGAGTTGTCGAGTCCCTGCTCCGCCGCTCTGCAAAATCAAAAGAAGAAGAGAGCATTCGTTGCGCGTTGTAGAAGAAGACGAAGCAATTTAGTGTACTTTTGGATTAATTATAAAATCAGCCTTGCAATTATTAAAATTGCAGATTGGTTTGTACTTTTCTGATGATTACAAAAAAGACCCCAACTTTCAGGGTTGCAAAATTTGACCCCAGTGAAGGGACCGATCTCCATCCCCGAAGCGATGAGATTTAACTCGTAACATAGATAAACACATCCTATATGTATACATTGAAAGTAGATGAATAAATTTATCCAGTAGATAAATCAATTTCATCTCCCAGGAGATTAATGTATACGTCCCCCGAAGTAGACGAATAGACAAATCACATCCCGAAGATGATGAGTAGATATAAAATATATCACCCGAAGTGGTGAGTTTTATCCTTCGAAGTGGATATAAACTAATCTCAAATTAGGAAATTGATAAATCACTTGATGTGATTTCTCTCTCCACAAATCACTCAATGTGATTGATAAATCTCATCCCCGTAGTAATGAATGATAAATCTCATCCCCGTAGCGATGAACGATAAAACTCATCCCCGTAGTGATGAACAATGATTATTCTTTTATTTTGTTTTATTTTATTTTATTTATTTTTTATTCTTATTCTTTATCTCCCGAAGTAGATTAAAAACAATCTTTTGAAGATGAGTGGACATCTCTCAAAGTAGATGAACGATAAACCACATCCCTGTAGAGATAAAAACCGATACACGTCATCCTTGTAGCGACCCCATAGCGATTGGTTAATATTTAATTTACTATATCTGTTTAATCATCATCTCCCGAAGTGGATGAACGGGTACACTACTAGAATTATGCAATTAGACATCATGCATTTTAAGTCTATCAACAAAATGCATGTTGTTAAATTATTCGATTACATCGTATATTAATTTTGTGATTTAAAAAAAAATAGACAGCAGTTGAATTTTTTGACAGATGTGAAATTGTTAATTATGAAATAAATTATAATGCGCGGGTTTCAATTTACTAAACGAAAACAGGCGGGTTTGAATAACTTGGAAAAAAAATTGGAGGGGTTTTCAAATTTGGGGGAAATTTCTAACACTTAATTTTACCCACTTTATTCCGTTAGGTTTGGGAAAACTTTATACCACCATCTCCCTCTCCCAAACCCCTCCCAACTCCAATCTCTTACTTTTACTGCACCAAACACAAACCCTAATCTCTCTCCTCCCTCTTCCAATGGCGCCCAAGGCCGAGACGAAGCCCCCGCAGGCCGCAGAGACGAAGCCAGTAGAGAAGGCGCCGGCAAAGAAGAAGCAAAAGGCTGGCAAGAAGCTCCCCAACGAGGGCAGGCCTGCCTTCATCCTCTTCAACCACATCCAAACCCCGACCTCTATCATCCACCCTTCAGATTTCAAAACCAAACTCTCGTCTTCTTCTTCCCACGAAATCCTCCGTCTCTCCATGTAGATCTGATAGAGTTTCTCACACAGAAGACAATAGCAATCCCCCACACCTCCGACGACGACTCAACCACCGCCTCTGACGATGTTCTTCTTCGGTAATCATCTCCCTCCTCTCGCTCTCAGAAAATCCTTCTAGATCTTGATTCGATGAAGAAGACAACTACTTCTCTCTCGTTTCCTCTAGATCCAGATTCAAATTTTTAGGGTTTCATTTATGTGTTTCTGGCCTCGGTTCTGAAACCAATCGTCTTTTTTGAATATGATAGGATGATCAAAAGTGGATTGCCTTATACACTTCATTGTTTCTCCCATTGAGGAAAACAGTATATAAAGATTGGAAAAAAAAAATAAGGTGAGATTTCTTTCAGGTTCAAAAAGCAACATTATTATTATCTGAAAATTTGTGAGTACATGATGATGTTTTCTATGCTTCTGGTTAATTCATCATCGCTATGATAAAAAAGAGTCATTTTGAGAAATTTGCCAATGGATTCCACTGCTGATTTTTTGGGGTTAATTTTGCTGTGTCCTTTGGAAATTTCGAATGGCATAAATCAGTGTTTTTCATCTTTATTTCTTTTTGGTTTTAAGAATATATGCCACATACATGTGTTAATCTTTAGGAATGATGGAACTAAAGAGAGGACGGTTGGATTGGCATTATAACTCCCTCTTTTAGTCAATGCCTCAGAGAGTTTTAGGATGGTATTATTTTAATCATGTAATTCGTGGTTTATACAACAATTGTAGGCTTATCAATGCTAAAAAATGTTACAATCTTGTTTTGGTCTTTTGATGTATGGTCTGATAACATGAAATCATGTAGCTAAAGCCAAATTCGAGACTACATATTATTGATGATACGCCAGATAACTTAAAAACTTGCTTTCCCATGTTTCTGGTAGAAAAACTTCTGAGCAGTTGTGCTTTTGTATGACTTATACTAGTGTTGTTTTCTTGCAATTCTAATTTACGATATAGTATACTGTATACATAATCAATATGAGTAGACTATTAAGATTTTGCTAGCTTTTGCTGTAACTAGTTGCTTATTAGCGGCTAAGCTAGTTTCGGAATTAATGAGTTTAGCTAGCTTGGCTGATTTTCCTATTCATGATTTCAAGTGATTTCATCATTTAATATATCATCCTTAACACTTTTGTTTCTTCATTCAGTATGTAATCGGAGGTCAAGTTCTTGGGCAGTCTTTCCCTCCTTCACATGGTTAAGCTACCTCTGTTATTGCTGGGAGGACAATGAGATGCTTATTGTATATGAGTACATGGAAAAAGGAAGCTTGGAAAATAACCTTCCCAAGAGTAAGTTAAAACTGATCAAGGAATGTTGACAAGCTTAGATTCATGGATCAAGCTTCATTTACTTTTCTCATTGGATTTGCTTACTCCATTGAGTCACTTCCACAGGACGTGCAGATCAATATAGTTCTCGTAGCAGCTCATTGCTTACCCATTCGGCATACTTTGGATAATCAAGTCATGTCCAGGGATTTCAATACCTCAAACATCCTTCTTGATGGGGTAAGAATCTCACTTTTTTTTTTACTCATTTGACTATGTTTTATCGGAATTGATTAGTCTTGCCTTTCTCATCCTAAAAAAGCGTGAATATATATTGGTTGGCACATATGCTTTTGTTTATAACTAACCAAGTTATATGCATGTCATTGTTCGGATCTAGGTTCAATGATGGTTAGTACTCAATCAGACCTTTATTTCTCCTTCATCTGTTCATGCTAGGAAGCCTTCATTGTTGCGCATCTTCGAGGACAAAAAGGTTCGGTCTTTATTTGTTTCCTTATATCTTCGAGGACAAAAAGGTTCGGTCTTTATATGCATGCTATTGCAGTTGTTTCTACTTTCCATTTAGTATTGGTTAAATTTGTTTTTAACGAAGTATCCAGTTTGGTAGCCGTAATGGCAATGAGAATGTAATTTTTGTTGATTGGCAGTTCCTTTTTTGTGTTTGATATTTCCTCTTTGATGCTTGCTGATGTTTGATGTTTCTCCATCCTCTAGCTGCAGAGTTTGCCACTCTTGTTTCCATGATATTCGGGATTGGGCTTGTAACCTCTACTCTAAAAATTCTAGAAAGCTGAGATGATCAACCGTTCTGTTTCTCTAACTTTTTGGGTTATGACCCTAGCGGAAGTATATACCATTTTATGCAATTTTTTTTGGCTTTTAACTATGTGGTAGCAATTGGTGACCCCATTAACAGGACGAGGTGTGACTAGTTGTTACTTTATTAGTGTTAGTGATATCATATAGCTGTGTATTTCTTGTAATTTCATCTCTATAGAGTTATGATTATGACAATCTTCTTGTCTAGTTAAGTAGTGTATTTGTTTCTACATATAATTGGCGTGTTAGCCAACCAGTTTTTATTATGTGGTGGTTGAGGTTCTCATCTTTTGTGTTTAATTAATCTGGAGCATTCACTTGTATATTAGTCAGTGTAGTTCTTTCACTTGCATGATTTTCCTTGCCTTTTTGTTGCCAATATCTAAATTTTCTTGTTCCTTTTTGGCTATTCGTAAAAAATCTCTCTTCTGAAAGTATCTAGTCAACAACATTATCTTCACTGAAAAAGTATGAATCTATTTCATGTTGGACTCAAGGTGGGTAATTTTTAGATTTTTGGTTGATGATTGTTTCCTAGCTATATAATCTCAAAAAGGATCTTCTGTTAGGAGTTTGCACTGATTTTATGATATTTTTTCAATTAAAAAATTGTTGGTGTATGAAATAATTTGCAAAGCCTTAGTATGTGCTTAAACAACTAATCTTATCCTAGATTTGGTGTTGGCTTATCTTTAGGTGTTACATTTATACAAAATGGAACAACTAATCATATCATAAGTCTTATTTATGAATTTTTATGCTTAGCTTGTTTAATCACTTGTTGTGCCGCTCAAACTGAGTTTAATTTTCCTCAGGCTTTATACATGCCTTTCTCAAAGTGATATGGATCAGCAGCCAGCTAATGATCTGATCTATATGTCAATTCCCTGTACTTTGAATTATGATTTTCTTTCTAATTTATCATTTCCTTTGCGTGCTTACCTCTCTCTCCTCCCTGCGTGCACTAGCAGGAAAAGAGCGATAAATAATAGCGACGACGTTCAATGATGAGATTGGGATTACTGGTGCTATCATGACAAAGTTAGGTGGAGATTCTAGATATAGAGAAGCTCTTATGGTTAAAGAGGTATTACTCGCATGTCACTTCAAGACATAATTCTCAAATCATCACTACATTATATGATTTTGTGGCCATGCTCATAAGTGGCAAGTATAGTATTATCCCTTAAGAGTATGTTCAATTTTTATCCTTCATTCCATTTTCAGTTTTATCCTTCATAACTTTATTCTCACTAATATATTATGATCATGAATGCCTTTGAGACTACCAAGTGTATCCCAATTTTGTATCTTTCTCGATTACGTTAAGTGTCTCTAGTTTTTTTTATCTTTCTCGATTATGTTCCGTTTTGTATATTATCACCTGACTAAATAGGCCTTTTATTTCTCTTTTTACTAAGGTTTCTAGGATCCCAGTTGTGTGTACTAAATCAATTTGGTTGGCAATTTAAGATAAAAGACAATGACCTAACCTGTGTTCTGACTATACAGACACTCCAAGAAGAGGCTGAAGATCTACAATAGAAGATAATGAGTGCAAAATTTGACTTCAATGACGTCCTCAAGCAGACGCGCGCTGTTGCATGTATGGGCTCTATATCTTGTGTTCTCGGTATGATTCCATGCATGGATAAGGTATTAAAATTATATTCTTGATCTAGCTGCTAGTTTAAATTAGTACACTATATCTTTCAGCTAGGTGGTAACATTCCTATTCTCAATTTAATTTTCCACAACACAAGATTTGAGGTTGATTCTAATGTTCCCCTTTGATTCCATTACTAATAAGATTGAGAAAAATGCAAATACAAAAAGCAAAGTCTGATTAACTAAAAAAACGTGAAGCTAATGGAATAAGTGATAGAAGCCATGACTCCCGGTATTGTTTTTCTTAAGATTTATGGATTGGTCTTGAATTCCTAGTTGCTGAATTCCAGATATATATGGAAAGACAGCCTACTTTACGCTCATTAGATCCCCATTTTAAGCTCCTATAAAATTGCACAGTTGTTCGAAACTGAGCTAAAGTTGCTTAAATTGTTAGAGCTCAAGTTGCTTGAATTGTTTGTGCACAAATGAGGGATTCTGTGGGGCTGAGTATATGGTGTTTTAAAGTGTTCAAGTGCTGCTGAGTTTGCTGAGTTGGTACTGGTTTTGCAGCTGAGGTTGGAAGCTTGATTGACACTTATTTATGAGTACTTTCAGATCCTATTTCTGCAGATTTATGCCACCTTGGAATGATATATAAATGAGTTTTCGGTGGGACTACAGAGCTGTTTCGAAGCCTCACCAAGGGCTGTCTGTTTTGCTATCATTGTTGCGCGCCTTCATGGGAGTTTTTGAAGCTGCATTCCTATTGTAACCTAGCCAATTTTATGGGTACTTTTAGATCCTATTTCTGCATTCATGTTATTAACTTATCAATGCATTGTTGCATAACCTAGCCAATTTTGTGGCTATGAATAGCGGCAACGCGGCGTTGTATTTTGTAAATGATACAAAATGATGCTAGTATTTATGTACATGTTTTCATTAAACGACCTATCATTTCGAAAAACAAACAAAATGCGATGTTCAATTGACAAAAGCGTGTTGTGTATCCAAATAAGACATTGGATTATGTATGAAAATAGTAGTGCGTTCATATCTTTAACATCAAATCAGTCTATGGAAACAGTTGCCAATATAAGTATACACATCAGTTCATTCATTTAAATCAATATGCAACACCTGTTTGAGCTTTAAAATGACATATGAACTAATATATATGTGTCAAAGTAACATCGTTATCTTCCAAATAAATCGATGTGTCATTGCAGCAACAACATCATTTTATTTTTAAAAAACTGATATGAATATGGAAAACGACATCTTTTGTGTATACAACCACAATAATGCATTATTTTAGAACAGTATAATATCACATATAATGAACATGAAATTAATACACAGAGAATGAATACTCTGAATGCGATGTCGATAATATGTAAATACATCAGTTATGCCTATATTTCACGTGGTCGGTTAAATTAAAACAATATAAAATTATAAATTATATATCGGACATGATTATAAACGTGATCACTAAAACAAAAACAGTTGTCTATTTTGTCTTAGGACATTACTTAGTTTATAAATAAAGATGTAAATGTCACTTTTTGCTTTAGGAGAAAATCTTCACATGTTTTCAAATGACAAATAATGGATATTCATCAACAAGTGAATATGTCACAACAACAATTTAGGGGTCCTAATTAAGAAAAGACATCTGTTTAAAACCGATGTGGAAGTTTTGATCTTTTACTACACGCACAAAGAGATCGGAAATTTTTTTGAACGACATCTGTTGACAACAGATGTCTAATTGAAGTTTTCTAGTAGTGGTACATCTCTCGAAAGAGATTAATGTTCTCATCCCCTGAAGTAGGTGAATGAACAAGTCGTATCTTTGAGATAGACCGATTAATTTCATCCCCGTAGTGATGAATCAATGATTATCCTTTTTGTTTTATTTTGTTTTATCTATTTTTATTTGCATATATTAGTTTTATTCTTCATCTCCTAATCGAAATAGATTAATAGAAATATCTCCTGAAGTAGATGGAAACAAAACACATCTTTTAAAATAGATGAGTGGACATCTCCCGAAGTAGATGAATGACAAATCACACCCTCGTAGGGATGAACTGGTAAACGTCATCCTTGTAGTGATGATTCGTATAGCCAGAGAAACAAATCAACTCTGGCATCAGTTTCCCGCAGTAAACGATAAAATTGCATATAAGAATACCACCTCTTGACGTAGGTGATAAAAGGGTCTCGAAGATCTATGTTAAATTTTCTTGTCACTCGAAGTTGACATTAATTTTATTTATTTATTTAAGATTATTGTTGTTGTTATACATGCTTCTTAACATACTTTACTGTTTAGTATTATCTTTTACATAGTTTTATTATTATTCCCTAAATGCACCATATTGTGAGTTTTCATCAAAGTATGCATAAGAGCTTGAAGACTCTAATTTCATATTCTTATAAATTCTAGAAGAGTATAAGATCTAGTTTTAAACATTTGTACTCTTGAAGAAGTACATGGAATATGGGTTATGGCATATTCAGAACTATTTTTATTTGGTTAGTACAACCAATATAAATAACCACAAAATATGATCTGGTTTACAAGGCCACTTCTTGACAATCCTCTAAGCATGACCTGAAGCATGCCCCTCTTGCAGAGGGTGTAAAAGAGGTAATGGTTAAGCGCGCAACCAATGTTATTGTCGTGGCTTATAACTAGGTTGTTTTTGTACGGTTAATTCTAATGTCTTGAAGAACATTACGAATAAATTTAATATAGTTGGTCGTTAGTTTCATACCTGCAATATGACACCAACAAAAGTTCTGAAAATACCCAGTTAACGGCATCTGGTTAAATAAATGGATCACCATATACAAAGTTCAATGGTTAGAATGTTTTACCATTGAAACTTATGATATCACTAACTAGAAGTTCGCTGATGATAAAATCTTATTCTTTGTGGCATTTGGTCGCTCAAGTAAAATGATGATTTGGAAGATCATTGAAATTCACATGAAATCCCACCGAAAGGACTAGAAGATCCTAGGACTGGAAGATCCTCAATAAGGATGACCATACATGTACGGCTTGTTCTCTTGGCAAAATAATAACAAGACCGTCTATAATAAAGAGTAAATGCAAAGTCTCTTATGTCTCTTGACCGAGTTCAATGAGACAACTACGAACATAAAACATCGGCATATTGACCAATGTTATTCCAATATAGATGCCTTAACACATTGGTCATATGAAAAGGTAGAGAATGTTTGAGGAGCATATAGTAGCTCACAACGACCTAGAAGAGTCATTAGTCAAATGGGCCCATGCAGTTTTGCATTTCGAATTTGACACAACAACTTCTCTCAAATTATCTCCAGAAGAGAGTATATGTTCCGAAGCCTCCTCCACAATTAACTTAAAGACCACAAAGAAGTTGAATGATACATGGGGTTTGAGTCCCTAATGATATCAAATACCTTGAGCTTTATAAAGGAGATCAAATGCTCGGTATTTAGGGGGAGAGGAAATGAGACTGTATTAAGAAAGAGGTTGCATGGAAGCAACTTCTCTATCATTTGGGATCCGCGGATAAATGAAAGTGAACCAGAAGTTCAACACTTATGTACACCAAATGATAATTACATGGTTTAGCCATCAAATGCATTTACTAAGGCCAAGAAAGTAACTTAGTCACATATATTGGACTAGCTAGCTAGCTCATTTGGAGGTTCCAGAAGTAACTCCGAAAAAAAAAAATCAAGTGAGTCTCAAATACACCAGAAGTGTTGAAGATCACTAGGCTCTCGCTTTAGGATTCCCCAGAAGTGGAAAGAGCTCATGGGAATATGATGTTCATCAATCAGATAATGAACGTTGACATCGAAATGATAAAAGAGATAGAAAGAAGGAATTCATGATGAATCCTTTAAGCATGATCCTATTGGACCCGTAGTTCCAACGTCGGATAGTATAACATCATTGGTTTTAAGTGGGTGTTTATACAAAATCGCAATAAGCGAAATGAAGCTATAAGATATATAGCAAGATAGACTGCATAAAACTCTATATAAAAATATATTCACCTGTAGTTGATATAATCTTTGGTTGTCGATGAACCGACTCTAACCGTAATTGATGGGCATAGTAGTTGTATACTCAAATTGATCATTAATAAAAGAATATAAGTGAAAATGATCGATTAATTTGAAATGCCCGAAGCATCAATATGAAAGCCTCGTCATATGTACACGATTAAGCCAAAGAGTGCTTATAGTACTTGAAGTATTGTGTAAGTGGTGACATAGTGTATTGAGTCCTGAAGTACTATACACAACGTTGTACTCTTTTCCTTAATCTTGGTTTTTATCCCACTGGGTTTTTCCAAGGTAAGGTTTTTAATGAGGCAACTTATACACCATCTATACATCATATCCCTCCGTATGAAACAATGGAAAGCACACTAGGTCCTGAGGTACCTTATATATGTGCATTGAAAGCAGCTCATCGCCAAAGACAAGGAAGTCTGTTGCATCGAAGCCGAGTGTGATATATAAAGGCATTTTACTTGCACACATCGAAGATAATATTCAGACTCGAGCATGCAACTCATGAAGTCAGTATTATCAAGATGTTCGAAGAGCTTATTAAAACGAGAAAACCGCAAGAAGAATGTTGATTTCAGGGGGAGAATATACGCACTGCACTCTTTTTCCCTTCGATCAGGTTTTGTCCCACTGGGTTTTCCTGACAAGGTTTTTAACGAGGCAGTATCATCAAAGCGTATCAAATGACATCTGTGCTCTTTTTCCCTTAGTCCTAGTTTTTTATCACATTGGGTTTTTCTAGGCAAGGTTTTTAACGAGACAATTTGTAATATTAGAGGTGTACATCCAAGGGGGAGTGTTATGAAATCATGTTGGATGGTTCACCTCCCAACCTTTGGTCTCCTCTAACCTCCCAACTCCGCCTATATAAAAGCTTGTAATCTTCCTTACTGGGACAGGCCGATTGAGTTCGATCTCTATTTTCCATTGTTCTATAATATAATATCTATGTTCATGTATTTTTTGTGACATTAATTAAACCCGATGAAAGTATAACATAATGATTTCAATTTTCAAATAATGTTGAGACTATACATTCAATTTTCAGGGACATACTAGTAGAAAAATGTGAATATAGCATGCTACATAAGAGGCCGGATGTGGGAAATCGGGGATCTAATATGCCTCCAAGCTTTTATCTTTTTTTTTATCTTGTTGGATACACCGCAAATGATAATTAAGGATTTGTACATCGTTATTAACGTGCATGCGCGTCGTTATTAACGTGTAAATTTGGTGGGTGGGAAAAAATGCTTGTTGGCATGCACGTTGAAAGAAACGTGCAAGAGTGCACGTCAGTTCGGACGTGCAACTCTGCACGTCATTAACAATGTGCAAGAGTGCACGTAGGGATGGAAATCATCCACGAACACCCGCTCCACCCGACCCGAAAAAATGGATGAAAACCCAATTTAAATGTATAAATAAACGGGTGGTGGAGTAATGGATGATGGATCGGATCGGATTCGGGGGAAGGGGTCTCCGATCCACCACCCGATCAGCCTACCCCATCCATCTCACCTGAATATATTTAGTATTTATTTTTATTATATTTTCCCTTTTTTTTCTTTATCGTTTTTTACCGCAGTCTCTTTTTTCCTTAATTATATTTATATTTTCCCTTATATATCTATTATAGTACATCAGTACTTATCTATTAAGCTAAAGTTATACTAATTAAAAAACCTAATTGTCTTCCCACATATAAACGGTATACTTAGAAGTTTCTCTCTGTTTCTCCCCCACTCCACCCATTGGCTCCACCATATCACTGATCGATTATTGCACCACCGACTGCAGTGCTCCATCAAACCAACAGAGTTACTTCATTTTTCGTTTTCGGATAGGTATGTTAATTACATGATGATTCTGGTCCAACCCTTGCCGATGATGTACATTAGATTGTTTAGTACTTATTTCATAACTAGTATATATCACATGTCTAGTTTTTTAGAGTATAATTAATTGGTTAAGAAATAATTTCTACTACCCATCCACTATTATAGTAATATAGTAATAGACAAAGATCGAAAATAGTGTATATAATAATGAGATTTAGAAAAGTAATTTGATAACAGTATATATATTTGTTTTCATAGTTGATGAATATTAGTAGGTTTTTGTATAATAAAATTTGAAAAACCACATGAAATTGTTCATCCACTTATTTCACCCGATCCATCCGATTAACCATGGATGACGGATGGATCGGATATGGATAATAGATTTAATGGATGATGGATGGATCGGGTGGAGCAAAATAACTAGTGGGTTGGGTGATGGATTCCCTCCATCCACCCATAACCCGATCCATTTCCATCTCTAAGTGCACGTCTTCGGTGACTTGCAAACCCTACTTAGGGTTGAAGGCTTAGGGTTGGGTTTAGGGTTGGGTTTAGGGTTCAGGGTTTACCAAGGGTTTAGGGTTTACTGGTTTATGGTTTATGGAATAAAAAATGACGGGCTTAGGGAGGGGAGGTTTAGGGTTTAGGGTTTAAGTTATTCCGAGCCTTGGTGAGTTTTATTGGCAAGTGAAAATTAAATGGTAAGCAATAATTGTTAAGGATTTCATTCGGATAATATGTGAATAATGTTACAAGGCACGGAAAAAAAAGGTTTACATCCATAATTATAATAGACTCGTGAAATAAAATCTAAACAAAGTGTAAAGAGCGACCGGAATCGACACATAAGGCTCGGAATCTGTCAAACTGAGCTTGAAAAGGAGCATCCTATCCTTCGACGCTCGGTTGATGATGTGCAACCCATTCTGGTGCAGGCGGCAGAATAGGAGCGTTATGATGCAACCAGATCTACGAGAACGGAAAATTAGAGTTAGAGTATGGGCATATAGATGAAAAGTAAGAATAAGTAATATAAGACGTTTGAAGTCGTACCGCGAAAAAATGGTCTCGGTTTCCGATGCAGGCTAAACCAAGGGTTGCTGATTGAGGGTTGTTACCATATGTCGGCAAGGACATGGGGAAACATGTGAACGGATAATGCCAAGCTAGGACGACGAGAGGAATCTGATATACCGTTGAAAATACTAAACCCATGATGGGTAGCTCTATCCAACGTCTCCTATCACCATGCACAGGTCCCGCTCATCTCTGGTTGTCGACGAACGGCTAGAATGTGTACCCTTCCATATAACAACCAGCGTAGAGGTCGGCATGACGTTTTCAGTTTTGGGAAAGCAGACTCTCCGATCGATGATGTCAAGGACGCCAAAGCATGGTAGCCACAATGACCATCTCCAATAGTGTCCCTGACACGCTGAATATGTCCGAGCATGAAGGGATCAACGTTGTTTCGACCCCAGTTAAACCCTCCGAACACATCATCACGTCCATATCGAGCTGTGATCACTTGTGGACGATGTCGAGCAGCACGTGCTTCTTCTCTCTCAAAATTTGCCCTGAACTCCTCGTATGGCAACGGGTTGGTTCTGCAGGCATTCCCTGACCCCCGAGGCCTCCCTTTCGATCGGACGCTTGCAGATGAGGATGGGTGAAGGTCATCGTCGCATACATTGTTGGAAGCCATGTATGAAGATGACAGTTCATACGGGAGTGGGGTGTCGTCGATGTCAGTCCATGACAAATTGATCAAGAAAAGGTGGATGTCCTCAGCGGGTATCGGAGTACCGAAATTGACGTACACCTGAATCTCATGGACACAAGGAATCCCGTAACAAACCCTCCAATGTCGGTCTGTGCATTCCAGAGGAATGTTTTGGTTTACACCCTCGTTGGCCATTTGAAGCGGTCGATCTCCAAAGTAGTTTGCAGCTTGTGGAGTTGGCAATCATTGACTCTGCGGATTGCATCTATGTCGATGCGGAAGTCACCAGGCGATGAGTGAAATGACTCCTTGACATATTGCACGTCGGTTTTGACGTGCAGTTTTGCACGTCAATTTGGACGTGCATTATTGCACGCCATTTTGGACGTGCAACCACGTTAAAAAAAAATGTGCCTGCACATCTTGGCATGATGGGGTTAGGGCCCACCTGCACATCAATTCCGACATGTAGCCACGTTGTAATTAACGTGCTTGCACGTCGTAATTAACGTGCAGATTTGCGGTGTGTATAGTTTTCGCGTTTTTTTTAAAAAAAAAAAGTTATAGAGTATATAAACCGGATATATGACACGCCCGGGTTAAAATGTTGTGGAAAATTCACCACAACTTCAATCAAATAACCCGGATCTTAAATATCCGGGTTATTATGATACTCTTTTTTGTGATAGGTTATTATGATACATTGATACTCACTCATACTCTAATGACCCGGGCGTGTCATCAATCCGCTAGGTCCGGGCTATTTTATACCCACTTCACCGATCGTGAAAAAAGCCCGTAGTAGCATCCGGGCCTTAAAACAGGGCGCAAAAGTGAAAAAAAAAAGAATAAGGCAGAAAATCTGAAATTAATTGAAGCGTGATTCAATTCAGTCCAGATTCCCGTCCAGAGACTCGTCCTCGCCTGCCGCCGAAGGGCCCTAACTCACGCCGTCTTAACCATCTTCGCCGACAAGCTCCGTCCTCACCTGTCGTCAAAGCTAAGTTGCTCAAAGATGGGAGCTTGCCCTAACTCTCGATGTTTCCTGTCATCTCTCTGTCGCTTCTCGCCGTCTTCACTGTTCACCGGCTGGAAGCGTCGCCATCTTCGCCTCTGGTTGTCTCACCGAGGTAATTGCCCTAACTCTGTCTTCCTCTCTTGCCTTCTCTCTTTCTATTTGTTGTCTGGTTTCTGTTTGTGAGTGTTTGGTACTAAGCAGTTCAATTTTCGTTTGTTTGTTTCTAATCTATGTGCTTTCCTATCCTTGTTTGTGGTTGAAAAGTTACTTATAGAAAATCCTCAATTGAAGATGACCGTCATTGTTTGATCTTTCAATTGAAGATAGCAGTTCGACAATTTTGATAAAATTTCGTACCTACAGTTAGACATAGCCACGGGTCCGACCCGCCGGGTCGACAACCCGGGGGGTACGACCCTAACCCTGACCCGGGGTTCCAACGGGTCGGCAGTTTTGGGTCACCCGGCGGGTCGACGGGTCGGCGGGTCGGAGTGCTGGGTCGGCCACGTGGCAAGAAACCGGGTACCCAGCGGGTTTTGCGGGTCAACCCGTCGGGTCAATCATTTTATTTTTTAAAAAAAATGGTTTTAAACCCAAAATAAAACTGAACTCATCAAGTAAATTACTTTTAACTTTCACCACACTTTCAAAATGTCGAAAGATTAAGGTTGGCAAAACATGGTGTGTAGGAAGATATATATAGATACCCTCATTCCACTCCATCATTTCATCACACTTTAGATGTGGGAAAGAAAAACTTGGATTGTGGGAATCACAAGTAGGGATATGAGAAGATATATATAGAGAGAAAAAAGAGGTAGATAGCACACTTTCGATGTGGGACAGAAATATGGGATATAAAAGAAATTGTGAGAAATTGATGTTTCAACGAATCGAATTATATGATGTAAAATGTAATGTAATTAAAGTCTTTGGATTATATGATGAAATATAATGTAATTTAAGTCTTTGGATTATATGATGTAACATATAATATAATTAAATTGTTTGCCTCTTAGGATTTGATGAAATGAATAACACATTTTGATGAAACATCATGATACAATATATCAAGTTATGTTGGATTAATCTTTCTATTTAATTCAATTGATAGTTGTGTTGATCCATTAGTTAATCATAAGTGTTTTATTTTACTTGCATTATTATGTTAATTTCTTAATCAATGATTTCAAATCTAGATTGATCTTCATATAGATATGTTAAACTTTCTCGTTTAAAGTTGAATTAGCCACATGTTGTGTTTACACATAATGATGATGTTATTGGAATTACATACTTGGTTTGCTTGTTATGACATGAAAAGACATATTGAAAAAATATTACCCAATATTATATTTCATTCTTGTGCTTGAAAATCCAAAGTTCTATATCATTTTCAAAATAAACGAAAACTCGACATTAAGGATACCATACAAGTGTAACGGTTTTATCAACAACAATATTTGTATTATTTGAAATTATATCATAAAGACTCCTAACTTAGTATCATATAGAATGATATAGAATGATTTAATAGTGGATCCACCAAATAACACAAATGTTTAAGGTATTGTGTTGAACTTCACGCTTTCTTTAAATAATATTTATATAAAGTGTAGTACTAGTGTTTGTATATGATAAAAATTTATAAGTATGGATTGAAATGAAAAAACCGAATGGTAGAGATTGAAGACATGATGTAGCTTCTACTTGTTCTTGTCCCACATCCCATCCCACATTGAAAACTGAAGGAAAGGGGGAAGGGTGTTAAGCCTATAAAAGAAAGCAAATGTTGAGTAGGATTTTCACATCATGCAATGCATCGGAATTTATATATTATGAATTATGAATAAATTAATTTCATAATAATTGTTATATATTATGAATTATGAATAAATTAATTTCATAATAATTGTAATATAAATTCTATTGTAGTTTTTTTTAGAAAACAATTTTAAAAAAAAAAATTGATCACCCATTGGGTTGACCCGCCGGGTCACGGGTTCTTTTCTCCCTGACCCTCAACCCGAGCCAACCCTTTGACCCTAACCTTGCGGATCATTGACCCGGCGGGTCACGGGTCGACCCGCCCGACCCATGACCCATGGCCACGTCTACCTGTAGTTCAACAATTTTGATAAAATATACTTGAAAATAATGAGAACAGGCCTGTTACTCAATGATTTTTCCATGCCTTACTAGTATCTGTTTCATTGGAAGGTTATGGTTGTTGTGTTTCCTCAGATATAGCTATTCTGTTTATTAGTACCTGTTTTATTAGGCAGTAAACGGATGTAACAAGAAGTCAGATATGAAATACTGATTCTCCTTGTCTGTAGAAGGGAAGGTCGACTCAGAGGGAGTTGAAGTGAAAATAGTGAAGTTAATATGAAATTGAACACTAGTCTGTTCTTGCAGGTGTTTATGGTGATTTTCTCCTTGCTTGCTATGATAGTAATAATGAAGAGTTTTAAAGCATTTGCAAACTAGGTGATATATTAATTGTGTTCTCATTGTTAGATTGTCATATCTTATGATGTCTTCAATTCTTGAGTACTGATTCTCTCATCATGTTCTTTAGGCACTGGATTCTCTAAAGTGGTACTTGAGGAATGCTCGTGCGGCCTCCGCTCGAAAGTAATTTCCATCCCAAAGGTAGTCTCATGCAGTCTTCTACTACATGGAACGATGTTTTCACCCCTATAATACAAGGTTCCTTGTAACTCTGATTCCCTCTATATGTTCTTGACATGTACAGTCATATTATCATTATGGAGAGACTCTTGAGCCCTTCATTTTCAAACATACAAGTATAAAATGGTACGTATTTTTAAAAAGACTTCCTTTTCGAATTGATCCCTGCTGTTTTTGTCCAGTTTACCCAATGAAGTAACCCTCATTATTGTTGTGCAATTTTATGAAATTGATCCTAGTTAGTTAATATATTTGAAAAAAAAAACAATTTGTTACGAGCTTCAAGTCTCTCTTGAGTTCAGTTTAAATATTGTAAATCAAAACTGAATACTTGGTGATTTTTAGTGCCTTTTTTTATCTATCTTTAAAATTCCTGAACACTAGTGGGGAAATTCAATTTCTAGTCACTTGGAAGCTAATCGAGTGGGGAAATTGATTTGGTGAATGCTTATATAAATGGATAACTGCATTAAATCTCATAATTTGGTTCATTTTGTTGGTTGGAATTAATGGGTGGTATGTGGGATGAATTATTGTATTGAGTGACAAAAGTTTCCTGATGCAGATCCCCTAGCTCTTCATCTACTTAAACGACATTTGATCATAAATAGCGTCCTATTACTGAAGAGGCAATGAATTTGTACAATTGTTTTATTCAGTTATATTATTGACTTTTTTTTCTTTCTTGCTTTATTATGGTGATATTACTTGTATACCTTTTTTCTTTGAAGATCAATGTGAAGTACGGAGTAATTAAGCCTACTTCAGTTCAAACTACAAGTGAAGTGAAATCAAAATTGCAAGATTCCAAGGCTTCTTTTGCTCCTTCAAATGTACTTGCACTTACAAGTATAACTTGTGCTTTCTCTCGAAGATGTGAGATTAATTAACTATGTGGGTCAATGTGAATGGCATCGTTTTGCTGCTTGACTTCAGTCAACCTTTAGAAAAGTCTGAGAATAGTGTAGTGTAATTGCAGACATTATCATCTACTATCATGGTTGTCTCTGATGTATTTATAACTAACATTTAGATGAGCTCTTGTTGAATGTCAAGATCATTGAGGTCAATGTATTTCTGTTGTTGCCTTTACTCAGATCCAGAAGCCCCAGAACAAGAGTCTCAAAATGCTACTATGCTTAGTTCATCTATGCCGCCTAAGAGATTGTAAGTAGTTGTTCCCTGTATTGTGTACTAATCGTACTGATTAATTAGTGGTTACGTACCTCTCATGTTTCCTGTGTTAAATTTGTTTAGCTTCTATTGTAACATGTCATTTGTTTCTCTTCAATCATTGGGAGTTGTTGGTTTTTTTATTCTATTTGGGCAGAAAGGTTGACTATTTTCGATAAATTCCGCTGTCTTGAAAATTGAAATGTCTTATGTGATTGGTTATGCTCCCATTTCTATGTTGCTTACCTGCTTTGCATGACAGTGTTGTGTACATTCTTCTTGTAGGAATTTTTCAACATCTGCCCTTTCACACACTTTGCATTGGGTAGCATACAAGTCTGCATAAGTCTTACCCAAACTAAGGCATTCGTTTTAGATTTGATTCTGAAACAAAACTAAGGGTATTCGATACAATCCTCATGGATTTTTGAGAAACCCACCAAATAAAATCCTAAAATTAGAAGTGAAATCCTCTTATTTTGGGGGTTTCTTTTCTAATTTTGTATTTCCGATAGAGACTCAAGTATATTAGTGCATATGTGAATAGAGGCATTATCTGGAATCTAGATTAGTTCTTAACTTCCTATTCAACAACTTCTTCTCAGATAACTCAATAGTTCAAAGAAGGCTATCTATGATTTCAAAATGGCACCTATTTTCACCTGTCATGTTAACCTATCAAGTTTTAGATCACATACCTTAGTGAAGAATTTCTATACTTTCCTACAACATGAGTTGACTACTATCAAATGTTTTTATTCAACTCATAGCCTTTTGCTCTACATCTGCTTCATTATAGAGTGACATTGACTCTGATACTTTATCGTCTTTGCAATACTTATTTTTCTGACTTCCATCATTGTTGCCTTCTTTCAGAATGGTGTTACTTGCATGTTTCTACAATAAGTTCCTTGGTTTGCAGTTTTTCATTGTCATCTGCTTTGTGTTTTTCTTTTGGCAGTTTTTACAATGTGTATAAGGTAGTGAAGACCAGAAAAGGCAACATGTTGCTGGCATTAGCTATGGTAATGTTTCTGTTACTGCAAAAGTTTATCCTGATAAATTGGTACTATAATTGATGTCTGCTATTGTTTATACATCTTTATCCCCTTGTTATTCTTCTGTGGAGTCCTAATATGGTACTTAATTATTATCTGATTCTGCCCTGTGCGTATATTTTAAAAATTCATTATATTTTGAGTAAAATGAATGATGTGTGTAGGGATTACTTGTCACCGTCAGATTTGATTGATAGCTATCCGCACTTGGTGATAGTGGGAACTGGGCTTGCATTTGGTTTCCTTGTGGTACTTTACCCATTACCACTGTATTACTGTGAGTTTTAGTCACATCTATCTTGTATTAGGCTTCTACTTGATGTAATTATCCTCCTGGACTGAAATTCTATATATGTGCACTTCCCCAATTTTGCTTATGCTAGCATCCTTTTGCAGGGGAGGATGATCCTTTCTCATCTGTGTGACGAACCGAAGGGCCTGGAAACTTTCATGTGCATGGTATGCCTTTCTAATAAATCAGTAAAGTCAGCTCAAAACTCTCTGTTAATAAACTGTTTTGTTCCCTCCCTTCCCTACATTGGAAACTTAAAATTACAAATGGAGACCATATTATTGACTGATAGCCTTCTTCCTGCAATCTTTCTTGTATCTTCCCTTTGCTATTGCAGATGCACTCACTGCCAGAGTTAATGATGTGTTCGTACTCTTTCTCAGATACTACTTTGATCTTAGGTTTTGTTTTTTTGATAAAAATTTGCCCTAATTTCTCCCTATCTTTTCTTGTAGAACTCCTTTGTTTATTGCGTGTTTACAGGTTTGATATCTTTCTTTTTTTGATGTTCTGTACACTTTTTCCATCTATTTCATTGATTTTGTAATAGTCTATCTTAAATTCAGTCTAAATATTGTAAAGCAAAACTGAATATTTGAGTGATAACGAACCTACATTTTCGCTTGCAGGTGTTTGCTTTCAATTTCCTAATTGTTGACACACCAATACTCTAAATTTAATTATCCTTTTGCTTCCTACCTAAAGCCGCTTGCCATTTATTTTTTTGAAATGGTAAATATATAGCTCTGGTGTTAAAACCAAGATGTACAAAAGTGTAAGACCAAACAAACGGGTCTTACGAAAGAAGGGCACAACACTATACCAAAAAATATCCCCTCTATACCTCAACTACCTCAGCCTACCAAACTCTCAAAAACCTACGAGTTTCTCCATCTACTCGATATCTACTCCCACCACTCTACTACCTCCCACCACTCTACTACCATCGATCCCGGCTACCCACGAGTGCACTTCCACTTTATGGATAATCGGGATCGACAGCTAGCTATGATAGGATTTGCACAACTATTAACATCAAAAGGTTCCTGGCGCCGCTCGCCATTTAGATCTAGGTAGTTGGGTGTTTTTGCAGAACAAAATTTATGCACTAGTTTTTGGATTATGTTAATTGGAATGAATTTACTTTTTTTTCCTGATAATCAACCTTGCATTGTGACTTGTGAATATGGTTATGTAATGGAATCCATGTACGTTTTTGGTACAATGTAGTTGCATTGATTGTATATGCAACTGGTAACATCGATTGGTGGTGGCATTTGTTGCTGAACATGTGTAATTACACTGGTGGAATAGGAACAATATTGTAAAAGAGGTGGAATATAAACTACATAAAAGGGCCATTTCAAAAACAAATATACAAAAGAGCCCGGACCAAATAGCCCGGATGTAACCATTTCCGGACTATATAATCTCCTTATATGGGCTTTTTGATAGGGAAAATAGCCCGGATGTAAAATATCCGGGATATTTGATATACCAAATAACTCGGACATTAACCTACAATTTGGGCTCTTGACCAAAAAAACCCTACAATCTGGGCTATAAAATCTGTGAGAATTTTTACCTAAATCTGATGGGACTCTATTAGCCCAGACGTGTATTTTTTGGATCCGGGCTCTATACCTATTATCACATCAACATGATGCAATGATGGTGTAAAGTTCCGTCGTACATGTTTGACTGAGTTCACACAAAAAATGTCAAAATGATTCAATGCTCATAGAAATGAGTGTGAATAGAACAACATGGAACTTCTAACAAATGTGAGCGAGATTATTATAGGAAGATTCAAGGAAACAGGAAAGTATTTTGTTGCGATTGAGCGCTTATTTCCGGGTTTTATATTATTGTGAATTTCAATTATGTTTTATTCTATTAAATTCAATTCACGTTTTCCATTACCATGTTTGAGTAGTTCTTTTCTCTTCTAGGGTTGGGGTGATCCCAACAATAGACATGTGTATTGAATTGATGGATCAATGATTATTTGATGTTTTTTATCTTCTTCTACCTATGTGATTAACCTTTGATGAAAGTCTAAAGGAATTTATAGTTGCAATTGAACTTGAAAGAGGAAATTGTTAACTTGATAGTAATTAGGGTTTTCTAATGAAAGTTAAAGGATCCTAATTAAGAGAAGGTAGAAACAAGTAGGTCTTTTACATAAAAGGGAATTGAATTGTTTTTTTATTGATGAAACTCAATTGATTGATGATAAAAGCATGACCTTTTATGTGATTCATTGATTTGCCCATGTGTTTATTGTTGTGGTGATCCCTTGCCTTTGAAGTTTTTCCTTTTATTAATTAAAATTAAGATTTTATGCTCTAATCACCACCCATCTCTCTCTTCCATCTCTTTTGTTAGTTTCAACCCGACAAAGCAACTAAATAAGAAGCGCTGACTCTCCCCCGTGGACGATCCTGACTCCCTATACTATAACGGGGTCTTGACTACAAATTTATTTGGTCGAGAAATCCTCTAATCACTTCTGTTGTGCCGCTCTACTACTATCCAGCCACCCACCTTCTTTCTCATGTCGTACGTTGTTCGTTAGAGGCAGTGCAAAGATTCTAGTTAACAAAGATATGGGAGAAACAAGGGCGGAAAACCCAAATTTCTAACAAAATTAGACATTGACCAAGACTAAAGACGACGAGGCTAGAGACAACGTCACAAACCCTGAGAATGACAACGATGCCCTTATGAAATCTATGAGGTTATAATCGCGGCAGTCAAAACACGTAACCATCATGAAGTGTATATTAATCATACAAATCCACTCTACCATGTACCTATCTCTAGGAATGACGACATATGTATTCTTAACACGTGCATATAATCAAAGTTCCATGTTGGTGTGCATTCGAGACAGTCTATCGGCCTATCATTTTATGTGAGCGGGTACGCCTGAAAATTCTAAACAAGGTATGTGGAACTAGTAACAGTCATGCGCGAGATGAAGCCATGCAAGATCTAACAAGCATTATAATTGTCTCTTGGATTATTAGTCACTCGGGCCAACTATGCCACAGACATGTCCTAACATTACGGAATCGAATGCAAGCATGTTGAGGTATATCATAACAACTAGACAAATTTGTAATGGAAGGAACATGTATGAGGGGTATCATGAATTATCTCATTTTACAGCAATGATATGCTCTCATAATAGGGCCTATGGTCATTGGAGGAATCACAATTGGAAAAGCATAGGTCCTACATGATACTAGCAACACATATCAAAACAAGGTCAAGGCAATCTGGAAATGTTCAATCATAATAATTGGGGATCATGCGTTTAAGGGATCAGGATATAGCGTGGTGTGTAATGATGGGCGGTGTCGAGCCATATGTTTAGGAAAGCACGAGAGGACACTACAAAGCGGAGAGAAAACATCATGGAGGTCAAATGGGTGAGCATGCTATGGGTTAATTGTCACTAGGGCATGATAAGGAGTGAGGGTAATACTAACATGCTAAGGGGGCCATGTTACGAGGCATACATATAAAGAAAAGTTGACCACACTATCATGAACCATTCGGGAGAGAGTAAATATCATGCGAGTTCATAAATATCATTCGAGTTCATAACGTACGACATGTGCATTCAATCAATTATTAGCACAACAACGTAGTAAGCCAGATAAATCATGCTCTGTACACATAGGGATATAATAGGAACATAGCGAAGTACGACACGAGCCCCAAGTAATGTGGCCAAGCAAGGTTACAAAATGACATTAAACCACGAGTTCATGTTAACGATCATCATTATCATACATGCTGGGAGTACAATATCACGTCAAGTCATGGAATTCTAGAGAGAGCTTCCATTATAATCAGACAGAATCCTTAAGGGCAATCATCAACCTATCCCAACCGACTCATCATCCCGTTTCCCGTGATTTATTTGTGTTTATGAGAAAAAGAACAAAGAAGAGGAGAGAGAGAGAGAGAGAGAGAGAGAGAGAGAGAGAGAGAGAGAGAGAGAGAGAGAGAGAGAGAGAGAGAGAGAGAGAGAGAGAGAGAGAGAGAGACGGTCCCACAAAACCCGACCTTCGAATCCCGACAATTCAAACCCAAAAACTGCTCACTAATCCCGAATCCCGACTCTCTGAAAATTCAAATCGAATTTTAAATTATTTCAAAACAACCGCACTGGATTTCAAAACTGAAGCTCAATAGTGGAATTAAAACCCCTCAAAATCTCAAATTCAAGGGATGTCGGAATTGTTTCCAAAGGTTTCCACCCCCCACTACCCCCCCCCCCCCAAAGAGCAAGTTGCTCGAGGACAAGTTTTCGAAAACTTTTCAAATCGGGTAGATATATGATTTAATAAATTTTGGTCTTTACAATCAGTCACTTTGTTTCCCTTGTGGGCCACATGTGACAATTTTATTTTAGCGAAGAATTGTGCAATTAATTTGATATCTCACATCAAAAGTTCAATTTTCCAATCACATTTTCCTTTTGTTGCAAGTTCTTTATGATGATTTATGAATCCCCTTAGATTTTGATTTTTATAATTTGTAATTCACAAGCTTTTAGAAGTCCTTCTCGTAGGGATAAAACCTCTATTACCAATGCATTTTGTTTACCAATAGTTTTATGACCTATGTTAATCGGATTTCCACACCAGTCTCGGATAATATACTCAATGTTATTGTTCTCCCCCTCCATTGAGAACCCATCGAAGTTTAGTTTCATGTAACCGTGTTCAGGTTTTCTCTATTTAATATTCTTTCATCTTTCTATTGGGTTTTCTCGTATACATTGAATTTCGTAGCTCTCCTTCCTCCCTTAATCCTCTCTGCCAATTTTCTTTTGTTGTATGAATAAAATTTGATAACTCGTTTGTAGTTGGTATTTGAATTTTGCGGAATATGATTTGGTTTCTATAGTACCATGTTTCCTACCATTTTATTGTCATTTATTATTTCTCCTCTCCGGTTAGTTTTTCTCCTAGTTGTCTGATAATAACTCTAATGTCTCTCATTGTGTTCAGAATAGGCCTAGCTATGTCGCTAACCTCTTGAGAGAATAGACTAGAGTCTCTTATAAATCTACACAGCTGTCGCATAAAGGACAGCTTGTGGGAACAAGATCTCTTATATTCGCTAATCTCTCCCTAGTGAGTAATCCCCTCTAGCATACTTTCCAACAAAAAAAAAATTAACCTTCGGGATTATATTCACTTTCCATATTCACATATTCGGGTCGTCCGATGACTCGTCCAAATTGGTGATGAGTTTCATTACATTTGACGTTGTGAACCACCCTTCTTTATCTGGCCACCACTATAGTCTGTTTGGGCTTTAGTTGGTTGGAATGGGTATGTTAGTTATTTCTTTAACGAGGTTTTGGTCTAGAAGATGTTGATTTAATTTTTCACACCATTTGCCACCTATAATGAAGTCTTCAACTTTGGTATCTAAATTAATTTGTTAATCCCAACCAATTCTTTCTATGAATGGGGTATTCGATAACCAATTATCCTTCTAAAAATTGATTTATTTTCCATCTCCAATGGACCAAGCAAGTCCTATTTTGAATATCTCAATTATGGCACTAATGTTCCGTCATTGCCATGAAGCATTTCCTCTTCTACTATAGTTTAGTATGTCATTATCTTTTATGTATTTATGCTTTATAATTTTAACCCAACTATTATCATGTTCTACCAATGTTTTCCATTGGAGTTTCAACTGTAGCACCTCGTTCATGTCTTTAGATTTTCTAAATCTAAGACCACTTTTATTTTTAGGTTTACCTATTCTATCCCTGCTAATGATTGGTCGATGTTGTAAATCTTTGTTCCATAAGAATGTTCTATTTACCTGGTCAAGCTCTTTATTTATATTGGTTGGGAGCATGAAATTTTGCGTAGTATAGAGTTGTTGACATTATAAGTTTGATTTGATGAGAATTGTTCGATCTTACTGCGAGAGAGCATTTGCTCCATTTAGAGAGCTGTTTTTTTTATTTTCATGTTACACTTTCAAATATTTCTCTATTAACTTTCCTCTTAATAATTGGGTATCCAAGGTAATGAACTTTCTTTTTGTTCCCATTCTGAACCTTCAAGTTTCTTTTTTATTTTATTTTTTAATTTTTCAATTTTGTGGAAAATATGGATTGAGGTGGCAAGTTAGTCAAAGAAAGTTGGTGAGGTGGCAAAAACTATTATGCCACATCTATTTCTGATGTCCAAGTGGCGAGTTTGACCGGAAATACATCATAAAATAAATTGTTACTCCCTCCTTTTTTTTGATAATGAAAGATTTCGGGTGACAGAGACCTAGTTGGTCGCCTGACGGATGAGATCTAAAAGACCTGAATTTGTTGCAAGTGTTTGTCCCCGTAAAGAGCGGCTAAGGTGTGCAACCTTATCTGGTACTCCCTCCTTTTGCAAAATATATCATTTTAGGGTATTAATTTTGTTCAGAAAAACATGTCATTATAGATAGATATTTTGTCATTTACTTTACAAAAATGTCTTTGCAATTATTAATTGATTCTTAGTTATAGTTTTCGATAAAGTAAAAAAAATAGTGTAATAAATGAGAGTAAAATCATATATTTGTTGATTTTCTTAAATGTTGTGCACAAAGCTAAAATGACATGTTTTGACAAACGGATGGATTATTATTTTAGGTTAATATGGGAGTAGTTTGTATATAAAATCATACGGAATATTATTCTTTGGTCAAAGTCGATAACTCGTATTATTTTTGTTCATTTTTTTTAAATATTTTATAAAACCTCATGACTATCCTCTGAAATTTGTCAACTTTTTATTAAGTAAAGATTCGAGATCAGACTTGTCCGATTCTCGAGAGGCCGATGAATCGATAGGTAAATACTACCGTCTAAACATACCATAAAAATAGATAACAAGCCCTACCAGGTCCAAAAGCAAAAATGACTATAATAAAACATGTCATAATAATAGTACATTTCACGAAATTTCATTGCGGAAATAATTTCCATTTTATTTTCATGGGATTTCTTTAGAACGGTACGTTGCAGTGCAGTCTTCTACTACTTGGGTCGTGCACGTTAGCGGACGTCCTCTCATTTTGCCCTAGCCTAGCCTGGCCAGGTACACAACACACAATCTCAAATCTCCATCCAAATCGGGTAAGAGAAAGAGAGAGCTCTCAACAATGGCGCCCAAGGCGAAAGAGAAACCCAAAACTCCGCCTGCGCAGCCTTCCGTCGCCGTCGAAGACTTGTTCACTACTCTCAATCGTCACATAGAACGATTGGATTATGCACAAGCCGTCAAAGTTGCAGATCAAGGTCATCTCCCTCTTCTGCTGAATTTTCTTTTCCTTCATATATAGAGCTCTAACAATTTTCGTTCTTCGGATAATTTTTTTCAGTTCTCGCAATTGCCCCAGGCGATGAGGAAGCGATTCAATGCAAGATTGTGGCTCTAATTAGGGCCGATAGCATTGATGAAGCTCTGAAAGTGATTGATTTGTCGAAAAGGATTCCAATTGACCTTAATTTCTTTAAGGTTTGAAATTTCATCTCTGCATTAGTGCATTTGTTCGTTTGGAATTCCAATTGAATCCATTTTTAGGGTGTTTTTTATGTGATCTGCAATAGCTGGTGAGTTTAATACACTGGATGTGATATAATAAAGCTGATTTTTGCTTATATGAGATTCTGCGTGTATAACGTGGATGATAGTGCAAAATTCACTTCGTAGGGGGAGGTTTTATTCTAGGCACTTGGCAAGCTAATTGGTGATTATATTTGGTTTGTCTTTTGACTGTTTCCTCCTTATTACTTGTAAAATTACATGTTTCTTGGACCCCCTACAAATAATTAAACCGTGCCTTACTCATTCTGGTACAAAATGCCAAATTTCAAGCTCAGGATGTCTGGAGTCGCCTTAAAGTGCTCTATAAATGATTATTTCATCATTGTCTGTAATTCTCTGATCTGTTCGTATAGGATGTAGTGATGTTCACATTCTGTCTTTTGGAGTCTCTTTGGTCTGTTGATTACTATTTCTGTTAACTTTTAATGGATGGTTTCTGTTAATCCGAAGTTTTTCACTTAGTTTGATAATGTTAAAAACAATAAACACATTGATATCTTAGGCTTAGTAGTGAATTTTACATTTTTACTGAGTTATTTCTTCTTTTTCATTCTTCCCTATAGGCATATTGTTTATACAGACAAAACAAGTTAGAGGAAGCTCTAGAATCCTTGAAAAGTCAAGAGAAGAGCGATGAAACTATGCTGCTACAGTCCCAGATAATGTACCGTCTGGGAAGAATGGATGATAGTGTGGAAATATATCAAGCACTTCAAAAATCACAGATTGAATCCTTAGAGATCAACTTAATTGCTGGTTTGGTATCTTCGGGGAGGTCTTCTGAAGTACAAAAAGTATTGGATGCACTTAGGATTAAAGCAGCTAGTAGCTTTGAGTTAGCATACAACACTGCTTGCTCTTTGATTGAGAGAAACCAGTACAAGGATGCTGAACAGATGTTACTCTCAGCTCGAAGGTGATTTACTAGTTTGTGTGCTATTTCATGGATATTTTTTCTTGAACCGGTAAATATATAGAACTCTCCAAAGGGTGAAAGGGAGCTATACACGCGACACCCTGCAAAATACAAAAAAGTGAACCATAAAAAGGGTTCACTGGAAAATACGAAATCGAGTGCTAAAGATCAAACAATTGCTTCCACCCTCTATCCACCACTTGTGTGGCGTTGCCTCTTAACTCTCACTCGTTCCTTGCACTCTCTCGTAACATCCTATGTGTGCACTCCTCTACACTCCAAAACTTGCTCTCATTTCATGGATATTTATTAGGATGTCCAAGCATTTGGGAGTGTTTATTTGCATTTAGTTATTGGTGTGATTTGAAAGAGATGATATTCCATCAGGGACAAAATGCTGGCATAATTGTTTACAGTAATCATAATAGGTGAATTCTGCCTCCACTTTTCTGGTTTCTGGTAGATGCTCATGCTTCAATTGATGTGGAGATAGATTTAAGCTATCTAGTAAACTTGTGATTCTAAACAGAGTATGGATTTAATCTAGCATGTCCTGAATCTTTTTGATAGTGTCTCATTAATCTGTCCTTTTTCTTCCCTTAGAGTGGGTCAGGAAACACTAATGGAAGACAACTTGGCTGATGATGAGATAGAGAGTGAATTGGCTCCAATAGCTGTGCAATTGGCTTTTGTCCAACAGGTATCTTTTCATTTATCATTTTACTATCAATTGCTGTGCTGTGGTAAGTGAAACTAATAGATGGTATGCAATGCTTGTTTACATATTTCTTTCAGATCCTTGGGCAAACATCAGAAGCTGTTGAGGCTTATTTGGATGTTATCAAACGTAATCAAGCTGATGATTCATCACTTGCTATTGCAATAAATAACCTCGTTTCTCTGAGAGGACCTAAGGATATTTCTGATAGCTTAAAGAAACTTGATCGGCTGGTAGAGAAGGTAGCTGTCAGTCAGTTCCAGCTTACACGTGGTCTGGACTCAAAGCTTTCAGTTAAACAGAGGGAGACAATATATGCAAATCGACTGCTGCTGCTCCTCCATGCTAACAGGATAGAGCAGGTATCTTTACTTTATTGGCTTTAATTGGTTCTTGTGAATGTTTATTTTGGCTTATCGAGTGAATAATGTGCCATGCTTTTCAGGCAAGGGAGCTTGTTAGTGCAATGCAACTCATGTTCCCTCAAAGTATGATGCCTGTGCTGCTTCAAGCTGCAGTCTTGGTCAGAGAAAACAAGGCTGGAAAAGCTGAAGAACTTTTGGGTCAGTTTGCTGAGAAGCTACCTGAAAAGTCTCAGCTATTACTCCTTTCCAAGGCCCAAATAGCTGCGGCTGCAGGCCACCCACATATTGCTGCTGAATCCCTATCCAGAATACCTGATATTCAGCACATGCCTGGCACTGTTGCCACCATCGTCACCCTCAAGGAGCGAGCTGGAGATATTGAGGGTGCAAATTCTGTTTTTGATTCTGCAGTCCAGTGGTGGTCGAATGCCATGACTGAAGAGAGCAAGCTTGGTATCATAATGCAAGAGGCTGCAGCCTTCAAGGTCAAGTGTGGCAGAGAAAAAGAGGCATTCAAACTGTATGAGGATCTAGTAAAATCTCATAAGAGCATTGATGTTTTGGTAGGATTGGTGAAGACAGCTGCTCAGGTGGATGTTGGAAAGGCAGAAACATACAAAAAACAGCTGGAGGTGCTTCCTGGTTTGGACAAACTCGATGTGGATAGGCTGGAGCAAGAGGGGACGTCCGGTGCAAAGCTTGGTCAGAGTGTCCCTCGTGGAAGGGAAGTTGAAGGCCAGGATGAGAACAAGGCTAAAGATAGGACAAAGAAAAAGAGGAAGAGGAAGCCACGGTATCCCAAGGGGTTCGACCCTGCGAACCCTGGTCCTCCACCTGACCCAGAGCGTTGGCTACCAAAGAGGGAGAGGTCCAGTTTCAGGCCCAAGAGAAAGGATAAGAGATCAGCTCATGTGAGAGGTTCACAGGGCGCTGTTACGAGGGAAAAGCATGATGCAAGTGTTGCTGATCCTGCTTCACGTGCCAATAGTTCTGAAGCCAGTACTTCAACTTCCAAATCAAATGCAGCAAGTGGCTTGAAAGGACCTTCACAAGGCGCAGGTGCATCAAAGTCTTCGAAAAAGAAATCCAGGAGGAAGTGATTCATACATTGAAACATATGCTTGATTTTTGTTCGGACTATATATACTTTCTTGATATTTATAGCGTTGAGTTGTGCTAAATTGTCATGAATCCTCATGTTTTTTTAGGTTCAAAAATTTTCAATCCTTGAAGTACTTGTTTGTTTCCAAATGCTTGTATCTTCAAGTTCTTGCCACAGATGTCTTCTGCTTACCAAATGCCCATATCTGAATGATTATCTGTAAAGGAAGGTTTATACAGTCGTGTATTGAAGAATACTTGTCCGCAGAAAGAGGATTACCAGATGCCTTTGGTTTCTCAGCAGCATTCAAGTGTCCATTTGTATCCTGGACTCTGGTTTGTTGGGTGATAACTAGAAGCTGTCTTTGCCATTTTTGGTGCAGGATGGCTGGAAATGGGGTTATGGGGGTATCTATTTCATCTGCCCCTTGCTTATATTGCTTTTCCTCTGGAAATGGGGTTATGGGGGTATCTATTTCATCTGCCCCTTCCTTATATTGCTTTTCCTTCCTTTCTCTCTCCTAGCAGCTTTGCTTCTCTTGTCCTACTAATGGTTTAGGGTGTGTTTTCCTCAAGTTCCGGGCTGTTTTATGTTGCAATCAAAGGGGCGTCGTCCTACCCTCCCTCTCTTCTAGCTTGCCTTTTGGGTCAGTTTTGTCTACAAAAGCTTGGAGCCCCTAGGGTATTCTGTGATCCCCTTGGCCACCTATCCTTGCCGAATTGAAGATCCGCCCCCACGCCATTGTTAGCTCATGAGTGGATTGCGTGCTTGATCGATGATCCTCCCTCCTTCCGAGGTGTTCAGTGGCTCCAGACATAGAGAGCCCTCCCAGGGGCTATTCTATTCGGAGTATAGGTCATAAGAATGCGTACACCCAACCGTGCTTCAAAGGGATATAAGATTCTTGAGTATCACTGATGTGTGGCTTGGATAAGTTTGAGAAATGCATGTTGAAGCTTTGTCTGTTTATGAATTAATATCTATCCAAAATTTTCAGCAAAACTGAAAAATTGAAATAACTGAAGACAGCAAAGAACATGTTCTACTCAAACCCTAGCACTGCAGAAAACACCTTTTCCATCTCTGAGTAATAATCTCCAGTGATCACAGATCTTGAGCACCAAGCAATGTGCTCATCGGGTCTCACGAGAATCGCTCCAGTGTCACTCATCTTGCATATGTCCCACCATGAGGGGGAAGTTGGAAATTTTTTGTTTTCCACAATGTCTATGCAGTTCTCCAATGGCAGCAATGCTGAACCAAGTCCCAAGTGATCAGTTCCGTTGGCATTGCTGTCACTCGGCCATACAATGCACACTTTTAGAAGGACTTTGAACTTCTTTGCCACCTTCACTGCTGCGAGAGCCAGGTGATAAGATTCCTTCATTGGCGCTACCATGAGAAGGAACTCAACTTTGTCTCCAGATACAAGATCTAGAGTTGATAGAGGCTCCTAGAAACAAAATTTACTGATATTAAACATAATGAATTGTGGTACCAAGAGACCCCCTTAATTCAACTATAATACAAGCATTACATACCTTGGGGATGGAATTTGATAAAAGTCTCACTTCCATATGAGGGAGCCTGGATCCTGGTTCAGCAGATGGAATGTAGGCCCTTCGACGACCAGTAGGTGCTTCTGGTGGAACGTGTGTGCCATTGCTGTCATGGACAATAGCTCCTTCAAGATATCTGAACAAAATAAGATGGCAAAGCTTCATTTACATCGATTTGCGAGTATGTCAAAAGGCCTTTAATTTGAAAACAGAGATGGCAGCTGCAAAGACAAGGATTTAAGAAGGCACTGCAGGAGATTACCTGAAGCCTAGATCTTCAGCGGGAAATTGGAGTTGAAGGCTCTTTCCTTCTTTAAAGATGTGCTTCAATTTGGCAAGTCTTGAAGACCCTAGTGGGTTCTTGTCATTCAAAATAGCATCTGCGAGCTGTGACCGACCTATGGAGAATACTCCATCTAGCATTAGTCTCTGGAATCGGGATGGCAGAATCGATCCGACACCATCAGAAATTACACGATGTACTGTCAAAATGCAATAGGTAAAACAATGAATAACCATAAGAAATCTAGTATAATTTTAATTGAAAAGGCTATGATGTGTCATCTATAATCCTCGTGCCAAATTAAATGCAGAAACCGAGCATTAAGATTCACTTCTTTACCGAAAATACGATATATGGTAACAGGGAAATCACCTGTATTTGCTAAAGTTGGATCAAGCCCAAGTGCAGCAGGGACAGCCATGGCTGCTTTGAAGTTTTCAACACTGAGCTGTGTGTTATAATTTGCAATCTAGCATCATTTAAAGTAACCATCAATTACTTGCATTGAAAAATTAATGAAGGTACCTAAAAACAAAGAGAAAAGAAAAGCAAGTGTACAGAAAGTTAATAAGGAGCAAACATGATACCGGTTTCCGTTCTGTTTCATAAGTTTTAAGAAGTGTGGATGGGGCAATACCATTGAATACAGATGCCAACTTCCACCCAAGATTATGGGCGTCCTGAATGCCAGTATTCATTCCTAACATGAAGAACAAAGACCGTATATATTACTTACCCTTTATAACACCAACAACAACAAATCTAGTTTATCGCAGGGTAAGGTCTAAGTTTGGAGGGTTGAGGTATATGCACTCTTTACGTTAAAAGAGTGTTTCTGAGTGATCTAGTGTGTGTTTGGATCGCAATATATTTTAGTTATAAAGCAATTATAATTATAAACACTTGAATAGTTTGGTTAACACATTTTACAATGTGTTTAAAATAAAGTAAATTTTAATTAAAATACCTTGTAATTGTGTCAATCAAATACACAGCTTATAATTACATTATAAACTTAATGTAATTGATTGACAGAATTTACAATGTAATTCATTTAAAATTTATGATATTTTAAACAAATTGTAAAAAGTGTTAACTAACACTATTTAAGTGTTTATATTTATAAACGCATTAGAATCCAAACATACCCCTAATAATGTCATACAAACAGACAAAAACAAGCACAATCAAACAAACAACAAACAAAAAGACAACAATAACCAATAAAGGACATGGTAGAACAAAAAGCAAAAACAACGAGCAACATGAACGACACAATAAAGGATACAACCCCAACCAACCCTCAGCCACAAAAACTAGTCCTCGACTTTAACCCTCTATATTATAAGATTATTTTCCATTTAAGCATGTTCCACAACAACATCGGGGAAAAAAAAAAAGAATATAAAGAACAACAAGCGATAGTAAGGGGACTTGTGTTGACTGAAGTTTCGGGTAATATAATGCACAGATTACCGAAACCACCAGCAGGAGGAAAACGATGAGCTGCATCTCCCACAAGCATAATTCTGTTATCATGAGACAAATACTTATCAGCGACCTCAGCATGCATCACCCATGGTTTAACATCAAGCACATCGAGGTCTCCGAGCTCCCGACCAACTAGGTTGAAGATTAGTTTCTCGCATATCTGAAACAAGTTGAGTGCTTCAAGATTCTAACAAATAGGTTCTTCTAATTATCTCATTCGGTTTGTACAAGCCCGACAAAAAAGGCTTGATACATGTAGAACAATACCATGCAAAAGCATACTCAACTTGCCAAGAAATTTACTAAGAAAAAGAGAATATCCATTTTAGTCAAACAAAAAATTGCACACATACCTCTGGTTTGAAATCTTCGAGTGTTTGCTGTGGTGGGTAATAGGGTACCTATAAGAAGATTGATGATCGCCATAAATTACCATCTTCAGTACAAACAGTACTTTCAGAATGATCAGGATTATTCGGTACCTGCAGAACAAATTCCCCTTGGCGAAGATCATGAGCCACAAGAACACCAATAGCTTCAGTATTGAAAATGAAGAACAGCATACCCGGCCTCTCCTTTAACAAGTAGTTTCCAAGGTCCTTGCTTATAAAATGCACACTGACAAGCTTTTGTAGGTCATTCTCACCTATCATATCAATCCCAATAAGCCTTCTCACCGTGCTTCCTGCGCCATCAGCACCAACAAGAATATTGCATGGGATAATTTTCTCAAAGCACTTCCCTTCCATTTCAAAAGATGCAGTGACATTCAAGCAACGGTCAGAGGCATCAATTGAAACCAATTCATGTCCCATTAATATTTCCTTCTCTCTGACAGGCCTAGGATCTCCTTCCCTGTCATAACTGTGAACATGGAAGCCAAGACTTTCGACTTTTTTAAGCAGTAACCTACTTAATTTATACTGAGAAAAATGTGCAACAGAGACAGGGCTGACAACTTGCTCCAAATCTGCATTCACAAAGATTTATGATGAGATGCATAATCCAACCATCCTGTGACATTGTAAATAAATGTTATTATTGGAAAGTCTTAATGTTAGACTAATAATTAGTTTCCTACAAGGGTTAGAAGAGGGAACTAGATATTCTCATATTTTGGGGATTATTTGTGGTTTGGACATGTGGAGCAGGGCTGTTACAGATCTGGCTGTCAGTTGACTGATTTCCCGCCAACTTTCATAACCAAACTAAATACTAAAGATCATTCTCTTTTTCAGACAACTTCAAGAGAACTCTTCATAACCAAGGCTTAAAAGATTGAAAAACAGATTTGCTGCCTGATTGTTCTAGGGCTTTATTGTATTCTTAGGAGTGGATTTGTGTGTAACCCAACAACAACTAGTGGGGGCAAATCACTTTAAAAAAAAAGTAATCTTTTACTGCTAAAAGGATTAATAAAACCCCTATGTACCAACAGTTCTAGTTATGATATAAAACATGCAAGCATGTCACAACATCTTTGAGTATATGAAAAATAAATTCTAGTCCAAGAATGAGGAATAATAAGGCATACGCTGAGAAATGACTTTCCAAAAGCTATATAGCTATTGCAGGTCAATTACCTTGAGGTTGAATATGATCAACGGCGCCAAGAATAGAGCCAGATAGTGACGTACAATACACAAACTTTCTCCATAAATCAACTGGTGGTTGGGACTGTTCTATCTCTTGGGCCAACCCATCCAGCTTGCGAAACACCTGAGACACAAACCTGGATCATGTAAGATCTCAAACTTCAGGATATGTACAAGATGCTTTCCTCTTCCAGGTGACTGCCCAAATCATCTTCCAAAAACTTCAGTTTACCTCCATGGTTCGGTTATTAATGAAATGTGCCTGAGGATGTTTCGAGAAACTTTTTCCCTTCTCTAGAATAGCACTTCTAACCCCTGAAATAAACCTCAATCAAACGAATTTAAAGCAACGGTATCAGCAGTAACGGAAGTTTACCTTCAAATGATAAGGAGAAAGTTCGATATGAAGTATAGTTTGGTGAGAATAAAGCAGCCAACCAGCAACTGACCATACATATTAGGATCCCACAACTAGCCTGGATTGCATAATAAGCTGTAAACTCAAGTTTAGGAGCAACCAAATTGCTATATGTCCCTTGAATTTTCGAAGATAGCCTAATATTCAAATTATATCGGAAGTGAAATGGATTAAACAAACTAGCTAATTCCAAAAAATTGTATAAACTGGTAATACGAAAGGGCCATCGTATTCTAAAATCGCTCTTGGTGCGCAGTTGCAAGCATTAAAAACCACCAAATACTAGAATTTTCAAGCAGACCGTTGGCAATGCTGGCATTATCCGCAAACAGTAAACAAAAAGAACCCTAAGTCCCTGATATATTGCCGTTCCAATCTGCCTCTAAACTTCAACTTAACAATCCGAATGGTAAATCAAACGCAGAAGGAAGAAAGAGAAAAAAATTGAAGGTTGAGAACATACCTAATTTGGTGAGGAGAAAAGAGAGAACCAAGCCGACCGGACCGGCACCAACAATGAGAACCGGCAAGATCGTAGTTTCGTCATCGACATGGCAATCACGGGAAAGCGCCCTCATCGGTATCCATAGACAAGGACGGAACCTGGAGAATGAGCTGGGGGGAGTGGAGAAGAAGCTATGGACAGCAAGTCGGAAAGCTTTCATCGTGAAGTTGAAGAGATATCACGACGACGCCACAGCACAAATGGTAATGGTAACTGGTAAGGCTATCGGCTATGAACAGTAACAGAGAAACGCTTGTAAGTGGCGGATCTAGGATTTTAGTTTAGGGGGCTGAAAACTACAACAATCACAAGTTACATCCATGTTACATCCAGAGAACGAGACTCATTTGTTTGTTTGATGGGTACATCCCCATGAAAGTCTAAATATTAGCTCCACCTAACAAAGTTCCATTTAGTGATCTAATAGCTTCTTCTACACTACTTCTGAAAACCAAATATGGGAGGTTATCCTCGCTTCCCATCCAGAGAAGAACAAGATATTCAAATTTTATTTACTTTCAAATACCTATTAATGAATGGAACAAAACCACACACTTGGGACGAGCTGGAATTCATCTAAAAAGACAGCATTTTAGCTTAATATGAAAAACAAGGCTTGGGAAAATGCAAATCTACAAACTTGTCCATAGTACTCCTATGAAAAAACAAATTCACAAACCATAAATTAACAAATTAATTTCTCAAAATCACAACCAAAATTCCAAATCCCAAACCACAAATTCACAAATTCATTTCTCACAACCATAATAACAAACTACAATTCCAAATCACAAACAACAATTCACAAATTTATTTCTCACAAGTCACAACTACAAACCACAATTTCAAATCACAAACCACAAATTCTAATCACAATTTCTCGAAATTTATCATCAAAATCACAAACACTAATCGAAATTTTCCTTTAAAAACAATCAAATTAAAAGATAGAGGAGAACACTAACCTACCTTGAAGGTTGAAGATCTGGATCGAAGAAGAACAATTAGGGCTTTTGATGCGGGATACGGGAGTGCGGGGTTCACCGAACGCCGAAGGGCTGGGATGCGGTGCGCCGGTGCCACGGTCGGACGGAAGTGGAGCTTGCGGCGGCGCCGGCCGGCTCGGGGACTCGGGGTGGCTCTCTCGCCAGACTCGCTCTGTCTGTGCTGTGAGACTGTGACGTGAGTTTGCGCTGTTCGGGTCTGTTTAAAAAAAAAAAAAAAAAACAGATACGGAAGGGTGGGAGATGGTGTCTACTGTCTCAGATGGGATCCGAAATTGAGATTTCACAGTCCGGAGCCCTCCGGACTAAGGGTCGTTTGTCCCTACTGTATAATATAATAGCAAAACTTATTTCTACCAAAAAAAAATAATAGCAAAACTTATTTGTAAAAGATTTCGCCACAACATGTCGGTCAAGCAAATTTTTGAAGAGTTTTTTTAAGGGAAATTCTATTTGGTGTCCCTGAGTTTTTGACAATTTTGGTTGGTGTTTTACCTTTTTTTTGTTCAAATAGTACCCTTGAATTTTGTCAAAAGTCCGGCTCTTGTCCAAAACTCATATTTTCTTCTTTTTAATGAATAAAATCACCCTTTATTTTTATTTTTTTCATAAATATGCCCATTTATTTTTAACATTGAACAAAACTACCTATTATTTACTACCTTTATTTTTAAAAATTGACAAAACCACCTTTATTTTAAAAAACTAACAAAATCACACATTATTGCTAAAGTTTTAGCAAAATATACACATTCTTTCCAAAAAAAAATTTGAAGAAAATCAACCATTAGAAACCTTTTTCCTTTGTAGCATGTAGAGTGAGAGAGCTGATTCATTATCTCAATAGGGTCGCGCTATTTTAATTAGTGCTAACCTCTCCTCTAAACCACTATACACAATGCAAAATTTCATGTTACCAGCAACCATGCACAAGGAATTAGACACGTTAAATCGAACTTTTTTCTGGAATAAAGATGCTCAACATAAGCCACTCATCGGGTGGAACAAAATCTGTAAACAAAAAAAGGAAGGGGGATTAGGTATTCGGAAAACAAAAGAAATGAATGAGTCTTTACAGCTCAAACTACTATGGAAGGTCATTGCTGAACCTGAAAATGCCTGGGTGCAAGTCATCAACAACAAGTACCTAAGAAACACGCATTTATTACAGTACAAGCGGACTGGCTCGGCATCTTGGCAATGGTCCAAGGTGTCGAGTCTCTTGGATCAATTTAAAAAAGGCCTTATATGGTCAATTGGAAATGGGAAAGCCGTCAACTTTTGGACGGACAACTGGTTAACACAAAAACCACTATGCAGTCGGGATGAATGCCCAACCGTCTTTAACAAAGATGAGAAAGTCTGTGATTACATAATCGGGGGTCACTAGTAGTTGGAAAAACTAAACTCCAGTCTCCCATCTGACTTGATGGGGGAAGTTTGTTCGGTTCCTCTACCTGTAACCGCCATGGAAGACAGGTTATACTGGTGGCCAGATAAGAAAGGTTGGTTTACTACCTCGTCAACATATAAGATGCTAACAAACGAGATACGTAACAACAATGATGGCTTTTATTGGATTTGGAAGTTGAATGTACCCCCAAGAACTTGGCACTCAGGTCTAAAAAGGATGAGCCCAAGGATGGATCTGATTCCGAAGATGAGGACGACGATGAGGATGATCCTTTTGCTCTTATCACAAGAGGCCTTGCTCGAATTCTCAAAATGAAGAAGCAATTCAACAACAAGGATGGCTCAGAGTCTTCAAAATTTCGAGGTAAGCCTCAATACAACAAGTATGAAAAGAAGACTAAACCGTTGTCTTGTTTTGAATGTGGTAAAACAGATCATCTTGTGAAGGACTACCCTCAAAAGATAAAGAGCCAGCCCAAGAAAGGTGACAAATGGAAGAAGAAAGCCATGGTGGCAACTTGGAGTGATTCCGACTTTGACTCCGATGATGAGAAGGCCAACATTTGTCTTATGGCCTCAGAAGATGGATCCCTCGATGAAAAGCTTGAAGCCACTGTAAGAGAACTTATGGAAAGTCCAAAAGAGGTATTATCGGAATTCCTTTCCAATATGATTGCCAATGAAGAGAAGCTTATTGCCCAAACCAACATCCTTATTAAGAGAACTGTGGACCAGGAAAGAACTATTGAGGATCTGTCTATGAGGGTCAAAAGTCTTGAAGCTTCTTATTTAGGTCTTGACATTAAAGTCAAGACGCTTAACTCAGAGAAATCTGAACTCAAGCAAGATCTCTCCTCTCTAAGAAATGAGCATCATGACTTAGAGAACGAGAAGATCTCCCTGAATAATAAGATTCAAGACCAATAGACAGCCCTCATAAGTTTTACCAAATCCAAAAATACTCTCGATAGGATGTTGGGTGAGCAACAAAGCTCTCTGAACAAAAGTGGTATTGGTTACAATCCAAAGTTTTTAAAGAAGCAACACATTAATTACCACTTTTGTAAAGGCAAAAGGAAGCAGAACCTCTCCTATATGTCACCATTGTGCTAGAAAGGGACATGTAAAAGAGACCTGCCCCTATAGAAGAAAGGATCCATACATTATTCGCAATACATTTCCTGTTCATTTGAGAAAAGAACGGATAACACAAGTTTGGGTTCCAAAAGGCACTATTTTACCAAATATGGTTTACCCCAACAATGGATCCAAATTTGCTTATTGGTCTAGCCACAAAGGTTGATGTTTGTCTTGCAGGAGATCACCAAGGTGAAAGATCACAAATGGATTATTGATAGTGGATGCTCGAGGCATATGAGTGGGAAGAGCTCTCTCTTTCATGATCTAAAGGAGCAATCCACGGGAACAATCACTCTTGGTGACAAAGGAAAATGTGACATCGTTGGTATTGGTAGTGTTGGAAGTGATTCCAGCCATAGTATTAAAAATGTCTATCTTGTTAATGGTTTAAAGTATAATTTGCTTAGTGTCTCTCAATTATGCGATAGTGGTAACAATGTCAGATTTAACAAGAAAAGATGTATAGTGTGCAGAGATGATACAGGTGAAGTTATATTGACTGCATATCGTTACAACAACATATACGCCGTAAATGCTGATCAAGTGGCACAAGGAAGCTTAACATGTCTAAAGGCTTTGACGGACGATCCAAAGCTCTAGCATAGGAGACTCGGTCATGTGAGTCCACATACACTACAAAAGCTTGTGTCCAAAGGGCTTGTAAGATGGTTACCTGAGATGGACTTCCAAGGTATTGATATGTGCAATGCATGCACACGAGGTAAACAAGCACGTAGCTCTTTCAAACCCAAAAAGGTTGTAAGTTCTTCTAGACCCCTTGAACTTTTACATATGGATTTATGTGGTCCTATGCGAGTCAAATCTCCCAATGGTAAAAAGTACATGCTAGTTGTTGTCGATGATTTTTCAAGATATACTTGGGTTGCATTTTTAAAAGAAAAATCAGAGGCCTTATTTGAGTTTTCAAAACTTTGTAAGGAGTTGCAAACTTTAAGAAATGAGCCCATAGTGTCAATTCGGAGTGATCATGGTAGGGAGTTTGATCAACTTTAGTTTGATTTGTTTTGTGCTAAATATAGCATCTCCCATAACTTTTCTGCTCCTAGGACACCTCAACAAAACGGGGTTGTGGAACGCAAGAACCACACCTTAGAGGATTTGGCCAGGACTATGCTTTTAGAAAATGCATTACCTAAAACCTATTGGGCTGAAGCTGTTAACACAGCTAACTACATTTTGAATCGTTGTCTTATTCGTTCCATCTTAAAGAAAACTCCTTATGAACTTTTCAAAGGCCGCAAACCTCTTATATCTTACTTTAAACCCTTTGGCTGTACTTGTTTTGTTCATAACAATGGAAAAGATAACCTTGGGAAATTTGATGCGCGTAGTGATGAAGGTATATTTCTTGGCTACTCCACGAGTAGCAAAGCTTATAGAATCTTCAATAAAAGGACCCAGATAGTTGAAGAAAGTATACATGTTATTTTTGATGAATGCAATGACGGTGCTTTGAGTGAAAGTGTTGCAGATATAGATCTTAACATCCATGAAGAGAACGAGGAAGGTGATGATGCTGCTACCAAGAACACAGAGAAGAGGAACATGCAGGAACCGATTCTTAACACTGAAGAATTGGCCCAAGGTGTTGAAGATTCGTCCAAAGCCCTTGGTGTCCAATCCAACAGTGTTGAGACGTCAGAAACTGCTGTAACTGAACCTAACAGGACCACAGAGTCAGATGTACTACAAGTCAATCCTACCAATGTGACAAATCAAGGAGCTGAGACTAGCAAAAGGAAATTCAAATACTCCTCATCACACTCATTAAAGGATATCATTTCTGACCCTACTTCTAGTGTTCAAACTCGTTCTAAACTTAAAGATCTTTGTGCTTTTCATGCGTTTATTTCTCTTATTGAGCCAAAGAAGGTAGATGAGGCACTTCAGGAGCCAGACTGGATCATTGCTATTCAAAGTGAGCTTAACGAATTTGAAATGAACAATGTCTGGACCTTGAAGCCTAGGCCAAAGCATCAATCAGTTATTGGCACACGATGGGTATTTCGAAACAAGCTAGATGAGAATGGTAAGATTGTGAGGAACAAGGCAAGGCTTGTTGCTCAAGGCTACAATCAAGAGGAAGGTATTGACTACGAGGAGACCTTTGCTCCCGTAGCCAGGCTTGAAGCCATTCGCATTTTATTAGCATTTGCATCTTTTATGAGCATAAAGTTATATCAAATGGATGTCAAGTGTGCTTTTGTTAATGGTTTCTTAGAGGAAGAAGTATATGTGGCTCAACCCCCAGGTTTTGAAAGTTCATAATTTCCCAATCATGTTTATAAACTTGACAAAGCGCTTTATGGTTTGAAACAAGCCCCAAGAACTTGGTATGAGCGCTTGTCAAAATATCTTTTAGAAAATGATTTTAAAAGGGGGTTGATCGACAAGACTCTTTTTATCAAAACCAAAGGAAAGGACATTTTGGTTATTCAAATTTATGTTGATGATATATTATTTGGTGCTACTAACACATCTTTGTGCAAGGAATTTTCTGACATCATGTGCAGTGAATTTGAGATGAGCTTGATGGGTGAACTCAACTTCTTTTTGGGATTACAAGTTCATCAATCCAAGAAAGGGATCTTTGTCAACCAAAGCAAGTACACTAAGGATCTCTTAAAGAAGTTCAAGATGGATCAATCCAAAGCAGCCAAGACTCCCATGAGCTCAACATTGTCTCTAGATCAAGACAAGACTGGAATAAGTGTCAATCAAAAGGAGTATCGAGGAATGATTGGATTTTTATTATATCTCACGGCTAGTAGACCTGACATCATGTTTAGTGTTTGCATGTGTGCTAGGTTTCAAGCTGATCCTAAAGAATCTCACCTCGTGGCTGTGAAGAGGATCTTTCGATATCTCAATGGCACTCAGGAGTTTGGACTATGGTACCCAAAGCAAAAGGATTTCACTTTAATTGGATATTCTGATGCAGATTTTGCAGGCTATAAGGTGGATAGGAAGAGCACATCAGGATGTTGCCAATTCTTAGGAGCATCTTTGATCAGTTGGCACTCAAAGAAGCAAAACTCCGTTGCTCTATCCACTGCAGAAGCCGAATACATTGCAGCTGGAGCCTGTTGCTCCCAAATCCTTTGGATAGCTCAACAAATGCGAGATCTTGGCATCAACCTCAAAGGTATCCCAATTAAGTGTGATAATACAAGTGCCATATCCATCACTAAGAATCCTGTTCAGCATTCAAGGACCAAACATATTGATGTAAGGCATCATTTCATTAGAGATCATGTTGAAAAAGGTGATGTGTCCATTTCGTTTATTTCAACTGATTATCAATGGGCTGACATTTTCACTAAGCCTTTGGCAGAGGACAGGTTCACCTTCATAAGACGAGAGATTGGGATGCTTAACAAGGATGCACTTTCTTAGGGGGAGCATTCCCTTTACGAAAGATAAATTCTACTTAGTGTCAAGACCCTTGAGAACTATGTCAAGGTGTGTGAACTAAATGGTGGATTACATATATCGGATCATATATTTTTGGTTAATATCTCTTTAGATATTTAATCAATTATATTTTTTTTGGATTTCAAAATTATTCTTAACCGTTAAGATATTTTTAAATTTGGAACTAAATCTTTCAGTTTTTCAGTCCGATTTTAATGGGAACATTTGAATTTTGAATTGGAAACCTTTCAAATTGGCAATATGATGATTTCTTTCCTTGGAACTCTAAACCCGTCCCATCACTCCCTCTACTTAAACCCAATCCTGTACCCGATTACATCACAAACTCAGAACTAATCCAAACCCCTTCACCTTCTCCCTCTTCAACCTCTCAATCTGTTCTAAGAAAACCCTAGCCGATTTCCTCCATGGCACCCAAGACCAAGAAAGCTGTCATACCCAAAAGACCTGGTGCCACCCCCAAGGGACGCCAGGCCACTGCTACCTCTCCCACACCTGAACCCGCTCCTTAAGCAATTGTCCCAACTGTCGTCCAGACCACCATCGCTGAGAGCACGACCATTGTTCCCAAGAGCTCTCAAAAGCGCTCTGCTAAGAAGCCGCTCAGTGCTAAACAGAAAGGGAAGAGGAAGATTTTGGCTGAGGAAGTGGACGAGAAAGAGGAGGAAGATGACCTAGACGCCACCCTGGAGAGAGATGCTGCCAAGGAAGCCGAGGAGGAAGCCTTGAAGAAGAAAAAGGCTGACGAGGAGGCCGAGCTTGCTAGGAAACTGGCAGAGGAGGAAGCTAAGCGGATTCGGAAGGAAGCCGAAGCCGAGGAGGTTCCATCCGAGGAGGAGCCCGAGGAAGAAGAAGAAGAGCAAGAGGGTTCTGGAGATGACGAGGAAGCTGAAGGAGATGAAGCGGGGTCCGGTGAGGACTCGGGGTCTGAGGAAGAGGAGGAAGAATCTCCCTCTCCTTCTCCTCCTCCCCCGTCTCCAAAGAAGCGGAAAGCCCCTGCTGCTGTCAAGCCTCCATCTCCCAAGCGCACCAGGAAGGGCATTGTCAAGAGTCTTGTAGCGCCTGTCAAGAGAGCTGCTCCAACAGTTGCTCGCAGAAAGAATGCCGACCCCCCGACCTATATCCAGGTAAATCAATCCTTGCCCTCCTCTTGGTTTCAAGATGCTGAGACTGCTGGTAAGTGGGTAGACGAGTTTCGAACTCGTAAGATTAGCTGTTCTGATTTTTTGGATTTTGAGTTCTTCGAAGCTTTGAAGTTACCATGCATTGAGCTTCTCAAAAAATCCCCAGCCTGGACCCTTCTTAACCTTGAAACTGTCTACTACCCCCAGCTTATCCGTCTGTTTTACATTAACCTAAAAGCCAAAAACGACACCAATGGTTGGTCTTTGGAGTCTGTTGTCAAAGGGGTTAGAATCTCTCTCAACTCCAATGATTTTGCATATTTCCTTGGCTTACCTACCTCAGTTCCACCCTCTGAAATACACCCCTCAAAAGAGAATTGCATCATCCTTGCCCGAGCCAAGTATCTCCTACCCGAAGCATCCAACAACACCTCAAAGCAACTCACTCACTCATCCCTAACCCTTGAGGCAAAAATCATTTTCAACATCATTGTTTGATGCCTCTTACCCCGTCTTAACTCTGGCTCACTCCTTACCGACAATGCCATGGTCCTGCTCTACCGCATCTTAAATGGCCTTGATCTTGATCTGGCCAACACTATCCTTGGAACCATGGCTCATGCCAGAAAAGCTAGAAAAGGCTCTCCCCTCCCCTTTGCTACCCTTTTGACCCCTCTCTTCAAAGCTTCTGGAATTGATGTCAAAAATGAAGAGCAGCTGCGTCATATGGGTAAGTTCGACTCTAAGGGCCTTGAAAAGATTGGCATCACTCGGTCTCCCCAAGGGACCTTGAGTCTTGCCACTCCTTCAAAAGCCTTTCCCACTGCTCCAGCTTTCGATGAACGCATGGACAACCTAGAGTTGGGCTTGGAGGAAGTTCGCCTGGATATCAAGGAGCTGCAGAAGGAGATTTTGACGGAGATGAGCGGGATTTCCAAGATGCTGGAAGGACTGTGGACGAGGCTCACTGATGATGCTCCGGATGACTAAGCCTAAACCCTACCCAATCCTATCCCACCCACTTGATACATTGCTGGTTTTTGGAAACGTTTTCAAAACTTTTGGTAACTGTTTTACCTCCGCCCTTTGTTGAAAGACAAAAAGGGGGAGATGATCTGTGGTGTTTAGACTTTGAAAACCTATGCTTAAAGGTCTTGGAAGACCTTGGTTTTTGATTTATGGTTTTCGGTTGGATGGTTTTTGCATGCTTTAAAAATTTGATCCAACATTTGTCTAACCCTTGCAGGTACTTAGTCCGATTTCTATTTTATTATCTATGCTTGACTAAGTTGCAGGGATGCACAGGTTTTGTCTTTCATCAAGGGGGAGATTGATAACTCCCTCCCTTGATGAAAATCGGAATAAATGTTTCAAAGGCTTTGACAGGATGTTTGTGTCAAAAGCCTTGGAGCATTAACAGTTGATGAAATACAAAACCTGTCTTATTAGTCCGAATATTATTTAATCTTATTATATACTTTCTTTATATTATATATATGTATGACTAATCTTTCAGGAAGTATTTCGAGTTTATATCTTTTCTTTGGCGTATATTGAGGAGATCCTATTCAAAGAGGATCATGGCTTCGGAGTATCCATAAATAGGAGATTCAAGATCAAGCCTGATTCGAAAGAGCCGTTGGTGAAGATCCTTAGGCGCCATTCCACTTCTATATAAAGGAAAGAAAGAAGAAGACGGAAGAGATAAGTGCTACACGAGCTTTCATTCATTCAAGCGAGATCTGTCTTCCAAAGTGTCTCTCTGTTAAGCGCTCAAGAGTTTGTTGTTAATTTTAAAGCCTTTGAGAGTCACTGTGAGCTTATAGGATATATTCATTTATAGTCTTACTCGAGAGTTTATAACTCGGGAAGTTGCACTAGGCTATTGATTTGTGAGAGTAAGAGGATTGTACTAGATAGCTGAGAGAGGTGGGGCTCTTCTAGATTGGTCTAGGACTCCAAGGGAACGTGAGTTGACTAGATTGCAATTGTATAGGAGAGAGGCTTCTCGGTGAGCTATTAGGATCCTAAGCTAAGCGAATCAATAAAGTCTTTTGAATCCTAGGGTTGTGGAAGAACCCTAGGCGGGGACGTAGGCCAAGTTCGTGCCGAACCTCGTAAACAATTACTCGTGTCCTTTACTTATTGCTTTACCTTATTTCCACACTTGGTTCGATTATCTAACTTTGTGATTCAGGTTTAATCTCAAAGGGTTTGGTACAAGCTCCAAAAGTCTTGAGACTTTCTGCGAAAAACGGGCATACTCTATTCAACCCCCCTTCTAGAGTATTTCTATATTACATTGTTTTATATTATTGAACCTTCAAAAATCATTATTGATTATCTGCAACATAAAACAAAATGCCCATGGGAAATAGAATGAATCATGTCGGACATACAGTCCATGCTAAGATGCATGAGAAAGGTGGTCCTTTCTCATGTTCCCCGAGCTGGCAACAGAGTGGCTGACAAGGTTGCACACCTTGGTCACTGTGCCGTGGGGAGTAACTTTACATCAAAATCAGATCTTTGGGATCTCATCCGGTTGGATGCTCTTGGGTAGATTTTCACCGAAATCTTTTCCTAATAAAAAAAAATGTAGAGTGAGAGAGCAATAGTCACAAAGATTGCTGGAACAACTAGGGATGTTGTCGAGGCTAATGTAACAGTTGAAGGTATCCCTATGAGGCTGTGACGCTTCTGGATATAGCTGGAATTCGTGAAACTGATGACATTGTGGAAAAAATTGGTAAGACTGCTTTAATACAGTTTAGTACTCTTTTTTTTGGCTGTCAGCTAGGTCCCTAGAAGACTAGATTGGAATCCTCAATCAGGCATAATATTAATGTTACTCTAATTTACCCTCGCTTGTGTAGGGCAAAGCTTTGTTTTTGCAACGTTATTGGTCGATGTTTACTGGGCTTCAGCATTATGTAAATGGGAGCAAGGAACCTAAATCAACGTATTATAGAGTGAAGAGGGTCCAAATACATAAGCACAAACACAATATTTATGAATCAAACCCTAGAAGCTAGAAAGCTCTTACCTCTAATATTTATGAAATTGTTATGATATGAATTTAAGCTACCACCCCTACCATCTTATCTTGCATATTATGTGTCCATTGCTTGAGGAATCCGGTGGTAAGGATGATGACGATGATCTTAACCCAGATCGAGCTGTTGCTGAAGTTATAGACACTATGGCATTAAACCTTCCAAAACAAGTCTTTGCTCCAGTCCTTCAATTTGCTTCTATAAGCAGCCAGAATGCTAATCTGAAGTATAGAGAAGCTGCAGCTACAGCTTTAGGTCTTATTTTAGAGGGTTGCTTCAATTTAACAAAGGATAATATGCAGCCCATTCTTCAAATTGTTTTGGGGCTTTAAGAGATCCAGAGCAGGTTGTGAGAGGAGTTGCATCCTTTGCATGAGCCAATTTGCTGAATATTTGCAGCCCGAGATAGTGTATCATTATGAGAGTGTCCTTCCATGCATACTAAGTGCTCTTGAGGATGGTTCTGATGAAATCAAGTTATGCTGGGAAATAAACATCTTCCTATGCATGATTCATGATAGTAAATGGATTTTTTTTATCCAAGGAAAAGTCTTACTATGCTCTGCCTGCTTTTACTGGGAATATTATTATTGTATTTATATCCACATATAATAATAATATTATAATATCTTTTTTTAAAAAAAAATGACTATTAAAATAAATAAATAAATGATATGTGAAGATTTTATCTTCACAACACATTTCATCACCCACTCCATTTTTGATATGAAGTATTAAAAATATGGGAAGATTTTATATCTCCATATCCATTCTTTCATATACAATAATTTCAATGTGGATTGAAACAGAGAAAAATGTGAGAATATAGCCTCGGAGAAATGGGATAGTGGGATACATATATATAGCCTCGGAGCGAAATCCTCTGTTCCCCTCTCCCGCCCCCTCACAAACTCTCAGTTAAAAATAAAAATAAAAATAAAATTAAATACTAAAAGAAAAAGAATATAAAAAATATGTGAGTGACAGGGTAAGGGGACAAATTCGGGGACAGAGAATTTGGACCATTTAGCCTCATGCTTTCTCATTCTAATTCTATATTTTCAATGTGGAAGGAAGTCTTTCTCTCACATTGGAAATGAGGGGATGAAAAGAAGACTTTCAAGTCTATAAAAGGAGAAGAATCGGATTCATTTGTCCCACATTGCACATCAGTTTATGTATTATTATAAATTATTCTAAGAATAATTTACATAATAATTATAAATTTATTTTTATTAAAAATAATTTTTTCAAAAAAAAATTGGAATAGCGGGTCAGCGGGTTGGGGATGTGATAGCATGCATTTAGGTAGGCATAATAGGTTGCATTTAGCTTGGTTAAGATGCATTTCATTGATGGATTAAGCACGATTTGCATATTAGTTCTCTATGTTGCCGGAGTTGGAATCTACACGCTTTTATTGATTATTTCAGTTAATGGTGGATCCGAGGAGAAGACATGAGTTGATAACGCATTGGATGAGAATGCCTAGTTGATCGAAGAAGTTTACATGAAGATCTCAAGAGGTCCTGAGAAGAAGAAGCGAGCCTAAACGAAGAACAAGTCTGCAGGAGTTGTCGCCAGACATGCTGAACTTGTTTTGCACTTTCTGGAGGCCTCGGTTGTCCCATTGACTATTATGACCATGCGTTGGAAAGCTCTTTCAGAGAACTACAACTTTCCTGTTGACAAGAAGAGCGAATTCATGATAGATTTTCCGTGAAAAGCCCCTGGCTGCGGCCGCAGCAACCTTGCGGCGACCGCGGTCAATCAATTTGCAAAGGGTTGGAGGAAACAGTGTGTGGCGGGCGCAGCACCTATGCTGCGCCCGCAGCATTGGTCGTCAGCGTTAATTCGCAGCGTTTTGATTAATGAAAACCCTAGAACTTATTTATTTCTTTCATGGCCGACTTTGGATGTTTTAAAAAGGCCAAGTTTTATGTTATTTTCATAACTTCTATTCTATTCTTTCATTAGACGCTTTAGAGATTTTGAGCGATGTCTTCCATGAGGAACTAAACTCATCTATTCTGCCTGCAATTTGAAGCTTTATTCGGATTGATTGTGAGTTTCTAATTCTCGTTCCTTGTTTCCTATATTTGAATGCTTCAACTTCTTTGTGCTTGATTGTTTATTGTTTTGTTCTATCTTGTCTGGCCAACTTGTTAGATCAATTCAATTGCTAAGGTTTTGTAGATTCCTGGTTGTGAACCTTAACCTAAGTGGCAAACTTGTTCCTTTAGGGCTGGTTGAACTAATTGAATGAGTAGGAAGTTGAATGTGTTGTTAAATCCTTTTTTAGGGACTGCAAATACCTGGCTAATCTCTGAACTTAAAGCTATCAATTGGGTTAAATCCTTCTTTAGGGACTGTTCGATTGATAAGGGTTGCTAGGACTGGTTGGACTAGTAACTATATTAGGTCGGGACAAGGGCATTCATAGGAAACTTAATAGGACGAGAAGAAGTTACAAGGATCGTTTCAATCCAATAAAGTGGAAAATTGTAGGTAGAATTGCCTCTCCAAATTGTCTAAAACAAATTCATTTACTTTGCTTTCTTTACTTCGCTTTGATAAAAGGCGAAACTTTTACACACTCAAAACCCCCTCTTTGGTTACTTGTTTGGCACTTAAATCACACTTGAATAACGAATTTCCCTGTGGGATCGACCTCTTGCTTATTGCTATGCTAGTTGTAAGTTTGAGTTTACTTTGGCGGATCAACGACGGGTTTTCCCTCCGTCAAATTTGGCGCCGTTGCCGGGGGATTTTTATTGATTCTTGTGTGTTTTTAGTGCTGATTTTTGGTGTGGACCAATTACATGGTCTGCACTCTTGCTACTAACATATGCTGATGGTGAGGTTATTACAGTTACCTGGAGAGAATTTTCATCAATACTTTATTAGACTGCAGGAGTACATTAACGATGTTTATTCATGGGGATATCAAGCTAGTATAAGGGAAGTGCTTCTATGCATCTTTGATGGCATGACTGCTGAGACATGAAGTCTTGCCGAGCGCCTGAGTGATGGAGGTTTATTAGATATGGGACTCTCGGAGATGTGGGAATTTTTCTGCTACATGGATAATCAATGTGCGCAGAACGAGTCACTTTCTCTAGTATCTCAAATCGTTGAGATCTCTATTGCACCTCTTGAAGTCATTGTGGAAAATCACATTGAGAAGATTGAGGAAGAAGACACTCCATCTGATGAGATCATCCCTAGCTCGCCCATTGATGAATCAGGTCCAGAGCCTATTGCTGAGGCTACAGAGCAGGTAAAGGTCGTCTCCTGCACTCGAGAGAATATTGGTGAATAAATTGATCCATTTGACTGCTACTTTGACAAGCCACCAGTAGAACTGAATTGGTGGTATTATATACCCTTTGTAGGTAGTTCTTAAATGTATTATTATTTAGTTTCAATTTATTTGTATGTAGAGCATGCTTGTTTGTTAGTTGTGCACAAGAGTTTGACAGGTTGCTGAGGGCTTTGACTATGTTTGATTAGCTTCGTAATCTTAAGCAAAACGTCGAGCCAACGACTTGAAACAAAGGCGCTTCTCGGGAGGCAACCCGAGGTAAGTTTTTCTTTCTTTTTCCTTTTCCTTTTCCTTCACCCTGATTATATTTGATTTACTTTTGTTGTCTTTATTGTTTCATTGAGGACAATGAAAACTTTAAGTGTGGGGGAGAAGAATTCTGTATATAGATGCATATAGGAGATCATATTTAAATTTCTGCACCATGTTTAATTTAATTTATTTTTTATTAATTTCTTGTTTATTTTCGTAATTAAAAAAAATTCAATTAAAAAATCCCAAAAATAAGCATGCATTGCATACATATGTGTTATTCAAATACCCATCTTGCTTAGTTTGTCCTCTATTTTAAATTTCAAGCATGATTCATAAAAATCCCATGGAGTTCTGGATGTTTTGATTATTGTTTGTATTTGATTTTTGTGGAACATGAGCTAGCAAATATAATTGAGCATGTATGATTGAGCTAAAGTATGATTGAAGTTCTAAAAACATGACCCTGTGAGAATGTTTGGCCTTATTTGAATTCTTTTACTCAGTTGTGTGAATTACTCTCCTAGTGTTGCTACCTCTTGGCATTGACTGCAGTATTTATTTTTAAAGACCGATGCACATGTGCATGATTGCTTGCGGAGTTTATGTTTATGTTTTGAGTCTTTTGTTGAATTTGTGAATATTTAGTGAATAAGGTGGCAATGGTTGATGCACTTAGTAACCGGATCTATGCATGACACCCATGGGTATGGTTCGCGAAAAAAGGTGTTGAAAACTATCCACTAGGAAAGAAAGTTTGATCATTGAGTAACCAGGTTCATTCATGACACCCATGTTTGCAACTTGCGTCAAAAGATGTTCAAGTGAACTTCATATGAGTAGGTTGAGGTGTTGATAGACCGGGGCCATTCATGACACCCATGTTTGCGCCTCGCGTAAGGAAAGCACCAAGACAAGAAAAAGAAAAAAAAGGGGGAGAAAAGAAAGCAAAAGAAAAGAGAAAAAAAAAGTGTCACATTTTATTTTGTTGTCTTTATTGTGTCCCGCAACTAATGACATTTCGGTAGATATTTGGTGATATGGGGGTCAATGTCTATGAGCATAGTGCATTTTGGATTGAGTTGAGAGTTGTACCTTAAAGCCTAAACACATGAGTGAAACACATATTTCTGGTGAGGTTGGATAATGTCTACTTCTCAGCTTTGATCACTAGAATACATGTTATGACGTTTGTTTGCTTGGTTTATGTTTTCACCTGCTATGATGTTGCTTTTTGATGAGGTTGAAACTTGAAGGGATTTCCTGTGAGATGCGTTGATTTATGTTCATTCTATCATTGCTTGAGGACAAGCAAAAGTTAAGTGTGGGGGAGTTTGATAGCATGCATTTAGGTAGGCATAATAGGTTGCATTTAGCTTAGTTAAGATGCATTTCATTGATGGATTAAGCACGATTTGCATATTAGTTCTCTATGTTGCCGGAGTCGGAATCTACACGCTTTTATTGATTATTTCAGTTAATGGTGGATCCGAGGAGGAGACATGAGTTGATAACGCATTGGATGAGAATGCCTAGTTGATCGAAGAAGCTTACATGAAGATCTCAAGAGGTCCTGAGAAGAAGAAACGAGCCTAAACGAAGAACAAGTCTGCAGAAGTTGTCGCCGGACATGCTGAACTTGTTTTGCACTTTCTGGAGGTCTCGGTTGTCCGATTGACTATTATGACCATGTGTTGTAAAGCTCTTTCAGAGAACTACAACTTTCTTGTTGACAAGAAGAGCGAATTCATGATAAATTTTCCGTGAAAAGCCCCTGGCTGCGGCCGCAGCAACCTTGCGGCGCACGCGGCCAATCAATTTGCAAAGGGTTGGAGGAAACAGTGTGCGGTGGGCGCAGCACCTATGCTGCGCCCGCAACATTGGTCGTCAGCGTTAATTCGCAGCGTTTTGATTAATGAAAACCCTAGAACTTATTTATTTCTTTCATGGCCGACTTTGGATGTTTTAAAAAGGCCAAGTTTTATGTTATTTTCATAACTTCTATTCTATTCTTTCATTAGACGCTTTAGAGATTTTGAGCGATGTCTTCCATGAGGAACTAAACTCATCTATTCTGCCTGCAATTTGAAGCTTTATTCGGATTGATTGTGAGTTTCTAATTCTCGTTCCTTGTTTCCTATATTTGAATGCTTCAACTTCTTTGTGCTTGATTGTTTATTGTTTTGTTCTATCTTGTCTGGCCAACTTGTTAGATCAATTCAATTGCTAAGGTTTTGTAGATTCCTGGTTGTGAACCTTAACCTAAGTGGCAAACTTGTTCCTTTAGGGCTGGTTGAACTAATTGAATGAGTAGGAAGTTGAATGTGTTGTTAAATCCTTTTTTAGGGACTACAAATACCTTGGCTAATCTCTGAACTTAAAGCTATCAATTGGGTTAAATCCTTCTTTAGGGACTGTTCGATTGATAAGGGTTGCTAGGACTGGTTGGACTAGTAACTATATTAGGTCGGGACAAGGGCATTCATAGGAAACTTAATAGGACGAGAAGAAGTTACAAGGATCGTTTCAATCCAATAAAGTGGAAAATTGTAGGTAGAATTGCCTCTCCAAATTGTCTAAAACAAATTCATTTACTTTGCTTTCTTTACTTCGCTTTGATAAAAGGCGAAACTTTTACACACTCAAAACCCCCTCTTTGGTTACTTGTTTGGCACTTAAATCACACTTGAATAACGAATTTCCCTGTGGGATCGACCTCTTGCTTATTGCTATACTAGTTGTAAGTTTGAGTTTACTTTGGCGGATCAACGACAGGTTTTCCCTCCGTCAGGATGCTCGACCCTAACCCTAACCCGCAACCTGCCATGACCCTCCTACACTTCGACTCGGACCTGCCGGGTCATGGTTGACTCGATCAACCCGTGACCCATGGCTACCCTTAACCGACCATGTTTGACTCGGTTTGGGCCACCGGATTCCGAATTATGCAATTTTTATCTTGAAATTAGATAGATTTATATAGGTTCTTTTAGATTTTATTTTTCTAAGATAGATTTAGGATTTTTAGCAAGAAGGCCTTTGGGTTAATTAGCCTTTTAATAAGGAAATTTTTAGAAACGTTTATGGCTGTTTGTGAGGCGATTTGAGAGCTTTTTAGGGCATGTTTTAGGTGAAAGTTTAGTGCGTTATTCGAGGCTATTGAGACACTGTTTAAAGATGATTTCTAGGTGTTTAATTCAGTTAAATTCAGTTTCTTCTTCTACCCCTTCTATGTCTTTTTTAATGCTCACCATGAATATGCGTGTGTAGTTTTTCTTTTTCTAGGGTTGGGTTGAGTCCAACAATGGTTGTGTGTGATGCCTATGAATCTATAATTTGAATGATTTTTTATCCATCATCTATCCTATTGTGGTTAATCCTTGATGCAAGTTAATGAATTTCTTCCTTACAATTTGATTGAAAAAAAAGCATTGTGAATTGCAATAGTTAATTAAGGTTTTGAGACGGAAGTTTGTTAATCCTAGTTAAAGGTCGTGATAGGTAGGAAAGTTGATGAAAGTCAACACTTTTATATGATAAAGGCATGATTTTTGTGATTCATCAGCGTTTGTATGCATAGATGTTGTTGTGGTAATTCCCAAACCTTAGAAACTTTTTACATATTGATAAGACCCCAAAATAACCGATTTTTACGGCCCTATATTCATCTCTTCCCGCTATTTTCTTTACCCTAGTTAACTAAATAAGGAACTGACTTTGTCACGTGGACGAATCTGACTTCGCATACTCAGCGGGGTCTTGATTATAAATTTATCTACTTGCTATGATTAATCAAGAATCTCTTTCAACAACTGGAGAAGAAGATTTGTAATGCCGGATCGGACATAAATAGATGTAATGTCGTCCATGTCATCTATTTATACGTTTACATTTAAAAAAAAATCGTGTCATGTCGGATACTCGATAACTACAAAGTGGTGATCCGAACACAGCACGAAAATCCGATAATGTTAACGGTTCGTGTTATATTCGTGTCGTGTCGTATTTTCATGTTATCGTATCATGTGAGTCGTGTCTAATTTTTCTGATCAACTCCTAAAACTACTCTTATAAATAATAATAACAACCCAAAATAAATTAATTCATTCTGGGTAATAAAAGCAAGGTATCTAGAGAGAAACTCTCTTTTCACCCCAACCCATCCGCCTTACTAGCCCCTACACCCGCCAGCCCGCCACCACAGTCACCACCAACACCCTCCGGCCACCACCGCCACCCTCTGGCCACCACTTTGCTCCCCCACTCCACCGTTGTCGTTCTAGGGTGTCTTGGGTCTGCGTTTTCCGTTGTGGTCCAAGCCCCTTTTGTAACCCTAGATTTCGAATCCACCACCCCCAAATCCTATTCGGTCCGATTTTTGGTTGTTATGGCCTATGGGGTTCGCATCCTCTGAATCTGTTGGTTTGGTTGTCAATTTGGGCTTTCGGGCGTTTTCTGGCTGTCCTGGCATGCCGAGTTCCTCCTAGCCTCTCTCTCCTCCGCTCGGTCGCGGCCTCCTCCAAGTCGGGCTTCTGGTCGCCGTGGTGGTTCGATTACGTGTGGCGATGTGTGATTTTGCGTCGTCGCCTTTATGCTCCGTCGCCGCCGTTTTTCGGCCGCCTGGCTTGTTGCTTGATGCTGCACCGTGTTGTTCTCACGAGCCCTCTTGGGTAAAAAAAAACATGAAAGGACCCAAATCCCGTAAGGGTTTGAAACCAATCTTTGAGCATACCCCGAAAGGTCCTAAATCCCGTAAGGGCTTGAAAATCCCATTAGGGTTTGAATAAATTCTCTTTCGTTTGAAAGGGAATCAAGGTGCGTGCGCGTCTTCACGGGTGGTTTTTGGTTGTGATCTCTGTTGCTCTTGGCGTTCTTCTTCCGTGATGGAGCTCTGGCATCCGGTGTCAGGGTTGGCTGGGGTCGTGGCGGTGTGTATCGAGGCGACTCCGCGTTGACAAAACCCGATTTTAAGAATCCCGTGTCGGCGGGTTCCTGGATCAAGTGGGGCGTGGGCGAGCTCAGACGATCGGGCTTACCTGAGACGCGCGACGAGGTTACCGTCGGCGTACCCAAACCTGTGCCGATCCGAGCTCAAGCCATCCGCGGACCACTGTCCTCCCAGGGCTCCATCAAATGTCGGCTCCCACTGATCGAGACGAATCCCACTCGGGAAGGCTCTTCGAGCCATCAAAAACCGACCCTGAGTCTCAAGGTCTCGACCCATATTTATAAGGAAACCTCACGAGCCCTTATCGACAAGTGTCCCAAAGTAGGTGACAAATGTCATTTTGCTTGAGACAAGTGTCCCATAGGTGGCACTTTTGATGGGCATATGTATAAATAATAGGTTTATATGGTGATGGTGGAAAATCCTATTTTGTTTGACTCATTTTGTTATAAGTGATACGGGTTAATTTATTTAGCGGGAACCCGTTTATGCATATGATTATATTTATTTTTTGGTGTTTCGTCACAGCTCCTCGAACTTTAGTTAAGATGAGTCTTAGCTAGGGTTCGATTCAAACGAGAAAACATATGCGTCTGTACTTTGTCTTCCATATATCAGAGTTTTGGTGTAATGTTTTAAATAAGTTTGTTTGGTCTAGGTTGTACCCAACTTATTAGTGGGTTGCCTATGTATCTCTTGGGAAGAGAATCAAGCCTTTCGTAGTTCAATAAGAAAGCCCTTCGCGGATGAGAGTTCCCGCGTTGAAGGGTTTTAATTTATACTCATTTAGAGTTTAGCTCCGCGAGATTATCGGCTACGAGCAGGAGGCCCTCTATGAGCATAGCTCCACTATCGAGGGACTTATCAAATGTGCTCCGAGAGGCCTAAGCTACGATCGGAGGCCCTCCGCGAGCGACAGCTCCATCGTCGAGGGAATTAGTAAAATCATCGATCCGGGAGGCAAGCTCTACGACCGGATGCCTGACGCGGAGCAAGATCACGCGTCCTGAGTCTTAATATAATCACTGATCCGGGAGGCAAGCTCTACGACCGGATGCCCGATGTGGAGCCAAGCTCCAGCATCTTAGGGACTTATAAAAAATCTCATCTCCAAGAATGTAGCTTCGATCGGAGGCCCGACGCGGAGCCAAGCTCCAGCGTCCTACAGACTTATAAAAAATCTCATCTCCGAGAATGTAGCTTCGATCGGAGGCCCGGCGCGGAGCCAAGTTCCAGCGTCCTAGGGACTTATAAAAAAATCTCATCTCCGAGAATGTAGCTTCGATCGGAGGCCCGACGCGGAGCCAAGCTCCAGCGTCCTAGGGACTTATAAAAGATCTCCTCTCCGAGAATGTAGCTTCGATCGGAGGCCCGATGCGGAGCCAAACTCCAGCGTCCACTGCCCACAGGACTGGCTCCTGATATACCGCTGGCCAACGATGTCGCCGCTTGGGGATGCTTGGCATCGGATCTTGTCTACGTTGTTTCCAGTAGTTACGGGTTTGGCTCGCTTGCTCGTCCGGGTTTTACGCCTCCCACTTTGTTGTTATTGTTGCACCTTTTTATATGTAGTGAAGTCCTCTCGAGTTATCAGGTATGTATGTATAGCTATCGAATTATTTCCTAATAAAAAAAAAACAATGTATCTAGTTTCAGCTGCCTTCACGCCTTTGAAGTGTGAATTGAATTTGATTGGATAGTTACATTAGTACTTGCTGTATAGTTGCAGCTGGACCTCTCAACTTAACATACCATTTCCATTTAGTACGTACCACTTGTGTTCTGGTTCTGGCCCATAGATGATACTAGATAGACTCCCTCTCTCTCCCTCTCTCGATAAATAAAAATGAAACCCAAAGCCACCTTCTGGGTGTATATATATCTATCCGTATATAAACATCAATTACTCACCCCACGGCCCATGGGCCATACATTACACCCCGTACCCGTAAGCCATCTACGGAGTACTCCTATCAATTAAGCAGGCAAGTTCCAGGAGTTTTTACTCCGTAAATTTTGTGTGGGCCCCACTTCTCTGAGCTGCACGTGGCAGTCTTCTTATGCTCACATGCACGCCCGGTCCCTGCCTGTACGTGTTCCATCCCGTCCACTTTATATCTAATAGAGTTGTTAAAATAACTTTATGTAAAGTTGGTTAAATCTTAATCACTCAATTTTAAATGAGTGGTTTAGATTTAAATTAGTTTAGCCATTTTTTAATTTATTTTTTTAGGATCGATAGATTTCTATAGGGTAATCCTATCAACTCTACGGAGTTCAGCTCTACGGGATCAGTACCCGTCCCCGTCTAATAGCTACCTACCATCCTTCCTACGGAGTATGATGTAATATTACCTCCGTTTAGAAGTATAAACAATAATAAAAAATATATATTATTTTATATACTCCATCTGTTTGGAAATATAAGTATTTTACTATATTTACACACGTTTTCTTAGGATAATAAAAATTATATAAAATATATTTATTAATTTTTTTTAACAATCTTATAAGAAGTATGAGATTATTAAAATAAATAAATAAATAAATTGATATTTTATATAGTTTTTATCATCCTAAGAAAGTGTACGTGAATAATAAAGGACTTATATTTACAAACAGAGATAGTAGTTTTTAACTCCTTACAAAAGTGACAAAACGTCAATGAATTTATATTTCCTAATATCAATAACATACTATACTAGTATATTACTCTGTATATGCTTTCCGGAGAGAATAATATATTATGGGTAAATTACATAAAACTACCCTTAAAATACTTTTTTTCACTTAATTATCTATTAAATTTATATTCACATATAACCACCTATAAGTTGATATTGTTAACAAATGACCACCTATTTAATTGAAATATTCTATTACATATTCCATCAGATGAAATGTAAATACCAAATTACCCTTGATTATTTATTGCCTTAATAAACATCAACAATGACGGATGTTATGGGAACACTGACTGCTATCTGGTGGAGTATCTGGTACTTTCGTAACAAAATGCTCTTTAACAAACTTAAATCGGACCCCAGAATAATATCTTCATTCGCAAAGGACCAACTAATTCTATGGTAACTGGCCGCTACCTGTGATGATATATCTAAGGGGCTTAAATCCGACTAGGAACAAAACCACAACAATGATCTCGAACATCAAACAATGATCTAAAGCTAAATGGATTAAACCGCCCTCATATATCCTATACGAAGCTACATTTTAATGGCGCTCTTTCTACAAACAATATTGGTACCTATGGCTATGTTCTTCGTGGTCAATTAGGTGACATCATTTACAATGAATTAAGTTGGTATCTCTCCTATTACCACCGTCTTTGGTTGTCAATCATTTGCCCTTTGATAAGGATTAAAGAAAGCGGTGGAACTCAAAATTCTGCAACTGCTAATTAAAAGGAGATAATATTGCAGTCAGTAACTGCATTAAAAATGGTTGGACCTGCCCCTGAGAGGCAGAGATCATTATATCCGACTTGATGTATCTTATGAGTTATTTTTAGATTATTAAGATTACGCATATTTTCATAGAGGCTAATCGGGTTGCTGACTGTCTGATCCACATCAAGCACCCCTACTCCAGCTCGATCCCTTCGAACGATCTGGTTCTTCTAGATCTTATCCGGTTAGATGCTCAACCAAAAATTTTCCGGTTCAACCAAAAAAAAAATTTGTGGATGTTATGGTCCACACTCCACACCCTCATGCCATCGCAACTCCTTACCCTATAATGACCTTTTTAGGGTGCCGCTCTTTGACTACCTTTGCTTCTACACGGTTGAATTAGGAGAATGACTAATGAGATATATTGACGATCTAGATTTGTATTGTTGGCATAATATTTACTTTTATCGATCCATATTTTCATTTAGGACGCTTTCTAGGCTTCTAGCATGTCTATTTTTTATTAAGAAATCCATACCCAATATATTGTCGATCCATTTTTTCATTTGAGGACTTGCGTATTTTAAAATTCTAGTTTAGCGAATGAGAGTTTTGGTATTTTTTTTTAAAGTAAGATAAGAATTCGAGTTTCTAGACAAACCAAGAGAAACCGAGAGACCGGATAAACCGGTAGATGAACTAATCATCATGGAACTAGAAAGACGATCGCTGACACGCTTCCTCGTGGATTCGATCCTAAATCCCTACCACTACAACGGGATGGTTTCTTGTATTTTATTTGTTTGGACAGGGAGTTGATTTAATTCATAATTATTTATTCGACTAGTTTTCCTCCTAATAGGCAACCGAAATGTTTGGTACCGAAATGGGTCGGTTACCGAACGTCGGTACCATGGTAACCAACAACAAAAATTTCAATCATCATTTAGGTTTTATAATCTGTGTTACCGACGGTACCGATGGTACCGATGACGCTTTTCCTAGAAAACTAATCGGTACCACAGTAGGAATTAAGGATATTTAGAGAATATTTTTTTAAAAAATATATACATATAATATGTACCATAGTACCCCGGTATTTGAGTTTTCATTACCGTGTACCGTACCGATGGAGATCGGTACCGAGATTTCGGTTACCGATTCTGTCGGTTACCGACTACTTGGTATCAAATTTCTATTAATACGGCTTGTAATCGGTTGATACGATAATTTACTTACCACCGTCCAGCCCTAATATTAATAGGGAGATGTTAATAACTTTTGAAATTCATTTTCATTGTATCGGTTCCAGTGGCGGAACGTTTTGGGGGCCAGAGCCCAGAGGTGGCCTTGGCCCCCACAAAAAATAAATAAAATTTAAGTAAGGATATTTGGGAATTGGAATGAGATGGCCCCCACACGCTTCTCTCTCCGCTCTGCCTATCCATCTCCCCCAAAACTAATAATCACATTTCAAGTTTCCAGAGTCACGCTAGTACGCCACCGCCTCTTCGCTGCCCTTCCTACGCCTCGTTCGCCGCCGTTCCGCCATTACACCACCACCTCGTTTACCCATGGCTTATGTGCCCATAAATTGCGAATCGAGTCAATCGACACAGCCACACAAGGACCGTCCTCCGCGCTCCGCCACTCCGCCTGCGCCTGCGCTCCGGCAGTCCACCGCCTTGTTCAATTGCAGAGTGCAGTTAGTTTTCTTCAATTCTTTAATTGTTCAATTGGATTTAGACTTTTAGTTTTAATTTAGGGGTCGTTTGGTATCGATATCAGTATATCAGATATCAGATATCAGCCCTTGATATCTGATATCGGTGTTCGGTACGGGCAAAGTTAAAGTACGTTGATCCATCAAAACTAAGGTTGAACATCCCTTTGGAACTTGGGAGGCTTTTTCCATTTAGTTGATTTTTGTTTTGATTGTCCATTGCTCTGTTGGGCAGATTCCTTAGCCTAATTTCCAACTTCGTTTATGCCATGCTCATAGTTGAGGCTTTTCTCCAGTTTTTCATGTGGATGGAAATAATTTGTTTGACGACATCTTGATGCACGGGTGATTCTTGTCTAAAGATAAATTGGTTTCTAATGTACCAAGTAGTCCACCAAGTAAATGCTAGTTTTTTCTTCGCAGATTTTTCTAGATTGCTGCTTAGAAATTAAATGCTAAAATCGGTTTTATTTCTTATGAACAAGATATCTTGTTGGAGATTGTTTGACGATTATCTGTTGTTAAGGATTGTTGGATGTTCGTATATTGACATGTCCTGAATAGATGTATATATCATCGTCCACAACATGATTACATGGAATGCATGTAGTTGAGATGAAAACTCCTTAGTTGCTTATGAGAGTCCTTGTTGACCTAATTTTCAAAGGAAATTTTTAACCTCACGGGGTGCATGTATCGATTATCCAGATCCATGCATTGCTATCTATTTTCAAATTGCTCTTTGACATGATTAGTTTATATGCACTGGCTTTAGTAAACTAGCCACCTCTGTCTTGCCACGTACCAGTTTAATTTATCCTTGAGCTGACTTATAAATAATCATTTACTCCTAAGATGAAATTCTAATTGTTTTTCCTGTTTAAATATTGATATTGAGTGTATCATTGTAGTACTCAAACGTTCTTGATGATCGCTTTCTATTTACTATAAATCAGGGGTATCACTTGAAACCCTATTTAAACTTGAAAAAACAAAAACAAATTCATGTGCCATGGTGAAATATACAAGTTCCTATGTACTTACTGATCTTGGATTTTTTACTGTCTAGTTTCTTTCTACTTATGTTAGGTCGTGACTCGTGACAGACCAAAAAATATTCCCTTACAAGACCTTCGAAGTTAGTGAAGTGTGAAGATGAAACGAAAGGGGACACTAACTGAATTAATATTAATAATTTAATAGTGCTACTGTATAATCGACACTCTCTTCCAAGTTCCATGTGTCGTCTTTATTTTATCACCTACTGACTAATTTAGCCGTTGCAAAACTTGCAATATTATTATTTTTTCCCATCTTTGACCATGCACAAAACCCTTAACACCCCCATCCCCTCATCAAGTTAGGAGTTTTTTTGTTTTCCTTTTATGGTTTTAATTTTTTTAAAGAGCTGTTCACTTCACTCATGCTTAAAAAAATTTGACATGTTCAGTGTTCACCGGATCTGAACTTCATTTCCCATGGTAAATTTTGCTTTTTTTTTTTTGAAATAAAAAAAAATCCCCAAAATTAGATGGTATCTTGAGGGGCTCTGCACGGCACCAGAAAGTCTGCAAACTGCAAGAAACCCATCTCCCCACTTATCTTGGCTGGCTGCTGATTTCTGCACAAGGGTGAGAAAATACCCTTCAGAGATTTAATGGTGATTGGTTACAGGTACTCTTCATTTTCATACTGTTCCATTTATGTTGTTAGATTGAAGTGTTTATGGCCTTTTGATCGAAAGCTTGTGGATTTGATTTGACTACTTTGGAACCTTTATTGAAACCTGCAAGATCATTTGCCAATGTGTGTGTTGCTTTCTACTCTTTGTTTTCCTTCTTTCTTTGGAGGTTCAACTTCAAGGTATGATTTCTTTTCAGTTTTCACATATCTCTATGTGGGTTTTGGATGATTTCTTTCTTTCAATTAGCTCTTCAACGATTGGAATTTGTTTCTGATTTCACTTCTAAATGCAGACAAGTAAATTAAATTAGTGCCCTTCAACTGCTTGACAAAATGCCTGCTTCACATTTGTGACTGTGTGATTTCTGATTTGAAGTAGCAGATCTAGATATGCTTATTTTGGTGGACTGATGATACTTTACAGCTTAAGAAACTCATCCCATTGTCAAGTGTACCAAGAAAAAACATCCTTTGCCTTTGTTTGATGTGTCCTTTAGATCCGGTCTGTCGAATAGCTAGGAAGGAAGGAGGAAGAAAATGAGATCTGTAGAGGATAAGGAGATCAATACAAGTAGCAGCATCAATTTCGAGTTCCATAAGGGCGGTGGTGGCTCGACACGCGCCGCCACTGCCACCGCCACCGCTGCTGCCTCTTCACATCATCACCATAGAGCAGCATTGGGGAAGACAAAACCAACCCCCTCTAAATGGGATGATGCTCAGAAATGGCTGGTTGGTCTGTCAAGAGAGAAGAACTCTTCTAGTAAGACCTCCAAGCCGAGGAACTCGAATGCTGACGACACTAGATTGATAGCCCCGGTTCCACATCAGGAAAACGGATACTCGAGCGGGGAAGAGGAGTTGGCGAAGGTGAGTAATGAAGTTGTTCCCGGGTCTGTTGGATCACTTCCGTTCCCTTACGAAGTTGAGACGAAAAACATAGACTGCGAGGAGTCTTACTGGCGAGCCAGCAATTCTGTGGGCATTGTGGATACGTCGAGCATGGGAGTTAGATCGGTTTGTGTGAGGGATATGGGGACGGAGATGACTCCGATTGCTAGCCTAGAGCCTTCAAGGACAGCCACTCCGATTAGAGCCACAACTCCTGTGAGGAGGAGCCCTATAGCTTCCGGGGCGTCCACTCCTATGAGGTGTCAACAACAACATCAAACAGATCCCGTAACCACTATAGACAATGTGAGAGGCCAGGCTTCTCCTCTTGCAGCAGCCAGAGTGTGCAATGGAGACGCGGAAGATGTGAGCAACAGTAGCAGGATGGTGGAGGGGAATCACAGTAATGGGAACACAGAGTTGGCTAAGAAGGCGAATCCCTTGGAAACACGAGCAATGGCTTGGGATGAGGCAGAACGCGCCAAGTACATGGCAAGGTGTTTTGATTTCCTAGTCTGCCTTCATCTTTAAGTTAGTAATGAATAAAACTATAGAGAGCAGAAGACATTAATTGTATAAGATGTGTGTTTGTGGATTGTTTGTAAGCAGGTTCAAGCGCGAAGAAGTGAAGATACAAGCTTGGGAAAACCATGAGAAAAGAAAGGCTGAAATGGAGATGAAGAAAATGGAGGTACTCACCTGCCTTCTGTCTAATGAAACATGAATTTTCACGAGTGTCCGAGTCCAATTTGTGGGTTCGACTAGTGTCTGTAGCTGGCTTTAGGGGACCCCTGGTACACATACATACAGAGGGCCTCCGAGCAGAACCTAACCCAGCTTCTTAGAGGAGCCAACACTCACCAAATGGTCGATCAGAACAGCTTAATTTGTCTTGACGAACTATTGAATGATGCATTTGTGTAGGTGAAAGCGGAAAGATTGAAGGCGAGAGCACAGGAGAAGTATGCAAACAAGCTAGCAGCGGCAAGAAGAATAGCGGAAGAGAAGCGCGCGAATGCAGAGGCGGACTTGAACGAGAAGGCGGTGCAGACTTCAGAGAAAGCAGACTACATAAGGAGGACGGGTCATCTGCCCTCCAACTTCTCCTTCAAATTGCCTTCCTTCTGTTGGTAAATGGAGAATGCCAAAAATTAATGCACTTTAACTTGTGCAGAATTCCGAAAAGATCTCTGAAGATTAATGTTGTAGCTTTGTGTTGTAAGATTTGAACTACCCTCGTGATGGAGGCATTGATAGTATTCGGGGAGTCCATTAAATAGATCCTTTGATCATCATATCAATAATGCTGCTACAAGATGCATATGCTTATAAGTTATATCATGGTTTCATGTGGGGCTTGCGAAGTCCATTGCTAATTTTTAATAAATCTACGAAGTTACCGGTGGCATAATTAAGTTTAATACCAACCCACCGCAACCCCAGTCGGGGTGGCCTAGTGGTGTGAAGCAAGGGGGGTGGAGGTCCCGAATTCGATCCATGCCTCTGCTCGACACCACTGGATGAATATTGTCTATGGAGTGGGAGACGTTGACAAGGGAGAGGACGAGGCAAAGGGGAGGTGTTGATGGAGGGGTGGAGGAAAGGATGTAAATCGGTCTAAAACCTAATCGAACCGAACCGAATTGAAAATCTCAAAATTTCAGACCGAAAGCCGAACCGAAAGCATTAGGTTCGGTTCGGTTATTTGCCGGTTTGGTTTGTGTTCGGTTTGGTTTTAACATAACTGAACCGAATTATCATAATTTTTTTAAAAGTATACAAATATACTCTCTCTCTCTCTCTCTCTCTCTCTCTATATATATATATATATATATATATATATATATATATACACATTTCAAAATATGTGTATATATTCCAAAATATGTGTACATATTCCAAAATACTTTAAAGTATACAAATTTTAAAATTCTAACAAATACAATATATATACATATACAATTATACATACACATGCAAATCTAGTGTATATATGTGTATTTATATACAATGTATGTATACACAGTATGTATACAAATACAGTAAGTATGTGTGTATAAAGTATACAAATATATATATATACAATGTATTTATATAGTGTATAAAAAATTCGGTTTAACACAAACCGAACCGAAAACAAACCGAATTGAAACCGAAAATGGAAATTCTTGAACGGAAAGCCGAACCGAAAAACTTTGGTTAGGTTCGATTTGTGTTGGTTCGACCCAAAAATTTGGTTTGGACCAAATCATGCACACCCCTAGAGGAAATGGGAGTAGAAGAGGTCGGGCTCACGGTGGAAGCGGAGCTGCTAGAGGTTGGGAGGAAACTAGGAGAGGAAGGAGGGGCAGCAGTTGAAGCTGCCATTGTTGACGTGTGCAACCCGGAGCAGACCATGGATCGTCACCCCGGAGATAAAGTTTATGACTCTAAGATTGTCGTCTTTAATACCGATGTGCTGAAAGCTAAGATCTCGCACTCCTGCTAAGCTAGACCAAAATGCCAAAGCTTTTTCTATCAAGGGGGAAGCATCACCACGAGGGAGATTGTCAGAGGCCATGATCGAGTCATTGGCATCTCTAATGACGTAAACTGCTGTAGCACGTCTTTATTGGAGTCTGGACCTGTTGAAATTGATTTTTAAAGTGTCCTAATCCCGACTTTTTTCATGGAATGTTCATCTTTTTTTCCTAGACTGACTTTGTGCTTGTGTAGTTGTCATCTTCGTATTGTTCTTGAAGGTGGTTTTAGAGTCGTTGAGTTTTTGCAGAAGTTGTTTTAAAAAGAGCTCTTGTTTTCTGTTTGTTTGTGAAATTATCACCATTGAAGATGACTTTATTCCTAATAGTCCAAATATGCCATCAAAGAGCAGCTAGAGTTTGTTTTTTCGTTTTATCAAGCTAGTAAAAATGTCATTTGTGATTTGTCTCATTATACGATCAGCTGTGGTTATGAACCTTATTTTATTCGTCACAATCTTGGAGAGTGAAGTGGATTACAAACACGAAGAAGAGAGAGAACAAAATGTAGCTCTAGTATTCCGTATTCGAAATAGGAAGAGTTTTATAACCAAATCGAAAACGAAAACGAGAAAGGTAGAGCGGGGATTGTGTTTTAGCCTCAATTAGGACGCCAGTCACCAAGGCTAGAACCAGAAGGGCAAAAACCACTACAAATGTCTCAGCTCAAGTGTCTCACTCAGTGTTTTGGATGGAAGGGAGTTCGTTCTACGCTCACAAAGTGACTAAGGCAAAGAAACCCTAGAAATTACCATATGAGACAAGAACAAAGGCGACAGAAACTCTAGCAACTCGCTTCACCCAACTTTAGGGTTTCTAAAACCTTTATATAGCTAGAGCTTTAGCTAAACGACGCTGTTAGCTTTAGCAGGTGTTAAAGAGTGTGTCAAACGAGTGGGCTAATAGCCCATGGGCCTTCAGAGATCAGAGTTGAGTTAAAGGCCCAACTCCAATACAATCACTAAAGCACACATGCACTTAACACATTTACACCCAAAACACTTAGAATTACAACATAGGCTAAGAAATGAGTCTAACAATTGCCCTCCTAATTTTAAGTTTACATAGATCGTAAATCATCCTTGTTAACTGTGAACTGGATTTACTCCTTTGTCTATCATCGGCTATTGTATACTCTTTATCAGTATCATTCAAGTGCATAATTTCCCTGTAAAAGAGAAACTTATTAGTGGTTACAATCTTAGTACCAAAGTCTGCAGGATTGAGCTTCCCATCAATCTTTTTGACAAAGAGATGTTTGGATACCAAAACTCTAATGAAGTGGTATCTAACATCATTGTGCTTAGTCCTCTCATGATAGACAAGATCTTTGCACCGATAAAGGGCACTCTGACTATCCACCTTCTTCAAAATATTTTGGAGCATGCAAGTATCATAGCTGCTCATTTTAAAACCAAGTTTAAGCATGCAAGTATCAAGCTTTTTGTTCCATTGTCTACGTGATTCATACCATACATAGATTTTTTAAGCAAACACACATGATCAGGTTTAAACTTATCTTCAAAACCCTTAGATTGTATCATATAAATAATCTCATCAAGATCATAATGCAAAAATGCAGTTTTGACATCCATTTGATCAACTTCATAGTCCTAAACAACAACAAAAGCAAGCAATCTCAATGTCTTGTGTTTAACAACATGAGCAAAGATATCATGATAATCAACCCCTTCTTTCTGGGTAAATCTATGGCTACCAATCTAGCTTTATAGCTTGGTTGGCCATCAGGGTTCACACCATGTTTGAGCTTATAAGCTCATTTACAACCAATAAGTCTAGCCTTTTTGGGCTTAGAGACAAGTTCCCATGTTTTATATTTAACAACGTCTTGTATTTAACAACATGAGCTTGGTTGGCCATCAGGGTTCTCAATGTCTTGTATTTAACAACATGAGCAAAGATATCATGATAATCAACCCCTTCTTTCTGGGTAAATCTATGGCTACCAATCTAGCTTTATAGCTTGGTTGGCCATCAGGGTTCACACCATGTTTGAGCTTATAAGATCATTTACAACCAATAAGTCTAGCCTTTTTGGGCTTAGGGACAAGTTCCCATGTTTTATTGGTTGTCATGGAATTTATTTCATCTTTCATGGAAAGCAATCCCTTTATCAGCATGAGTACATTTCACAACATGTTCAAACAACTCATGAGTATAAGCATCCACAACCTCAACAATAATGAAAGCAAACTCAATTTCATCGTCAAAATATTTCCTATTAGGAATTCTTACTCTAGAAGATCTATCTTTTGCTAACTGATAATTAGCCAAGTTTGGAACTTCATCAAAAAATTCATTTTCATGCTCGGACACATTAGATAAAGCAATGTTCTATTCATTCTCTCAGCCATTCTATTTTGTTGGGGGTTACCTCACTTACCTGGTACTGTGAGATGCCTTTCCACACAATTTTATAAGCAGAAATCATCGAATTCTTTGTTTCAAAACTCCAACCCATTATCTGTTCTAAGACATCTTAGTACGTTTGAAAGCACTTTGACCCTCAATTTTGGTTTCCCAAATATTAAAAGCCTCAAAGGTATCACTCTTAACCTTAAGGATGTTCACCCAAACCTTCCTAGAATGGTGACCAATGAGTTAGAGGAAATATTTCCTCCCACCAATTGTATGAACCTGGGCAGGTCCCCATAGGTCTGCATAAACATACTCTAAAGGCTTTTGAGCAATAAACTCTAATTTCTTAAAAACAAATTTTGTTTGTTTCCCAAAAATACAATTTTCACAGTTTTGTAAAACAGAGGTTTTGCCTTCAACTAAGCCTTGCTTGAACAGATAATTAAGACTTTGTTACCAATATGACCAAGTCTAGCATGCCATAACATAGTATTATGCAGATTCATAGAAGTATGACATTCATCAGACAAAGATGATTTACATAGAACAGAATTTCCAACATGATATAGCTCCCTTAATATAGATTTTACCATTCATGGAAATAGACCTAATCCCCTTAGAAATATTAATATCATAGTCAAGGTCATCAAACACAAATTCAGAGTTACTCTTCAGGTCACCCACCTAACCTGTTGAAGAACTCTAATCATACATTTTAAAAGGAATATTACCAATGCCGTTGATTTTAAGAGTAGACAAGTCTCCTAGTCTAACCTCCCCCCCTCCCTCGACAGATTCATCAAGATAATAAAATCAGTATTTATGAGGAGTAACATGCATAGTGTAGCCTAAGTCAAGCAACCAAACATCGAAAGAATCACCGGGGTCAACCATAAGCAACTCATTGGAATAGAAAGGAGAATCAAGTACTACACTTGTTCCATTATGCAATTTTCTTTCCTCATCATCTCTTTTCTTGTAACAGTTAGAGATGAAGTGGTTATTTCTAGGGTTGACAAATGGTACGGAAATTACCATACCAACCACGTACCAACCACAAACCGACTATGTTGGTAAATCATCGTGGTGGTAACCACGTAAAGGTGGTACAATAATGGTAATGAAATCTGAATACCATGGTTACCGAGCATATATATATATATATATATATTATTTAATTTTTATTGTTTTTACCTTTATGTTTTATGTTTTTAATTTTAAGTTTTTACTTTATATTTTGTGTTTTGATTTTGACCTAAATTGGTCCTTTCTACTATTTCTACTAGAAACAGTAGGAACATTTTGAATGTTTGAAGACTTTGAACTTGTTTTGTTTGAACTTGCAGGAACATTGTGAATGTTTGAACAATTGAACTTGTTTGTTTGAGGACTTTGAACTTGGTTTGTTTGAATTGGTTTGTACTTTTGGTTGTGAACTTGGTTTATATTATTTTTGGTAACCATATTTTTTCGTTCGATAAATTTGATGGCTACTGGACGATAGCCAAGGAGTTTAAAAAAAATACAAATAAAATTATAGCATGGTAACCATGGTAATGTACCGATGGTAACCACAAGTCGTGGTTACCATATACTCCCTCCGGCCTAAAATACATGGTCTTTTAGACCCTTGCACATTAATTAAGGAAACCTATTTATATTTAAATCTCATTATTGTACTTATTATTGTACTTTTTTAGGGGTAATAATTACCCTACAAACCTAAAAGCCCATGTATTTTTGACAAAAGTTTATGGCCTAAAAGGCCATGTATTTTAGGACGAAGGGAGTAACCACGACTTGTGGTTGGTACGTGGTATGAAAATTTGCGTACCACTAGTTGGTGGTTGGTACATGGTAATCACCATTTTTGGTGGTTACCGTACCATGTCAACCCTAGTTATTTCTTTTGCAGTATATACAATGCTTCTTAGGAGGATCAGAGGAAGATGCATGGTTTATCTTTCTCCTTATCCTTTTCCTTGTTCTTCTTTCTATTCTTAGAGTTTCCTTTAGTGAAAAACACATCATGTTTTAGGATCAAATTTAGCAGATTTATCACCCTTTATCTTAAACACCTTAATAACCTCTTTTTTTTTTTGTATATTGGCCTCAACAATCCTTTTCTTAGTCAAAAATTCGTTACTAAACTGAATAACATCCTCAAACGTATCAAATTGGGAAGACAAAACATTCAAGATAATAATAACTTGGTGAGTATAATCAATTTTATCATCACAACGTTTAAGTTCTTGTGTCATGCATGCGTAAAAATCTATCCAAATTATCATCAAGAGACACAAAGGTATCACAGTGTACTACTACCTGTCAAGCAAACTCATCAGAGATTCGAATCATGATCTCACTGTGAGCAACAAGATTAAGTTCCTTCTTAGCTTCTTCAGTCATGTTAGCTAGAAAATTATTGACGACAGTTGATCTTCCAACCCTTCTCCTTTATGAGAATAGCTTTCATTTTGACTTGCCACATGACAAAGTCAATCAACCCATCAAAGGGTTTGATACGGTATGAGTTATCAAACATGAGATCTTAGAGTACCTAGAAAGATAAAGTGTAGAAAATCAGTAGCAATATGTGGAGTGTGAGCACTCAAATCCTAAGGATTTGAATCTCAGAATATGTGGAAGAAAAGTAAAGAGCAACATACGAGTGAATCTAAAGAGATTTAAAGTCGATAAAACCTCACATCGTTTAGATCAAGAGTGTTCTTGTCAGATCCGTTTAGATCTTGTGACTCAAAGTCCATATCTAGACAAAATACAACAACAAAGAAAGATTTTCGAAAAACAGCGAACTACGGGTTCAAAAAAAAAATCTCACAAATATCAGATATGGAGCTCAAGGCAATCGTTTTCCCGAAAGCTTCAACATATCCAAGATCTAAAACCCGCAACTTGGCTCAAATACCACTTTGAAGTGGATTACAAACACGAAGAAGTGAGAGAACAAAATAGAGCTCTAGTATTCGAAATAGAAAGAGTTTTACAACCAAATCGAAAACTAAAACGAGAAAGGTAGAGCGACGATTGTGTCTTAGCCTCAACTAGGTCACCAGTCACCAAAGCTAGAACCAAAATAGCAAAAGCGATTACAAATCTCTCAGCTCAAGTATCTCACTCACTGTTTTGGATGGAAGGGAGCTCGTTCTACGCTTACAAAGCGGTTAAGCCAAAGAAACACTAGAAATTGCCATAGGAGACAAGAATAAAGGCAAACAGAATCCCTAGCAGCTCGCTTCCCTCGGCTTTTAGGGTTTCTCAAACCCTTATATTGACTAAACCAATATTAGAAACATCTGTAAGAATATAAAAATAATAAAGTGAAGAACACCAACCGATTAGCAAAAACAAAATAATCACATTATCATAAATACTGTCCGAGCTGTGACTAAACCAATATTAGAAACATCTGTAAGAATATAAAAATAATAAAATGAAGAACACCAACCGATTAGCAAAAACAAGATAATCACATTATCATAAATACCGTCCGCGGACAAATGTCCAAAGGATAACTTAAGCACGGTCATCCGCGGATATAAAAGAGTAAGCACGTGGCGGCCATGCCTACACCCCACGAGTAGAATATGTGTCGAATGGCGAACACCACGTGGCACAACATTCGGGACCGTCCAGGACCTATAAAAGCGAGAAACTTCATTAAAAGAAGGGGACTTTTCGAGGAGTGAAGGAAAAAGAAGGAGCGGATCAAGGCCAAGTGAACTTAAGAAAGAAATTGGAAGCAAGGAGAATTAGGAGAGGAACTCGTACGCGTCACTAAAGAATCTATCCCGTAGTAAAATCGAAGCCTTTCACTGGACTTGCTCCACGGATATAGACCTTGTTCATCCTTAGTAAAACTTTTCACCAGAATTAAGAGTCTGTTGTTGTTGGTCCTCAAGATAATCAACGACGCCAGGTAAGCAGACCAATTTCTCAAATTGTCTAGAAAAAACTCGATAAGGGAATAATGTTTCGGACTCACGGTTAGATTTCTTCCCGCGGCACAGGTTGGGCTGTGTCGATTATTTCGATGCGGGTCAGATAAGCCCGTTGGGAATATTGAACACCTCACCAGGTAGATTCCCGGGTCCCACTAAAAATGGTGACCTTGTTGGATCGAGCTTTTTCACTGGCGCCGTCTGTGGGAATCCCCTCACACTAAGGGGTTCTTTTAAAAAAGTTCTTTTCGATAATGTCAGACAAAGACCCTCGGACCCTTGGAAAAGTTAGGGTCCGCGTCTGAACTTAGAATTATAAATTTTTTGCTTGTAAAACTAAACCTTTCGCTGACGGCAGATTCGCAACACTAAGAAGATGAGTGATAGCCAAAACAATCCGACTCAGGATATGAGCCCAGGGATTCACCAGGATCAGGAGGCCTCAAGCATGTATATCCCATTAACACCACCACCAAATCCGGATGGCGAAATGGGAGGTCAGCACCTCAGCACCCCTCCGCATCATCATAGCAATCAGCATGGACTGGAAGGAGGATACATACCACAGAACTTTTGGTACTATGAGGCACGTCGCGAGCAACCTAACCCCTTTCAGCAAGAGCAGTCTCAATACTTTTATTATGATCAGTGGGGGCAGAATCCGCGTCAACAGGGGAATTCTCGACAGGAAGAGCAGTACGGAAATTTTGATAGATATAACACTGCGTACGATAATCCCAGCAACTGGAACTATGGCTTTTAGAATCAGGAAATACCGCGCCGGACATGGCAAAACGATCAGTGGCACCGAGAGAATAAACATCGACGCGGAGAAAGGTCAACAGATGTTTCCACCTCTACAAAATCAGACTCAACAGAGAAGAGAAACGAAAACGCACCGGCGGCTTTTCCATCAATGTTTACCCAGGAAATTTGTTCCGCGACAGTACCGAAACGATGGAGAGATGTGAACCTCATGAAATATGATAGGACGACTGACCCTGAAGATCATCTTTGCCACTTCACGACCGCAATGGGAATAAACGAATATAATGATGCCATGTTGTGTAGAACGTTCCCTTCAACCTTGACAAAGATCGCACTCACTTGGTTCACAAACCTTCCAAGAGGTTCTGTAGCCAATTTTGCCCAGATGTCCCACATCTTCACGTCCCATTTCGGAAGTGTGCGATCGAGAAAGAAGACCATGCTCGACCTGAATTCCATTAGGCAAGGAGCTGGGGAATCCTTGGGACACTTCTTCACTCGTTTTACCAGCATGGTAGTACAAATCCCTAACTTTAATCATGAATCGGCAATCATCATACTCATGGGTAATTTAGCGGAACGAGACTTCAAGACGTATTTGTTTCGGAAAAAACCAACTAGTTACGATGACTTAAGAGAGCGGGTGTCAAGGCAGATTGAGGTAGAAGAAGCAGCCGCGTCTAGTTCTAAAGCAAATACAGGAAATCCAGGTCTCTTTGGGAAACTTACTGGGAAATTCAGAAAAGAGAAAGCTAAGCCACCCCGACATCATTCAGAAGCTATAGATTTTCGTCCCCACCGCGATGAAGTCCACATGAATTCAGAAAGAGGGTAAGGATCTCGTCATAGGGAAGATCACCCGCGTTCCTATCATCCGAGAGATAACCGCTATCGAAACCATGAACTAAGATTTCCACCAAGAAGGGAGAATCGACATAACCAGAGGCCAGATTGGGAAGATCGAAATCCTAGGTTTGATGACTCTCGTGATCAACAGGACCGATATTTAGGGCAACAGGATCAGCGTAGAGATCCCCCTTTTCATAACCGAGGAAGGGGGAGGGGAAGAAGAGGACGCGGAGGTAGGCACAACTATACACCTGCAGTCCAAAGATCCGTCAATCAGAGAGAAGCTCGAAAACCAAAAGCAGGCCAGATACCAGAACCTGAGGGTTTCATCAATACCCTCGCAGGAGGCTTTTCCATGCCGGGATCCAGTAGACAGGAAAAGAGAAATTACGAAAGAGAAGGAAGACAACCTCCGTCCGCGTCAAGTAGAAGAATCTCCTTTGCACAGCATGAAAACATTTCCTTTTCCCCGAAAGACGCTGAGGAAGTAAGGATGCCGCACTCGGATCCTTTAATCATCCACGCTCAGATAGCTGCCAAAACAGTCAAAAGAGTTTTTATTAACACTGGTTCATCAGTTGATATCTTATCATGGGAGGCTTTCTCTCAAATGGGGATATCCGCAGCATCGTTGAAACCGTATTCAGGAACTTTAATCACGTTCTCAGGAGGAGAGGTACAAGTGGCAGGCACGATCGAACTTACAGTAGTTTTGGGAACGGCACCAAGTAGACGCGTAGAAAGCATTGTATTCACAGTAGTGAAGATTCCTACTGTATACAATGCTTTACTAGGTCGCGTCTCGCTCTATAAATTCCAGATGGTAGTATCAATCTACCACTTTGTGGGAAAATTCCCTTTGCCTGGAGGAGGAATCGGTGAGGTTCGCGGACAGCAACCAGAAAGTAGAAGCTGTTACCTGACTTCTATCAAGAAGAGCAGAGAAGTGATGTGTATTAGCGAAAAATGTGAATCCGTAGTCGGGGACAACAATTCGACAGAACTTTCAGAGGCTGAACTAGAGGTGAGACCGACTGAAGCAAAAATATCAACCGCGGATGAAAGAATTACATACACACCCTTCCCGAACCCTGAGGAGAAAGTCTATCTAGGACAGGCGCTGGAGACAGTAGAAAGAGTTCGGGTCCAGGAAATCATAACGAAGTCAAGAGACATTTTTGCATGGACTCCGCGAGACCTGCTAGGAGTCCCGCCCACGATCGCTTTGCATACCTTAAGAATTCGCCCAGGAACAAAGCCCATAGTACAGAAGAAAAGGAAGATGGCTCCTGAGAAAGCTGCCGCGGCAAAAGAAGAAACTGATAAGCTTTTAGAAGCAGGGTTCATAGAGGAAGTAGAGGACTCAGATTAGCTCTCGAACGTGGTTTTAGTGAAGAAATCTAATGGGAAATGGAGGATGTGCATCGACTTTACTGACCTTAACAAATCCTGCCCCAAGGATAGTTACCCATTACCGTCCATAGATGAACTCGTCAATAGAACCGCGGGTAACAAGGTCCTTAGTTTTCTTGATGCTTACTCTGGATACAATCAGATAAACTTAAACCCTTCAGACAAGAAAGCTACTACTTTCATCACCAACCAGGGATATTTTGCTACCGCGTCATGCCTTTCGGACTCAGGAATGCTGGAGCTACATTTGAGAGAGCGATTGATCGGATCTTCCGTAACCAGATTGGTAGGAATGTATCGATTTATGTGGACGATATCGTGGTCAAGAGCGAAAGAGCAGAGGATCACGCAGCAGATCTGCAGGAGACTTTTGATTCTCTTCGAAGAGGAGGTTTGAACTTGAACGCGGAAAAGTGTGTCTTTGGGGTTGATTCCGAAAAATTTCTTGGTTTCATGGTTAGCCATCGAGGAATCGATGTGAATCCCGAAAAAGTCACGGCGATTCAAAATCTTCAACCACCGCGGACGATCAAAGAGTTGCAGTCTTTAAATGAAGCAGTAAATTATTTAAGCCGTTTTTGCTCCTGCCTGGCGGACAGGTCATTACCTTTCTTTGCTTTGCTCAAGAAAAAGGGACCGATACAATGGACTCCCGAGTTACAGAAAGCATTAGGAAGTTTTAAAGTTTTCCTGTCATCACTCCCCACTCTTCATCAACCCGAGAGACAAGAAGTTCTACATCTATACCTATCGGTAAAGAGTGTCACTATCAGTGCAGTCTTGACGCGAAAAGAGAAATACCCAGTTTATTACATCAGTCGTGTGCTGCAAGATGCTGAAACACGGTATGAACCAGTGGAGAAAATGATTTTGTGTCTGATATTCGCAGCGAGGAGGTTGAGGCCATACTTACAGGATCACCTTATCCGAGTAATGACGGACTTACCGATGCGTCAAATCCTCCACTCACCATGCCTGTCAGGGAGAATGATGAAGTGGGCGGTCGAACTGACAGAATTTGAAATAGAATATACCCCGCGGAAAGCAGCTCTGGCTCAGGTTTTAGCCGATTTTATTGACGAAACAAGTTTTGAATTAAATGCTCAAACAGAGAACAGTGAATGGACGCTCAGGGTAGATGGTGCGGCCAACAAAGATGGGTGCGGAGCAGGGGTTACACTCACAGCACCTGATGAACGATAATACAATTACGCTTATAAATTGGACTTCCAAGCTACAAATAATGAGGCTGATTACGAAGCCCTGCTCGCAGGACTAGAGGTAGCTTTGGTCAAAGGTGCCAGGCAGGTATCAGTCTACACCGATTCAGAAGTGGTGACGCAGCAGATAACAGAAGAATATGAAGCAAAAACTGGTTTAATGCCTGATTATCAAAGAAAAGCACGGGCGTTGTCAAAAGCTTTCTTAAGTTTTTGCCTAACAGCTGTTCCTAGAGGTGACAATCAGCAGGCAGACGCGTTAGCTCGGTTGGGAGCTGTTATGCCTGAGGAAGTAGGAAAAGAAGTGATCCTCGAAAGGATGAACAGTCAAAGACTTATCCAGGAAGTCTACCAAGTGCAGGAAATTGAAATGGAAGATTGGAGAGTGCCAATCGCGGACTATCTGGGCAAGGGTGTCTTACCCGAAGAAAGAGATGCTGCTAAGAAGGTAGTTGCAAAATCCTCTCGATTCACCATCAGGGAGGGGAAGCTATACAAGAGAGGCTACTGCCTCCCAGATCTGTTGTGCGTTTCAACAAAGGAGGGAAGTCTCGTTGTTGAAGAGTTACATGATGGAGTTTGTGCGCACCACCAAGGGTGGAGGGATGTTGTGGCCAAAGCAACCAGGCTAGGATATTATTGGCCAACTATGAAGCGGGATGTTCAAGATTATATCCAAAAATGAGACGTGTGTCAGAGGTTTGGAAATTTGATCCACCGCCCTTCTGAGGTACTGAAAAGTATAACTGGTGCTTGCCCTTTTTCTGTCTGGGGAATGGACATTCTAGGTCCATTTCCTACTGCCCCCGGTCAGTTAAAATATGTATTAGTCTTGGTTGATTATTTAACAAAGTGGGTGGAGGCCGAAGCAATGGGATTAATCACCGCGGAAAAGGTGAGGAGATTCTTATGGAAGAATATTGTCTGCCGTTTCGGAGTACCCGACTCGATAATCACAGATCATGGACCTCAATTTGATTGCGAAACGATTAGAGATTTCTGCGTCGGTCTAGGCATAAACCTTAAAATTTCGTCTGTGGCTCACCCGCAGACGAACGGGCAGGCAGAAACAACCAATTGACAATTACTATATGGGATACAAAAGAAACTCGGGAACACAGCAAAGGGGCGATGGGCAGAACTTCTACCTTTAGTGCTCTGGTCCTACCGCACATCAGCAAAGACTCCGACTGGAGAAACCCCGTTTTCTTTAGTCTTTGGTATGGACGCGGTCATCCCAGTTGAAAGATTGGTTCCTTTCAGCATGAATAATGGCATACAACCAAGAAACCAACGATGAAGCATTAGAAATCGAACTCCATCTCATAGAGGAGCGTAGGATGATAGCAGCCTTAAAGGAGCAAGAATACAAGAGGAGGCTATCTAAATATCGGGATAGACGAATTCACCCGCAGCATCTCAAGGAAGGAGATTTGGTGCTCCGCCAAACTACCTCGGGAGGGAAACTGGACCCCAACTGAGAAGGACCTTATGTGATCGTGAAAGAAGTTCAAAAAGGAGCATACAAGCTCAGCACCCCTGAAGGCATCGTTTTGAACAAAACTTGGAATGCTGATAATCTAAAAAAGTACTATGTATGATTGCCAAGTAGTTTTATGAAACAAAAAGCTTAGTCGCCCCCGCGAAAATTAAATAAAGCGGTTAGAGGGCGCTTTTATTATATTCATCTCTTTGGGAACTTCTTACAACCAATCCTACGACGCTGGAGCTTGGCTCCGCGTCAGGCCTCTGATCGAATCCGCATTCTCAGAGATGATATTTTACAATAAGTCCTAAGACGCTGGAGCTTGGCTCCGCGTCAGGCCTCTGATCGAATCCGCATTCTCAGAGATGATATTTTACAATAAGTCCTCAGATGCTAGAGCTTGGCTCCGCGTCAGGCCTCTGATCGAATCCGCATTCTCAGAGATGATATTTTACAATAAGTCCTAGGACGTTGGAGCTTGGCTCCGCGTCAGGCCTCTGATCGAATCCGCATTCTCAGAGATGATATTTTGCAATAAGTCCTATGACGCTGGAGCTTGACTCCGCGTTGGGCCTCTGATTGAATCTGCATTCTCAGAGATGATATTTTACAATAAGTCCTAGGACGCTGGAGCTTGGCTCCGCGTCAGGCCTCTGATCGAATCCGCATTCTCAGAGATGATATTTTACAATAAGTCCTAAGACGCTGGAGCTTGGCTCCGCATCAGGCCTCTGATCGAATCCGCATTCTCAGAGATGATATTTTACAATAAGTCCTAGGACGTTGGAGCTTGGCTCCGCGTCAGGCCTCTGATCGAATCCGCATTCTCAGAGATGATATTTTACAATAAGTCCTAAGACGCTGGAGCTTGGCTCCGCGTCAGGCCTCTGATCGAATCCGCATTCTCAGAGATGATATTTTACAATAAGTCCTAGGACGTTGGAGCTTGGCTCCGCGTCAGGCCTCTGATCGAATCCGCATTCTCAGAGATGATATTTTATATTAAGTACCAGGACGCTGGAGCTTGGCTCCGCGTCAGGCTTCCTAACAAAACCACCATCACGGGAATAAAGTTTCACTTAAATTTCAAAGGCGTTAGAACTAAGCTCCGCATAGGGATTTCCATCGAAGCTCTACTCCCAAAGATCAAATCTAATACTTTACGATCTAAACCCCGCGTCAGATCTCTATTCAGAACAATTTAGAAATGAAAAGATATGGTTTTCATCAACCTTTCTTGAGCACCCAAAGCTTCCTAGTTTTCAAAGGAAATTGTGGCTAAAGATCCACCATTCAACATAAAATAAAAACAACCAGGGATGAAATACGCTAGCACATTCAAAGAGTTGTCAGTCTAGAATGAAAAACATGCCCTTATCAGCTCATGACCGCCGAACCCGACCCGGGATGAGACGAGTCCTGCCTTGACTCAAGCGAAATCCATTAGAAGGAGGACCTTCTGACTCCGGAGAGGCCCACTCCGCATCTACCTCATCTCCCACAGCATCTAAGATCTGGACGTCGAAACGATTTCCCCCTTTATGGATAAAGGTTAAAGAGGAACCAATATTAATGCTATGTGACTCGGCGAAATCATTCCAACCACCCCTCAAAAAAGAAACCCTGTAATCTCCGCGTATAACTTCCACCGAGAAGTCTCGAAGGATCCTGGTTGTCAAAAGAACACACCTGGGAAGATCTGGCCCAAGTCTATCTTCGAAACATAGTGGCAAAGACTAACAAGAGACAAATATTAAAAAGCATTAAAGGAAAAAACCCACCTGATAAAAGAAAAATTCAGCAATTTAGGAACTAACCAGGCGAAGAAGTTGCTCAGGAAAATTGATCCTCTCAAAAAAGGACCAAGGTGGACTAACAGGGGAAGGCATGACACAAGCACATTACAAGCACGGGTGTCTTTTCCTCATACTCCCTCTTTATAAAGCACATGAACAACACCGGACACGTGTCATAAACAGGTATACGGGGCAAATAAGTCCGAAAGGTCAAATCGTTGAGCTAAAAGCCACTGGTGCGCCATGCATGAAATAAACAGTAAACACTATTGCTGAACCACTCAGGGATCTCGTGAGCAACACATCATGACGAATTAGCCTCGAATGACTAAAACCAGTCATACTGGTGACATACATGACTTTAAAATCTCCAGGGAGCAATTATTAAAGACTTCGCAACAAACAAAATTGTAGCCAATCTTTCGAAAACTTCCACCAAGGAGAAGGTTACTCGCATCCATTAATAAACCAAGACAAAAGGATAGAAGGCATGTCACGCCAGAATCTCAAAACACATCCACATAATCAATAAAGCTAAAAAACAAGCTTAAGGCTTTATTTCGTTATAAAAGTACGGTTTAAGATCCGTTCGAAGCTACGTCGCGAAGATAAGGATCATCGTGACGAATCTCTTGACCACCCCCGCGTGAATCCACCACACGAACCTCAAAACAGGCCTCACCCATATGAGTGAAAATCATAGAAACCCCCCTTTCAAAACCATGTGATTCCACAAAATCTTTCCATCCGCAGCCAAGGTAGAGAAGACCACCGTAGCGTCGCTCTATTCAAACCGGGAAATTGCGTAGCAGGTAAGAGGAGAGAAAAACCCGGCTAGGAATAGCATCCGCATACAACTCCTCAAACCTAAGTGGTAGCAGCTAAAAAATAAAAAGAGGAGTATAAGCTAAAAGGGAGTTTTCTAAGAAAATTAGAAATTAAGTATAAATATCTCACCAATTGTAAAAACTGTTCGGGATAATCAATCGCTTGGAAAAAGGCCCATCGTGGTTCTGGCCCAAAAACCCCATCTGCCCTAAATGATAAAGGAGGAATTATGATGGATCCTCGCATCTCGATGGAATTAAAGGGAAACAGTAAAAACCCTCATATTTGTATCATCATTCACGAGGGAACAGTCGAACAGGAAAAAGAAGAATTGCATGCATAACACGCAACAGGTGACACAGCCACTAAGGGCACGCGTCTCCTATTCTCTAAAAACAAAGACAATCAGAGACGAGTCTTTTCTCAAGACCAGCAAAAGCGAATTACAAAAAAGAAAAATTACTTTTCGATAAAAGGCGATAAAACCAAGGGTAGGAAAACATCACACAGCTAGTATAAAACACACTAGGGTGTCCTAAAATGATGAACATCCCAAAACAAGATGGATCCAAATTTGCCGCCAAGGGCTTTTTATAGAGTCATTATGAGGGAAGAACAACTTCAAACACTTCGGCTCCCCCTCATGTACGTTCTAATCGACGAGGATGCTCACACTCAAGCTAGACTCTGGTCCCGCTCCAACCAGGAACACGAAGTGAAGGTGGAAAGAGATGAAGATGGCCTATTCTGGTTGACTCAAGGATGGCGCGACTTCACACAAGCAAATCGAGTCAATGTCGGATCGGCCCTGATTTTCACCTACATGGGGGACTCCATCATTGAAGTCGACGTTGTCAGCCCTGACAGAGAGGAAAATGGAGAGGTAGGACGTCCTTAGGTTCCTACTCTATCCTACGCGTCAATATCTCTAAAACGATGTATCAAGTTTAAAGGGATCCAACCTCTAGAAAGGTTTCTGTACGCTGCTTCGTATTATGAATAATAAGAGATCCCTCCCTCTATTTTTATTTCTTAAATCACCAAAACACAATAAATAGTAAAATAAAATCATGGGTTCCCCTTTTTCTCTATTCACGAAAACTTAATCGAAAGACCGATTTACAAACTCCCAAAGCATGACGCGGAAACAGCTCAATTAGAACTACATGATGAAGAAACCGAGTTTAAGGTGGCCTCATGGTCACCCCCAATTTCACGACGCGGACAGACTTGGAAGGAAACATTACCCTTATGAAAAAACATCATGGCACTTCCTATCCCCAAGTGGTGAAGTATGAGAAACTCATCCCAACCGCTGTCAATCTGAAAAAGACCACTCTCACTCCAAGATACTGCCACTGGAAAATCACGAACGAGATACGATGAAAGAAAAGCCCACCGAGGCGGAAGAGGCCCATATTCAGCTTCAAACTGAGGAGGCATAACCTGCACGCGGGTAAAGTTAAAACCCAAAGTAGATAACCTAAGCTCTTTTAAATAAAAGGTGAAAAAACTCACTAGCCGAGAAAGTTGCTCCACATTCTCGATCTTTTGAAAAAATGCCCAAGGGTTGAAATTTCCTGATGACATGATGCATGCAATGGAACGGTAGGTTGCTAGAACATAAGAAGTGACAAAGAAGATGAAAAAGTTAAGGCTTTAAAAAGGGGGAAAACCCACTTGAAGCATAAAGACAAGTGGAAAAAGACTTTGTACATTCGGACCAACCTTTTCAACACTTGGAAAAGTCAGAACATAAACAGATAAATATTTACTACGGGCAAAATATACAAGTAATACTAGTTCCTTATCCCAAGAGATCTCAAACCCAAGTCTTCAAAACAAAACAAGTATCTCGATGGAACACCAAAAACATGGAACCAAAGGCAAGTCCCCAAAAGTTTCATCACAAAAACTAAAAAATTAAAGATTAAGGGGCATTAGCCGCCTTCTTCATTTCTTCTTCCGCGTCTTCAGCATCTTCGTCTTCAGAGTATGAATCCTCCGTGGCCATCTCCTCCTTCGAAAGCCCCCAGTCAGCGCTAACCATACTAGGCTCGAACTTCTCCAGGGGAACACCAGAGTTCAAAGCTGAACGCGCGACACTCTGGTTGATCCCCGCGGACATTCCCTTTCGGAAGTAGCTGAAACACCTGTCCTTTAAGATACTGGAACCTTTCGGAGTTTGGAGACAAGCTTTGGCAATGGAAGACATGAAAGATGCGCCAGCCTCAGTCTTTATCCACTCAGAGGACAGATGGGCCAAACCCTCCGGACTCTGAAGCCATTGGAGAGCCACTTCTTGACCCGAACGCGCCTTAAGAAGATCAAGTTCTTGTCTAGTCATAGATGCTTCTTCGCGAAGGATAGATAATTCCTCCTCCAGCTTGTCGATGCTGACTTGCCTAGCCAAGAGAAGTTCCTGAGAACTCTTATCCATAGTTTCAAGCTCTTTGACGCGTGAGGTAGCATCATCCAGAGAAACTTTCAAATCATCATGTTTTTTCTGTAAAACTGCCATAGCTTCCTTCTGTGACTGCACCTCCTCATGAAGATCCACATACCTCTTTCGGAACTTCTCCACCGAGGCTGGGTCGCCAACAGTATTCCCCATAATCCGCAGCTGATGGGACAACTTCTTAATCTCCTCATCTTTCTTTTTGAGACTCTCTTCGCCACACACCAAACGCCTTTCAACGTCCGGTTAGATCACCCTCAGCTGAGTCAAGAACAATAAAATCAGAGATTATACCGCGTCGAAGTACTACAAAAGGAAAAGCAAAAGGCAGCTGACAAAATGAACTTACCCACTGAATAATAAGATCAAAGTTGGTCGAAAGGGTAACAGGATCCAGACGACTAATATACCCCTGCTCCGGAAGACAACGTTTTTTAGCCGGAAAGGCAAGACCTTGCAGATCAATCAATTTGAAACCAGGAATGGGAAATTCACGGAGAGTCGCTTCACCCTCTAAAAAGAGTCCCCTTTCATCCGCGTTTGAAGGCCCAACAGCGACACAAACTTTCCTTTTCTTCGATTTGGAGGCTTTAGGGGCAGGAGAACGAACGCGCTTTTCCTTGGACGCAGGAACCTGTGAAGAGGACCCTACCAAAACACATGTCTCCTCCGCGACACTCATCTCAACGGATGGTGCCACTTCCAGAGCTGGAGGAGGAGCAGAAGGGTCATTAACCGCCAAGCTTGTCTTTTTCTTCTTTTCGGACCTGGCTTTGTGTCGCTTCAAACGTGAGTCCAAATCCATTTTATCTAAACACAAAAACAGTCCACGATAAGTCATCCGTCAAAGAAAGACAAAACATGAAGACACAAATTTATACACCAAGAAAAACAATAAAACAGAAGAGCCACCTAGTCGCGGATGAGGCAAACTCAAGCCAGCCATCTCAAGACGAAACGCGGATAGCATTTTATCCCACGAAAATCTAGGAGTATGAGAAAACGATAGCTTGAACTGAGAAAGATTGGAAATTTTTGGTTTCATCACAGAGCAAAAAAGCCCCGGAACAGTTCGACAATTAAAGCCTTGCCCAGATCTATCGCGGACCAAAAACCACTTGTACTTCCAATTCGGTTTGCTAGACAACCTTTCCATATACCCACAACTTGAGTTGCACTGGTAAAACCTTGAATCCTGAGTCCCCTTTTTTTAAGGAAAAGATACTGAACATTAACTTGAAAGAAGGAGCGACACCAATTTCCTTACACCTCATAATAAAACTGGTAAAAAACATCCAACCATTAGGAACGATCTGAGCAGGACTCAAATTATACTCATCCAAGAACTTCGAGAAAAAAGGATGCAAGGGAAGTCGGAAGCCTTGAGACAAGCTAGCTGCATATACAACCAAACAATCTTCATAAGCGTCTAGGCAACCACCTCCTTCCTCAGGAAGACAGAATTCTACACCTGCTAGCCAGGGAAATACTTGCGAAAGAGCATCAAGATCCTCCAAATTCAACAGAGTAGTGCAACCCCTCAACTTACTCACAGGAGACCTCCACGAATGAATCCTATCGGTCACAACTGGTGGACGACTGGATGGAGGCGGAAGAGGTTTAAAATCCCCCAGGAAAAGGCAAGTATCTAGATCCTTTAAATCATACACAGGGGTGTCTAAATCGGTCAAATTCTCTTTAGAACGGATCTTCTTCGGATTTTCTGCTAAACCAATAGGGGGAAGCTCATAAGGAATCCAAACATCCTCCTCCTCTTGCTCCGCAGACTGAGAAATAGATGAAGGCCCCGCATCCACCGAAGAACTAGCACCTGACTCATTCACGTCCCTTGGACTTTCATCTCCCGCGCATCCTTTCGAAGAAGAAGAAACTGTGTAAGGAGAAGAATAGTAATCAGGGTCAGAACGCTTCCGACGCCTTCTCACCTTAATAGGACTACCAGTAGGACCAACTCGATCTGGAGTAGACGCGGATGTGGAAGAAGATGACTCCGACGAAGAATCATCAGAGCTAGAGGAAGAACTCCCAGAAGAGGAAGAAAGAGTCTCTGGGGCTGGACGCGCCTGAGAGGATGAAGCAACACCGCTTCTCCATCCTTCACCTCTCTCAAAATCTTCTAACAAATCACGCTCCTCGCTGAGACTAGCCATTTCTAAAGAAACTAGAAGAAAATCGTATGAAGTTTTACTTACATAAAGCAAAATCTCATCCAAAAACACATTCAGAGACAAATTCGCACCCAAGTTTACGATCTAAACGTCAAGAAGTTAAGAAACTTAACAGAGAAAAATCAAGAACAGCTTAGAACAAGAAAAAATACCTTGAAGAGTTGAAGAAAACCACCGGAAACTTCGAGCAAACAGCCGGAACCCTAGAAAACCGCCGCCGGAAAACCAAGAGGTGGATAAGGATTAAATCTCTGGAAAAGCAGAAGAAGACAAGTGTGGAGTAAAAAAGAAAACGGGACGGGGTAACTTATAGGAAATTACTGACGTTTAGACTTCCGAGCATAAATGGGCCTGATGGGCCCAAATTGGGCCAAAACTCGAAAAGAGAAGGCCCACCGTCCCTAAATCAGAACTATAGCAGTAACGAAACTACAGATGTTTACTTTAAAAGATTTTAATCGATCCGCGTCAATCCCTGGTTGGAATCAACTCGGCCCGAAGAGCTGTGACTAAACCAATATTAGAAACATCTATAAGAATATAAAAATAATAAAGTGAAGAACAAATTTTGTTTGTTTCCCAAAAATACAATTTTCACAGTTTTGTAAAACAGAGGGTTTGCCTTCAACTAAGCCTTGCTTGAACAGATAATTAAGACTTTGTTACCAATATGACCAAGTCTAGCATGCCATAACACAGTATTATGCAGATTCATAGAAGTATGACATTCATCAGACAAAGATGATTTACATAGAACAGAATTTCCAACATGATATAGGTCCCTTAATATAGATTTTACCATTCATGGAAATAGACCTAATCCCCTTAGAAATATTAATATCATAGTCAAGGTCATCAAACACAAATTCAGAGTTACTCTTCAGGTCACCCACCTAACCTGTTGAAGAACTCTAATCATACATTTTAAAAGGAATATTACCAATGCCGTTGATTTTAAGAGTAGACAAGTCTCCTAGTCTAACCTCCCCCCCCCCCCTCGGCAGATTCATCAAGATAATAAAATCAGTATTTATGAGGAGTAACATGCATAGTGTAGCCTAAGTCAAGCAACCAAACATCGAAAGAATCGCCGGGGGCAACCATAAGCAACTCATTGGAATAGAAAGGAGAATCAAGTACTACACTTGTTCCATTATGCAATTTTCTTTCCTCATCATCTCTTTTCTTGTAACAGTTAGAGATGAAGTGGTTATTTCTAGGGTTGACAAATGGTACGGAAATTACCATACCAACCACGTACCAACCACAAACCGACTATGTTGGTAAATCATCGTGGTGGTAACCACGTAAAGGTGGTACAATAATGGTAATGAAATCTGAATACCATGGTTACCGAGCATATATATATATATTATTTAATTTTTATTGTTTTTACCTTTATGTTTTATGTTTTTAATTTTAAGTTTTTACTTTATATTTTGTGTTTTGATTTTGACCTAAATTGGTCCTTTCTACTATTTCTACTAGAAACAGTAGGAACATTTTGAATGTTTGAAGACTTTGAACTTGTTTTGTTTGAACTTGCAGGAACATTGTGAATGTTTGAACAATTGAACTTGTTTGTTTGAAGACTTTGAACTTGGTTTGTTTGAATTGGTTTGTACTTTTGGTTGTGAACTTGGTTTATATTATTTTTGGTAACCATATTTTTTCGTTCGATAAATTTGATGGCTACTGGACGATAGCCAAGGAGTTTAAAAAAAATACAAATAAAATTATAGCATGGTAACCATGGTAATGTACCGATGATAACCACAAGTCGTGGTTACCATATACTCCCTCCGACCTAAAATACATGGTCTTTTAGACCCTTGCACATTAATTAAGGAAACCTATTTATATTTAAATCTCATTATTGTACTTATTATTGTACTTTTTTAGGGGTAATAATTACCCTACAAACCTAAAAGCCCGTGTATTTTTGACAAACGTTTATGGCCTAAAAGGCCATGTATTTTAGGACGAAGGGAGTAACCACGACTTGTGGTTGGTACGTGGTATGAAAATTTGCGTACCACTAGTTGGTGGTTGGTACATGGTAATCACCATTTTTGGTGGTTACCGTACCATATTGTCAACCCTAGTTATTTCTTTTGCAGTATATATACAATGCTTCTTAGGAGGATCAGAGGAAGATGCATGGTTTATCTTTCTCCTTATCCTTTTCCTTGTTCTTCTTTCTATTCTTAGAGTTTCCTTTAGTGAAAAACACATCATGTTTTAGGATCAAATTTAGCAGATTTATCACCCTTTATCTTAAACACCTTAATAACCTCTTCTTTTTTTTTTTGTATATTGGCCTCAACAATCCTTTTCTTAGTAAAAAATTCGTTACTAAACTGAATAACATCCTCAAACGTATCAAATTGGGAAGACAAAACATTCAAGAGAACAATAACTTGGTGAGTATAATCAATTTTATCATCACAACGTTTAAGTTCTTGTGTCATGCATGCGTAAAAATCTATCCAAATTATCATCAAGAGACACAAAGGTATCACAGTGTACTACTACCTGTCAAGCAAACTCATCAGAGATTCGAATCATGATCTCACTGTGAGCAACAAGATTAAGTTTCTTCTTAGCTTCTTCAATCATGTTAGCTAGAAAATTATTGACGACAGTTGATCTTCCAACCCTTCTCCTTTATGAGAATAGCTTTCATTTTGACTTGCCACATGACAAAGTCAATCAACCCATCAAAGGGTTTGATACGGTATGAGTTATCAAACATGAGATCTTAGAGTACCTAGAAAGATAAAGTGTAGAAAATCAGTAGCAATATGTGGAGTGTGAGCACTCAAGTCCTAAGGATTTGAATCTCAGAATATGTGGAAGCAAAGTAAAGAGCACCATACGAGTGAATCTAAAGAGATTTAAAGTCGATAAAACCTCACATCGTTTAGATCTAGAGTGTTCTTGTCAGATCCGTTTAGATCTTGTGACTCAAAGTCCATATCTAAACAAAATACAACAACAAAGAAAGATTTTCGAAAAACAGCGAACTACGGGTTCAAAAAAAAAATCTCACAAATATCATATATGGAGCTCAAGGCAATCGTTTTCCCGAAAGCTTCAACATATCCAAGATCTGAAACCCGCAACTTGGCTCAAATACCACTTTGAAGTGGATTACAAACACGAAGAAGTGAGAGAACAAAATAGAGCTCTAGTATTCGAAATAGAAAGAGTTTTACAACCAAATCGAAAACAAAAACGAGAAAGGTAGAGCGACGATTGTGTCTTAGCCTCAACTAGGTCACCAGTCACCAAAGCTAGAACCAAAAAAAGCAAAAGCGATTACAAATCTCTCAGCTCAAGTATCTCAGTCCCTGTTTTGGATGGAAGGGAGCTCGTTCTACGCTTACAAAGCGGTTAAGCCAAAGAAACACTAGAAATCGCCATAGGAGACAAGAATAAAGGCAAACAAAATCCCTAGCAGCTCGCTTCCCTCGGCTTTTAGGGTTTCTCAAACCCTTATATTGACTAAACCAATATTATAAACATCTGTAAGAATATAAAAATAATAAAGTGAAGAACACCAACCGATTAGCAAAAACAAGATAATCACATTATCATAAATACTGTTCGAGCTGTGACTAAACCAATATTAGAAACATCTGTAAGAATATAAAAATAATAAAGTGAAGAACACCAACCGATTAGCAAAAACAAGATAATCACATTATCATAAATACCGTCCGCGGACAAATGTCCAAAGGATAACTCAAGCACGGTCATCCGCGGATATAAAAGAGTAAGCCCGTGGCGGCCATGCCCACACCCCACGAGTAGAACACGTGTCCAATGGCGAACACCACGTGGCACAACATTCGGGATCGTCCAGGACCTATAAAAGCGAGAAACTTCATTAAAAGAAGGGGACTTTTCGAGGAGTGAAGGAAAAAGAAGGAGCGGATCAAGGCCAAGTGAACTTAAGAAAGAAATTGGAAGCAAGGAGAATTAGGAGAGGAACTCGTACGCGTCACTAAAGAATCTATCCCATAGTAAAATCGAAGTCTTTCACTGGACTTGCTCCGCGGATATAGACCTTGTTCATCCTTAGTAAAACTTTTCACCAGAATTAAGAGTTTGTTGTTGTTGGTCCTCAAGATAATCAACGACGGCAGGTAAGCAGACCAATTTCTCGAATTGTCCAGAAAAAACTCGATAAGGGAATAATGTTTCGGACTCACGGTTAGATTTCTTCCCGCGGCACAGGTTGGGCCGTGTCGATTATTTCGATGCGGGTCAGGTAAGCCCGTTGGGAATATTGAACACCTCACCAGGTAGATTCCCGGGTCCCACTAAAAATGGTGACCTTGTTGGATCGAGCTTTTTCATATATACCTAGAGCTTTAGCTAAACAACGTTGTTAGCTTTAGCAGGTGTTAATAATGTGTCAACCAAATGGGCTAATAGCCCATGGACCTTATGATATCAGAGTTGGGTTAAAGGCCCAACTCAAATACAATCAGTAAAGGACACACATGTACTTAATACATTTACACAAAAGACTTAGAGTTACAACATAGGTTAAGAAATGAACCTAACATAGAGTAACTATAGGACATGAGTACACCTTGTGAATATTTGAGTTGTATCTTCATCGGATTGGTTGTAAAAATAATAGGTTAGTGGGGTTGTAACACCTTTTTTATTAGTCTCATTTTCGTTAGGTTTCCATTTAGGATAAGATTCCAAAAGAATTTATTTTTAAACTTTTGGACATTTGATTCTCTAAATCCAAGCAATATTACTTTCTTAACTTTTGTAATTGTCGGGGCTTTATAAGTGTTGAAAACCATCCATACTTATTGGCCCATTAAATACGATCTTAGCATGGGTATTTAGTATTTGCGATTTTGTTAACTATGAATTTGGTGTAATTTGTTAGTTTTCCATTTTTAATTTGCTAGATCAATCTAACGATTTCCGTGAATAAATCTATATCTAATATCTAATATAATACTAAAACAGCTGCGAAGGATACACGTGACGGCCTCACATTGAAAGTGCCACATGGCAGTCATTCGCTTAACCTACCCCCATATATATTTAAAATAAATATACTTAAATCATTTTTATTAATAAAAATATTTGGAATTTGTTGACCAAATCATAACAACTTCTCCAAATTTATAGATTATTATTTATCCAAGATTTTTTAAAGCCAGAAAATAATAAATCAATATGTTACTAATAAATAAATTTCACTAAACTCCATTTATCTAATGTTTTTACATTTATCTATTTCAAGATCGCAATCTCCATTGCTTTCCCCTTCTTGCACCCTCTTGGTATCACCTTCCCTATCTTTTCATGTCTTTCAAATCACCTTCTTCATGTATTACTAGGTTCATGTTTTCATAAGTAGAATAATGCATAACAAGAATAGGAATATGAAACCAGAATGGATCGTTGAAAGTGGTACTTAGGATCTTTTAACGATCATGTAAGCACATTTCCTTGGAGCCATCTCAATTTACATTATTATTTTGAACAAGGATTACCTTTATACTACTTTAGATTCCTTCACATTTAATAATCAAATTCACCATTTGTTCTTTTCTTTTCAGGTCAGTGTATCCTCCATTCAGAAGCAGTTTTTGATGTATACTTTTGCGAATCTTTCACATGCTTTTGTTAAGTCACTCAGCAATTATAAATTATAATGACAAAATTCAAATTGCAGTATATTTGATGAAGGTAAATCAAAATCCCCCTTTTAAGAGCTTTTTCCTTTCAGTGCCTTTATAAAATCCCAAATTTCAACATCTTGATGCCTTGATAGTTTTTACTTCACTTTTTAATCAACTCATTAAATGAATTTCATTGATTTTAGATTCACAATACCATCTTTTAAAACTATATACGATATAAATTTATCATTTACGGAACCAAGTATCAAGTAAAACATAACAACTTCAAAATAGAAACATTTTTACCTCACTCTTGAAGTCAACATCCCTAATGAAGAGCTAAAGCCTATAGATCATGCAGTCACAAGTCCTCATCTCCATCTCATTTTAGACTAATTTTACCTATGATACTTTAACATCACGTATACGAAGCCTATGCGTGATTTGAACCCTCATCTTTGTGATTTATGAAAATACTCTTCCAATTTTGAGCTAATAGGCTTAAACTCAGGTTCATCATTTGTGTATTTTAAATGCCAAACAACATAAAACTATAAAAGCAATGCCCTTAATAATGTAAACAACCAAACATGTAATCAGTGAAACAGGATGTGGGCAACTTCTAGCACCATCGAGTTGCATCTTTAGCTCAGGTTTTTGCACATACAAGTTCACAAAACCGACAGCAAGGATACTATCCAACTTCTTTGATTCATTTTCCTGTCCAATTTTTATCGATTTTATTCTTCAATTAGAAAATTAATCTGATCTTCTTTAATTCAAACCTACATGTATAGATGAAGCAAGTTTAGATCAATTTTATAAACTATTACCAATCTCAACCCCCAAAACCTCATAACTAATAATCTACTACCTACCATACGAATCTAATCAAGTTCCTTAGTGACAGCAAAACTACTCCAAATCCACTCAATCATGCAACTGCCTTTGAATCGATTATAAGAGGGGCGATGCTTCGACAAAATAAAATGCAAAGACATGAATTGTTCGAGCATGGTATGAATCTTTGGTAAAGTTAAGGAGGAAACAAATAAATAAGAATCGTTACCTTCATCCCAAAGTGTAATGCCGGTGTTCGATTTTTGTCTCTCTTTAATTTTTCAGATCGAATTTGAGGAAGGATCTTTTTCAAATCGAAATTGACAAAGGTTAATTGCAAGAACAACTTCGAATCTCTGGATTTTATGAAAGCTTTGGAGGACAGACCATAGAAATTTATTTTAGGGTTTCGAAAGGAAGAGGATGACTGAATTGGGGCTGGGGAGAAATGAGTCGTCTCTCTTTGATTTTTCAGATCGGCATATCGGAAGGATCGATTTCAAATCGAAATTGACGAAGGGTCTATTTCAATTTTCAGATAGAAATTGAAAGGAAGAGGATGACTGAATTGGAACTGGGAGAAAGGAGGAAGAAAGGAGTCGTCGCACTGATGCTGTCTTTTCATCGTTTTCTCCTCTTTTTTTTTCTTTTTTTTTTTAATTTTTAAAACCTTGAAAGACTGATCCAATTACAAAGTGGTCCATAGTTCATACTCATCCAATTTAATCCATTTACATTTACATTTTACAGCGTCCATTTGTACATGCAGTTCATCCGTTGATGTATTTGACATTTTACCTGCTCTCCGTCCAAAAGTTATTAAAACCCTATTCACCTAAACTTTGTAGTCGAACTATCAAATTATTTAGTCTTACTTTCCAATCCATTAACACAGCAAAAAAATATTAGTAGATGGCCACATTTTTATATCTTGTCCAGGGCATTTCAAATCTCAAACCCGACCCTGCTACGAAGGTGAGACATTGAAATTTTGCCACATATATTATATATTGATATAATATAAGCATTATATTTTTTTATCCAAATTTATATTATTTTGCTATATCGTTTTCATATTATTATAATAGTATAATATATCTAATATATAATGTAAATAAATTATGGTAATATCTTCTAGAAAATATAATATATTTTACAAATCCCGTGCGTTACGCACGTGCACTACGCTAGTAAACTCTTAATTTAGAAGAGTTTAGGATGATGTGTCAAGCTTAGAGGAATTTTAGGAGTCTCGACCAATCATTATTTTTGCTATTTTTCTTTGATTTTCTTTAATTCTAATTTTTTTCTTCTTTTTCCTTTAATTCTCTTTTTTCTTTAATTTTACTAACTATCTATATATATATATATATAAACTCTTAATTTAGAAGAGTTTAGGATGATGTGTCAAGCTTAGAGGAATTTTAGGAGTATCGACCAATTATTATTTTTGCCATTTTTCTTTGATTTTCTTTAATTCTAATTTTTTTCTTCTTTTTCCTTTAATTCTTTTTTTCCTTTAATTTTACTAACTATCTATATCTATCTATATAAACTCTTAATTTAGAAGAGTTTAGGATGATGTGTCAAGCTTAGAGGAATTTTAGGAGTATCGACCAATCATTATTTTTGCTATTTTTCTTTGATTTTCTTTAATTGTAATTTTTTTTCTTCTTTTTCCTTTAATTCTCTTTTTTCTTTAATTTTACTAACTATTGGACTTAATTCAAAACATTTAGTAGTTTTTTTTCTCTAAAAAACAATCTATATCTAATATAATACTAAAACAGTTGCAAAGCATACACGTGGCGGCCTCACATTGAAAGTGTCACGTGGCAGCCATTCACTTAACATACCCCCATATATATTTAAAATAAATATCCTTAAAATCATTTTTATTAATTAAAATATTCAATTTAATTTGTTGACCAAATCATAACAACTTCTCCAAATTTGCAGATTATTTTTTATCCAAGATTTTTTAATGCCAGAAAATAATAAATCAATATATTATTAATAAATAAATTTAAATAAACTCTTTTGAATGATTGTTATGTGAATTTCATTTTGCTAATTTTTGAAACTTTTTTTATTAGATATTTGATTACTCTATTGCACCCATTAAGATTTCCTTATCCAATACTAATCAATAATCAATTCTATTTAATTACTACTATGTACAAACTATGGTAATCAACCGAATATAAAGCTACAATTAAAATTGAAATCAAAGTTGCATAATTTAATATTAGTCGATATTATAAGAAATCAATTTCTTTCTCCGATCAATCTCGATCTATCAATCTCTACTAATTATCTCAATCACTGTCAATTATCCCAATAACTGATTTAGTTTTATTTTTTATTAACTAATTCAAGTTTATCTTCTTTTTTCCTAATTTACCATAATAACTATCCTAATCAACGGTTTCTTTTCTTTATTTTTTTAATGATTGAATCAAATGTCAATGGTTAATTGGATTAAGTTTAAGGATCTTCATTTTCCTATTGTACTGATGAATCTTAATTAATCATAAAATAATAGTCCACCTTAATGAATTCTAATTTTAAAAAACCACACTAATAAGAACTCATCATAATCCCTTTTTTTTATCAAAAAATTTATCATCTCTAATTAATTTCTTTCACCTTAGTAGAAAATTTGATTAATCTCAAATACTTTATTTATAATAACTTTTTAGAGTTTGAATTTTCAAATAAGAAACTTGATAAAAGATTCTTATTTTATTAAAAATATATTTTTTAATTTGATTTTAGATTATTAAATTCATCATTGTATTATTCATACTTATACTAACATTTATTTATTAATACTTTAAATAATTGTGTTATCTAATATTCCGGTAGTTGTTAACATAGAAGAAGGTAATTCCTTATTTTACTTATTTGTTGTATATATTATTACCTAATATATATACTTATCTTAATATGTAATACATTTATTTTATAGGTTTCTTAAAAATGAAGACAAATCCAAAAATCCGATTTCAAATTTGATTAAATAAGATGCTACAAAATATTAATCAGTAAACAAATCTATTTTATTACTAAAAAATGTAGTGATAAGCTGAATATAAATCTATGCTTAGAATTCAAATGAAAAATGTATAATATTGCTAATTAAAATCTCATTTCAAATTTGATTAAATAAGATGCTAAAAAAATGATGATTTTATCCAATCAACTAATACTTAACGGGAATCATTTACGTAATCCTAAGTAAATACATATTTCTAAGATTTTTTTACTAGAATGATTGATTTAACCATATAAAATGACAAATGTTAAACTTAAAAACCACATGACACCCTTATGCTAATGTCACATCCCCAGTGACTTCAAAATTTCATTGGCTTCTAATTATTTTTGGGTCCTAATTTAACAATTAGAAAATAAATAAATAAATTTCACAAATTATAAATTTGATAAAGATTTTCTTCCATATATTTTAATCCATTTTCACTGAAATATTTGAAATTATCATTTTTAAAAAATTAATATAACTAATTGAAAAATGAAAATATCAGTTTCATAACAAAAAACGTACATATAAACTATTATCACCTAAAATTTAATTTTTTTATCTTTAACGATTTCAGTGGCGGAGCCAGGAATAAATCCAGGGGGATGCTAAAAAAATTTCATAATTTTTTTTATACCTATTAAGAAGATTTTTACAAAAATATTGAATAAATACTAAAATTGTGATATATTTATGATCTTTTTAGTTAAATAGTTGAAAGAAACAAAAAAAATATAGGAAAAAAATCAAGAAGAATTAATTTTAAAACAATATTGAAGGAAAACATTAAATTTAAATATGACAGGACATTTCTTTAATTGTAATTTTTTTTCTTCTTTTTCCTTTAATTCTCTTTTTTCTTTAATTTTACTAACTATTGGACTTAATTCAAAACATTTAGTAGTTTTTTTTCTCTAAAAAAACAATGGGATTAATTCAAAACATAAAATTAATAATAAGAAAATATAAAATTAATATTAGTAATCTACATCTATATCTATATATATTTATATATACTACTTTAATCGTTTTCTCAACCCATGAGTTTAATTCAAAATATTTAATTATCTGAACTTTTACAATTATGTTATAATATTAATTTAATATATTAGTAAGATTTTGTTTATAAAAAATCGCGCCATGGCGCGGAGATCATACTAGTTTATCTTTAATTTCATAAGTTTTTTTTTTGATGGAGTAATAATTCGGATGCGAACCGCTATCCGATAGCGTCCTTTCGGATGAGGTCGATAAGACCTGGGTCAGTGTATAGAGAAGGGATGGAGGCAATATGAGCAAGGTGTGCAACCTTATCTGCCACGCAATTGCCGTTACGAAGAACGTGTGAAAACGAAACTTCGTAAAACCCCGTAATTAGAGTGCTAATATTTGACATAATTAGTTTAATTTCCCATGGACATTGGGTTTTGGACTGTAGATGATTGATGGTGGTCAGTGAGTCTCCTTCAATTATAATTTTTGGGATTTTCATCTCGAGAGCCCTCTAGATGCCCAGTCTCAAAGCCAAGGCTTCGGCCATTAAAGGGGATTGGTGTCCAATAAGTTTGCTTCCCATTGCTACTGAATTTCCTATGCAGTCTCGAATGATGTATCCTGTCGAACTTTGCCGTTGGCCGGAGGCGGAACCGTCGAAATTTAGTTTTAGTTTCCCTGTTGGTGGTTTTTTCCATTTATCCTTCCTCCTAATCCTCACATTTTCGTTAGGGGTGCTTACTCGATGCTGTATTTTGTTGTTATCCTCTTCGCTATACTTTCCTGCTTTACTCCATTCACTTATATATGAGTCGACCAGTTTTTCAAAATCTCTTGCATTTGGCACTTTTTGTTGTTGGAAGATCAATTTGTTACGGATATTCCAGATGGTCCACCAGTGGAATACCATTTTCTGTTTTTGTTGTGGATCAAGTAGTTCGTCTAATTTTGCCAGTAATGTCTCTACATTTCTCGATAATATGATATTGTCTGAAATAACAGACTTCACTCTTGGTGATAGGCTTGAACAGCAGAGTGAGAATCTACATTCAAAAAGTAGATGAGTAGTGTCTTTCGTGGTGATTGCACAAGACACAATAAGGTGGTATTGCAGTTCCTCTTCTGGCGAGACGACTAGCTGTTGGGAGTCCGTTGTGACAGACTTTCCACATGAAATTCTTAATTTTAGATGGAACATTCAATTTCCAGATCCAAGCATTATTATCATTATTAAGCTCTATTGCTCTTGTGTTAAGTTTATACGCACTAGACGTTGTAAACCATCCTTTTCGGTCTGGCCACCAATACATTCTGTCCTGTATTTGATTTATTGGGAGGGGAACCTCTGCTATCTGTTGCGCAATATCATTTGGCATAGCCGTTCTAAGTTTTTCCAAATTCCATGCTCCATTACAAATGTACTGATCAACAGTTTCTTCCCAGTTGATTTTTGTCGGATCAAGACAAGCATTATGAATATTCTTAACCGGAGCCCATTTGTCAAGCTAGAACTTGATTGTTTTCCCATCGCCGACTGACCATGCTAGGCCTTCCTTAAATGGTTTAATAAGTTTTCTCAGTTGCGCCCATTGCCATGAGGCATTTCCTTTCTTCTCGAATTTAAGTATTGGTGTTGACTTTAGATACTTATGGTTGACAATTTTGACCCAACAATTACCCGGTTCAGCAATTATTTTCCAAATGAGTTTCATCTGTAGTGCCTCATTCATTTCCTTTGTTTTTCTTAATCCCATGCCTCCTTTTGCTTTTGGTTTACACACTTTGTCCCATCCTATAAGGGGTTTTTATTGTAGGTCTTTGTTCCAGAAGAAAGTCCGATTGATTTTGTCTAGTGTAGAGTGAATTGTTACCGGGAGCATGAAGCTCTGCATCGCAAAAAGCGGTTTAGAAGCTAAATTTGAATTTATTAACACAAACCTTCCATGTTGGGATAGTGAGTCGGCTCTCCATTTTGATAATTGATTAGTTGTTTTGTTAATGATTTCTTCAAAGGTGCTTTTATTTGCTCTCCCATCAACAATTGGACACCCCAGATATTTGTCGAGTTTGATGTTCTTTGATGTACTCAAACATCCCTCAATGGTTGCTATTCGCGACGGAGGTATCCCTGGAGAACCTTGGAATGCAGATTTGTTGTAGTTTACTTTCTGCCCTGACAACTGACAGTAATCATCAACAATTTTCCTTACCTTTTCACAAGCTGTCATGTTGCCTTTTGTGAAAATGATGATATCATCCGCAAATGCCAGAAACAGGATTCTTGGTCCTGATGGTCCAAACCTAAAACCAATGCCAGATTGGTTGAGATTGGATTCTGCAGTTAGTTTTTTAGCGAGCACTTCTGCACCAAGAATGAATAGAAACGGAGATATGGGGTCGCCTTGTCTCAATCCTCTAGAAGGTTTAAACACCTCCGTAGGGCCATTATTAACCAGTATAGAGAAAGAAACTAATGTTACACATTCCATGATTAGGTTAATGACATAGTTACTAAAACCAAATCTCCTTAATACTGCCTCTGTGAAGGTCCAATCCACTCTGTCATAAGCTTTCTCCATATCCAATTTAATCGCTAACCAGCCTTCTGACCCTTTTCTTGTTTTGAAAGAATGGAAGATCTCGTGAGCTATCAATATATTGTCTTGAATTGCTCTGTCAGATACAAAAGCTCCTTGGAATGGATGGATTAGCTTACCAATCACCTTCTTGAGTCTCTCTGTTAGAATTCTCGATATTATTTTATATATTGTTGAGCATAGACTAATTGGTCTATAATCTGACCTCTTCGATGGGTTGTCGCATTTTGGGAGTAGGGTGATGAAAGTATGATTAATCTGTCGAAGTATTATGCCTGAATGGAAAAAAGCTTTGACAGCTTTGTTGACGTCGTTACCGACAATTTTCCAGTAAGACTTATAAAACTCCGCTGTCATTCCATCTGGTCCAGGAGATTTATTGAGACCTAAAGACCAGACCGCATTTTTTATTTCGCTATTGGATGGTTGTTGGCTTAGAAACCTATTTTCTTCATCTGTTATAGCATGTGGTATTAGTTCTAGGTATTCAAAGAAGCGTCATGTTAATCTGTTCTTTGGGGAATCTTCTCTCAAAGTCATTTTTGACTTCCTCTCTGATATTTTCTTCCCCCACAATTTGTGTACCAGAACTCGTTGTGATATTCCTAATAATTTTCCTATTTCGTCTCCCAGAAGCTACTCTATGAAAGTAAGATGTGTTTGAATTAGTTAGCTTGAGATGTTTTGATTTTGCTCTCTGCCCCCAGTATTCTTTTTGGAATTTTAACAGTTGTTCTTTTTTCCTAATCAGTTGTTTTTCGACTAAATAATCCTTACTCGTTCTGGATAAACTTTTTGATTGGATACTAATCAGGTCTTTTTCCACAATTTGTATTTGACGAAAAACATTCCCAAAGGAGTTTTTGTTCCACACTTTAGCTTTTCCTTTCAGAAACTTTGTTTTGTACATTAACCTGTACATTGCTGAGCCCGTACATCTGACCCTCCAAGCTTGTTTGACAATGTTCCTGAAGTCCTTTCTCTGTAGCCACATATTTTCGAACTTAAACGGTGGGGGCGTAAATTCTCTTCCAGACTTTAGGCAAATAGAAATAGGACAATAGTCAGACCCAGTAAAGGCCCGTTGAATGTCGCTAGATCAGGGTAGGTTTCAAGAAACTCATGTTGGACCAATGCTCGATCTAATTTTTCCCAAATATTAATTTCATAAGTTTTGTCAATTCACGATACTATTATTTTTGTTTATAGTTTGCATTATTTTTTATTGTTTTCGTTTCTTCTCCTTTTTAGTGTAACAGTGTTTGATCTGATCTTTCAATGCAATTGGCAATTGGATCTGAAGTTTGGCGCTTGCGTGCCTCATCCACTTGCGCCATCTCTCTCTCTCTGGTTTGATGGCCTCTCTGGTAATTCGTGTTTGACCTTCAGCAACAAAACAATGGCAACTACTTCAGCTAGGGATTTGAGAGCATGGTTTCTCCTCATCCTTCTGATCTCGCCTACTCTTTTCAATTGTTCTTCGTCCGTCCCGGACTCCCATTTGGCTACTAAGAAGAAAGTCTTGCGAGACAAAGTTCGGCAAATGTAAACCTACTCTCCTCCATTTCACTCAATTTGCTTCTCGTCGTTTTGCTCTGTGTATCACTGCTTAGTTCGCCTCATAATTTTGCTTCTGCTCTAAACTGCTCCTTGCCGCATATTTGATTTCCAATTTTGCTGCCGGATTTTAGTATATTTGTCCAATTCGGGTGTTTGTTTTGGTTTTGGTTTCCCCGTGTGGTTGATTGCACAATTCAGTTCATAGCGGTAGATCTTTTAGCTTTCAATTTAATTTGATGGATCATTTGACAATTGTGTCTTGCAAGCTAGGGCACTTTTTTGTGATCAGTTGGATGTTTGACTCTGTCTCACACTGTCTCTCTCCCCCTCTCCCTCAGGTTCTACCACGCTTATGACAATTATATGAGATACGCATTCCCGGTGAGTGCAGTGGAAGTACTCATATTGCTGCTGTTCTACATTAATTTCAGTTATCTTCATTTCATTGTCTGATTTAAGGAAGATATTCGTGTGACATGGTTGTTCTTCAGAATGTAAATTGCTTGATAATCAATTTAACGTTTGTTCAGCATGATGAACTCAAGCCTCTTTCGAAGACTTTTACGGATTCCCTTAGCGAGTTAGGTAATTTGAAGGTAAAGGTTCTATAACTTCTATGTAAGTAGCTTAAGTCATTGTTAATTTGACATCACGGTGATTGCACTGAGAATAATGTCATTTTCAGCTTGAACACTTGCCACAAAACTATAAGGGGTCAGCACTTACACTCATTGAGTCGTTATCCAGGTATATAATGCTAATATTACATAAATCAAGGCTGTCTGTATACCTGTAGCCACAGGTGCATTTTGCACTCTTTTTTTTTTTTTTATGGTTGTGTTGGTTTCAGCCTTGTGATCTTGGGCAACAACACCGAATTCGAAAAGGGAGTTCGGTGGCTTTCACAAAATCTGAATTTTGATGTGGATGCGAGGGTTAATCTATTCGAGGTAACAAATCTATCAACACTTACTTTTTATATTTCAAATCAGTTTTCCCCAGCTCTCATTTGAATAACGGGATCAGTTTAGTTCTTAAGAATAATACATGATGTGGCTGATGATTTCTCTTCATTATTGCTCATTCACTTGATGAAACTGTATAGTGCAACATAAGAGTTCTTGGGGGACTTGTTTCTGCTCATTTGCTTGCAACTGATTCTAGAGACATGTTTTCTCAAGGACCTTATTCGGATGAGCTACTCATTTTAGCTGAAGATTTGGGGCAACGCTTGTTACCTGCCTTTGATACTCCAACAGGGTTGCCTTATGCATGGATCAATTTGAAGGTAATGCATCATATAATTGAATTCCTGTGCAAACAAAAGCTGTGATCTTCATTCTTTAGTAGCAGTCTAGTTCTCTACATATCTGGTTTTTCTGTGGATTGTTGCATCATTCTTGAACTGTTAGTCTGTTATGCATCCTGTTCTGGATATATAGTATCAGTATCTTACAAGAGGCAATACTTATCCTTTACCTTTTCCTTATAACATTTACATAGACCACTGCAATATTTTTTAATTATCACGCCAAGTTTTCATCCATAAGCAAATGTGGCTTTTCGTTGGGGTTTTATTTATCATAATTCACAATAATATTGATTGTAGAATCAATGTACAAATACCTTACTTACAAAGCAGCTAGCTACAAATCAAGCTTACTTTAGAATTTGTAGCTAAACATAAAGATGACTTTTTATTTTGTGTATAAAGAGGGATTTATGACTGCGCATCAATGCAAAATTCTGTTGCAGTATGGAGTGATGGAGAATGAGACGACTGAAACAAGTACATCTGGTTGTGGTATGGGCTTTACTTTTCATATATATCATTGAAGATAAATTTCGGAAATGTCACGTAAGAATTACCTTGTTTTTTCTTTTCCCATCCTTCTGCATCTCTCTCTAGGTTCCCTAATTCTTGAAATGGGAGTTTTATCAAGACTGACCGGAGATCATAGATTTGAATCTGCAGCATTACGTGCTCTACGTAAGTTATGGAGTATGAGGAGTTCTTTGAATCTACTGGGCTGTACTCTTGATGTAAAGACAGGGGAGTGGATAGAGTATTCTACTGGGATTGGCGCTGGTAATTTCCAGCATTTCTCATCTATCTAGGAGTAGATCTCTTTTAGCATTGAATATTTCTCTTTGTACATCTCTTTGAGCAATGAATATATCTCTTTGAGCATCAAAGGAGTAGATCTCTTTGTACATCTCTTTGAGCATTGAATATATGTAGTTCAGGTTGTGAGCTTTTTGTTTATATAAAAAATATGAGAGTGTTTTGTTTCGTAGGGGTTGATTCATTTTACGAATACTTGGTGAAAGCATATATTCTCTTTGGGAAGGAGGAGTATTGGAGAATGTTCCATTCAGCTTATCTTGCTGCCCAGAAATATTTTAGACATGGCCCATGGTACATAATGATTTGTATTTTTCTTTTTTCTTTTTTTATAACTTATATCACATTTTGTTCATTCTATAAAGGAACATGTCTTCTCTATGCACAAAATGACAAAAGCAATTCTACTTGAACATTGTGAGCCCAATAATGTGAAGTATTGAGGAGGGATTGGCGCCTGCCAAGGAAATTCGTGCGGTGACAGATCTCCAAATCAAAGATGACATGTCCTCTGGCTTAGTATGGACCATGAAAAATTTGGCGACTTCATATTATTGTGCACAAATGCTGGGTTGGATTATTTTCAGCAAATTTTCTTTTGAGAGCTCTAGTTTCTGTAGTGCCAAATACATTTGATATTTATAAAACTTTTGAAATATGTTCTTTGTTGTGAGAAGAGTAATGAAGCAAACAATATTCAGTTTGGTTTAGTATTTCTGATTATTCATTTACAAGGCTGAATATACGAGGGTGTTGCATAAGCTCTGCGAGAGTTGAACTCATTAAGATACATTTTGACCCAGGTACCATGAGTCTGATATGAGAACTGGGCATGCAACTTATTGGCAGCTTACAAGCCTTCAAGCGTTTTGGCCAGGCTTACAGGCAAATAACAACACTCAATCTGCTCTGCATTAGTTAATTTGTAATTTTATCTCATACATTTATCTATTATTTAAGTAGGTTCTTGTGGGAGATATTGCTGCTGCAAATTCTTCACATCGTGAGTTCTTCCATGTCTGGAAGAAATATGGAGTTATGCCTGAAAGGTATCTTATGTTTGCAGCAACATATTTTGTTGGTTTCTTTGGGTGGAATATCTTGTTATGTAGTTTGTTGGTTTCTTTGGGTGGAATATCTTGTTATGTAGTTTGTTGGTTTCTTTGGGTGGAATATCTTGTTATGTAGTCAGAATAACATATTTTTTCAGGTATTTGCTGGACCATCAAATGTTACATCCCACTGAGAAGTATTACCCACTGCGCCCTGAATTTGCCGAGTCATCCTTTTACTTATATCAAGCAACTAAAGGTGTTACCTACATTCCAAGCTTATATAAGTTTATTCCTTTTTGTCCGTGTCTCAAAAGGAATGTGTAGTTTTTTCATACAATCAACTAATCAAGTAAAAGTGCGGTTTTTGTAATATTAATTTGTTTTATATTAAAAAAACATATAAAATAACTTGTAGTTAAACATTAACTCTAACTACCACTATACTATATATATAATTTTATTTTAAAAAAATTTAAATAAATTTTGTATTAACACCCGTTTAACTAATTAATTTCTACCAATATGTTTAATTGACTACCAATAAAAGAGAGATAATATAATATATTCATATTTTACAAACATGGGTAAAATCTTGTAAAAATATATCGATATCTAACGAAATTTGGTAAAATATTATCTTAAGCATATATTGCTATTTTAATCTTCTAAAAATATATCGATATCTAACTAAATTGGGTAAAATCTTATGTTAAGCATATAAATTCTATATTGATTAAGTGGAATTGGATAAAAAAATTTAGTAAAATCTTATCTTGAGTGTATATATTCCTATACTGTATTAAAAATGCAAATGGTTAAAAATACTATAAATTAAGGAGAAGCCGACACATGCCACAAACGATTTCTCCCTTATTATATATAATTGATACCCGAAAGGTTCTACCAGTACCTCACTCTAGAAAAAGATGCATGTAAAACTAAAACTTGATGCTTGGGTAAGAGTTTGACTAGCCACTTAAGTCTTGCATGATTTAATTGTGGCATTTGGTAATATTTTGCATCACCGGTTGTGTTGATAGGAAAATCAGGGCATGCGTTGTAGCAACTTTGCTTAATGTATACCATTGTTTAGCTGATCACAAAGAAGGTTAAGGTTGTATAGACACTCGTTCTTCAAATTGAATAACTTCCCAAAATGTTCAAAATATACCCGTCCTCTTCAGGCTCATAGTCTCCCACTCAATGGTGATATTGAAGATACCTGATTGTCATGAGAGGCAAGAGATCGATTTCTCCGTTGTATATGCCCTAATCTTCATCTCTAGAAACCTGTATTTCGTTCCTGTCTGTTTGATTAATGAGCATCAATTCGACTATCTGCTTCATTATAATTTATGTAGGCTATCCATGTGTCATTGTGATTACTCTTATTGTAGATCCATGGTATTTGGAAGTTGGTGAAACAATTATTAAGTCTCTGAACTTGTACACCAAGGTGGATGGTGGCTTTGCTAGTGTGAGAGATGTGACAACAATGGAACTTGAAGACCATCAACATAGTTTCTTTCTATCTGAGACGTGGGCTTCTTTCTAATTTTGTGTTATTCAACTTAGGAAAAGATTGCTCTTTAGAGTTCAGACATCTTGGAAGTTTACTGACTGAATGTTCATGTATGTGCAGTTGCAAGTATCTATATCTTCTCTTTGATGATTCCTTTTTGGTTGGAAGGAATTATATCTTTACAACCGAAGGTCATCCTCTTCCAGTATTGAGTGCATGGGTTGATCGACTTCCTGAAGCCTACTTTCTGGCAAACTCTACTTTTCTCCAGGTACAGTTTTGCCCATTATAATATCGATTATTTTAAGATCTGTTTTGCTTATTCTTTGTATTCTCTTGTTCATGGCGCATCTTTATTCTTGACAAGGCTAATCTTGTCCATCATTCCATGAGGACGACTCCTTACCCTTTTGAAGTTTTATGCTAGCTCCGACTCCCTTCTTTTTTTTTTTCACAATACAAACAGTGGAGGGTGCGAAGGAGCGTAATAAGTTCCAAACTGTGTGTGGAGCTGAAATTCTACTTCACTATAAGATCAAAACATCCTACAACTCTTCTTCATTGAGCCTAGCCCAAGCAAAAAAGAAACCTATTAATTGTATCATTATGTAGGAGGTTATAGACAAGTGCAATATTTTGATACATACTGTATAAGTTTGTGCAGCAGGATACAATTAGAAGACGAGTAGGAAATCGAGAGGCTACCAAAAATTATGGAATCTAGGCTGGCGTTTTATCATCCTTTATATTTTCATTAAAGTATCATATATGGTGTGTTTTATACTTCTGTCTCTTCTTTTGCAATTTTGAGGACTTCCTATCATCCTTTATATTTCTTTTGAGTTAAAAAAAAACTTCTTTCAGCCTATAACTTGGGGTATGATATATGGGTTAGTGAAGTTGGTTATTAATGTTTTAAGGCCATATAGAGCTTGACTTGTGAAATCAGAACAATAACGCTTGCTGGCCTCAGGGACTAAAACGTGGACTGTGACATAAATTTGGAAAGATATAGGGTACTAATGTTGATTGAATTCAGTATTTTTAAGGTTGGAGTTTCAACTTTTGTATATCACTGGAATTTCCAAGATCTTCTTGGCATATTTGTAGTTGTACCATTTGCATTTTCTTAGTTAGACTAGCAGCAGTAATTATGGTTCATTACCTTGTTCACAAGATCTGGTTGACTCTTCTTGGTTTATGTCGTTGAACTTTCTAAGCTGTCTGTCTAGCCCATGTTTATGTTGCGAAAAGTGGTTGTTGTCTTAGTTTCAGTGCTGAATGGGCCCACGACATGCTAGACCTTTGAAAGCATTTTTCCTCCGGTCTTGGAATCTCTGTTTGCTGTGTTCTTGTAAATACGTTCCAAAATATATCTTAATTAGACATCCCTCAAAAGCAGCAATGTTTATTTTCCTTGCAAAAGAAGAGTAATTTTCTCACATTTACAGTGTGATATTTTATCATGTACCAGGAAACTAGTCGATCAAGACCAGGCAGTGCGCTGTCGTTGCAACTTTGTCCTGCAACAGCGCTTAAAAATCAAATGGTTGAAAGTGCATGCCATATTCCTGATAATCGTAGGGATCACAGGTGTTTGGCTGATGATGATTGTGGTGTTGACGCGACCAACTGCAGGCGGAGATCGTGTAGTATGGTTGGCTATTGTGGGCTATGGTTGCAAAGTTAAAAAATCAGAGATCATGGAAGGAGTCCCACCCCGTTCCTTTAAACTGTCGGGGCAATTGAGAAGGCGAATCATGCTGGATGAAAGGTTAGATGATACCAGGAGCACTGGAATGGTGCATTTCTTGAAACTGTTTTTTAGCTGCCAAGATTAAAGAAACCGTACAAAGAAATCACAGGCATATATATAGGAAAGTTTATGAACTGGGTTCTTTAGACTGTGAAATACATTAGATATTATTATTATTATTATTATTATTATTATTATTATTATTATTATTATTATAGTAAAGTTGAGATTTTTGGATTTATAGTTGATCATGAACGAACAATCGATTTGCACTTAGGGAGATGAGTTCCATTTTATGATCTTGTTTTGTTCAGTCACATTGTTCAATTCCCTGCCCTTAATTTTGTTACATTTCTAGTTAGTGCTGCTCCAATTAAATGCAGTTGTTTCCAATAATGGGTGTGTAAAACTACCCAAGCAATGACTTGTTTTGTGCAAATTAACCGATTTCTGTGTCAGAAAAATTCGCAACGATTTATGTTGGTGCACTAGATGTCACCACTCACCACAAAAGTTTGATATTTTAGATTTTTCAAATAGCTTGTGTAACTAAATTTCACTCGATGAAAGCTTTGTTTTATTTACCACCATTTTGGGTCAGTTGCGTACTTTGTGAAACAACAGTGAATTTTACGAAATAATATGAATGTTGATTTTTTTTTTTAATAAGGAATAGATTCATCTATTGCTTTTGAATGCATCATTTCGAATGAGGTTGATAAGATCGGGGTATTTCAGTTGCAAATCTTTTCTGCCACCAAATTATCTTCTCAAGTAATTTGACCAAAATTTTTTTTTATCTTCTCAAGTGAATTATACGAAATAATATGAATGCTGAGCTTTTTTATAAGGGAAAGATTCGAATGGCATCACTAGACTAGATCTGTTGTCTTTTGAGTGCATCCTTTCGGATGAGGTCTATACGACCAAGAGATTCATCGGTGACTGGATGTGTGCTAAGAGGAAGAAAATCCGAAAGAATATTTTATAAGGGAAGGTAAATTTATGCAATCTTGTCTGCCACCAAATTACCTTCTCAGTTTCTCAAGGGCATCGCTATTTCTCACAAACAGAAATATGTGTACCGATTTCTTTTCTTAATGAATCTCATTCTTTCCGTTTTAGTCCACTTTAGTATTGATCTTATTCGTAGATTGCATGAGAAATGATATCCCTACTTGATCTTTCTCCATTTAATAAATAGAGTACAACAATTGTAAATTGTAATTATATTTTAAGATATGGGTGAATGGTGTGATTATTTTTTCATCCAATCATAACTATTATATCGTCTTCTTTTTTATATTTTTATCTAAAAGCTTTATAATTTTATTCAATATTAAATAAAATGAGCTATAATTTTGTTCCATTTGATACTAAAACATGTGATGATGAGCTGAGATTGATCATACAGCCATGGAAGATCAAAGAGAAAGAGAGACAGAACGCTCTGAATTTGGACGATTGTATTGAACTGTATTGAATAGCTACAATTACAGTGAACTCCCTTATTTATACTAAGGAGGGGAGTTAGTTATAAGAGATAGAATCTCCTGCTACACATACACATACAAACATATGGACCCTCATATTACATCACTCCCCCTCAAGCTGAGAGTGGGAGAATCGATTCTCGACTCCCAGCTTGCCCAGCAGTTTAGTCATCCGATCAACTGAGAGAGTCTTTGTAAGGAGGTCTGTTGGTTGCTCTGTAGTGGGTACATATGCAGTATGAATTTCTGAGCTTTGCACCATATCTCTAACCAAGTGGCAACCGGCTTCAATATGCTTTGTGCGCTCGTGGAAGACCGGGTTCCTAGCAATGTGTAGTGCAGCCTGATTGTCACAGAAAATTTCAACTGGAGACTTAGTGATGACTGTAATGTATGTAAGTAATCGGACAAACCACTTGATTTCACAACATGTGGCTACCATTGCCCGATATTCAGATTCTGCTGTGGACATGGCCACAAAACCTTGCTTCTTAGTGCGCCATGAAATCAACTATGACCCTAAGAAAATGCAAAAACCTAGCAAGGAGCGCCGCGTCATAGGACAGGCTTGCTAGTCCGCATCACAATATGCACGTAGCTGTAATGAGGAATTGCTGCTCAAGAGAAGGCCTTGACCCGAAGTAGCTTTTAGATAACGAAGCAAGTGCTTGACTCCGACCCAATGATCTGTGGTTGGATTTTGTACAAACTGACTAAGAACCTGCACGGAATATGCAATATCTTGTCTTGTGATAGTCAGATAAATGAGTTTCCCAACAATCCGACAATACAAGACTGGATCAGCCAGTGGCTCCCCCTCACTTGATAGCTTCTGATGCACATCCAGTGGATTAAGTAAAGGCTTGGAATTCTCCATTCCTTCCTCATGTAAGAGATCCAGAGTATACTTACGCTGATTGAGATGAAATCCTTTCTCAGACCTGTCAAATTCGATACCCATAAAATATCTCAGTGGACCAAGGTCTTTGATTAAGAAGTGCTTGTGTAGATGAGATTTGAGAGCCTCAATAGTTGTAGGATCATTGCGAGTGATGATCATATCATCAACATAGACCAAGAGGGTGTTAGAGGTAATGATAGCGAAGGCAACCCCAACGAGAATTATTGACTCTGACATGGTATCTGAGCCTCTAGGGTTTCATCTAAATTAATCCTAAATTTTTTTGATCCCTTCCCCGCCGCATCTCCTACCGTCGCCGGCCTCTCCCTGCCTCCTTCCCCACTGTTGCCAGTTCTACCTCCTCTTGCTCTCTCCCTCTCGTTCTGCACACCGTCGCCGGCATCCCCACGCCCAGATCCGAGCACCTTTCCCTTGCAGCCCATCCCTCCTCTCCTTCTTGTAACCGCAGCACCCAAACTCATGCACAACCGCCACCACATCCTCGCACATCCCCGCTCCGACCACCACACACCCAGATCCGACCACCTTCACCCACCTTGAACCTCCCCCGGCTCGGATCTACCACTTCTTGGCTTCCCTACAGCACCAGACAACACCCATCCTCTTCGCAGATACCACGCCCATCACTATCCGAGCCGTCTCCGGTTGCCGTTGCCTGTCGCCGTCGAGCCGCCGCCCCAGTTGCTGGTCGCCGACGCAGAGGAGAGCCGAGCCCGTGAATAGTCGATCGATCGAGCTCCGTCGTCTCCCTGTCTCTGTACGTGCTTCCAAAGAGAAGACAGCAGAGATTTTTAATCTCTTTTGAAGAAATTACAGAAACGTCCCTTGTGTTTTCCTATTCTCGTTTTTGGCCCTGAGTTAATTATTTATTAAGTTAGGTGGCTAAAAAAAACCTCTTACCATGGCCTTCTACGATCACCAACGACCTCTCGTCAGGATTATGACCCCTCCAAGTCATTTACAGAGGGTGTATTCCCCCATTGGAGCCCATCCTTAGGGCTACCCGGCCTCTCCAAGGAGGCCATACCCGAGCCAAAAGGGACTCCTTGGGCCCTCTCCGCACCATCTGGATCAGGCCTTAGCAGCGAGATCATCGTCATCGTCCCAACACAGACAGCCCGCCATCATGACACCTACAGGCGTGTCACATGCCGATCCGAACTGGTACATGGATAGCGGAGCCATTGCGCACATGTCGCACAACTCAGGTATAATTTCTGTCCCTGCTTCTAAGAGTCTTTCTACCTCCATTATTGTTGGCAATGGTGAACGCATTCCTACCTTAGGTCTTGGGCACACTACATTACCAACTCCTACCACCGACCTAAGCCTTAACAACATCCTCGTCTCCCCTGGCTTAACAAAGAACCTTGTATCCATTCGTCGCCTCACCACAAACAATAATATCTCCATTGAGTTTGACCATTTTGGGTTTGCTGTCAAAGATTTCACAGTTGGAGCCCCGCTCATGAGATGTAATAGCGCTGGAGACCTTTATCCTGTCACCAACAACATACATCCTGTCACCTCTCCTACAACAACCAATTTATCAGCAGTTGCTCGTTCGACATCTCTTTGGCATGCCCGTCTTGGTCACCTAGGTTCCCCTGCTTTTCAGTGTCTTCGGTCTAGAGCTATTCAATGTGATCAAGGGCCGAAACCTACCATTTGTCCTGCATGCCAACTCGAAAAACATTCTAGGTTTCCGTTTAGTAATTCTGTCACTTATGTTTTTTCCCCTTTTGACATTCTTCACGGTGATCTATGGACATCTCCTGTTGTTAGTCATGATGGGTTTCATTATGTGCTGGTGCTTCCTGATGCTTTCTCTCATCATTGTGGATCTTCCCCCTCAAGTACAAATCCGAAGTTGTCTCTCACTTCATCGCCTTTCATACATATGTTCGCACCCAATTTAACCTCTCCATCAAATCCTTTCAATGTGACATGGGCGGATAATTTAACAACAATGCCCTCAAATCGTTCTTCTCCACTCATGTCATTCAGTTCAGATTCTTTTGCCCACATACTTCATCTCAAAATGGGAAGGCCGAACGAATAATCCGCTCCCTCACCAACTCTATGAGAACCCTTCTTATCCATGGCCATGTCCCCTTGACATATTGGCCTTACGCAGCCGAGACGGCATGCTATCTTCTCAATATCACCCCTTCCACAACTATCCAAAATTGGTGCCCAGCTGAAGTCTTATATCGCGCCACTCCAAATTATGACCACCTCCGTGTCTTTGGATGCTTATGCTATCCTAATCAAGCTTCTGCCACTCCTCATAAGCTCGCACCACGTTCCCTTCCTTGTGTCTTCTTGGGCTACCCCTCTCATCATAGGGGGTATAGATGCTTTGACCCAATTACTAAACGTGTCATCATCTCTCGTCATGTCACGTTCGATGAGAATAGTTCCCCTTTTTCCAATCTCCCCACATCCTCAAACACATCCTTCTCCTCTAATGACTATCCTACCGTACCTCTTCTCCACCAACTATATCCCTCTTCCTCTCCGAATGCTATTACATCTCCGGTCCAGGCACCCAACCCTCTCTCATCGCAACCTGCAGCACCTATCCTACCACAGGCGACCCATATCCTACCGTATGCAGCACCTATCCTGCCACCTTCAGCCCCCTGTAGCTCCCGTGCTGTCACCTCAAGCCTCTGTCCTGACAACTGCAGCCTCTGCCCTGTCACCTAACCCCACCCAGCCGGTCAACCAGATCCAAACTTGAAGCATGAGTGGCATCTTCTGACCCAAAAAGATTTTCGATCACTCCGTTTCTCACATATCTCACATCCCTACTTCCCACAAAACAGCCGCCTTAGACCCAAACTGGAATGCTGCCATGCTTGATGAGTACAAGGCTCTTATTAGCAACAACACTTGGGTCTTGGTTCCTCGGCCTCCTGGCGCCAACATCGTGTGGTGCATGTGGCTCTTTCGACACAAATTTCGCTCTGAGGCATCTCTTGAGCGCTATAAGGCGCGATTGGTTGCCAATGGGAACTCTCGGCAGGTGGGGGTCGATTGCGATGACACATTTAGTCCGGTTGTTGTTGTAGGAGGAAATCGAGTTCAATAAATAATAATATAAATCAAACCAGATTCGTGCCCACGCAAATAATTACAAGACTTCCTCCCGATGTAGCAACAGGAAGTCAGGATCGATCCTTGAGGAAGCGTGTCAGCGGATCTCAGGTAGTGGATGAATCTCAAGGACAGTGATCGACCACAGAGTACTCGACCTCGACTAAGGGTAGTCGACAGGGGTCAGACACAGTCGAATTCGAGCAAGCAATGGTCACTGGTGGTGGTTGATGTCGAGTACCTCTCCTCGACATCGAGTAGGTGTGGTCAAAGTCGAGTAGGGTCGTCGATGTCGAGTACCTGCAGAAACAAAACCGAGAGCGATCTTGCTTGATCGAGAAATCAGTGGTCGACATCGACTAGATGTAGTCGAAGTCGAGTAGAAAACAGTATCGTAACAAATCACAAATCTCGAAATAAACAATGTAAAAGAAAACTTCCAAGACCGGGATTTGCAACAACGATAACCAAACATGCATAAGGCAAGATAGAGAAATAATCATGCAATCACATCAAAGGAACAAGCTTTCGCCTTTTCCAACTAATGGCCTCCACTCTCTCTCTCTCTCTCTCTCTCTCTCTCTCTCTCTCTCTCTCTCTCTCTCTCTCTCTCTCTCTCTCTCTCTCTCTCTCTCTGCTCGACTTCGTGTGGAATTCTGGCTCCTGGCGTACTCGACTTCGAGTAGGTGTACTCGACGTCGAGTAGAATTGTCAGCTCTCAGCATTCTGCTCTGTTTTTGAAACACACTTTCCCGAGTCCTCGTTCGTCGTATTGATGCATATGAGTATGTGTCGGAAAGCTCTTTTCGAGGGCTACAACTCTCATGAAGACATCAAAGCTTGATTTAGAATGATGAATGGTGAAAAGTGGGCTTTTCTCCAGCTGCACCATCCTTAGCTTCTTCATGACTTTCCTTTAAGCTCCAAAGTGCGTTCGATTTTTGTGAAATTAAACAGAAACTAGTGTAGACTCTATAATTTGGCAAATAAGTGTAAATTACATAGAATCTGTACTATTCTAACCAAAATGCATGAAAAGTATATAGAAATCGATATAAGAGTCAATGTAAAACATGGCAAATTAGGCTCACAACAAACACCCCATACTTAAGCTTGCTTGTCCTCAAGCAATACTTTTAATGGTCATACAGGGGAAGAACAAAAACTCTCAACATATTAGATCCATTGCCATATGTCCCTGCAATCAATTACCATCCTCGAAAAGGTACTAATGTCACAAATCCATACATGTGCAATAAAAGCAACATCTACTCACAAAAGGAGGGTTATGCAAAAACATTCATTCGTGACAAATCCGGGGACTTTAATTTAAGCTCATGGTGAAGAAAAGGTAAAAGGTAAAGTGGTGGGTATTTTTGGGCAATGTGATGCTAAATCCGGGGAGAATTCTTCAAAATTGCTTTCTTGCTTTGATGCACTTTCTCCCTTCATATGATATTCCACATCACTCATCCTCTCATAATTCACTCTTTGCTTTTTTCACTTATATGCTTTTACCTCTCTAACCTCAGCACTGCATTCTCGCGAGTCGCAAACATGGGTGTCATGAATGGCCCCGGATACTTAGTTCTTCGGACTCCTCACCTTGGTGTCCCATCTCGCTGTACTATTATCTCAACGAGCAAGGTCGATCTACCTTTATTTCCTGAGGTGACCAGATTTTCTTTCACTCGTTAAAAGCGACATCATATAATAATCTCCATAGTGTGACATCATTCTCAACATATCTTTCAATTTCCTACCAAACTCCAATAATAGTAATAACAACACAAACACCATATAATAATCTCCATAGTGTGACATCATTCTCCACATAATCCCCGGATAGGAAACAAGGTAAAGAATGGGCACATTTAGATCATGTGGAGCAAAATATGAAATAAGGCTCAATATGGCTTTTGTGATGCATAAGCATAGGTATGGCTTGGAAATATAAACAATGTGAGCATTGTATGAAAAATATAAAGTCCCCCATCCTCTTATCATGGAATCATGTCAAAAGCAACATCAAATTTACCTTCTTTCATGGTTTTCAAGAAAATATGCACTTCATTGTGACTTCCCTTTACTAAGCAATTTCATGCTATATCTCTAATGAATCTAATTTTACATCGTCGAGTTCAATAAAACTTCCATGACACTATTTCAAAATTTTCAATGGGGATGATTATTTTTGGAAAACAACATATAAACATATAAATAAATAATATGAATTCCAAAATAGTCATGTATAAGCAATTCAAGAAATAAACTTTAAAAGTATGCACACAAAAATGTCAAATAATTCAAATATGCGTAAAGTAAGTCCTTACCCCACCCCATACTTAAACATTACAGTGTCCTCACTGTATAAAAACAAGGGTAAAGAAAGAAACTCACTAGACAGGTGTGCAGAATGTCGGAAATCGAGTGCTAATGCGCAGAAGTGGTCGACTTCGAGCAGACTAGTCGATGTCGACTAGGTCTATGTCGAGTAACGTTGAACCCCAGGGTGGTTTTTCTGCTCGACCACAGGTTCTGAGCTCGTGATGGTGGTCGATGTCGAGTAGGTTACTCGACGTCGAGTACTTCTGCTGCTTCTTCGTACCTGAAAATTTGTTAGACGGAAAATATCCACAATAGAAAAACTTAAAAACAATGTCCAAAAACCAAAAACCAATGTCTAAAAATTCAGAAACTAAGTGTTTTATTTACAAGCTCTAGATTTTATAGTCGCTAGGCCGACTTCTTCATTGTTGCTCAAGAACCTTTAATGTGGGGCCCTTCTATGCCTGACCCTTCTCCTGGATCATCTAGGTCCTGATTGTAGTATGCCAGCTATGCTGATAGGTGGTTGTCCGCATAGAATCCTTTGCCTTTCATCTTCTTCTTTCCAGTCCTAATCCTGCGCAGGTTAGCTCGCCACGGGGCCTTGTCTCCTCTAAAACTCTTATTAGATTTATTAATGGATGGAGGAGGGATAGGAATTGTACCTAAACTTACCTTTTCGTGCCCAAAACAGAAATCTTCGGGATGAGGGTTAGTCGACGTTGAGTACATGTGGTCGACATCGACTACAGGGACCCCATACTTAGGCTTTTGGCAAGGTCGGAGCTCAACAGAGGAGGTCGACCTCGAGTGTGAGTACTCGACGTCGAGTTGGGTAGTCGACGTCGACCAGGCCTTGTCGAAGTCGAGTGGATTTTTGACGTTTTCCTCGATTGTTGTTTGCTCGTCCTCGTGGTTGCCTATGCTCTTCACCTCCACCCATGTAATTTCCTCCTTTGTAGGGCCAAAAGAGAAGTCTAAGACCTCGTTACCTATTGTGAAGGTGAGCAATCGCTTTCTGACACTGATGTTGGCATCTACAGTGGCTAGAAAAGGTCTACCAAGAATAATAGGGCAAGTAGGATCTTCCGCAAAGTCTATAATAAGGAAATCAACGGGAATATACAACTTACCAACCTGGACAGGGACATTATCAACCATACCTGTAGGGATGACCACTGTATTGTTTGCCATGTATAGCTTGGCATCCAAAGGCTCTATTGCTCCTATCTTTGCCTTTGACCAGATTGATAAGGGCATGATGCTCACGCTTGCTCCTAAATCACATAGTGCCTCATATCTATATTGTCCAAATCCCACAGTAATAGAAAACTTACCAGGGTCAGGTCTCTTTTCAGGGAAATCCATCCTTTTGCAGTCGCTGGCGATTTCTGTGATTGACCACTTGTTGCTAAGGATCTCCTTAAGGAACTTGACATATGAAGGCATCTCCTGAAGAGCTTCTGTAAAAGGAATTGAAACATTTAGTTCCTGAAGCATTTTAACAAAGTGTTTAAACTTACCTGCAGTGGGATCTTTCAGCGCCTTGGAAGGGAAAGGAAGCGTCTTCTTTGGTTTTGGAGCGGAATCAGTCGTCGAAGGTGATGCAGAGTCCTCGACGTCGACTGGGGTGTCCTCGACATCGACTACAGTAGTCGGCATTGAGTGATGATGACGCGCAGAAGCTTCCCCGTTGAGTGACTGGTCGATGTCGAGTAGATGTACTCGATGTCGAGTAGACTGGTCGATGTCAACTAGCTGCTGGTCGACGTCTAGTAGGTTTTCAGCTTTGCCTTTCTCTGCTTCGATCTCTGGCTCGCGTATTTGGTGCCCGCTTCTTAGTTTTACGGCAGCGACGTGTCCGAATTGCCCCTTAGGATTTGGATATGTATGCCCATGGAGGTTTCCGGCTGGTCTTGGGATTTGTTGCGCGAGTTGACCCATTTGGGTATCCATATTCTTTTTCCAGATGTCCATCTCCCCAAATCGTGTATTGAGGCCTTGGAGTTGAGTCTGGATGGCGCTGTTGGATTGCTGCTGTTGTGCCTGATTCCTCCTCATCTCATCGAGGATCATTTGTAGATCATCTTTCCCTGGATTTCCTGGAGCTCTATATGTCAGGGGGTTCCTAGGGGCACCTTGATTCCATTGTGGTTGATAGAACCTTTGGTCCCCCATATGGCGATTGGGACCCCCTGCGTAAGCTACCTCCTCATGAGTTTCTGCCAACCTGACTTGCTCCATATGTGGGCACTCTGGGGTGGTGTGCCGGTGTGAGCCGCATTCAATGCAAGGTTGGTTGACAGATAGAAATTTGACTTGCTTGAGGAGCTTGCGATTCTGATCTTTGTAGAACTGCTCATTGATATCAGGATCAATCTCCTTGGAAGGCTCGTATAGGGGCATGGATGGGGCTGGCCTTGCATAGGCATTTTCGTCATAATTCGCAAGGGCCCCATAGGTGTTGTCGAAGTTGGTGAGCCGTTCGATCGTTGCTCAACCCTCTGCTGGTGTCTGTGTGAGGTATGCGTATTGCGTGAATTGGTCGATCCTTTCCTTGCTAGCTAGATCAAGAGAATTGTAGAAAATCTCCTGAATGACATATGGTGGCTGCCCATGAGTAGGGCAGGATCGCAGTAGGTCCTTGTATCGATCCCATGCTCGTGCTAGCGGTTCCCCAGACTTTTGTTTGAAAGCTGTAATCTTTTGTCTAAGGAGCGCTATCTTGGCTGGAGGAAAGAACTTGTTGAGGAACACATTCCTAACCTCTACCCATGTGGTGAGGGATCGCGCTGGTAGTCCTTCTAGCCATTTCAATGCTGGACCTGCAAGAGACCAACGAAAAGCTTTCATTCTTACATATTCAAGAGTAGCACCTTCAACAATAGTTTGGCACATATCAGCAAAAGTAGTAATATGAGCTAAAGGGGATTCATTAAATCTCCCTTCACAAGCATTATTTTTCATTTCGGTAAGGAAGGCAGTGTGAATTTAAAAATCATTAGCACAGACTAGAATGGCCGATTCAGGCACGACAAGAGTCGGGTGCATGTAATCCTTTGTAGTGGTGGGATATAGGACAAGCTCAGCTTCCGCTCGCCTCCTTTGTTCTATTTCCTGCTCAATGCGTGCTCTCTCAATGGCGAGAGCAGCATTGTTGGCTGCTAGTTCCCTCTGAATCCTCTCAATCATCTGGGCTTGTGTTTCTGCGGTCGCCATGGCCCTTTTCAATCTAGAGTGGATGTGTATAAGGCGTTCCGGGTCATCTAAGGCGTCAAACTCAGGTGGTTGACCAGAACGACGCATACACCTACAAAGTAACTCAAAGGAAACGTGAGATCTAACTACCTAAGGCGTGAATGATTGTTTCCCCGGCAACGGCGTCAATTTGTTGTAGGAAGAAATCGAGTTCAATAAATAATAATATAAATCAAACCAGATTCGTGCCCACGCAAATAATTACAAGATTTTCTCCCGATGTAGCAACAGGAAGTCAGGATCAATCCTCGAGGAAGCGTGTAAGCGGATCTCAGGTAGCGGATGAATCTCAAGGACGGTGATCGACCACAGAGTACTCGACCTCGACTAAGGGTAGTCGACAGGGGTCAGGCACAGTCAAATTCGAGCAAGCAATGGTCACTGGTGGTGGTCGATGTCGAGTACCTCTCCTCGACGTCGAGTAGGTGTGGTCGAAGTCGAGTACCCGCAGAGACAAAAACGAGAGCGATCTTGCTTGATCGAGAAATCAGTGGTCGACGTCGACTAGATGTAGTCAAAGTCGAGTAGAAAACAGTAACGTAACAAATCGCAAATCTCGAAATAAACAATGTAAAAGAAAACTTCCAAGACCGGGATTTGCAACAACGATAACCAAACATGCATAAGGCAAGGTAGAGAAATAATCATGCAATCACATCAAAGGAACAAGCTTTTGCCTTTTCCAACAATTAGACAACTCTTTCAAGAAACCCTAATTTTATCTACCAATTTTATGTTTATAATCCAAGTGGTTAACCTGAATCTCTATTAATCAGGTAATAAACATATAAAAGGGAGTGGATGATCAAAACACAATAAAGGTCAAATCTTTACCTCAAGCACGCTTGGCTATCTGACGGAGGGAAAACCCGTCGTTGATCCGTCAAAGTAAATCTCAAACCTATAACTAGTATAGTAATAAGCAAGAGGTCGATCCACAGGGAAATTTATAATTCAAGTATGATTTTAATGCCGATTAAAGTAACCAAAGAAGGGGGTTTTGAAAGTATAAAAGTTCCGCCTTTTATCAAAGCGGAGTAAAGAAAGCAAAGTAAATGAATTTGTTTTAGACAATTTGGAGAAGTAATTCTACCTACAATTTTCCACTTTATTGGATTGAAGCGATCCTTGTAACTTCTTCTCGTCCTATTAAGTTTCCTATGAATGCCCTTGTCCCGACCTAATATAGTTACTAGTCCAACCAGTCCTAGCAACCCTTATCAATCGAACAGTCCCTAAAGAAGGATTTAACCCAATTGATAGCTTTAAGTTCAGAGATTAGCCAAGGTATTTGCAGTCCCTAAAGAGGGATTTAACAATATATTCAACTTCCTACTCATTCAATTAGTTCAACCAGACCTAAAGGAACAAGTTTGCCACTTAGGTTAAGGTTCACAACCAGGAATCTACAAAACCTTAGCGATTGAATTGATCTAATAAGTTGTCCAGACAAGAAAGAACAAATCAATAAACAATCAAGCACAAAGAAGTTGAAGCATTCAAATATAGGAAACAAGGAACGAGAATTAGAAACTCACAGTCAATCCAAATAAAGCTTCAAATTGCAGGCAGAATAGATGAGTTTAGTTCCTCATGGAAGACATCGCTCAAAATCTCTTAAGTGTCTGATGAATGAATAGAATAGAAGTTCTGAAAATAACATAAAACTTGGCCTTATAAAAGATCCAAAGTCGGCCATGAACCAAAACAAAAGCATCTAGGGTTTTTAGTAATCAAAACGCAGCGTACTGGCGCTGACGGCAAATGCGGCGGCCGCCGCATGGATGCTGCGGCCCCAGCATCAGCCTTTCCTCTTGCATCGGCCCTGGCGGCGGGCGCCGCAAGGGTTGCTGCGGCCGCAGCCAGGGGCCTTTCACGGAAAATCTATCCCGAATTTGCTCTTGTTGTCAACATGAAAGTTGTAGCTCTCTGAAAGAGCTTTCCAACGCATGGTCATAATAGTCAATCGAATAACCGAGACCTCAAGAAAGTGCAAAACAAGTTCAGCATGTCTGACGACAACTTCTGCAGACTTGTTCTTCGTTTAGGCTCGCTTCTTCTTCTCAGGACCTCTTGAGATTTTCATGTAAGCTCCTTCGATCAACTAGACATTCTCATCCAATGCGTTATCAACTCATGTTTCCTCCTCGGATCCACCATTACCTGAAATAATCAATAAAAGCATGTAGATTCCGACTCCGACAACATAGAGAACTAATATGCAAATCGTGCTTAATCCATCAATGAAATGCATCTTAACTAAGCTAAATGCAAACTATTATGCCTACCTAAATGCATGCTATCAAACTCCCCCACACTTAACCTTTGCTTGTCCTCAAGCAATGATAGAATGAACATGAATCAATGCATCCCACAGGAAATCCCTTCAAGTTTCAACCTCATCAAAAAGCAACATCATAGCCGGTGAAAACATAAACCAAGCAAACAAACGTCATAACATGTATTCTAGTGATCAAAGCTTAGAAGTAGATATTATCCAACCTCACCAGAAATATGTGTTTCACTCATGTGTTTAGGCTTTAAGGTACAACTCTCAACTCAATTCAAAATGCACTAAGCTCATAGACATTGACCACCATATCACCAAATATCTACCGAAATGTCATTACTTGCGGGACACAATAAAGAGAACTAAAGAAAATGTGACACTTTTTTTTTTCTTTTGTTTTGTTTTCTTTTCTTCTCTTTTTTTTTTCCTTTTTTCTTGTCTTGGTGCGTTCCTTACGCGAGGCGCAAACATGGGTGTCATGAATGGCCCCGGTCTATCAACACCTCAACCTACTAATATGAACTCCACTTGAACATCTTTTGTCGCAAGTTGCAAACATGGGTGTCATGAATGAACCTGGTTACTCAATGATCAAGCTTTCTTTCCTAGTGGGTAGTTTTCAACACCTTTTTGCCCGAATCATACCCATGAGTGTCATGCATAGATCCGGTTACTAAGTGCATCAACCATTGCCACCATATTCACTAAATATGCACAAATTCAACAAAAGACTCAAAATATAAACATAAACTCCGCAAGCAACAGACATGTGAGTCGGTCTTAAAAAATAGATACTGCAGTCAATGCCAAGAGGTAGCAACACAAGGAGAATAATTCACACAATTGAGCAAAAGAATTCAAATAAGGCCAAACATTCTCACAGGGTCATGTTTTGGGGACTTCAATCATACTTTAGCTCAATCATACATGCTCAATTATATTTGCTAGCTCATGTTCCACAAAAATCAAATCTAGATAAGGCCAAAACATCCAAAATTCCATGGGATTTATGTGATTATGCTTGAAATTTAAATAAGAGGACAAACTAAGTCAGATGGGTATTTGAATAACACATATGTATGCAATGCATGATTGTTTTTGGATTTTTTGATTTTTTTTTACGAAAATAAACAAGAAATTAATTTTAAAAAAAATGAAATAAACAAGAAATTAATAAAAAAAGATTACATAAATTAAACATGGTGCATAAATTTAAATATGATTTCCTATATGCACTATATATACAGAATTCCTCTCCCCCACACTTAAAGTTTTCATTGTCCTCAATGAAACAATAAAGACAACAAAAGTAAATCAAATATAATCAGGTTGAAGGAAAAGAAAAGGAAAAAGAAAGAAAACTTACCTCGGGTTGCCTCCCGAGAAGCGCCTTTGTTTCAAGTCTTTGGCTCGACGTACTGGCCCTTGATTGGCCTAGGTTCCTCCACCAGGGTCACCAACACCTGTCATCTCATTGACAAATGCGGGCACCCTTGAAAGGTGTAGCTTTCTGTCCAAGCTGTCATCCATGACCCTCAGCTCCTCTCCTTGAGCTATGCCTGGGGGGTGTCCTGGAATCACAAACGGTTTCAATTTGTTAGGAGGTTCAAATTTCCATAAACTATGCTCCTTAGGTGTCTCTAACAATCACGAAAATTATTGGTGCGATCAATATTGTCAACAATAGGCATATCTAAAGAATTTTCAGGAGAAAGCTTAGCATGATTAAAGAGAGAGAATTCTATCTTTCTTCCATCAAACTCCATAGTCAATAGACCCTCACAACAATCAATTTTCATTTTCGCAGTTTTTAGGAATGGTCTTCCTAATATAATGGGTGTTTCAGGGGCTCCCTGCTCCATATCTAAAACAAAGAAATCAACGGGGAAAAATAAATCATCCACCATAATCAAAACATCTTCAACAACGCCTCTTGGCCTGATTTGTGATCGATCAGCAAGTTGCACTGTAACCCCGGTCTCAGTTAGAGCACCCAAACCCAAAGACATGTACATGTTATAGGAAATAACATTAATTGAGGCTCCTAGATCTAGCATGGCTTGTTTGAATCTAGTATTCCCAATTGCACATGGAATTGTAAACATACTTGGATCTCTACATTTTTCAGGCAATTTTCTTTGCAACATAGCAGAGATATTTTCATTCAAGCTTACCTTTTCCTTCTTTTTCAGTCTTTGCTTCTTCTTGATGGTGCACAATTCCTTCAAAAATTTAGCATATCTAGGAATGCTCTTAATTAATTTCAGTAAAGGAATATTTACCTAGGATTTGCTAAACGTCTCAAAGATCTCCCTATCGTTCTCATACCTTCGTGTATCCTTTAGGGCTTCCGGAAAAGGTGGAACCGGCTTTGGAGTCTCCATAGGTAAGGAAGAAGAAGAAGGAGAAGAAGAAGGAGGAGGAAGAGGGGAAGAAGGAGAAGAAGGGGAACAAGACGAAGAAAACGTACTTGGCACCGATAGGTCGATGGGGGCACTGGCGGCGGGCGCCGCAAATTGCTGCGGGCGCAGCTCCATTGTTATGCCGCGGGCGCCGCATGGTTGCTGCGGCTGCCGCACTGTGCAGCGTCCGTCCTCTTCATCTCTTACCTCTATTTCGACGTCCATGGTTTCTTCATCCTCTTTTTAAGGTGTGGCAATCAGTTACTTGCCACTCCTAAGCGTTGTTGCACTAACATTCTCCGTAGGATTCTCAACCGTTTGCGATGGAAGCTTCCCTGAATCGTTTGCCTCCTTCGCACTTAAGACCTGAATTAGCTGACTCAATTGATTCTCCAAATTTGTGATCCGGTCTGATTGTTGTTTCTCAACCTTTAAGACCAACCGTGACAATTTCTGTATTGGATCCTCAATAGCCTCATTGGAGTGTGGTTGGCCTCCCTGTCGAGGTTCAAATTGTTGGTGGGGCCTTGCCTGTTGCCCCTCTTACTGATTGAAATGTTTTTGGTAGTTGCCATAACCATTACCCTGCTGATAGCCTCCATTGTAGTTATTATTGTTGAAGTACCCAGGATTACCAAAGTTGCCTTGCATAGGCCTTTGTGGAGCAAAATTCCCAATTGCATTCAACTCAACACTAGGATCTTGCAAAGTTGAGTACATATCCATAGGGTGGGATGGATCGCTGTAGGATTCACATGCTTTCAACTGCTGAGATGCTCTGTCAACTACCAGCTTCTTGAGCATCTCTTTCATCTCTGCCATATCAGTCTGTAATGCAGCCACTGGGGCATCAATAGCAAGTACACCTCTAGCACGAGTGCTCTTGTTGAACTGCCTAGAGCCCTCAGAGAGCTCCTTAAACACTTCCCAAGCTGCAGCAAGCGTCTTATTCAGCATGTTTCCCCCACAACAGGAATTCACCGTTTTGCGCTCTCCATCAGTAAGCCCATTGAACAAGAAGAGAACCAGATCCTTCTGAGAGTACCCATGGCATGGGCAGCTAGCGTAGAGTTTCTTGAAACACTCAAAGTACTCATGAATAGACTCCGTCGCGTACTGCTCAATGCTGCTGATTGACCTTTTCAAGGCATTTAGCTTTGTTGCAGGGAAGTACATCTCTAGGAAGACTCTCTTCATCTCAGCCCAAGTAGTAATAGATCCAGGTGGTAGATAGAAGAACCACTCATTCGCATCATCCTTCAAAGAGAAGGGAAAAGCTCTCAGTTTGATTTGCTCTGCAGTGACGTTCTCAGGTTTCATCCCAACTACCACAGTATGGAACTCAGATAGATGCTTGTGGGGGTCCTCCCCACTCAACCCATGGAACTTGGGTAGAAGATGAATTACCCCAGACTTAAGCTCAAAGTTGACTCCTTCCCCCAGCGCAGGGAATTGGATTGCTAAGGGTTGTTGTGCCAGATCAGGAGCAGTAAGCTCCTTTAGAGTACGATTTGCGTCGTTCGCCATCTCTGCAATGCTTTCTACAGAGAAGAATTAGTAGCACATGTATGGACCCTATAAGACGGTCCACACCAAAATCAACACCAAAAACACACAAGAATTAATAAAAATTCCCCGGCAACGGCGCCAAATTTGACGGAGGGAAAACCTGTCATTGATCCGTCAAAGTAAATCTCAAACCTATAACTAGTATAGTAGTAAGCAAGAGGTCGATCCACAGGGAAATTTATAATTCAAGTATGATTTTAATGCCGATTAAAGTAACCAAAGAGAGGGGTTTTGAGAGTGTAAAAGTTCCGCCTTTTATCAAAGCGGAGTAAAGAAAGCAAAGTAAAGGAATTTGTTTTAGACAATTTGGAGAAGTAATTCTACCTACAATTTTCCACTTTATTGGATTGAAGCGATCCTTGTAACTTCTTCTCGTCCTATTAAGTTTCCTATGAATGTCCTTGTTCCGACCTAATATAGTTACTAGTCCAACCAGTCCTAGAAACCCTTATCAATCGAACAGTCCCTAAAGAAGAATTTAACCCAATTGATAGCTTTAAGTTCAGAGATTAGCCAAGGTATTTGCAGTCCCTAAAGAGGGATTTAACAACACATTCAACTTCCTACTCATTTAATTAGTTCAACTAGCCCTAAAGGAACAAGTTTGCCACTTAGGTTAAGGTTCACAACCAGGAATCTACAAAACCTTAGCGATTGAATTGATCTAACAAGTTGGCCAGACAAGAAAGAACAAATCAATAAACAATCAAGCACAAAGAAGTTGAAGCATTCAAATATAGGAAACAAGGAACGAGAATTAGAAACTCATAATCAATCCAAATAAAGTTTCAAGTTGCAGGCAGAATAGATGAGTTTAGTTCCTCATGGAAGACATCGCTTAAAATCTCTAAAGTGTCTGATGAATGAATAGAGTGGAAGTTCTGAAAATAACATAAAACTTGGCCTTATAAAAGATCCAAAGTCGGCCATGAACCAAAACAAAAGCATCTAGGGTTTTTAGTAATCAAAACGCAGCGTATTGGCTCTGACGGCAAATGCGGCGATGCTGCGGCCGTAGCATCAGCCTTTCCTCTTGCATCGGCCCTGGCGGCGGGCGCCGCAACCAGGGGCCTTTCACGGAAAATCTATCTCGAATTTTCTCTTGTTGTCAACATGAAAGTTGTAGCTCTCTAAAAGAGCTTTCCAACGCATGGTCATAATAGTCAATCGGACTACCGAGGCCTCCAGAAAGTGCAAACAAGTTCAGCATGTCTGGCGACAACTTCTGCAGACTTGTTCTTCGTTTAGGCTCGCTTCTTCTTCTCAGGACCTCTTGAGATTTTCATGTAAGCTCCTTCGATCAACTAGACATTCTCATCCAATGCGTTATCAACTAATGTCTCCCCCTCGGATCCACCATTACCTGAAATAATCAATAAAAACGTGTAGATTCCGACTCCGACAACATAGAGAACTAATATGCAAATCGTGCTTAACCCATCAATGAAATGCATCTTAACTAAGCTAAATGCAACCTATTATGCCTACCTAAATGCATGCTATCACTATCGTCGGGCTCACCCCGACCCTAGGAAAACTCGCTCTTCATCATAGGAAAACTCATCAATAATAAAAGGGAAATAACTTGCATTAATAAACTAAAACAAAGCTTACAATCAATCGAAGCCAAATACGCTCTCGCTTTCTCCAACTTCTCTCGGCCTCCACTCTCTCTCTCTCTCTCTCTCTCTCTACTCGATGTAACTAATGGCTTGTCTTGGATGATTCTAAAATCCAACCCCTAAAGCCTTATTTATAGTGTTCCATGTAGCTATTCTAGGAATGAACAACTATATCTAAATCTAAAACTTTCTATCTAATAACATAAGATAAAATATTATGATAAAGAAAATAAATCTATAAGGAAACTAGAACTAAAGTGGATAAATTTCTCTTGACTTGATGGATCTTCATGTGGATGGATAGAATTCCACATCTCTTGGCTTGCAAGTAACTCTATCTTTTCGGCAAAACTCGATCTCGGACTCGGACTCGTCTGGATTGTACTCAACTTCGACTAGAAGTGGTCGATGTCGAGTAGAACTTTTCCTCATGGGTTGCACTCGAGCTCGGGCCGCTTCTTGACTCGACATGGTGTACTCGACTTCGAGTAGGCGTACTCGATGTCGAGTAGCTTTGGGCTCTCGAGTGGCTCTTCTCGAGTTCGTGTGGAATTCTGGCTCCTGGCGTACTCGACTTCGAGTAGGTGTACTCGACGCCGAGTAGAATTGTCAGCTCTCAGCATTCTGCTATGTTCTGGAAACACACTTTCCTGAGTCCTCGTTCGTCGGATTGATGCATATGAGTATGCGTTGTAAAGCTCTTTTCGAGGGCTACAACTCTCATGAAGACATCAAAGCTTGATTCAGAATGATGAATGGTAAAAAGTGGGCTTTTCTCCAGCTGCACCATCCTTAGCTTCTTCATGACTTTCCTTTAAGCTCCAAAGTGCGTCCGATTTCTATGAAATTAAACATAAACTAGTGTAGACTCCATAATTGGGAAAATAAGTGTAAATTATATAGAATCTGTACTATTCTAACCCAAATGCATGAAATGTATACAGAAATCGATATAAGAGTCAATGTAAAACATGGCAAATTAGGCTCACAACAGTTGCCAAACCAGCTACTGTTGTTGGAGGAAATCGAGTTCAATAATATAGAAATATAAATCAAACCTCTCGATGTAGTAACAGGAAGTCAGGATCGATCCTCGAGGATGCGTGTCAGCGGATATCAAGTAGCGGGCAAATCTCACGTCGGATTTCGACTCAGGGAATCTACTCGATATCGACCAGTGTTAGTCGATATCGACCAAATCCAGTCAATTTCCGGCAACTGCCGAGAGTCAGTCGATATAGACCAAGGCACTAGATATCGACCTAAGAGCTCGATATCGACCAGTCCTCGATTTCAACCTCACCTATACCTGCAGAGACAAAAACAAACAGAAGTCGATATCGACCAGTGCAACTCGATATTGACCAATCAGCAGCAGACGTCGACTAGCAGCAATCGAAGTCGAGTAAAACACAGAAAACGAAATAAAAGCAAAGATCGCAGATTCTGATTTAGACAATGTAAAAAAAGACTTCCAAGATCGGGGTTTGCAACAACGATAACCAAACATGCAAAAGGCAAGATAAAGAGAAATAATCATGTAATCACATCAAAGGAACAAGCTTTTGCCTTTTTCAACAATTAGACAACTCTTTCAAGAAACCCTAATTGTATCTACCAATTTTATGTTTATAATCCAAGTTGATAACCTGAATCTCTATTAAATAGGTAATAAACATATAATAGGCAGTGGATGATCAAAACACGATAAAGGTCGAATCTTTACCTCAAACACGCATGGCTATCGTCGGGCTCACCTCGACCCTAGAAGTAGGTGGACTACTCGCTCTTCATCGTAGGAAAACTCATCAATAATAAAAGAAAACTAAATACTTGCATTAAAATAAACCAAAGCTTACAACCGATCGAGGCCAAATTGCTCTCGCTCTCCAACTCCTCTCGGCCTCCACTCTCTCTCTCTGTCTCTCTCTCTCTCTCTCTCTCTCTCTCTCTCTCTCTCTCTACTTGTGTTCTCTCCAGCTTGAAATATATATAAAAACTAGCCCCATGGGCTTTATTTATAGGCCTTAATCCTTGCTAATCAAGGTAAGGAATATCTATCATCTATCTAAAGATATAATTCTACTTGGAAATAAATAAATCTAATTTAGGTAAACAAGATAAATCATAAAGGGTAATTAAATGTTCCACCCTTGGGATAGATAAAAAGATAAAAAGGTAAAATATCTCTTAAGTCTTCATGTGGAAGGAATCTTCACTCGGAATATCTTCACAGGACTCGGAATCGACCTCGTACTCGTCACTTGGGGTTGGTCGATATCGACCAAAGTTGGTCAATATCGAGCTATCTTCTCGGCTTCGCTTCAGATCACTCGATATGGACTTCTGGGAGGAATATCGAGTTGTATGTTGGTCGATATCGACCACTATATGTTGATATCGAGTTGTCTTCGTGTCCTCTTGCAATGTAGAGTCGATCTGGAAATTTCCACCAGGATTAGGTCGATATCGACCAAGTCTGGTCGATATCGACCACTCTTCAGTTCTCAGCATCTTGCTCTGTTCTTGAAACGCACTTTTCCGAGTCCTCGTTCGTCGGATTGATGCATATGAGTATGCGTTGGAAAGCTCTTTTCAAGGGCTACAACTTTCATGAAGACATCAGAACTTGATTCAGAATGATGAATGACAAAAAGTGGGATTTCCTCCAGCTGCACCATCCTTAGCTTCTTCATGACTTTCCTTTAAGCTCCAAAGTGCGTCCGATTTCTGCGAAATTAAACAGAAACTAATATAGACTCCATAATTTTGCAAATAAGTATAAACTACATAGATTCTGTACTATTCTAACCCAAATGCATGAAATGTATACAAAAATCGATATAAAAATCAATATAAAACATGGCACAAAACATGGACATCGGCTACCATCCGTACCGTCTTGCATCTCGCTATCTCCATGGATTGGCCTATTCATCAACTTAATGTCAAGAACGCGTTTCTTCATGGTCATCTGAATGAGACAATGTACATGTTCCAGCCGCCTGGTTTTGCTGATAGGACCAAACCAGGCCATGTTTGTCTTTTGAAGAAGTCTCTGTATGGCCTTAAATAAGCACCTCGAGGGTGGTATCTTCGCTTTGCTACTTATCTACACATGCTTGGCTTCGTCAGTAGCAAGAGCGACTCCTCTCTGTTTGTCTTTCGCTGAGGTAATCAGCTTGCTTATCTACTATTATATGTCGATGATATCATCCTTACTGCTTCTTCAGAGACTCTTCGGGCTGCCATCATTAATCAACTCAACAAGGAGTTTGCTATGTCTGATCTCGGGTCTCTAAGCTTCTTTTTGGGAGTCTCTGCATCTCGATCTACATCTGGTTTGTTTCTCTCCCAGGAGAAATATGCCAAAGAGATTATTGCCAAGGCTAACATGGCTAATTGTAAGCCTGCTGCAACACCTGTTGAGACCACTGCCAAACTGGCCCAAGCCGCGGGTCAGCCTGTGTCTGATCCGACTTTGTATCGTAGTCTGGCTGGTGTTTTACATTACTTGACATTCACTTGTCCTGATATTAGTTATGTTGTTCAGCAAGTCTGTCTATTTATGCATGACCCCAGAGAGTCTCACTTTGCTGCTCTTAAGCGCATTATTAGGTATGTTCAGGATACTACTTCTCTTGGCATCACTATTACCCCATCAACTTCACCGCTCTCCATGGTTGCATACACGGATGCTGATTGGGCTGGCTATCCGGACACCAGACGGTCTACATCAGGATATTGTGTGTTCCTCAACGACTCTCTTGTTTCTTGGTCATCCAAGAGACAACATGTTGTCTCCCGCTCTAGTGTTGAAGCGGAGTATCGTGGTGTTGCCAATGTTGTCGCTGAGTGCTCCTGGCTTCGCAACTTACTACTTGAGCTCCACTGTCCACTCAGTCAAGCGTCTGTTGTGTATACAGACAACGTCAGCGCTACTTACCTTGCTCACAACCCGGTTCACCATTAGAGAACCAAGTATGTTGAGATTGACATCCACTTCGTTCGTGAGAAGGTAGCTATGGGTTATGTGCGTGTCTTACATGTCCCGTCCCTGTTTCAGTATGCTGACATCTTCACTAAGGGTTTGCCTCGCCAACTATTTCTTGATTTTTGATCTAGTCTCACTATCCGCTACCCTCCTGTTTCGACAGAGGGGGTATGTTAGATGTAATATAGGCCCATATGCCCAATAGTCATTAGGTCATGATGTACACCTCCTATATATATTATAACGATACCGAAGGCAACCCCAATGGGAATTATTGACTCTGACAGAGGGTAGTAAACGACCCATTAGTAGTGTGAGTGAACAAAGAATAGTCAGAGTACGATTGAACAAAGCCTGCAGCTTGCACAACCTGAGAGAATTTGAGAAACCACTGCCGAGGGGCTTGTTTCAAACCATAGAGGGATTTCTATATCTTACATACCAAGGAGGAAGAACTTGCTGTTGCATACTCTGGATTCTTGTACTTCTTGAGAAAGTGATACTCTAAAGGTAAGGTCATATAAACCTCTTCATCTAACTCACCATGAAGAAAGGCATTAGTTACGTCCATTTGACTAACTGCCCAACCCTTAGCTCACAACCCGGTTTAGTCAAGGCACGAGAACTGAACTAGTAAAACTGTAAATAAATTAACTGTTTTTGTATATATATATATATATTTAGAGAAAGAAAACTTATCTGAAACCTCCCACTTACCTGATGGGCTTACCCGATTTAGATGAACCTGACTGATAGAGAACCACCTTGAATGCCTGAATTTAACCATGAGAAGAGATTATGCACGAATTTAAAGAAAATAAAACAAAATAAAATAGAATTAAAGAAAATGGAGTAAGAAAAGCGGGTTGCCTCCCGTAAGCGCTAAGGTTTAAGTCGTTAGCTCGACCCACTTCCCTGTTTTAGGCTTTGACTAACGCCAGGGTGGCGCGAATCTCCTCTTCCAGATCTTCTTTTTCATAGTATTTCTTGACCCTATGCCCATTTACCTTAAAGATGGTTCCATCAGTGCCAATTAACTCTACTGCTCCATGAGGGTATATGTGGTGAACCACGAAAGGTCCACTCTATCTTGTCCTGAGCTTCCCTGGGAATAGACGCAGTCTAGAATTATATAAAATCACTTTGTCACCTACCTTATATGTCTTTGGCACCAATTTCTTATCGTGCCATCTCTTGGTGCGCTCTTTGTAGATTTCGGCATTCTCATAGGCTTTCAACCTTAGCTCCTCTAACTCCTGCAAATCAATAAAGCGTTTCTTACCTGCCTCATTGAGATCTATGTGGAGCTTCTTGAGGGCCCACATTGCCTTATGCTCCAGCTCGATAGGCAAATGGCAAGACTTGCCATAAACCAAGTTGTAAGGAGTTTTTCTCAGCGGCGTTTTGTAAGCCGTCCTATAAGCCCATATCGCATCATCAAGCTTAGATAACCAATCCTTCCTTGAGCGAGAGACTGTCTTTTCCAAAATGGCTTTGATTTGACGATTAGAGATCTCCACTTGACCGCTAGTTTGGGGATGATAAGGTGTTGCCACCCTGTGCGTCACCCCATACTTAGCCAAAAGAGCCTCAAATCCTCTCTCGATGAAATGTGAGCCACCGTCTGAAATAAGAACTCTAGGAACACCAAAGCGAGGAAATATGTTAGTTTTAACAAACTTTGAAACTACCTTCGCGTCGTTGGTCCTAGTTGCAACAACCTCAACCCATTTGGAGACATAGTCGACTGCCACAAGGATGTATTTGTAAGGTCCTAAAGCAAGGAATGGTCCTATAAAGTCAATTCCCCACACATCAAATAGCTCAACCTCCAAAATCCCCGTGAGTGGTGTCTCATTCATCCAAGTAATATTGCCTGCTCTTTGGCACTCATCGCATGAAGTGACATAAGCCTGCACATCCCTGAAAAGATTAGGCCAATAAAAACCATATTGAAGGACCTTAGATGCAGTTTTGAAGCCTTTTGCATGTCCGCCTGTAGGGAGAGTATGTCAATGGCGAATGACACTTTCTACCTCCTCCTCCGGAATACAACGTCTGAAGATATGGTCCTTTCCTTGTTTGAACAAGTAAGGATCATCCCAATAATATTGCTTGACGTCGTGGAGGAACTTCTTCTTTGCCTGTGAGGATAGTCCTGACGGAATCTCATTTCCTGCAAAATAGTTAGCAAAATCCGCATACCAAGGTACCTTTGATCCTCTTACAGCATATATATCATGTATAGGACTAGTAGGAGGGGTAAAGAAGAAATCCTCACCGGAATCCATATGAAAAATCTCACCTGAAGACTTACCTGAGTTTGGTCGACATCGAGTAAAACTACTCGATATCGAGGAAACTGTGTTGTCTGCTGGTGTTGTGCTCGGCTTCAGGTGGTCTGTCGAGTTGGCTCTGGTCGACATCGAGGAAATTTTGCTCGATGTCGAGTAACCCTACAGCTCAAATCCATGCAAAGAAGAAGACTCACCTGGTTTACTCGATGTCGAGGAATTTTGCTCGATGTCGAGGAAAACTGTGTCAGTCCGCATCAGGTGCTCGTCTGGGCGAGAGTCGTCGATTGGTGTAGTGTCCTGGGCTTCCTCTAGAATGTCTTTGGGGAGCCTGGATAGGTGATCGGCGACTGAATTCTCTATGCCCTTTTTGTCCTTTAACTCAACATCAAACTCTTGGAGTAGCAGCACCCATCGTAACAACCTTGGTTTAGCATCCTTCTTTGTCATCAAATATCTAAGAGCAGCATGGTCAGTATGGACAATAACTTTAGAGCCAACAAGATAAGAATGAAATTTTTCAAAAGCAAAAACCACAGCAAAAAATTCCTTCTCTGTTGTGGTATACTTAGCCTGAATCACATCCAGAGTCTTGCTTGCATAGTAGATGGCATGTAGCTTCTTGTCCTTCCGCTGTCCTAGAACTGCTCCCACGGCATAATCGCTGACGTCACACATGATTTCAAAAGGTAGTGACCAGTCCGGCGATTGAATGATTGGAGCGGAGATAAGGGCTTCCTTCAACTTGTTGAAGGCTTCAAGACATTCGCTAGAAAACACAAACTTAACATCTTTCATGAGAAGGTTAGTTAATGGTTTGGCAATTTTAGAAAAATCCTGAATAAACCTTCTATAAAAACCAGCATGACCAAGAAAACTCCTTATCTCTTTAATGGATGATGGTGGGGGCAATTTCTCCACTAGCTCTATTTTGGCCCTGTCCACCTCAATACCTTTTTTAGAAACCTTGTGGCCTAGCACAATTCCTTCCCTTACCATAAAGTGGCACTTTTCCCAGTTGAGAACCAAATTTGTCTCTTCACAACGCTTGAGTACCCTGCGCAGGTTAGAGAGACAAATATCGAAAGTAGTACCATAAACAGAGAAATCATCCATAAATACATCCACTATGTCCTCTATCATGTCGGAGAAGATGGTCATCATACACCTTTTAAAAGTAGCGGGGGCATTGCAAAGGCCAAAGGGCATCCTCTTATATGCAAAAGTTCCATAGGGGCAAGTGAAGGTGGTCTTTTCTTGATCATCAGGATGAATAGGAACCTGCCAAAAACCAGAATATCCATCCAGGTAACAAAAGTAATCATGTTCAGCTAACCTTTCGAGTACCTGATCAATGAAGGGGAGTGGAAAATGATCCTTCCTGGTGGCGGTGTTGAGCTTTCTGTAATCTATGCACATCCACCAGCTGGTAGTGATTCTTTTAGGAACACGCTCTCCTTTCTCATTCTCCTCAACGGTCATTTCACCCTTCTTAGGAACAACATGAACAGGACTTACCCACTTGGTGTCAGAGATTGGATAAATGATTCCTGCATCCAGCATGCGGTGGATCTCTTTCTTTACAACCTCCTTCATGTTGGGGTTAAGCTTCCTTTGATGCTCAATTGTTGCCATGTGATCATCTTCCAAAAGAATTCTATGCATACAAGTAATGGGTGAAATACCTTTTATGTCCTATAGAGAATAGCCAATGGCTTTCCTATGAGTGCGGAGGACTTCTACTAGCTTGTGTACTTCCTTTGTATTTAATGAAGCACTGATAATTACAGGGAAAGTAGAGTCAAGACCAATAAATTCATACCTAAGGGTGTTAGGTAAGGGTTTCAGCACTGAAGAAGGGCCCTGTGGAATCAAGATGGGTTCTACTTCTTCCGTCTTCATGATCTCCCCTAGGTAATCCGTCTCAATCCTCATGAAAGAAGCATTCAAATCAGCTACAGGAGTTGGCGTCGACCAAGCATACATCGAAGACAACGCTGAATCGGACATAGGACTGTACTGCTGCAAGAAAGTACTCGACATGGAGTTAGAAAGATCAGAATCGACCAAAAAATTAGAACTTACCTTTGACGTAGAGTTGGTCGATGTCGAGAAGTTTTTCTCGATATCGAGGAAAAATGAAGCTGTCGAGTTGGCTTTCTCGACTTCTGGTGACCCTGCAGAGAAGAAGGTAGTCGATGTCGAGGATAACTGCTCGACATCGAGGAAATTTAGGGGGCTTACCTTTTCCGGAGGAATTGTCGTCGTCGATTTCGGCAAAGTTTCCTCGACATCGAGTAGATTGGTCGACGTCGAGGAAATCTGTTCGACTCCGAGTGAGTCGTTCAGCTCTACTGACAAGGCATCGTCGAAGAACTCTTCCTCGCTCGATTCAGTGGCACTTAGTTCCTCCTCTCGGGTAGATTCTGCCTTAGCCCCTTCTTCCACAAGTCTTCCTACATGCTCATTGCAAGAGATAACATTAAATTTTGAATAAATAGCTTTAATTTCCATTACCTCTTCTGTGTCAGGATTGAAAAAGTATTCAATAATCTCATCTCCAATGGTGAAAGTGAGAATTCCCCTCTTTACTCCAATGTTGGCATCTGCTGTTGCTAGGAATGGTCGCCCTAGGATGATGGGGCAAGCTGGATCCTCTGCCATTTCTACTACAAGAAAATCTGTAGGGATAAAGAATCTACCAACTTTAACAGGAACATTATCAACAATACATGTAGGAATTACCACGGTGTTGTTTGCCATGTAGAGCTTGGCATCAATAGGTTCCAGGGCGCCTATCTTTACCTTTGACCAGATAGATAGGGGCATGATGCTTACACTTGTTCCTAAATCACACAGTGCCTTAAATCTATGTCGACCAAGTCCAACAGTGATAGCAAACTTACCTGAGTCAGGTCGCTTCTCAGGGAAATCCATCTTCTTGCATTCTTTGGCAATCTCAGTCATTGATCGCTTGTTGCTAAGGATCTCCTTGAGGAACTTGATGTAGGCAGGCATCTCGTGAAGTGATTCTGTAAAAGGAATAGTAACATTTAGACTCTAAAGCGATTTCACAAAATGATGAAACTTACCATCAGTTGGATCTCTTTTGTTCTTGGAAGGGAATGGGAGCGTCTTCTTAGTTTTATGAGCCAGAACAACTTCTGGAGGTGATGAAGACTCCTCGACGTCGGCCTGTTTTTCCTCGATATCGACAAGGGTTTGCTCAACATCAACTAAAGTTGTCGACTTCGGGTTGATGAGTTGTGCAGACGAGTCCGAGCTTGGCTTCTCCTCCATGTCGAGTTATTTTTTGTCGATATCGACCAAATTTTGGTCGACATCGAGTTGCTGCTGCTCGTTGTCGAGGATAGTTTTGTCCTTTTCTTCTCTGTTCTCTGGCTCGTGCAATTTGTGACCGCTCCGCAGCTTTACAACAGCGACATGTCCGTGTTGCCCCTTGGGATTTGGTTCTGTATGCCCTGGGAGCTGCCCGGTTGGTCGTGGAATCTGCACCGCGAATTGACCCATTTGGGTCTCAATGTTCCTTTTCCAAATATCCAGCTCTCCAAATCTTGTATTCATGTTCTGGAGCTGATTATTGATGGCGCTTGTAGACTGTTGCTGTTGTGCTTGATTTCTCCTCATCTCGTCGAGGATAAGTTGCAGATCGTCCTTCCTTTGGTCCCTTTCTGGATGTCCTGGAGCTTTGTATGGCTGGGGGTTCCTAGGAGGACCTTGGTTCCGTTGTGGTTGATAGAACCTTTGGTCCCCCATATAGCGATTGGGACCCCCTGCGTAAGCTACCTCCTCGTGAGTTTCTGCCATCCAGACTTGCTCCGTGTGTGGGCACTCAGTAGTGGTGTGCCATTGTGAACCACATTCGATGCAGGGTTGGTTGACAGAGAGATACTTGACTTGCTTGAGGAGCTTGCGATTCTGATCTCTGTAGTATTGCTCCTTGACATCAGGGTCTATCTCTTTAGAAGGCTCATAGAGAGGCATGGATGGGGCTGGCCTGACATAGGCATCTTCATCATAGTTTGTTGGAGCCACATACTTGATGTCGTAGTTTGTCAGCTTGTCGAGGGCAGCCCATGCGTCAGCTGGCGGCATTGTCAGATACTCATAATGAGTATACGTGTTGATCCTATCCTTAGCAGCTAGGTCAAGAGAGTTGAAGAAGATCTCCTGAATGATACAGGTTTGCTGTCCATGTATAGGACAGGATCGCAGTAGATCCTTATAGCGTTCCCATGCTTTAGCTAGCGGCTCCCCAGACTTCTGTTTGAAAGCTGTTATCTTTTGGCGGAGGAGCGCTGTCTTGGCAGGAGTAAAGAATTTATTGAGAAATTCCTACTTTACTTGAGCCCATGTAGTGAGGGATCGTGGACGGAGACCTTCAAGCCACTTCAATGCTGGACCAGCCAAAGACCAACGAAAGGCCTTTATCATGACATAATTCAAAGTGGTACCTTCAGCAAGAGTACGACACATATCAGTAAAGTTGGTAGTATGTTGAAGAGGGCATTCATTAAATCTACCATGGAAAGCATTATGTTTAATTTCAATCAGGAAAGAAGTGTGAATTTCAAAGTTATTCTCAGGGATTAGAATAGCCGATTCAGGCACGACGAGAGTCGGGTGCATGTAATCCTCTGCGGTGGTTGGGTACTGGGCAAGCTCATCTTCCAATTGTGATACGGGGTTAGCCGTGAGATGGTCCGATCTTCGACAACAAGCAAGAAACTCAAAGAAAGACTCAAGAATGACGCAAGAAACAAAGGACACAACAAGAACACTTCAAGAATCGATCAAGAAAGTGCAAGATCGACCAAGAACATAAAGAACGCAGCAAAGAAGACCAAGAACTCAACAAGACTCGACAAAGATGAATAAAGACTTGAAATTTAATAAAAGAATGGAAAGACTCGACCTGATAAGGACTGAAACGATCTATATAGAACAAGATAGAGACCCCAGGCTTTCGAAGAAGGTAGGAACCAATACCAATGACTATATAACCCGCCTCTGCAACCCTACACAACCAAGCGGACAACTTGGAGGCACAAGGAGGGGGCTCGTGGATACTAGGATCACCAAGTCTTGCGAAGTTGATGAACGCAAAGCAAACCAAGCTAGATCAATACCAATAGTTTCAATTGAAGAGCACAACTCTATTCAATCGACAAACACTCATTGTGTTTCACACAAAAAGAGAGCCTTTCTATCAAATTCAACGTGTTTGATTACAAAGGAGGTGTCGGCAATATATAGCCTAACTAGGGCTGATTTAGCCGAAAATATTAAATAAATAAATAACTAATTAAAACACCTAAAAATAAGTAAATAAGGTCTCTAAAAATAACACATAAAATAAGCCCAATTTCGGCCCATGTAGTTTCTATGCGCCCAGGTGTTGGCGCCGAGGGTTTGGTGTCGGCGTCGATACCAACAGTAAGCAAATATCATCTTCAGGTATCGGCGTCGATGCCTCTGGTGTCGGCATCGATACCAACAGTGAGCAAATATGCACCTTTAGACCTTCTCCCATGGTGGAGCCTTCTTCTTCCTCTTGAGGATGACATCATCCTCCCTTTCTTGAATCATAAGTCCATCCTCATGTAAGATATGTGCGTCCGAAGGTGTTGTGGATGGTGTCTTGGATGGTCCCGCATCAAATTGCCTCATTCGCGCAACTTCCTGTGTAGTGCGTGCTCTCTCAGTGGTGAGAGTAGTATCTTTGGCTTCTAACTCAGCTCGAAGCCTCTGTATCAGTTGTTCTTGTGTTTCTGCGGCCGCCATGACTCTTTCAATTTGGCGTGGACGTGTATAAGGCGTTCCGGGTCGTCTAAGCCGTCAAACTCAGGTGGTTGACCAGAACGGCGCATACACCTATGAAATAACTCAAAGCAAACGTGAGATCTAACTACCTAAGGCGCGAATGATTGCTTCCCCGGCAACGGCGCCAATTTGTTGAGAGAGGAAATCGAGAGTGCAAATTAAATACGAATAAAATAAAGCAAACCGATTGGATCCCAGCAAATAATGTTCAAGACTCCCTCTCGATGTAGCAAGAGAAAGGCAGGTTCGATCCTCGAGGAAGTTGGTCAGCGGATCCTAGGCAGCGGAGGAATCTCACGGCAGAAATTGACTTACAGATTACCCGATCTCGAGTAAGGTTACTCGATAGAAGATCGGACAAGTCGAAACAAGCAAGTAACAACTCCCGGGTTTTGGTCGATATCAAGGAGATTTACTCGATATCGAGTAAATATGTCGACGTCGAGGAAAGCTTTGTCGGGTACCTGCAGTTCAGAAGCTACGGTGATCTAGGCGATCGAAAATCAGTAGTCGATGTCGACCAGTTTTGGTCGAAATCGAGGAAAAACATAAAGAAAAAACAAGCAAATTTCGAATCTTAACCGATGGATTAAAGAGAACTTCCAAGATTAGGGTTTGCGACAACGATTGCCATGAAAGCGGAATATAAATCATAAAAGGCGGTGACTTTATCGATAAAGGAGAAGGCTTTCACCCAATCCGACAAGTAGGAATATAAATCTCGCGATAAATAACCCTAATTGTATCTATTCCTTTTCATAATTAGAATTTATAAAATTTCGAATAGAAATCCTAATTACTACCCAAGTTTCACAACATGAGTTCTTCAATGTCTCAATCAAAGATGAAGCACATAGAATAGATTAAGATAACGATAAAATACTTCCTTTTGCAATCGCTAATCCACCAACATGGCTCTCGTTGGACTCATCCCAACCCTAGAAGTAGGTGGACTACTCGCGCCTCATCGCAATCGCAGACATTGATTGAAAAGAAATAACTTGCATAAACTATATTCAAAGTCTTTACAATCCCGGTACTCAAACTTTCGTAGAATGCCAAAACCCTAAAACCCTTGAACTCCTAAACTTCTCTATGTGGAACTGTTTCTCTCTGAAATTGAATGACTAGAAAATCAGCCCAAAGGGCTTTTGATAATGCATATATTAGATAGGCATTATAGACATTTTTAGCTTAGATAAGTTGCATTTCTTTCGTTCTTTGTTATTAAATTGCATCTTATGATTATTCTAGAAGAGTTCGGATTCTGCGCAAATTTGTGGTTATCTTGCAGATCGAATCGGAACCTTTGAAGAAATTCGGAAGTAGCTGGAATCTGATGAAGCTGACGTGCCCGCGCTGTCACTTGACGCGGCCGCGCTGCCATCGGCGCGCCCACGCTGCTAGGAGGAATTGGCCGCGTCGATTCACCAGATGGAAGAAACAAGTCAAAGGCTGGCGCGCCCGCGCTGCTATCTGGCGCGCCCGCGTCGGTCCCTGGAGTCGGATTCTTATCCGATTTTCCCTATCTTATTAGTTTTAATATTATATTTTTACGGGATGTTAAACCCGACTTAATTAGTTTATATAGGCCGAGAAGGCAAGAGAGGAATTAGGTTAATTTTCCAGAGACATATTTTCCCTTTTCTTCATCTCACAAACCCTATGGAGAACTAACTCTCCTTTGTTACACTTGGTTCTTTGAAGCCTTCAATTGATTTGGTTGTGAGTATTCTACTCTTGTTCGTCCTTTGTTAATTGTTTCGATCTCCTGAGCTTATTGCTTGATTGCTTATTATTGGTTAATCTGGATTGATCACCTAGGTTTATCGATACTAGTCATATTGCTAGGGTTTCCAATTCCAGGTTTGGAGTTGTAGATTCACTGTAGCGAACACAATCACCATACGCGGGTTGCTTGTGGTAGATTGTGAAGGAGATTCGATTACAGGCTATTTTAACGGGTTGTTAGAATCGCTTGTATCTCATTATAATTCATGTTTGAATGCTATTGCTTTATTATTTGGGGAAGGTTTTCCCTTGTAATTTGGTGATAAGTGCTTTTAGGACTAGTAGGACTAAAAGCTATTACACGATCTGAATTGAGAACAATTACTGGACATTAGAACTTGAGACTCATAGAATGCGATGATGAACCATCTCAATTGTTGTGCGGATAATTACCTGGTGTGATACTTTTCCATCATATATTCGCAACCTCTTATTGCAACTTGTTCTGTCAGTATCGCTTACACACAAAACTCCCCCTTGAATTGGTTACTTTTGGGTAATAATACTTGCTCTTACAATTGATTCTGTTTCCCTGTGGGTTCGACCCTAACTTACCTACTATACTTGTTATAGTTTGCATCTTAGGAATTTACTTTGATTTGGCATAACGACTTTAGGCCTGTCAGCTTTATTTATAGGGCTTAATCCTTGCTAATCAAGGAAAGCAATCTATATCTATATCTAAAGATAAAACTAAAATAAAGATAAAACATTAATTCTAAAAGGAATGTCTAAATATCTCTTTATCTCTTGGCATAAGTGAATAATCTTCTCTCCTTGGATAAATCCTTGATAGACTTGATATAACTTGATAGAATCGGACATCTTCGCATCCCAACAGTCCAACTCGACTCGGACAGGCCCAACAGCGTCACGCGGCCTAGAAGAATTTTTGGTCGATATCGAGTAATTTACTCGACATCGAGGAAGAGTGTCATCGACTTGGCTGGCCTGGCTTTCTCAAGCAACCTCTTCCCGACTTGGCTCGGACATGTGGTCCTGGCTTGGTCGATATCGAGGAATTTGCTCGATATCGAGGAGTTTTGTCGTCGGTCTCGGCTTGTCTGGCTAACTCGAGTAGCTCCTTCTCGGATCCTCGATCAGGTGTTGCTGCTGGGCTTAGTCGATATCGAGGAATTTCCTCGACATCGAGTAAAAACATTTCTCGAGTTGGGTTCTTCACTCTGCTTCTCGATCAGGCTTCTCCTTGAGCAGCTTTGCTTCATCATTTTTTTCGACATCGAGGAAGTCTCCTCGAGATCGAGTAAAACTTGGCTTCAGCTTTCTCTTCTTGGTTTTGTCCCGGAATGGCTCCAAATTCTGCAATATTAAACCAAAACTTATGTAGACCTCTATTTCTTGCAAATAAGCATATATTACATAAATTCAACGTATTCCCAGCCCGAAATATGCAAAGTATATAGAATATGGAGCTAAAATGTTCATAAAAACATGGCTATTTTAGTGGACATCAACTCCACCATCAAAATCAAATCGTTTTCTATGCAAACGATAGGCGGGTTACTTGAGTTACCCTTCCAAGAAGGTAGGCTCAGGCTACTCGGGTGGAGTGTTGTTCAAGCTATCCTTCGTAGAAGGTGGGCTTGAACTTCATCCTCTGATGCATACAAGGAAACGAAACCAAATCCAAACAAAACAACCCAAACACAAAATCCAAAACACTCTGAACTATGTAAGGCTTGATTCTCTTCCAAGAGATACGTAGGCAACCCGTTAAAATTCGGGTGCAGCCCAAATCACCAAAACCATTCAAATCTTGGTATCGATACGACTTCAAATCAAGAGGATAACCAAGAGGGGTCGAACTCAAATATTAAAAATCAAATAAAATGTGTTGTACGATTATTCGCGCATTTTTGTCCAACACACCTGTCGACATGCCTGGATGGAGTTGCAGTGAGCAGGATCCATGTAGAACAATCTGCCACACAGCTTACCAACTGCAATCATCTTCTTCCTTGCTCGGTCCTGGACAACACAAAACTCATCATCTAAGGTGATCTTGCATTTGGTCTCAAGTATGAATTGAGTAAGGGACAACAGGTTGAAGTGAAAAGCTAAAATGCAAAGGACATTTGTAAATGTGAAATGGGGCGATTTCAGATTACCAATATGAGTAATTGGATGCATATTACCATATGGGAGATGAATAAAGGTATTTGGTGTGGGTTTGGGATTGTCAAGCAAAGAGAGATCACAAGTGATGTGGTATGTTGCTCCACTATCCATGATCCACAAATTACCAGTTCGAAAAGTGTTTAAACACAGTTTACCTGCAAGGTGTGACTCATGACCTGAGGTGTTAGATTGTTCAAGAAACTGAATGAAGTTTGCCACCATACGATGATGATTAGAAGATAAGGATCCCTTGCTTGAGCTTTTAGACTGCAGAAAGTCTTGAACAGAAGAGGTCCCCACTGAATTGGCCTTGGAGGAGTGCTTCATCTCCCTATTTTTCTTGTCTGAACTCCTGTCAAAATTTTCTGATCATCTGATCTTGGTGTTTGAGGCTTGTCTTTGCTTTTTGGGTGCCAGCTCGGGTAACCAACAAGTTCCCAACATCTCTCCAACTTGTGATTTCCTCCACAATGACCACACCTTTCCCTTCTTCGTGTGTCATCACAGGATGGAGGTGCTGAAGTGGTCCCTTGATTTGACATCATATCTGTGATTTTTGAGAAATATGTAGACACCTTTGACCCCATCTCACCCTGCATCAAGAGAGAGTATGCAGTACTAACTGTGGGTAAAGGTGTGCCCATCAAGATTTGTCGTCTAGCAATATCAAATTTCTCGTTAAGCCCCATCAGAAACTTCATCAACTTATCTTCTTGATCAGCTTCCTCAATCAACTTTTGTAGGTTGCACTCACATTTGCCACACTTGCAGATCAGAGGAGTAGATACAACACTCAATAGCTGCCATAAGCCTTTCATCTTTGTAAAGAAATCAGTTAGAGACAAATTCTTTTGATCACAATTCTGAATTTCTTTCTTAATCTGGAAAATTAATGGTTTATTCTTTTGACCATAACTTTCTTCAAGATCTCTCCACATTTCCCTAGTTATGTCATACTCATCTAGAGTATTATAAATCTCGCTAGAAATTGTGTTAAGGATCCAAGAACAGACCATATCGTTGCACCTAATCCACTGCAATCCATTCTCTTCATTTCTGAGATCTAAACCTTCGACTAACCAGAGTATATTCTTGACCGATAAAGCTTTAACCATTGACTTTTTCCATCGTTGATAGTTGTCACCAGTGAGCTTTATAGTGGAGACAATCATACCTGAATTGTCCGAAGGATGAATGACGAGAGGATTTTGTAGGTCTGATGTGGTAATCATATCCCGACGACTTCTTTCTCCTGAGCGATCACCATTTTTGTCCGCCATTTTCTTGAATCTCAATCAGAGCTTGAGGATCGAAGAAAATAGCGAGATCTGGGAGTTTCAACGAAGACAGATGCGTTGAAACGAGACCTAGAGCATCTACTACTCTGATACCATGATGATGAGCTGAGATTGATCATACATCCATGGAAGATCAAAGAGAGAGAGAGAAAGAGAAAGCTCTGAATTTGGACGATTGTATTGAACTGTATTGAATAGCTACAATTACAGTGAACTCCCTTATTTATACTAAGGAGGAGAGTTAGTTATAAGAGATAGAATCTCCTGCCACACATACACATAGAAACATATGGACCCTCATATTACATCAACATGCCATATAATTTTTTATATATATACATTAGTGTTGGATCGGTTGGAGTCTTTGATCATCACATACCACATATGACAATGGCTACTTAGTAGCGGAATATAATTTCAAGTAAAGACATAATGATTTAGAATGAAAAACTCTAGTTACTAAATAATTCTAAGACTCATCTCCAATAATTTCTCTAAAATTTATTTAAAATAGAAAATAAAACACATCTCGAACCATTTTCGATAGCAAGACCACAACACATACACACTAGCGTGTTCGAGTCTCTCATTTATACATGCTCAAATCAACCATCAAAACCTCGACTAACGTGTCCACAAATCTATATGATTCCTCTTTTCTGTCACTCTTGTACCTCATAATCACCCAATAATATGCTTGCAGAGTAAGGCATACGTCACCAATACATTGAAAAAATTTCTCTTAATCTTAGAAGCAATTTCCTATCATACAAGACACTCGAACAAGCCTCCATTTTTTTTTATCATCCTAACTAAATAGGTTATACTTGATATTCTTGTCCACTTCTCTATTAGATATGCATTACCAAACCCCAAAATCTAAAATTGTCTTTTCATGATACACTATTCTTTACCCGGTATGCTCTCAAGACCGAACTTCACATGCATCACTACTTAATTGCTATATTAATTCCTTTTCTTATCTAATCTATATCTAATATAATACTAAAACAACTGCGAAGGATGTCACATGACAACACCTCATTAAACGGACCTACATAGCAACTTCTCATTTAGTGTGACCCCACCTTATTTTTATAGATAAACATGAATCTAGCTAAATAATTAATTCAATTCAATCAATTATTAATTTTAACAAATCTAATTAGTTATTAAACTGATCTAACAAATTTAACATACGATTAATTTACCATAAGATTAATATTAAAATATCCCAATATGCTTAAGAATTTAATTGGTTGAAGATAAATGATGAGCACACCTTAAATTATTAATTACACTTTAAGTTGTTGGCTATTTGATTTAAATTTTTTATTTGTGAAAACTAGATCTTATTTTAACCGGATGCTAATTATTGGTTTCCTTCAACCAGAAAACGAAGAAGATCGCAGATAGTTAGGTCTTATGGGGTAATTGTCGAATGTGAATAGGAACTAATTGAGAAATTGTGGAATTTATATAGAGTGGGGTGAAATTGAATGGCTCATGACCTGCTAGGCGAGATGGATAAGGCTAAATTTGTGTTCATTCAAATTCAAGTCTTTGTTTTCGTTTTAGGGATTAGGATGTTAGATACGTTTGTTTTGATTTTCTTAATAAAATAGAAATAAAGTCAAATGTTTTTTCATGGCAACTAACATTAATTTAGTTATCATCATAATACTATGATAAAATCAATTTATTTTCATTCTAATATTTGTTAAATTGGTTTAATCTTCCCTAAGAAGCTTTTCATCCAAATAGGTATTCTTATATATTTTTTTTATGAAATAATTTATTTTTACAAGTGTATTTGGAAAAAAATTGAAGTTATGTGAATGAGAGTGTGCTTGGATTCCAATATATTTTAATTATAATGCATAAATTCTTGAGTAGTGTTTGGTTAACACTTTTACAATGTTTTAAAATAACGTAAAATTTAAATTAAATATATACAAAATTATGTGAATTAATTATATTATGTTTTATAATATAATTAAAAACTTTACACAATAGTGGTTGTTTGATTTACACAATTTATAAGGTATTTTATTTAAAAGGTATATCATTTTAAGCACAATATAAATTTTGATAATGAAATACTACTCAAGTGTTTGTATTTATAAATACATTATAATTAAAATGCAATTGGAATCCAAACACACCCTGACTTCACTTATTTATAAGACTAATATTAATGCCTTAATTATTTCTTTTATGTTGTTAAATATCATTTGAACCTAAACATATTTTGAATATATATTAAGATCTTTATTAATAAATTGCATATAAAATATACTTTCATTAGCAAATATATTCCGTTGAATCTTCTAATTTCATAAAGGACATGGTATAAAAAAAAATAAAAAGAAAGAGATTTTACATTTGTATATTTAACAACAATTTCGTATACACTAAAGAAATATCTTAGTTTTTATTTCATTTTTTTTAATAGTGAAAACATTTAGAGTCAAATAAATAAAATATTAAAATGAATCATGTATAGGTCAATCTTTAACTGTTCTTCTTTAATCTCCTTCGTAACTTTATGTTTTTTTCTCACTTTCAACTCTTTTTTCTTCCATATTTTTTAAAAATTATTTTAGAGGTTTAAGCGAAAATTTAGGTTTCCAGTCAAAGTTTCTTTGCCAGATGGCTCAATTAAGATTGTTATAGAGATTGGGGATATAAATCTTGCATCGGGGTTGGTTTTGTATGATGTTTTCGCTATACCTGAGTTCAAGATCAATCTGTTATCGGTTGGAAAAGTGATGTTTTTACTAATATATAATAATAATAAAGCTTCTATTTAGACATTGCAAATCATATAACATGCTCAAATAAAACTAATAAAAAGATAATATTTGATAGAGTTTTTAGCTTCTTAAAAAAATATGTCAAAAAAAATAAAATGGCCTATGTTTTGTGCTCTCTATCCCAAAAGTTGGAAAATTTCATTCACCGGCATTTGTGGAATGTGTAGTCCAATTACCAAATTATTTGGTTCTACCTTCCAACCCACTACCATAACAAATTTGTGTTTAATACTCAAAGTAATCAATCAGCTTACTAAAAAACTTATAAGGCTAAAAAAAACTCATTATCAAACAGCAGTGATAACTCTAAAATTTGTAATACCTTTCTCTCAAAATATCGGTCGTTTAACTTTTTAGCACGTTTTTTAAGGAGCTAAAAACTTTATAAGTTATTAACTTTTTTTAATTTGTTTTTAAAAAATAATACTATACTTATTATTAATAAGCATAATATTATTTTTAAAAACCAATAAAAAATATAACATTTTATATAGTTTTTAGCTTCTTAAAAAACATGGCAAAAAAATAAAACGACCTATATTTTGAGAAGGATGAAGCATTTTTTTTTAATTTTAAGTTTATTACAAGAATATTTTTTCTCCGACATTTTTATATGCTCTCCATCCAAAAGTTTTTAAAACTCTATTCACCTAGAGTTTGTGTAATATGTAGTCGAACTACCAAATTATTTGGTCTTACCTTCCAATCCATTAACACAACAAAAAGTAATAGTAGAGGGCCACATTTTTATACCTTGCATCGGGCCAAACTCAAACCTACTAGGAAGGTGAGACATTGATGGAAGCATTATTTTTTTAAATCCAAATTTGTATTATTTTACTATAACGTTTTCATATTATTATAATAGTATAATATATCTAATATATAATGTAAATAAATTATGGTAATATCTTCTATAAAATATAGGGATTGGTTCAAGAGTGCACACCCCTTAGAGTGTACCTTATGCACGAATCTGTGCCGTTAATTGATAGAAGATGGAGGGCCAAGATTAATTAGATTTTTGTTTTATTTGTTAAATGAAAAAGGTGGCCCCACATAAAAAAACACACCCACTTTCACACACACTGTGCGTGTCTTCACCCTCCACATTGAAATTGATTTTCAAATTTTGAATTTGGGTGAATTTTGTGGGACCCGCACATTATTAATGTTTTCATTTTTTTTAAATGTAGAGGGAGCATGTGTGAGTCCGTTTTGATTTTTTTTTATTTTGCAAATAATTTTTTTAATTTCTAATGGATTTTTTGTCTTCTTTTTTTATAAAAATATATAAAATATTTGTGAAAAATAAATAATTATGGGTGATTTGTTGTTCGGATCCACCCGATTTCGTTCATTTTAAAAATTTGGTGATTCTACTGAATAATGTTTTACATGCTACCGAATAATATTATATTATCTTTTTTTCATCTAGTTCATATTAAAAGTTACCAATTCGACTGAATAATTTGTCATATTATACCGAATAATGTTTTTTTTTCCATCAATTCTAGATAAAAGAAACCTCGAATCCCTAAACAATACTTACGAATAATGCTTCATATTTAACCGAATAATGTTTCACATTTCACCGAATAATATTTATGTCAACCAAAAACTCAATATACTGACAAATAATAAATCAGATTTTACCGAATAATTGATCAACTCATTGTCACAAATAACCAAAATTCGACATATATGAATGAATAATTGATGAAAAAATCGATACGAATGTTTGAATAACTGACGAATAACCATGTGGGTATCGGTTGCCTCTTGGGGCCTAGATCTGCGAGGGTGTCGAGCGGATTGAACAGGGGAGATTTGGGCTTGTTCGTGGAAGACAGCAAAAATCAACCTAACTCAATCCTTCGCTCTCTGTTGCAAATAATCAAACTCCAGCTCTTCCACAACTCCAGCTCTTCCACAAGATTGTAGGCAGTCAATTCAAACCCCTAATATTAATCATTCTATAGAAGAATTCGACAATTTCAAAACAGTAAATCCTTATTGCAGGGCTGATTGCATTCAACATCTCATCTGCTACAAAATCACTGAATAATAACAAACACTGAATAATAACAAAGAGACTCTTGCATACAACTCGATCATCTGCTCCAATTCTATATAGATTTAACATCTCATCCAGGGATAGAACAGACACGAAATCGGGAGAGAGGTTTACCCGATCAGCAATAGAGTAGTAGAAGCAGCTCCGCACGTCGTTAGCGTCATCTCCGATGTGGTCGGTGGATCGATGGTGACTCCGATGGTTCAGGGCGGAGAACCGGTTTAGGGATGCCGCAATCGGTCTCCATCTGATCGAAGAAGGCGATGGCCTGAGCGGGGCGGGGCGGGACAACCATCGACCTCGCCTTCGCCGTCGCCTTCGATTCGAGAAGGAGGGTCGAGTAGGATTCCGCCATAGCAGGGTCGAGGAGGAGGGCGCCGCTAGTGCCACTGCCCAGCAATTTGGATCTGAGAACTCACCGATTTGGAACTCGCCGGCCAACGGAATTGGGGCTTCTTCAATCGCCATCGCCGCCGGAATTAGGGCTTCTTCAATTGGCTCCGCCGGCCAACGGGTGCCACTGCCCAGCAATTTGGATCTGAGATCTCGCCGATTTCGAACTCGCCGGCCAACGGAATCGCGCCGGCCAACATGTGAACTCACCGATTGCAGAAGCCCCATCCATGGACACCGTCGCCGGCACCGCCTCGCCTGGCTCTCTTCGGCTCCATGGGTGAAACAATGAAGAAGAATCAACTGTCGGCCAAAATCAAAATGAAGAAGAAGCAATTAGGGATTAGGCTTTTATTCCAAAAAACCAAACGCGCCCTCATACTGATAGAAAAGAGAGTAAGTCCGGTTTTATTAATTAGTGTGTGGGCCCCACCTTTTTTTATATTTAAAAAAAAGAACAAAATCCTTTTAATCTCAGCCATCCGCTTACTCCCATCCAATGGCCAAGAATCGTGCACAAAGTACACCCTAAGGGGTGTGCACTTTATACCCATTCTCTCTCTCTCTCTCTCTCTCTCTCTCTCTCTCTATATATATATATATATATATATATATATATATATATATATAAAGGCTCGGATTTTTAAATTCTAATTTTTCGAAAAAAGAAAATCAAAATGAATTTAAAAGTGAAATTTAACGGTAAACTCCATAAATCGGATTTTAAATGTGATGGAATGAAATTCCGACCTAAAATAAAAATTTTTAAAATCAACTTGATATGGTGACATCTTCCTCGGAATTTTAAAATTTATTTTGAACGAGTCGAGATAATGTCGAGAGAGTGGATTTATGAAGTTGTTTCCGGGTATTGTGAGACTGGATTTTGGGACCACATATACTTGCTCCCTTTCATGTTGTCTTCTTCCCATACGATTCAAGCTCGCAAATACTCACACTCTCCCATATCTATCCCCCATTTGAGGCAATGCCAAAAACAAACTCGATCACCAGCTCTACATCTGATTCAGGCTTGCAAAAAGGAAGACCACTGCTTTCCTTCTCCTTCTCTGCACTCCTTTCCTATTTCATACAAAGAAAACAAAATCCCTCAAATCACCTTTTTGACTTTGAAAAGCTCACCTCCCTAGCCTTTTTACTTATACGAGCAGCAACCACAGAACCCCATCCCTACCTCAGATTTCAATTGTTCAGCAACAAACCCCCCTTTTCAATTCCCCATTCGAACCCAAGCAACACCACCTTGTTCCCCTTCCAAACACAGGTCGGAACACCCTCCTCCACCTCTCCGTTTTTGGATCTCGGCCACCACAACCGCCTCTGCCACTCCTCCGTTTCGAGAGCTCCGCCGGAGCCATCCCCGAGCCCTCCTCAACACCCCTGTTTCATAGCACAATGAGCCAGACAGCAGCAGCTCCCTCCGACACCCGAGCCGAGAGAAGAGCACCCAGGAGCCACCAGAAGCAACCGACGCCGCTACCGTCTTCCTCCCTCCCCTGATTTTCTTGATTTCGAGCGGTAAGGGTCCGTTTCCATTCCTTTTGGTTCCTTTTGTCCTTAAACAGCGTAAAAGAAGAACTTTAATCCCCTCCCACTCTTCCCAGGTCACCTCCGACATGAATCCGGCTCCGACGGAGCACCCCGGCGAGATGTCGAGGCCCCTCGGTGAGCTTCTTCCTTCATCCTCCTTCCTTTCCCTTACTTTCTTACTGTGGGTATTTGTGTCGTCGTAGTCGGAATCGGCATCGGCAGCCCTTCCTTTCTCCTCCTCCTTCCTGGATTTTTGGAACGCAATGGGACATTTGGGGGAGATGGTGAACAGTACCGATTTTGGTCCGGTTTTTCTTTTGTTTTAAAAAGGATGGGTTCGGTTCGGTTTTCTTTAAATAAAAATGAAACCGGTTCATTAAAGGGAATGGGTTGGGTTTGTGGATCCGAAATTTAAAAGATAAAATTTGGGCCTAATTCCAATTGGGCCTGATTTTTGACAAAATGAGCCAAATAATATTATGTCTTAAGAGTTAAGATTATAAAAGGGATTTTCGATTTAGGAAAATATATTAAATAAAATGGTTGGAATTTTAAAGGGTTTAGAAATATTTTATGATATTATTGAAATTAAAATACAAATGTTATTTTGAGATTAAAGATATGATATTATGGTGATTTAACACAAATATAATATTACGAGACTTGGAGATTTAAAAAGGTATTATCGGATTTAAAAAGGATTTTGACGAACATTTTCCAAGGTTGGAATTTCTAACTAGTTGACTCGGTTTTCGAGGCGGTTTTCGGGGCTAACCTAGGAATTATGTGATCGATGGCTAACTAGCATGATGATATGATTGAGTGACTAATAGCATGTTTTGTGTGGACTAATGACATGTATGAATGATTAAGGGTATGAGACGTTAGAATTATGTATCGCTTGACTTATACTTAATGAACTATAATGAACTGATGAGATATATACGGATATGTTATTATGAGAATGTGAAGGTGGCTAAGGGAATTATGGAGAATGATACGGTCTCGTGGAATGTGACAATATGATAAATGGTTGAACTTGACGGAATGATGATTGCGATATGGTTGTTATTCCCGTTGAATGATATGCTTGAGTGCTTGGATGATTAGACGTAGACTCATACATATATGTTCTGATGTGTACCTAGGTGATACTTTGTGATTATGAATGATGTATGCCGGATCTTCTATTATGCTGTTCTGCATAGCCAGGTGAGTTCCTATATGAGCTCACTCAGATTCGAAAAGAGATCTCCCTGCTTGTAGCCATGTGCATACTAGGTGCTTGCATTCATAATAAAGCATGCCATGTAGTATCCTGCTAGGATTTCACTCATGATTGAGCATTCGTTTACTCATTGCTTTTGTAAACAGAACGACCGTTATCTGTGAAGTAACTAGAGTCGTTGCTAGGGTTATAGGACGACCTAGTCCCATCGGGTCCCGTCCTGAGTCAATCGAGTCATGACACTTCCTTATATTATGAGATGCTTGCGGGCTTTATTGTGGAGCGGGTTGGGCATGCGTGCCGCCCGATTATAATGGAATGCATTCACGAGCTGGCCAGTCTCCACCCTATCGGAAGGGGGTGGAGGTAGGAGAGGGATATACCACTTGGTATTCGGTGCTAAGGCCTTATTATATTTATGCACCTGATCTTAGGACCATGCTAGTGTGTTAATATTCCGCCTTGCATCTAGAAGCATCTTTATTAGGACTAGCGTGTGTATCTGTCTGCTTATTTGGGATTACATTGCGTAGGGCTTCGATCTGACACCGCCCCACATACATTTTTTTTAGGTTTGTTTTGCAGCATGATTGTTCCTTGCTTCTGTAACGTGGGAACTCTCTTGGGCGATTGCAAAGAAATTGTCTAACATTAGATTTCGACAAATACGCTTGTTGATTTGGTTTTGACCCGGCTCTGCCGTGGCACCCTCTTGTATTACACGTTGATTCTACTATTTGCATGACTGTTGGTTTTCCACGCTTAGACTTATGACAGGTACATGGGACTTCCCCGGGGATTCCAATGATCCCTTCGAATTTTGGGTATGAAATCCCACTTGAAAACGTTAGAGTAGAAGTTCAAACCTTCAACCTGTACTCGGGGCGCAAGATCCTAACGAGGGGTTTCATCCCTCGAAACGTAACCCGAGAATCATAATCCCGGGCCGTTACAATATATATTTAATTAGTAAGATTTTTTATTAATTATTCAGATTTGTTAGTTGTTTTTTTATATATATTTTTATTAGTAGGATTTGTTATTAATTTTTAAGATTTGTTAGTTAGAAAATATCATCTCATAAATATATTAATCAATCAATTAATTAGTAGGATATAATTTTAAAGTAGGATTTTTTTAAAAAATTATTTGTTAAGATTTGTTAGTTAGAAACTTCTGATTTGATCTCATCGATGATCTGGGACTCTGGGAGCGTACTCGCAATCTCATATATAGTATTGATTTGGTGTAAGGTAAGTATCCCCTCCTCCGACTCTCTGCAGGATAAATTTCTGCCTTACGAAAACAGCCGGTTTAAAGCTTAGATCAAATCCAACGCGATGTCAAATAAGAAAGACAAGACGCCCATAGACAACAATAATAGTAGGGTGAAAAGGAGAGTACGTTAGGTATTTAATTTAGACGTGTGTTTTCGTATATGATATGTGTGTTTTCGTATATGATATGTTTGTTATGAGATATTACAAGTTTTTGATCATACGTAAAATATTTTGATCTATACTGCCATTTGATCTCCAAAAAAATAATATTATCGTTATATACTACGTACTATTGTTTCCATCTCATATATATATATATTTAGAGCTGCAATATAACGTGATAACAAATGAGCAAGTCAATTATAAAGTGACTGATTATTAACTGATTAAACATGATGAAACAGGATTCCCTCTTTCTAATATTTCAAATATGTCGTTTATAAAAAATATTTCATTTATCGTTTTAGCTAAGTTTATGCTTGCTTGCTGTCAAATATGTTTAAACAAGATTTAGGATACTGATATCAATTCTATACCATCTGACTTTGATGTGCTCGATCATAAATAAGAAATTTTTGTTTAAAGTCGAGGCCACCAAGAAATCAATCGAAAACAACCATAGTGGTTTCGATATTTTAAAGCTTAGCGATGATTCATCACTTATTAAAAAGTATACGAATATCGTTGCTAAAAGGTAAACATTAATGCTTATTTAAATTATTATTTAATCAATTGCATGTACACTTTCTTAGAGTAATTCACATGTTATTATTTTATCTTAGTCCTTATACTTAATCCTTATATATTATCTCAAAGAGGAGGGACATACCGATAATCTATCGAATCCAAGTGATGCAATCTCTATTTCAAAGATTACGGATGATTTAATTCTGGTTGATAAGTCTAAATATGAATGTTCTGGTACAAAGATATCTATTTTATCCTTGAGTACATATATAAAAAAAATCATTAATTTGGTTCTCTTTATATCTTATCATTACATGATTGTTTCCCTTGTGTTAAAGAGAAAAAAAGAGGTGGTTGTTCCCGTAAAACGTAAACTTCGCTATGTGGTTATCTCATATAATGAGGAGGATAAAGAAAATGAGGATGTGGATGACACATCAGAGAAGAATGACATGATAGCAAGAGAAGAAGAAACTTCATATAATGAAGGAAGCACATCAAAGAAGCTCGTTCGAATGAAGATTGAGAATTAACTTGTTTTATCATCAATAATTTTAGATTATCATGAGGTTGCACTTATGGATTTTATGTTTTCGGCAAGGGAAATATTTCATAAATATTTGTGGGTTTGATTTGTTATTGCTTATAGTTTATGGTATTGATTATTAGTTAGTGGTTTAAATACAATAATATTATTCAATGATTATTAGTTAGTGGGTGTTTTTACTATCATTTTATTAAATACAATAATTTTATTAAACGTGTGTTTGTGCATTATATATATTTACCTATTTAATTACTTGATGGATTACACATTTTTACCTATTCAATTACTTGATTATTTCTATTTATTTCAACTTAAAAAAAAAAGTTACGATACCAAGTGGAAAAATTGTACAAAGATAGAGATAAGAACAGATATATAGTATTGTAGATCGGACTTTGATGTGCTTATCAATCAGAACTGAATCATCCGTAATATTTAAAATAGAGATTGCATCACTTGGATTCGATAGATTATGAGATCCTAGATAGCAACAAAAAGCTACTGAGGATAAATGCAAATTAAATCTACATATGATTGCAAATGATTTTTAATCTATTTAATTAATTGGGAGTTACTCCAGTTAGGAAACAAAAAAGCTCTGATGGAAAACCCTCTCAAAGATACCCAAAATAAAAAACCTAGCCGCCGCCGCCGTTGCACCACTCAATCTCAGCCTAATCCGCTCACCAGATCGAAGCCCCATCTCAAACAAAATCTCTCCCAAATCTCAAACTCTAGAGGAGGGGAAGAAGATCTAAGATTCATTCAAGATAAATCAAGAAAAGAAGTCAGGAAAAGAGGGAAAAAATGGAAGAGAAGATGGAGATTCGGGGACTAGTGCTTCTCCTTCCTCGTGTATCTCCTGTGCGGATTTTGCGGCGGAAGGATTACGCTCGACGGCGCCCGTGATGGTTCTTGGGGCAAAGATCCATGGCGATTCTCTTATATTCTCTCCCGTCTCGACCCTTCTCGTCACCTTCCCCGTGCTCTCCTCTGGTGGCGGTGTCTCCCCATGATGGCCGCCCATTCCTATCATCTGCGCCTAACCCCTCGGCTGCAGATGGCTATCCCCAGGTGGCTTTCCGGCCGCCTCTGCCGACTGCCAAGGCTGACGCCTTCCTCTGCTGGTGGTCGGAAGAAAAGCACAAGCAGTCAATTACCATCTCAGGCTCCTTTCAACCTTTCTCAAAAGTTGCAAATTTGCAATTTTAAACCCAAATCTTCAAAACCAAAAACTCAGCACAAACCCTTTAACTCAAACTTTTATTATGTCAAAACTTCTGGAATCAAAGTCTCCAATTTTCAGGATCGAATCCCAGCATGCAAGTGGAACACTCATTGTATCACCGGAAAGTTAGCCTCGTCGGTGCTTGTTGATGACAAAGTTAAGCTCCTATCAGACAACCGGAGCCTTCGGTGCAGCATGCCAAACTCAGGCTTTCTTCGGCAAATAGTGATGGAGGCTCTTGTTTATGCTGGCCGGCCTTTCAAAAAGGAGACAAAGTTGCAATCCCATTACATATATGAAGGATCTTATGGCTTCCGGACAGATAAGTCTACTTATAACCTCCCCATCTCTATACAATTAAATTATTATCCTCTTATACATACTGTTAGTTTATGCATGTTTGCCTGGAACATTAGAAACTGGAATAGGTTTGATTTCAAGATCTGCATGTCTAGTATGTGTGATAGCATGAAATCTAGTAGCTTACTGGGTTCTCAAAAACCAATTTCTCCTTCAAACAACTTTACCATTCAAAAACCCAACGACACTGTTATTTTTAAATATCTTGGGAGGAATCTTATTCTAGACGACACCTACACCGTCCCCTGTCACTATGATGCCCAAGATTTTTCTACATCTTTGAGAGGGTTTCCCACCAGAGCTCCAAATCTTTCTGTTGGAAGACATTACTACCTGGATCTATATGCGGATATAACCTTTGTTTCTATAGCCTCTATTTATGCTCACATATGTTACAACTACTCTTTCCTGTACTGTCACCTAGTCTTTCCTGGCAGGGAAGATACTACACTAACTCAATGCAGGTTTTTAGAAGAAAGCACGTATAAGAGCCAAGATGCAACTCAAGTTATGTCAATCTTTAACACTCTCATCAAAAAACTTAAGCCAATCCCCACTGGTGTCCTTGATTACCTAGTGGTGGTAAGCTGCCCCAACCCTACAACCAAACCTTTACAAAACAGATCTTTTGCAAAACTTTCTTCCACAAAATTCAAATACACAATGTGATCAAGAGAACCACAACAAGAGCAGCTGTCACCTTGCCTGGAACAGCTACCACACAAATCTGATGAAGAAAGAAACTCAACCATAGCCACGGAAGAAAACAAGAAAGCAGGACCTGGGAAGAAGACTTCTATTCTGATTCCTACAAGGCAGATACTTGATCACGGTAAACATACAAAGTATGATCAGCACTTTGTAAACTGTAAATCCTATGACAGAAAGAAAATTCAAATTTATTACTATATCAAGTCATTACATGATTAATATCGCATATTGGAATGTAAGAGGCACCAAGTGGCCACTTCTGTGGCAAGAAATCAATCATTTTCGCTTTACTCATAATCTTGATATGCTTGTTCTCTCAGAAACCAAAACAGAGACAACCCCTCTAGAAACTCAAGTGAGAAGCACTGGATTTCATAAAGTTCTGTGCATCAAATCAAATGGAAAGAAGGGTGGTATCTGGCTACTCCAAAAATCAAACATTGAGGACGTAAGTGAAATCCTAGAAGAAAATCAGAGATTTATTTTGATAAAGATTACCATAGAGAATCATGATCTAGTGCTTGTATTTGTATATGCACCGTCTATAGAAAATGAAAAAGATCAGTTTTGGCATCAACTATACTATTCTGTCAGCAAGTATAACCTTCCGATCCTCATTATAGGGGACCTTAATGATATAGAAAATGACACAGAAAAGATAGGGGGTGTCCCTCCTAATATCAACAGATTTAGACGATTAAGAAATGTTAAAGATGAGCTAGGACTTCACACTCTACCATACAGCGGATCACCATTCACTTGGAGGAAAAGCAGAACCGCGCAAAATAATACTTATGAACGACTGGATAGGATTCTGGCTCATCAACAGATTCTAAGCTGGTTTCCTAATCTTTGCACAAAACATCATCCTTTCTCTAAATCTGATCATAGTCCAATTTCCCTAGCAATAGGTTCCCAAAATAAAAAGAAGGGCTCCCCGTTTAGATTTGAAATGGCTTGGTCCTCTAACGAAGTAGTTAAATCTATGATCAAGAAAATCTGGAGCTACAAAATGAAAGGATCTAATGGATATACTTTCATGCAGAAACAAAAACTGTTAAAAAGAAAAATCAAGTTTTGGTGCAAATCTAACCCAAACAACATCACTAGACAACTTACTAAAGTAGACCTTCAAATTCAAACTATTCAAAATCAATTACCGTGGGGTAAGATCTCGGCTAAAGATGAACTCAGATTAGCTAGGCTTGAGCACAAGAAGCATAGATTACTAGAGTTTAATTATAAATTTTGGAAGCAACGAGCAAAGACCAAACACCTCCAACTAGGAGACAGGAACACCAAATATTTCCAAGTCACAGCCAAAATTAGGAATTCTAGAAAGGCCACCAGATCATTCACTACGAAACAAAATGTTATTATAACAGATCAAAACCTCATCGCTGATCACATCACAAAAGAGACATCTGAGAGATTCATAGGCAATAACCAAAAACATATTAGCCAAAATGAAGTATGGAATATCCAACACCAGATATCTCAATCAGAAAATAATAGCCTTATAGCCCAGCCGACGAATGCTGAGATAAAACAAACCCTCTTTAGTATGGCTGAAGACAAAACGCCAGGACCTGATGGATACCCCCCTGAATTCTATAAACAATATTGGAATATTATTGGATCCTCCTGTTGTAAAGCTATCAAATCTTTCTTCCATTCTGGTCAATTACTAACTGAAATAAACCAAACCTTTATAGCTCTAATCCCGAAGACTGACAACCCAACAACAATTAACCATTATAGACCAATTAGTCTTTGTAACACTATTTACAAAATAATTTCGAAAATCATAGCAAATAGATTAAAACCAATCCTTCTTAAACTTATCAACCCTTTCCAAGGAGCTTTTGTAGAAGGAAGATCAATCCAGGACAATACCTTGATAGCTCATGAAATATTTCATACTTTCCACAAACAAAAGGGTAAAAAAGGATGGATGGCTCTAAAATTAGATATGGAAAAAGCTTATGATAAAATTAATTGGAGTTACATCAAGGCAGTATTAGAAAAATTCGGTTTTCACCCAACTTGGATAAATTGGGTTATGAAGTGTATTACTACCACTACCTTCTCTGTTCTTGTTAACAACACTTCAGGAATCCAATTTAAACCTAACAGAGGCATCAGACAAGGAGACCCCCTCGCCCCATACATTTTTGTGCTTGTAATGGAAGGACTATCCAGAGAACTACATAAAGAAGCTCTTCTAGAAGATGCATTGATTGGTATAAGTTTAAAAAAGAATGGTACCCCCATTCCTTTTTTAACTTTTGCTGATGACACAATCATTTTCTCAAGAGCGGCCCATACAAGTTTAAACACAATTCAAAATATAATAAATAACTTTTCAAATCTCTCGGGTCTCACAATTAACTACAACAAAAGCTCACTTCAATGCTCAAAAAATGTGAACACCAACTTGGTTAAAGACTTATCCACTCATATGGGCATTCCCATATCCAAAACGCTTGAAAAGTACCTAGGAATACCTCTTGTCAATGGCCGAGTTAAGAACTGTATCTTTGATGATGCTGTAGATAACCTAAGAAAACAACTAGCTAAATGGAAAGCATCAAATCTGTCTCAAGCTGGGAGAGTGGTGCTCATCCAATCAAACCTTAGCTCTAAAACTAACTATCTTATGCAAAACTTTCTGCTACCAAAAGGTATTTTAAATAAGATTGATCAAGTTAATAGAAACTTCTTTTGGAATAAATCCCAACTTGATAGGTACACCCCTCTCATAAGTTGGGATCAAGTTTGTAAACGTAAATCTCAAGGAGGTCTAGGCATTAGGAAAGCAGAAGATCTCAACATCTGTTTACAGATGAAACTTCTCTGGAAAATTTACAATAATGAAGATAGTACCTGAGTCAAACTTATTAAAGAAAAATATCTCCATCAAGATAATATAAGAACTTTCACCGGCAAGGATACCTCATGGCAATTTGGTAGACTCCTATCCCTCAGGCAAAATTTTGAAAGTGGACTTCATTGGATTGTGGGTGATGGCTCAAGTATCCAAGTGTGGCATGATCCATGGATCCCTTCTGTCAACCTAAAATCCTACATTGGTTCTCATGACCCTACTATGAAAGTCAGGGACCTTCTCATGGATGGTAAGGTTTGGGATCAAAATCTTCTTAACCATATGTTCCCCCGCGAGGTTATTCAAAACATTCTTGCTATCAAAATTCCCTTTTGCCAGACCTGGGATAAGATGATTTGGAAGCCAGACCCATAAGGAGTCTTCACAACTAAATCAGCCAGGAATGTTATAGCTCCGTCTACGCACGAGCAAGATCTACACTCTTGGATTTGGAGACTAAAGTTGCCGCCGCGGATTAAGAATTTACTTTGGAAGATCAAAATAGATGGCCTCCCGACAGCTGCCAGACTAAACATGTATGTAAATAGAGTTCCCATCCAATGCTCTCTATGTAATCAAGCAGATGAAGATGCAACTCACCTATTCACAAGATGCACTTTTGCCCGAGAAGTAATAGCTCAATACGAACAACAGACAGGTATGTACTTTCATGGTATTAATAGCTCAGGCCTAATCCATGAAAACTTAGATTATATTGGCAAAGCTAATAATAAGTTTGAAGAACTTGTATGGATCTGGCAGAGTATTTGGGAAATTAGAAATGAACTGATTTTCAGGCAAAAGAAACCAAATGGTGTCACTCAAGTTGTCCAAAAAATCAGACAATCTCTTCTCGACTGGTCTCTTGAAGATCGCAAGGTCGGTGAAGGCAAAAAGAACAAGAACAGAAGGGCTACTGCTAAGTGGAGAAGACCACCTAGAACTATCTACAAACTTAATGTAGATGGTTATGTTAACCTATTTGGCAAGTGCTAGATTGGAGGAATCATCAGGGATTCCGAAGGTCAGATTGTTGATATGTTTCACCATGAAATCATGGAAGGTTCGATCATCGAGACGGAGGCCTCAGCTGTACTTACAGGAATGCAACGAGCAAAAGAAAAGGGTATTGGGAAGATCATCATCGAAAGCGATAACCAAATTCTGGTTAGATCTGTTAACAAACAGCAACCGCCAAGATGGGAAGTTATGCATCAGATAGAAGAAATCATCACGCTGCAATCAAACTTTGAGCTGGTAAAAATTCGTCATATCTATCGAGAATCAAGTATGGCAGCAGATTATATAGCCAGGAAATTAAAGGTATTATCTGTAATATGCAGTCTATTCCCTACCATAGGGATTTTTGTAAAATCATCCTTCAGGATGATCCAGGAGCTAAGTTACTGTATAGGTAACAGCTCCGAATGTTTGCCTACTGTAAAAAAAAATCTATTTAATTAATTAATATTAAATGGTATGCCGAATCTTTTTCTTTTGGTGAAAAGTTTATTTGATTTCAAATGATTAATTTTTAATTATTTAAATAATTAACTCAGGGTATAAGCAAATCTCCATAATTAATTGCAGATCCAATTAACTAACTAACTAGCCAAATATCTTATATATATATATATATATATATATATATATATATATATATATATATATATATATATATTATATATATATATATTCCTATTATATAACTCATGATATAACCGTATCTAATAATTAATTGACTAACTAACAAAATCCAATTAATTAATGGGGCATTTAGTGAAATATCCATAAAAATTGCTTAAATTAGAGGAGTATCCATAAATTTGAAAAAAGTGCAAAAGTGTCCATCCCCCTTGCCCCCAACCTCAGTGCCCCCCACGCCCCCCCTCACGTGTCCATTTTTTTTCTTTTTTTTTTTGAAAAAAAAATTTACATGTCAGCACTTTCAGTTATGCAACTATAACCCGATGTTATACAAATATAATATTATGATATGCAAATATAATATTATGTTATGCAAGCCTAAACAACCTTATGGGAAGAATATGCACATGCATTTGTATTTTAAAATTGCATTAATATATCTTATTTGCACATAAGCACATCGCTCTACCATTGATTTACTTAAGAGGCTTTCAAATTGCATTAATGTCAACGTCGATGTTGCTGACACCGACATTCCTCACACCGTTGACACTGACATTGCTGGCACTACTGACACTGTCACCACTAACACTGCGAACACCACTAACATTTTTCGTATCAACGTTGACGTTAATGTCGGCTGACGCCGACATCAGAGATGCTGACGCTCATGTTGGCTGACGATGATGTCGGCTAACGCCAACATCAGAGATGCTGACGCTGATGTCGACTAACGTCGACGTCGAAGATGCTTTTTTCCGTGTCAGAAGCACTGATGTTGACATTGCTGATACCGACATCGGAGATGCTGACACTTACGCTGCCGACGTCAACATTGGAGTTGCCGACGTCAACATCGGAGATGTTGACGTTGACATCGGAGATGCTGACACTGATGTTGATGTTGCTGACGTCAACATCGGAGATGTTGACACTGCTGACACTGACATCGGAGATGTCGGCTGATGCCGACATCGATGTTGCGAACGTTGTTGACGCCGACGTCGAAGATGCTTTTTTTGTCTCAACGCTTCTTTTTTTCGTGTAAGCACTGATATTGTTGACACTGCTGACACTGTCACCATTAACATTGCGAACACCACTAACAATTTTCGTGTCAGCGCTGACGCTGATGTCGGTTAACGCCGACATCGGAGATGTTGACACTCATTTTGGTTGACGCCGACATCGGAGATGCTAACGCTGATAAGCTCAAACTTCTACAATCCTCTAATAAAAGAAATGGTAAAAGATAAAGTTTCTGCACATCAACGGCTAAATGTCAACATTTAAGCTGAATGTCACCATTTAATAAAAGATAAAGTTTACAAATAAGATCATTCTCAAAATTGAAATCATATTACATGAGATGATAAGCTCAAACTTCTACAATCCTCTAATAAAAGAAATGGTAAAAGATAAAGCTTTTGCACATCAATAGCTAAATGTCAACATTTAAGTTAAATGTCAACATATAATAAAAGATAAAGTTTACAAATAAGATCATTCCCAAAATTGATATCATATTAAATGAGATGAGAATACCAAACTTCTATAATCATCTAATAAAAGAAATGGTAAAATATAAAGCTTTTGCACATCAACGGCTAAATGTCAACATTTAAGCTAAATTTCAACATATAATAAAAGATAAAGTTTACAAATAAGATCATTCCCAAAATTGATATCATATTACATGAGATGAGAATATCAAACTTCTATAATCATCTAATAAAAGAAATGGTAAAAGATAAAGATTTTGCACATCAACGGCTAAATGTCAACATTTAAGCTAAATGTCAACATATAATAAAAGATAAAGTTTACAAATAAAATCATTCCCAAAATTGATATCATATTAGATGAGATGATAACCTCAAACTTCTATAATCATCTAATAAAAGGAATGGTTGCACATCAACGGCTAAATGTCAACATATAATAAAAGATAAAGTTTACAAATAAGATCATTCTCAAAATTGATATCATATTACATGAGATGATAAGCTCAAACTTATACAATCCTCTAATAAAAGAAATGGTAAAAGATAAAGCTTTTGCACATCAATGGCTAAATGTCAACATTTAAGCTAAATGTTAACATTTAAGCTAAATGTCAACATTTATTAGAAAATTTTGTAAATTACTCAAATTGTTATAAACTTTAGCCTAGAATTGTTATAAGCACATCGCTCTACCATTAAGCTAAAAGGCTTTTAATTATATTATAACATAACATTCAAATAAATTGATGTTGTGCAAATTGTAAAGTATGATATGCAAATATGTATTGATGATATGCAAATATAAGATTAAAATATGCATAAATTAATTCACGATGTGTAAATATAAAATTATTGATATCTAATACTTAGATTTTAACTAGCAAGGGAATTCATACTTAATAGGGAGAATGAGATAAATATAGCATAACTAGCAAAACAGATCACAAAACCTTGCTATGTTCTCACATAACCAAAAAAAAAAGAAAAAAGAGGAAGTTAAGTAAAAAAAAGTGAAAACGAGAATTTTATGTTGTGCAAATATAACTTTATGATATGCACATATAACAATCTGTTATGCAAATTGAAACTGCTGACACCAGATGTCAGCAAGATTGTTATTCCCTCTTAATTTTAAGCAAATAATGTGAAAAATTATATTCTTCTAGCAATAAGTCTAGTAAAGAGTTATGCAAGTCTAAATATTAAAAAGATGACTCACCAATTAGGAATATTACGAAAAATAAAAAGGAAAATTAAAGAAAGCGCACTTTAATACAGCATCTCCGCCATTCTTGCATAATTCTCCAACAAAGATTAAATTACTTAATGAATTTTATACAAATGTCAAATCAATTTAATTACACATTCGAATTCAACATGTTATATTTGCACAAGAGACCATGTTAGCACAATTAGAAATAAAAAAGAACCTATACATTCTAACAAAAAAAAAAGAACCTATACATCAACTTGAATTGCACAAAAAGAGGTCATGTTAGCACACAATTAGAAATAAAAAAGAACTTATACATCAACTTGAATTGCACAAAAAGAGATCATATCAGCACACGTATCTTTTCTTTCTGTTTATCTATTTTCAAATCAGCATAGTTAACAAATTCTACAGTATATCAGTAGCTTTTAGCAAGAGAAATAATATGTGAACAATAAATGCCAAATCAATATAAAACATAGCATAACTAGCAAGAGAATTCATACTTCATAGGGAGAATGGGATAAATATAGCATAACTAGCAAAACAGATCACAAAACCTTGCTATGTTCTCACATAACCAAAAAAAAAAGAAAAAAGAAAAAAGAGGAAGGTAATTAAAAAAAAGTGAAAAATAAGAAGTTCATGTTGTGCAAGTATAAGTTACTGTTATGCAAATATAACTTTATGATATGCACATATAACAATCTGTTATGCAAATATAACAATCTGTTATGCAAATTGAAACTGTTGACACCGGATGTCAGTAAGATTGTTATTCCCTCTTAATTTTAAGCAAATAATGTGAAAAATCATATTTCCCCCCCCCCCCAGCAATAAGTCTAGTAAAGAGCTATGCAAATGTAAATCTCAAAAAGATGACTTATCAATCAAGAATATTACGAAAAATGACAAGGAAAAATAAAGAACGCACACTTTAAAGTACTAAATGAATTTTATACAAATGCCAAATCAAGTTAATTACACATTGGAATTGTGCATGTTATATTTGCACAAGAGATCATGTCAGCACACAATTAGAAATAAAAAAAGAACCTATAAATCTACTTGAATTACACAAAAAGAGACAATGTCAACACGCATTTAGAAATAAAAAAGAAACATGTCAACACACAATAAAAAATAAAAAAGAAACATGACATGTCAGCACACAATTAAACTTTGTAGAGCTACTAACTAATATCTCTAGATAAGTCAGAAATCACAAGGCACTTCAATGTAAATATACAAACACATTATTAAATAGGAAAAGTGGAAACAAACCCTAGTTGTTAACCGATAAAATAAATAACAAAAATTGTTGATATTGTCGAAAAAAATATAAAAAATCAAATTTAAGCCCTGAAATGAACTCCGATGGCCTAAAAAGACCATAGATCACAGCATAGCTTGATATCACTTCTACCGAGACCGCATACTAGGCAAGCATCTCTAGTTTCGAATTAAGTTTGCTGACATGATTTTTAATAATTCAAAAACTCATTCATCTAGTGTACAAAATGTAACGGCCCGAGATTATGATTCCCGAGTTACGTTTCGAGTGATGAAACCCCTCGTTAGGATCTTGCGCCCCGAGTAGAGGTTGATGGTTTGAAATTATACTCTAACGTTTTCAAGTGGGATTTCATGCCCAAAATTCGAAGGGGTCGTTGGAATCCCCGGGGAAGTCCCCTGTACCTGTCATAAGTCTAAGCGTGGAAAACCAACAGTCATGCAAATAGTAGAATCAAGGTGTATTACAAGAGGGTGCCACGGCAGAGCCGGGTCAAAACCAAATCAATAAGCGTATTTATCGAAATCTAAGGTTAGACCATTTCTTTGCAATCGCCCAAGAAAGTTCCCACGATACAGAAGCAAGGAACAATCATGCTGCAAAACAAACCTAAAAAAAATGTATGCGGGGCGGTGTTAGATTGAAGCCCTACGCAATGTAATCCCAACAAGCAGACACATACACACGCTAGTCCTAATAAACATGCTTCTAGATGCAAGGCGGAATATTAACACACTAGCATGGTCCTAAGATCAAGTGCATAAATATAATAAGGCCTTAGCACCGAATACCAAGTGGTATATCCCTCTCCTACCTCCACCCCCTCCCGATAGGGCGGAGACTGGCCAGCTCGTGAATGCATTCCATTATAATCGGGCGGCACGCATACCCAACCCGCTCCACAATAAAGCCCGTAGGCATCTCATAATATAAGGAAGTTCATGACTCGATTGACTCAGGACGGGACCCGATGGGACTAGGTCGTCTTATAACCCTAGCAATGACTCTAGTTACTTCACAGATAACGACCGTTCTGTTTACAAAAGCAATGAGTAAATGAATGCTCAATCATGAGTGCAATCCTAGCAGGATACTACATGGCATGCTTTATTATGAATGCAAGCACCTAGTATGCACATGGCTACAAGCAGGGAGATCTCTTTTTCGAATTTGAGTGAGCTCATATAGGAACTCACCTGGCTATGCAGAACAACATAATAGAAGATCCATCATACATCATTATTAATCATAAAGTATCACCTAGATACACATCAGAACATATATGTATAAGTCTACGTCTAATTATCCAAGCACTCAAGCACATCATTCAACGGGAATAGCAACCATACCGCAACCATCATTCCATCAAGTTCAACCATTCATCATATTGCCACATTCCACGAGACCATATCATTCTCATTATTCCATTCAGCCACATTTATATATTCACCATAATATATCCGCAGTAATAATCCGCATCTCACATATATCAAGTTCATCATATCCCGAAAGCGTAATTTAACTATACACAAGTCTAACACTTCATCATGCCATTAGTCAATCAAGCATGCCATTAGTACACACCAATCATGATATTAGTCAACCATTCGCATCAATCATGCTAGTTAGTCACCGATCACATAATTCCCGAGTTAGTCCCGAAACCGCTTTAAAATCCGAATCAACTAGTTAGAAATTCCGGTCCTTGAAAACGCTCATCAAATTCCTTTTTCAATTCAAGTCCGATAATATATCTCTTTAAATCACCATAATACTATATACTTAATCTCAAAATAATATTTCCTGTTTTAAACCTCAAATAATAATATAATATAATATAATATTTTATATACCATTTATTTAATATTTATACCAATTACATATGAGTTAGTTATAAAATACCCCTTGTTACAAATCTGGCCCATCTCTTCTTCTTTTATTTTCTGGAAAATTAGGCCCACAAAATAGGCCCATTGTGCTTTTAAAAAGATCTGGCCTCCCTTGCTAAAATGAAGCGGTTTTGTTAAAAACGAACCGAACCAGTAAAAACAAAACCAAACCAACCCGACACTGTTCATCTCCTCCCATCCGGCCTCTGCATTCGAAAGAAGAAGAAAAGTAGGGAGCTTTGGAGCTCGCCAGCGACGATACCTAACTCAGACCAATCAATCGACACCCAAAGGCACAGAATCGATAAAAAGGAGGAAGAAAGAGGAAGGGAGAAGCTCACCGAGGTTTCGAAGGTTCGCCAGAACGCGCGTCGGGCTGGATTCGACTCGCCGGAGATTCGATTGGGCTCGTCGGAGGCTCCATCCGCACTTTCTCAACCTAGGACGGAGAAGGGGAGCTTAAATGATGGGATTTATGACCTATTAGAGAGAAAGGAGGTGAAAGGAGGGTTTACCGTCGAGAACGGAGGAAAACAGGGAAGGACGAGGAAACGTGGTGGCGCTGCGGCGTCGGGGTGCTTCTGGGCTTCTGGGCGATTCAGACGACGAAGGAGGAAGAGCCTCGGCTGCTGGCTGTCGTTGCTCGGGGAGAGAGGAGGAGGCGGCATGGAGGTGGGGGTGCTAGTGTTAATCTCGGCAAAACAGGGGAAGAAGTGGGAGGGGCTCACTAGTAGAAAAATGACTTTTTAGCCCGGACATTTTCACTAATATAGCCCGGATATAGGCCAAATACCATCCGGGCATCAGAGTGGTGTGATAATAGGTATATAGCCCGGATGGAAAAAGACACGCCCGGGCTAATAGAGTATGTCCAATTTTGGCTTGAAATTTTAAGAGACTATAGAACCCGGATGGAAAAGGCTTGCCCGGGTTATTTGGTAAAAATTCGGGCTATTTGATCCACCAAAATGGAAGCGAATTTTATAGCCCGGATATTATACATCCGGACTATTTGGTTCATAAAAAACTCATGGAAGCGGATTATATAGCCCGGAAATTATTAGATCCGGGCTATATAATCTATCAAAAGACCCATGAAAATGGATTACACAGCCCGGATATTGTGAGATATGGGCTCTTTTTTTTAAAATGGCCATTTCATTTTCTTCATAATCCACCTGTTTTGCACACTCAGCACAAGCACAATTTGCAAACAACATTGAACCACCAAACTGATTTTTACCGATTACATGCATAATCAGTTACATTGTACCAACAAACTAAGATTCTATGAAGTTTACAAACATGATTATCCACAAAAAGAGTAAAAAAAGTTTTCAAAGTAATCCAAAGAACAAGTGCATAAAATTCGTTCTAAAAAGGACCCAACTACCTAGATCAAAATGACATGCAGTCTCAAGCAGCAAAGGATCATCAAGGTTGTGGCATTAGTCTGTCAACACTGAGCAAATTGAGAGCAACACCTGCAAGTGAAAATAGAGGACATATTTATACATCAAAAGTTGTTTTTTGAAAGGCTCTAGGTTTATTTTTTAAAGTTGATATCAGAGGGTCTTGCACAATATGAACTAGATACAAGGTGGCTTTATACACCACCACTTTAGTTTACTTTATCGTCCAACATATATAGATCCAAACAGAAATGATTTTATACCAAAGTCACATGTATGGATCCATGAAAGAATTCAAACAGAAAGACTCAATAAGCAAAAGATGAGTGACTAGCTAATTTATCAATGGAACCCTCATTCATATTCAGAGTTTGTTTGTGGTGTATAAATAGAAAGAATGTCCAAGTTATAAATGTCAATTAAGCTGCTAAAAGATGAGTGACTAGCTAATAAATCAATGGAAAGCACTACATTATCGTAATTAACCATTTTTCTGTGATAGTAACATAAGAAATTATCTTAGAGATCATCTTCAACGACTACCTTAATTGATCCGGATGACAAAAAAGATCGAAGTTAACTGACCTAATATGCCCATGACAATACTGAGAAGTCAATCATCCAATCACTTGATCCTGTAAGCTTGCTTACTCTTGCCCTGAAAACCACCCCCATCTTTTTGAAGGAATGCTCCATAATTCTGCAAAAAAAAAAAAATCAGGATATAGGGGTATAAGGCTCATAGATCCATACAAACAAGTGTAATCGTCAAAATATCAACAAGTAGACAACGATTAAAAAAAATCTGCGTATAGTTTACTTTCGTTGAATACAGTCGCCATTATTACCACTTCTTAGCAAATATTTCCAAAGGAATTAAAGAATAACCTATGCGTGTAAGAATATCAGATGATGTGCCAGCCTGATTGTGCCCAACAAAGAAAGAGAGCTAGTTCCACTTGGTCCTTGTGCAGAATTATTGTACCAGCTCCCACAGTCGCTTTCCTTGTGATGGGCATTATTTGATACAACCACACAAGTTGAGTCTAGTAGGAATATAGCAAAACAGAAAATGAAAAAACAATCATACAACCCAATAAAGTAGATATTATAGGTGAATTAGGGATCTCATATGAAAACAAGCAGCTTTCATCTCATTTGCAAATACCACTGAAAAAACAGTCTTCACATGGGTACTAGGAGAGCTCGTGATCATTTGGGCAATCATCTCCTTGCAGGCTTTCTGGTGGAGCAAAATGCCAACATGGCTACAACATTAGGATCGGGAGGGGGGTCATGTGTCGAGAGAATTCAAATAAGAGAAGAAGGATTTTTCATACATGGGACACTCTAGTGTAACTTGAAGCCTTGAATGAGACTTACTTTGGATTGATTGCAGTCGCTGCAGCCTTCTTTGCTGTGATTCTTCCTTTTGGAGCTAAAGATAACAACATCAAGGAAGAGTTTAAGAACTGTAACAAATGGAAATACAAATCTACTCCACAACTATTATTTTCAAATCATGTAAATGAGCCAACCTGAGATGCAATATCAATGCCAATCTCATCAAGAACCTATAGGTTATGGAATATAATGGATGGAAGAAAAAAATCAAACTCAATTAAGAACAAAATAAATGCACCTGAGAACTTATTTACTCAAATGAAAATGCCTGTAATTTGGTTTAGTGTTGGTTGATAGTGATTTGGTTTGCTAAACCAAATGCACTTGCGAACTTATTTACTCAATGAAAATACAGTCAATATTTTCCTTGCTCTAGAACTAGATGAAGAGAGTGCAATTCGAGCAGAGAAGGCATTATTGCTGTGAAAAATGGTAGTGGCTACATGCTGAAAGAGAGAGATGGGGTTTGTAGGTATATAATGGTTGGGAAGACAAGAGAGGTAGATGTGAAAACCCTTTTACAAGGTGGGTATTAAACAAAGTATCCATGGAAGGAATGGGAAGACTAACAACTCCAAAGAATGGTTATGTAAATGAAAATTTTTCCCCTAAATGGTTTATTTTGAATCAATAAAAACATGACTACCCAAAATGCAGAAGCAGCTTAACATTCTAAAAGAGAAATCTTTCCATGAGGTTGCTGATTTCTCGCTGCAAAATTTTCTTCTTCAAAAGTCTGTATTACAGAATTACACATCCTGTCATAAAAAGGACCCCAAAATAAGAACTAACACTATCAAATAGAGAGTTGAAGGGGTGAAACCAAAATTATTACTAGATGCTAACAATGAATAACTGCAGAATTGGAATTAATACTTTTCCAGCTCAAATCTTTACAAATCAATTCTGTACTATCCAGCTATTATAACACACTTCTTCAAATAAAAGGCAATAAAATTAATTGAGATTTCATATTTCCATTGACTAAATAAGTTCTCATGTGCATTTTCCTTGCTTGATAGACAGTTCTATCCACAAACTATATGCTATACTGTTGTGGAATTGATCACACTAGCTTAGACATAGGGAATCCTCAAGCTACCAACTAAAAAACGCATCAGCATTGGAAATAACAAAAGTCTACTAGGCTATTAAATGCTTGCATTGGAGTTATTGTAGTGTGCAAGCATTAAGTAGTGTACATGGATTTGAAAAGTACAGTGCCAAAAAATAGATATTATTAAGTATTTTGTGTGTCTCCTTGGGGAAAAAGGTAACATATGTCTCCATCAGGATTCTGTAATATGGCACTTAGCACAGCATTACAAAAGACTGATGTACTTCAATACCTGATAATGGTAAAATGGATGAGTGATGGAAAGCTATGATTGATTACCCAGAACAAATAAAAATTGGATACTATAAGACATTCAAGAAAAGTCTAATCTGATTCTTTTGGCAACTGTATAGCCCAAAATTGAGCAAGCATTTGAATACATTCTTCGACAACCTGTAACATGTCAAAGTTGAGCAATAGAAGGTAACAAACAGTTAAAAAAATCCTACTAAGAGATGAACAAGCAACATCATCATAAATGGCAATTGATATGAAATGACAGCAAGTAACGACTGAAAATGAAAAGGCTTGAGCAGCTTGACATGAACATCACCAAGAAGCTCTTGTAAAGGAATAAACTAATACCTATTATTTAGGTTCTTATTTCAATTTTATTATTGTAATTAGTTAGAGATTTTAGCTCCTTGATTAGTTGCTATCTCCACACGTTCAGTTGCTATCTCCACACATTCAGCACAGGTGGTTTCTTGTATTTGCTATATATCTCCCCATTTGGGAATTCAATGAAAAATCAGTTGAATTATCTAACATGGCATCAGAGCATTCTTAGCCTAACGGCTCCGATCCTCAAAACTAATGGCTTCCGCCTAACCAAAAACACTTTAATGGCCAAAACCATGTAGGCCTTTCTTCCTTATTCCCTAACCGCCTATCAGCAATCCAATCTTGGCTACAGCCATTACAAAACCGCTTCCGCACTAACCAAAATTTTTGGCTTTTGCCCTCCAAATTTCGGCCAAAACCATGTCGGCCTTTATTCTTGCTTTTCATTAGCCAAAACCCCTTTAGGCCACACAAAATCACCTTCGGGCTAATCCAATTTTTGGCTTTTGCCAACCAACTTTCGGTCAAAACCATATCGACCACACAAACCCGCCTTTGGGCGAATTCAATTTCAACTTTTGTTGCGTCCACCATTGAAGCCATCTACGAGCTCCAAACCAACTCTACACATTCTATACACTCCCCCAAACAACCCTATTCAAAACCTCATCTGAAACCATAACAAATCATTCACATCCAATTTCTAATCGATTCCGCAGGCAACACTGCCGACCACCGCCGCCACTCAGCCATTGTATCTGCCATCAAGGACCCGCATCGGACTCTTGTGATCCCCCGTCACTGCCTGTGCTCGCCGCCTCCTCCCTAGCCACTTGCGCGTCTCCGCCGCATTCAGACACTCGGCTGCCAGAGAAGACCACCGTTGTCGGCTGCTTCCGTCGCTGCGTTTCCGCCGCCTTGGGGAGGCACCAACATCGTCCCGCCGCCTTTGGGAGGCACCAACATCGTCCCTGCCGACGGTCGAAGCCACCAACGTTGCCAAACAATCATCCTTCGGCACCGGTTCAATCACCTCATCTCCAAGTTCAGACTTTCCTCAACGCCGTCGAACTTGCGGGGGCATGTAAAGGAATAAACTAATTCCTATTATTTAGGTTCTTATTTCAATTTTATTATTGTAATTAGTTAGAGATTTTAGCTCCTTGATTAGTTGCTATCTCCACACGTTCAGTTGCTATCTCCACACATTCAGCACAGGTGGTTTCTTGTATTTGCTATATATCTCCCCATTTGGGAATTCAATGAAACATCAGTTGAATTATCTAACAGCTCTAACACATAAGGAATTGCTTAATACATAGGAAAGAAAAATGAAAATAACCAATAAGATACATTATCTCAAAGCTATATATAATCTTTTCTTTTTCCAGCTCATAGACACCAAATCAGCCCTGAACTTTAATTGGCAAACCCCAATGTTCCTTCTCAATGAGTTTAAGTGGAATCCATTGTTGATTGATGATTTACATTGCTATTTCCGTATATAAATGGAAGTGTTCTAATAAGAAATTGCTCAGTTCCAAATAATAAGGGTTCCAAACCATAACTTTTACATAAAAGCTCAAATTTGTCAAATTCAAAGCTCCAAAGAGAAGTTGGCAAGATAATTTCAGATAACATGAAAGTAGTATCCAGTGTCCACACATATTGAACTCCAGAACAGTTAAGTAAACAGAGGTAGGAACCCTAAAAAATTCACTGTAAGAGAGAACAAAACGTATTGGCCAAATTCGCCCAACGAGCATTCAAAGAAGTGCTTATTCTTTAGTGAATTTGAGACTGCAAGGTTCCTTCAAATGTTCAATGGCATAATTCGGGGAGGAAAATCGTAGGTAGAATGTGAAATTCGAGACTGATGAATAAACAAGCAAAGGGAAAGAAATCAGAGACTTACGGGAGCTGGCGAGAGGCGAAGACGGCAATCTGGCTTTCGCGAGAGGTGAAGGCTCCTACAATCTCTCTGAACTTCAATTTCATGTCGATTTGGGGCTAGTTGATTTCAATCTAGCAACCCTAACCAAAACCCCTTTGAGGCGACTGAAGCTAGCAAGAGGCGAAGACCGGAAGCCAGCGAGGTGGCGAGACGGCGAAGTGGCGGAGAGACGACGGGAGCTAGCGAGAGGCGAAGACAGGCCGACGGCGATCTCTCTGGACTTCAATGGAGCTGTCGATTTGGCGGAGAGACGACGGGATCTAGTTGATTTCAATCTAGCAACCCTAACCCCTTTCCCCTTTGAATTAATTTTCAGATTGTGCTTTTTCTTTTTTTTTTTATTTCGCGCCCCTATTTTTATATCCCGGGCCTATCATACGGGATTATTTCTGGACTGTTGGAGTGGGTAAAAAAATAGCCCGAATATAGATGGTGGATGACACGCCCGGGCTATTATCATCACATAAGAACCCCGATATTTCAGCTCCGTGATATTTGATACCTGTTGTTGTTTCACCTCTCACCGTCTAATAGCCCGGGCGTGTCTATATATCCGGGTTATATACACTTAATAATTTAAAAAAAAAATACATAAGTATTCCCTTTAAAGCATATTATAACTCGGATTTTTTACATCCGGCCTATTATGTAGTGGGTTATATTTGCATTTTTCTACTAGTGGCTGCGGTGGTATTGACGATGACGGTGTCTAAGGGGAGGTGATGGTGTGGTGGCTCGCTAGGAAAACATAGGGAAGGGTGAGTTTATGTTGTTTGTATTCCAAATTCAAGATAAGGATTGAGGGGAATGGATTTCATGAAATTGTGGGGAGTTGGTTTCAAAGAAAAAGGATAGGGAGCTAGAGCACTGCACAAGGAAAAGAGGTCTGAGAACTTTGTTTGGCTTTGTCCCAAAAATGGTGAAGCATTTGGGTGAGGGAGGAGGGTAAGCTGAGTTTGGCTTGCCAAAAGAAGAAAAGGGAAGCTAGAGAGGGGTGTATTGGAGTTGTCTACAGCTGCCTGGCCAACGTGAAGGGAGGGGAAAAGAAGACAAAAGGAGGGGAGGGCAAGTGGTCACATGAATCATACTTGAAATGCCCGATAACAAGATCTGAAACCCGCTCTCCCGATCTTATCTCGATCCGATGCAAATAACGTCTCAAAATCATGAGGATATTGACACTCGAAGGAAATTTGGAATGCCGAAGTGAAAGACGAAAACGATCTTTAAAGTTAAAATTTGGGCCAGAATTTACTTTAAGAATTCAAAAATCTGAGTTAGCGAGTTTTCCGTTAAATTCCGCTTTAAAATTTATTTTTAATTTTTCTTTATCTTAAAAAAAAAAGATTTAAAAATCCGAGCGTTTACATCATCCACCTCTAAAAACAAGTCTCGTCCCCAAGACTAAAACAATTCTAAATTAGGGGATGAAATTTGAAATAGGTGAGTCCAAGGATCACGCCATCGATCCCGTAAGTGCCTCATAAGGGCCCTATGAGATTCTCACAGTATCGTCGTCATGATCATAATATTCCCGATAGGTCGTAGTGAGAGTGTGATACGGGCCCTTACCACATCCTTACCCCTACTGCTCGATTATATTATAACTCGAAAAGCATTATGACATCTCCACTAGGTCTTAGCAAGCAGTCTATAAGGGCCCTTATAAAATGCATGTATCCACTTCGCGGGGCGTCATAATGCAAGCTCGGTTAGAGGATTTCAAGAGGGGTCCTTTGTTTGAAAAGGTTTGGTCTCAAAATCATTGAAGTTCTCGATCACGTTCAATTTCTCAAAATCTATTTTAGTCCTTTTTAAACACCATTCAAAATCCCTTAAATCCGACATTAGTCAAGCAAGTTTCCAATCTCAGGAGGTGGAATCATCCACCTCTAAGGGCTAACCCCATATTTTCTTCCTAGGTTCCAAATCGGAATCAGATTTCATCAATTCATTTCTAGCATCCTAGCAATTCCAATCAAAGGCATTATATAATATAACAATCGTATCACGCATTCGAAAACAGAACATACTCATGTCAAGGATAGTCACGTACCATAGCAGATCTAGCATAATATCGCACATAGTAGGATTCATCATGTCATATCATAGAAGTTGCACATCATATCAACCAGATAAGCACATCATACTTACAATAACTACCAAGAATTATCACGTCAGAGTCATACAATTACCGTCGCACACCAGCATTCTACCAAGCTCAAGAAGTAGCTATATTAGCATTCATACCTCATTATTGTCTATGGCAATATCTCATAGAATCAACATCGTCGATAGCATAGAATTTGTACATTACCCGGTCCTAAGTACCGCATACTCATAAGCCGCATCCTCGAGAAAATTTGTTTACAACTACCAACCATAACAGGACCCGACCATTACTCATCATCTCTCGCATCAAGATTAACCTCACTTAGGTCTACCAACTCAAATCCGATACTAGTTCTAACACAATTGCACTAAGCTTAGCATACAATCCCTCTAGCCGCATAACTATCCGCGATTCAAGGCCTACATCTCTAACCACTTTACTAGGTATCCCGAATTTTACGTCATCGAGCCATCTAAGGATCAATCTGCTTCAATACCCCAATCTCAAGTCCTAATCTTCCACTCAACCATCGAAATCTATACCTTAGAGCTCACGATTGCCCAATTCCCTATTCTGTCAAGCTCAACACTTCAACCATCTACCAAGATTCCCTATAGACACATCCTCGCCCTAAGGGTCATCTACCAGTCCCATCTTCACCTTCTAACAAAAATCCTAAGTCCTCGACTGAACTACTCTCACGATCGATCTAGACGCTTCTCAACAATCTCGCGGACTCTTCCTAGGCTCTCAAGACTCCGCATGATCATCATCCCAAAGAGACATCTCAAATCACCTTGCTAACCTGTTATACATCTCGCACCACTAGCCATTCTCACGAACCATCCACCTCTAAGCATCCAACTCATACTAATCATCTCACATATGTCACTCCCGACTAGCTCTACACAGAAAACCGTCTAGTGCTAACTCATAACCACGAATCACCGAGTTCCTCATCACCCGCGCCTATCCTCAAAGACCAATCACTCATTCTACCTACCCATCCCATTCTGAAACTCACGAGACCTGAACCAATCACGACTCCTCAAGTCGACCTACTCTAGATCCTCTTCACAGCATATTCCCAAATCCCCCATTTCCGCATGTTCCCAAATTGCTCCAGTTCACACTTCCTCGAACCTCGAATTCTCTACCGCTTAAGCTCTTATGCATCAATCATCATTATCACAAAATTCCTATGAAATCCTCATTCGAATTTCCCAAGTGCCGCAACTTCGTCAAACCTCCTAAAATCCTTCGTCCTCGAGCGTTCTCAATACCTTCCACCTACCTAGTTCCCAAACCCATACTCAGAATCTCTCTATCTCAACCTCAAGCCCACAATCTTGCTAGAAATCTCAATGACATTCTTGCCTAACCCTCTGCCTTTCCTCGAAGATTCACCTCACATCCTCGAATACCTCAATAGCCACAATAACCTCGACTCATAAATCTCGATTCATTCCCTATGCTAAAATCCTCCAACAACGTATTTAGAAACCCTTCACTCGCAAATTCACCAAGCACTACCAACTAAACGCTCCCCAAATACTCATCATACGTACAACTCCGATATGAACAACCTAATATCCCAGCTCGATAATTTCCCAAGCAATCTCATACTACTCTTCCTTAGCGATCCCTCAATCTCATTCTTTACCAAAATCTCTTCCAATCGCAGCACATACAATCTAATTCCAAATACTACGATTCCTTAGACATTCCTTAGCCGATCATCCTCAATACCGCCCAAGATCCGCTCCTAGACTATCTAGATGCTCTCCTTAGCACACTAACTCGTCTAACAATACTTCCCCTTAAGAATTTCCCGGTCAACTCCTAGCTCACCTATCTACATCTAAAACTATTCTAACCACCTATACGCACACCCACTCTTAGGATCATCATAATGAACTAGCCTAGCTTGTAGCCAACTACGCTCCTATGCTAGCCACCTATACTAACTCCACTCCTCAATTAATACCTACCTAGAAGCTCAACTATACTCGTAGACCACTATCTTCGACAAGTCCCAACTCACTCGGCTTTAATCTTGCTGACGCATCGTTCTTGCACCCCATCTCACAAAACCACTGACCCAATCCGAAGACCTCAATCTACCTGCTACTTTCCAACCTGTCTCACCGAAGAATCCCATGACTCAATCTCAAGAGGAAAACACCACCACCTATATAACCCATAACCGATTTACTAGCAGGTCAGTACACTTAAACATAAAGGCAAATCATCACATACACAAGTTAGTCAGGCAATCATTCACTACCAGCTCAGCACAACAGTCCTCACACCTCCAATTATGTCAGTTCTAGGCCTAGCGCACCACATCATTTCAACCTAATAGGAGAATCCGTGGTTTGAATTAAGAATGCTCTTCCTCGGGTTAGTTGGGAGAATCCTGCTCACGACTGCCGTTCTTGAAGCATATCCGTCCTTTTTGCCATCGGTGACGTCGTCCTTGGATTCTATGGGTCATGGACCCACCACGCTTCCGCTGGGTCGTTCCGGTGGCACTTGGTCATCAGCTCTTCCTTTTGTGTCAACGTTCATCGAGGGATCGCAAGGGTTAGGAGTTACGGAGATAGGGGAGAGACAAGGGTAGACGACACACACCCTCAAAGATTTCAGACATGCACCAGGACTAGGGACAACGAGACCAAGATAGAATCTCCACCCGAGGATTACAAAGATGTCCTTAGGGTATTCTATGAGGTTATAATTGTGACACACAAACACATAATACTCATGAATATCATCACATCATTCCACACTAGCATGTACCTATCTCAAGGGATAGTGATCTATACATTCATAGCATATTCGTATAATAAACTTTTCATGCACGCGGAACAAGCTAGCAACCTATCTTCTCATTCACTACGCATGCTCGATATATATTAAGATCATATATGCACAAATCGACAATAGACGTATACAGGATGAGTTATGTACGACATAGCAGGTATTGTAGAATTTCACATGTATGATTCATCAATCATTTTAGGAACACAAATAAGCAGATCGAGACAATGCGAAGTTAATTACGAGCATGTGGAGATGCACCATAATAATCATGCTAGAGGATGTGGTAAGGTCATGTGGGCATAGTAACCATCACATCAAATACAACCATGTTCATATAACAAGACAAGATGGCACACAATCATGCGAGGGCCTATGATTAAAAGGCATACGTCCTACATGGTACTAGAAACACTCATTAAGCATGTACACAGTCAACGAGGTTCAATTTGATTAACTTAGCATGCTAAGAATTTATTTCATATGTTAATCATTCAACGGTGGTTGACCACATTATCATGGACATAATTCAAGGGAGAGCAACAATCATGGAAATTCATACATGCGAGGCACATATACTCATTCACAATTGCAATCACGGAAGATATCAGACAAGTCATGCTGAAATATATCAATGCATTATCTCATACAATTAGAAGGAGGGTTACTATTATAACCGGACAAAAATCTCCAAGGACAGTCACCGACTCATTACCCCGTTTCACATGGGACACTAGTATGACTCACTAGGTAGGACACGAGGACATTCACGCTATTCCCGAGAGGTGAGGGTAGAACTCGTGTTTAGACTCTTGTGGAAAGAAGACATGTCTGACCATTACAAGGATCAAAGGGGTGACTCCATGAGACAACTCACTCCTAACTCGAAACAACTTAAGTCATCACTCCCACTAACATACTCAAGTAACCCTCACATCCGACACCATTTCCGAAGGTATTTAGTTGACCAACCCAATTTTCCCGTAGAAGACACAAACCTCAAATACAAGACTCGATAGAAGTTTAGATGGTGGGATACCCAACACGACTCGAAATGGGGAGAGCGGACGCTCTTCGACCCTTGCTAGCATGCCTAAATGTTTTTTGGGGGGCGGATGACGGAGTCAAAATCATCAGGGGTTTGAATTATGGAAGAGCTATTCCGAAAAGACAGGAATTCCAATGACATAAGGACAAGGTTTCCTCCCGCTATTCCGTTCACACATTCAGGTTAAGGCATACTGATTAGTTCTTTATCCTAAGCACAATAGCACTCAGCATGGAAGCAATCGACGGAATTAATATGATCCCATTCAAGGAGGATCGCCCTCGGGCCCAATTTGATACAATGGATATAATCACAGAGATGATCTATGCCGTCCTTCGAGAAACGGCCGACCGGAGGGGAAAATACCTCACGACCTCCTAACCCATGTCACTCCAACCTTCGGGTTCCTTTGAGTCTTCAAGTCCAGCAGTAAAAGAACAAGCTATATTTTGCCTACCCGTTCCCAGCTACATCCAATAGGGATGATCTAACGCCTTTACTACCCCTTCGTTTCCCTTTGTTTGATTACCAGATTTAATGAGTCAAGTTCATATTTAGTCCATTTGAGTTAGCCATATTAAATTCATTTTGCCCTTTCTAAAACATTTTGAAAAAACCATTTGAAAACCTTGGGCCATTTTCAAAAGCACTTCAACCTATCATACTCGGTTTGCAAAACCTGGTTCTAATACCAACTTTGTAACGGCCCGGGATTATGATTCCCGGGTTACGTTTCGAGTGATGAAACCCCTCGTTAGGATCTTGCGCCCCGAGTACAGGTTGAAGGTTTGAAATTATACTCTAACGTTTTCAAGTGGGATTTCATGCCCAAAATTCAAAGGGATCGTTGGAATCCCCGGGGAAGTCCCCTGTACCTATCATAAGTCTAAGCGTGGAAAACCAACAGTCATGCAAATAGTAGAATCAAGGTGTATTACAAGAGGGTGCCACGACAGAGCCGGGTCAAAACCAAATCAATAAGATTAGACCATTTCTTTGCAATCGCCCAAGAAAGTTCCCACGATACAGAAGCAAGGAACAATCATGCTGCAAAACAAACCTAAAAAAAATGTATGCGGGGCGGTGTCAGATTGAAGCCCTACGCAATGTAATCCCAACAAGCAGACACATTGTTGTTGCAGGAGGATGTGTCAAGTATGAAATAAATATAAAATAAAGTTCAGACTGACTTCCCTGTCTCAGCAAATAAATACAAGACTTCCTCCCGTTGTAATAGAAGGTTGTCAGGATCGTATCCACGAGGAAGTGTGTCAGCAATCTTAGGTAGCTGTAAATCTCACAGAAAAGCAAACAGAAGACAGAAACAAAGGAACAAAGAAAGAAAGACAAACGAAAGCAAGAAATAAAACAAAGGCAGCAACTAACTCGATCTCGACAACAGGCAACCCGAGATCGACAAAGATCAGCAATGACAGAAAAGACAAAGCAAAGAAGAAACAAAAGCGAGGACACAGAAGTTGGTTCATATCGACTAACTGTCCTCGATATCGACTACAGATGTCGACAACAGAAACTCAGCAAATCAAACAGACAACTCGATATAGACAAGCCAACTCGATCTCGACCAGTATCTAATCGAGATCGACAAGACTCTACTCTGTATCGACTAAAAGACAGTAACTTTAAAATGCAAATTCTCGAACCCAAAACTCAGATTTCCGACGAAATAAATCAATATAATAAAAGACTTCCAAAGCCAGGGTATCAACACCACAACGATAACCATGCAAAGTAACACATAAAGGCATAAAAGATCATGCTTTTCATCAAAATAACTTTCGTTACTAACAAATAGGCATATAGAGGCTTTCGCATAAACCCTAATTGCTACTAACCCTTTTCACATAATTAATCCAAGTTGCATTAAGATCACTTTCGCTTCAATAATACAAACAAGGATCACCTTCAACTCTCGCAAAAGAATCATGCTCATAGGGATAGAAGATGAATTGCATAACAAGATCTGACCTTTACCGCATCACCTCACATGGTCACCATCGGGCTCACCCTAGCCCCAGAAGTGGGTGGACTACTCGCTCTTCATCATCAAGAAAGACATCAAATAACAAAAGAAACTAACTTGCATTGAATTAAATAAAGAAAGCTTACAACCCACAAGACAAATCCGCTTTCGCCTTTCCACCTTGCTTGCCACAAACTCTCTCTCTCTACTCCTACTTACTTGAATGGAATTGTGTTTCTGAATGAATGAAAAACCAGACCCTAGGGCTTTATTTATAGTGATCAAACCCCGCTAATCAAGGAAAGAATCATTTATCTATATCTACTTCTAATTATCTAAAAGCTTAAAAGATAAATAAATTGCTTAAGGGAAATAAATCTTTAAAGGAAACTATATCTAAAATTGTAAAATATCTTCCAAGTGGGTAGAACTTCTCTTCCATAGATAGACTTGATCAAATTGGATAGAATCTCGGCCAACTCGACTTCTTTCGTGCCCAAGTAACTCTAACTCGACAAGGACTGCTCAAACCGCGTAACGCGCTCCCGGACGTGGCTCGTCGATCTCGACCAAGGCTACTCGAGATCGAGTAGAATTGGTGTCGACTAGTGTGGCTCGGCTAGATCTGCTCGACATGGCTCGGATCTGGTGGTTCTGGCTCCTCGATCCCGACAAGGCCTCCTCGAGATCGAGTAGGGTTGCTCGGCGTCTTCGTCCTCGGCTTCTCAACTTGTCTCAACTCATCGACTCCGGACATGGCCTCTCAATGTCGTCGATCTCGACTAGATCTCCTCGAGATCGAGTAGGGTTCTGTAGTCTGGTTGATCTGGCTCTCGACACTGCTCTTGGTCGACAAGGCCTGTGCTCGGACACTGGTGGTCGATATTGAGTAAGCCTACTCGATATCGAGTAACTCTGGCTTCAGCTCGGTTTGTCCTGGTTCTGTACTCTCGGACTCTGGACTTCTGTAGTTGTTTTCCGAGCTTTTCTGACCTTCCTTAGACTTGTTGTAAAATGCCTCGAATTCTGCGAAATTAAACAGAAACTGGTGTAGATTCCATAATTTGGCAAATAAACCTAAAATACATAGATTCTGTACTATCTTAGCCCAAATGTATGCAATGTATGCAGAAATCGATATAAAAGTTACTGTAAAACATGGCAAATTAGGCTCACAACACACACCCCATACTTAAGCTTGCTTGTCCTCAAGCAATACTTTTATTTGTCATTCAGGGGAAGAAATCAAACTCTCAACATCTTAGATTCATTCTCATATAACCCTGCAATCAATTACCATCCTCGAAAAGGTACTTGTGTCACAGATCCATGCATGTGCAAATATACAAAAGCAACATCTACTCACAAAAGGAGGGTTATGCAAAACATTCATAAGTGACAAAGCATTAATAATCAAGAGGACTTTAATTTAAGCTCAATAAGGAGTAGATTGGTAAAAGGCTAAAGGTGGGCAATTTTTGGCAATGTGGTGCTAATGATCCAGGGAAATGGAGTATTTCCAAACTTTCTTTACCACATCCCTTCTTTATAAGATTCATCACCTTTCATATTGCTTTTATCGTTAATAATGCTTTTACCTCTCTAACCTCAGCACTGCCTTCTCGCGAGTCGCAAACATGGGTGTCATGAATGGCCCCGGATACTTAGTGCGTCGGACTCCTCACCTGGTGTCCCATCTCGCCAAACTATTATCTCAGCGAGCAGGGTCGATCTTTGATCGGATTTTCTTTCACTCATTAAATTTTCCATATATTTCAAACAATTCCGCCAAACTCCAAATAATGACAACAACAACACAATCACCATATAATATCTCCATAATGTAACATCATTCTCAACATAATCCCCGGATAGGAAATAAGGTAAAGAATGGGCAATATTTAGATCATGTGGAGCAATATTTGAAATAAGGCATATTATGGCTTTGTGTAATGCATAAGCATAGGTAAGGCTAGGGTTATAAACAATGAGCATTATATGGAAATTTAAAGTCCTCCGTCCTCTTATCATGCAACATGTCAAAAGCAACATCAAATTTTACCTCCTTTCATGGTTTTTAATAAAATAATGCACTTCCTTGTGACTTCCCTTTACTAGGCAATTTCATGCTATATCTCTAATGAATCTAATTTTGCATCGTCGAGTTCAATATAAGCTTCCATGACATTATTCAAAATTTTCAATGGGGGTCATTTTTCTAAAATTGAAATCATGCATGTAAGCACAAAAATCAATAATGAATTCCAAAATAGCCATGTATAAGCAATTCAAAGCAATAAATTCCAAATATGCACAAATAATGTCAAATATGGCAAATATGCATAAAGTAAGCCCTTCCCCCACCCCATACTTAAACATTACAGTGTCCTCACTGTATAAAAACAAGGGTAAAGAAAGAAACTCACTAGACAGGTGTGCAGGGCCTCTTGATGTCGAATGAAAGAATCGTCTGGGCCGAGTTTGAATATAGCTTGCTTCTATCCATGGTCATGAAAAGTGTAGAAGACATATACCCACAATAGAAAAACTAAAAATGTTCAAAAACCAAAAACAAGCAAAACAAAGTCCAAAAAGTCCCAAGAAGAAGTAAATATCTATGTACAAGCTCTAGATTTTATAGTCGCTAGGCCGACTTTCCATTTAGCTCAAGGTGGCATCTGCAGGGCCCATGTAGCTTGGGCTTCAAATAGGACTCCATTCTTGTCCATCAGCTGCAATCCTCCAGAGTGGATTATGTTCACCACGAAAGTTCCCATCCTCTTCTTGTTAAATTTGTTAGGGAACCAATGATCCTTTGATTTAGAGACATAGAGCTTGTCTCCAATTTTATACTCTTTGGGCTCATCATTGGATATCCTACATAAGCGCACATACCAAGGCAAACCTCTCCCATGTATAGATAGATCTTTAATGGAAATAGGAGAAGAAAGATCCATACCTTGGCTTACCTTCGCAGAGACGGAATCGGGGACCACCGTGTTTGGTCGATCTCGACTAGGGCTAGTCGATCTCGACAAGTTTGCAGGTTCTGGTGGTGGGCTTCTCGAGGATGCGGAAGCTGGTGAAGGGGAGGGCTGATCGATCTCGACCACCTTGGTCGATCTCGAGGAGGGTTGGCCGTCTGGTGGAGTCAGTGTCGAGGAAGCAGGAGCTGGGCCAGCAAGGTGGTAGTCGATTTCGAGTACCTTACTCGATCTCGAGTAGAGTCCTGGCTCTGGTGGCTTCAGCGTCGAGGAAGGTGGAGCCGAGGCAGCCGAGTGGTGGTCGATCTCGAGTACCGTACTCGATCTCGAGTAGGGCTCGCCTTCTGTCTGGCTGCTCGACGACGCTGGTGCTGGTGGAGTCTTCTGGTTTTGGTCGAGATCGACTAGAGTCCTTGATGTCGAGGAGTCTTGGTCGATCTTGACCCCCATACTTGGTTCCTGTCAAGGCATCCGAAAAATAATTAGTCCATAACGACGTACCTTGGTTTGTGTCGATTGGATTCTCTGTGTCCTCCTTTAGGATTGCCATGATCTCCTCCACCTGGGCCTCCATGTCCCTCTTTTCCAGCTCCTCAGGGGTCATATTTCTTACCTTGGGTTCCCCGCAGGTGATGTAGCCAGCTGAGATAGATTTTACCTCTTCCATTGGACCTGTATGCCTTTCAGTTTTATTAAAGGAATACTCAATTACCTCATCGCTGATGTTGAAGGTGAGTACTCCTTTCCTTACGCTTATGTTGGCATCCACCGTCGCCAAGAAGGGTCTTCCTAGAATAATTGGACAAGTAGGATCTTCTTGCATATCGACAACTAAGAAATCAGCAGGGACAAAGAATTTACCTACTTGTACTGGCACATTATCCACCATGCCTGTTGGAATGACCACTGTGTTGTTGGCCATGTAAAGTCTAGCATCCACAGGCTCTAGGGCACCTATCTTAATCTTGGACCAAATTGTTAAAGGCATTATACTTACACTAGCTCCAAGATCACATAAAGCATTAATTTTGTATGGACCAAATCCAATGGTTATAGCAAACTTATCTGGATCTGGCCTCTTCTCCAGTATGTCCAAATGGCTGCACTCCTCTGTAATTTCAGCCATTGATCGCTTTTTGCTCAGAATCTCCTTCAGGAACTTGACATAGGATGGCATTTCATTGAGAGCTTCTGTGAAAGGGATGGTGACATTGAGTTTCTGAAGCATCTTGATGAAGCACTGAAATTTCTTTTCTGCTGGGTCCTTTGGAGATTTTGTGGGGAAAGGCAGCTTCTTTTTCGGATTCGGAGCCAGAACAGACGTCGGAGGTGCTGCAGCTTTCTCGATCTCGGGTTGGGTGTCCTCGATGTCGACCACGTTCTTGTCGATCTCGACCAGATTGGGTGGTGTCGAGTTGCTGTGTAGTGCAGATGATGGTTTCTGCATTTTCTCCTCGAGATCGAGCAGTCCCTCCTCGAGATCGACTAGAGTGTTGTCGACATCGACTTGCTGCTGGTCGACTTGCTGCTGCTTTCCGACTTCTGGCTCTTGCAGTTGATGGCCGCTTCTGAGTTTTACAACAGCGATGTGTCCAGTCTTTCCCTTTGGATTTGGTTCTGAAGATCCTGTGAGTGACCCTGTCTATCTGGGGATTCCTGCCGCTAGCTGACCGATCTGTGTATCAATCGTTTTCCGCCATATATCAATCTCCCCAAGCCTTGAGTTGACGCCCTGAATCTGAGTATAGACTGAGTTGAAGGATTGCCTGGTTTCTATATGATTCCTCCTTATTTCCCCCAAGACAGTCTGTAGATCATCCTTTTTCTGGTCCCTTTCCGGATGTCCTGGAGCTCTGTAGGGTGGGGGGTTCCTAGGGGCACCTTGGTTCCATTGTGGTTGCTGAAACCTTTGGTCCCCCATGTAGCGATTTGGACCCCCTGCGTAAGCTGCCTCTTCGTGGTATTCCGCCAGCCTGACTTGCTCAGTGTGTGGGCACTCAGTAGTGGTGTGCCTCTGTGATCCGCATTCAATACAAGGCTGGTTAACAGAAAGGTACTTTACTTGTTTGAGGAGCTTCTTATTCTGTTCTCTGTAGTACTGCTCCCTAACATCTAGATCAATCTCCTTAGGGGGCTCATATAAGGGCATGGATGGTGATGGCTTGGCGTAGGGGTTCTCCTCATAGTTGACTGGAGTCCCATACTTGTTATCATAGTTGGTCAGCTTGTCTAGAGCAGCTCATGCGTCAGGAGGCGGCATTGTCAGATACTCATAGTGAGTATATGTGTTGATTCTGTCCTTTGCACCCAAGTCTAGAGAGTTGAAGAAGATCTCTTCAACTACGCAGGGTTGCTGTCCATGTGTAGGGCATGATCGCAGCAGATCCTTATAGCGTTCCCATGCCTTTGCTAGTGTCTCCCCAGGCTGCTGTTTGAAAGATGTGATCTTTTGGCGCAGGAGTGCTGTCTTTGCAGGAGGAAAGAACTTGTTCAGAAATTCCTGCTTCACCTGAGCCCATGTCGTGAGAGATCGTGGTTTCAGCCCTTCCAACCATTTCAGCGCAGGCCCAGCCAGAGACCAACGGAAAGCTTTCATCAGGATGTACTCCAAGTTGGTACCTTCAGAAAGAGTACGACACATGTCAGTAAAGTTGGTAATATGGCGCAGAGGGCATTCATTAAATCTACCATGAAAAGCATGATTTTTAATTTCAATAAGGAATTGAGTGCGAATTTCATAGTTGTTTTCAGGGATTAGAATGGCCGATTCAGGCATGACGAGAGTCGGGTGCATATAATCCTCTGCAGTGGTTGGGTATAGGGCAAGCTCATTTGCCAGCTGCCTCGCACGTTCAGCTTCTTGTTCCCTCCCTGCTCTCTCAGCGGCGAGAGCAGCATCTCTGGCGGCTAGATCCCTTGTGAGCCTCTCGATCAGCTTTTCCTGTGTCTCCGCAGCTGCCATGGGTCTTTGTAGTTTAGCTCTGATGTGTAGAAGGCGCTCTGGTTCGTCTAAGCCGTCAAACTCAGGTGGTTGACCAGAACGGCGCATACACCTGTAAAGTAACTCAAAGAAAAAGTGAAAACTGACTACCTAAGGCGCGAATGATAGCTTTCTCGGCAACGGCGCCAATTTGTTGTTGCAGGAGGATGTGTCAAGTATGAAATAAATATAAAATAAAGTTCAGACTGACTTCCCTGTCTCAGCAAATAAATACAAGACTTCCTCCCGTTGTAGTAGAAGGTTGTCAGGATCGTATCCACGAGGAAGCGTGTCAGCAATCTTAGGTAGCTGTAAATCTCACAGAAAAGCAAACAGAAGACAGAAACAAAGGAACAAAGAAAGAAAGACAAACGAAAGAAAGAAATAAAACAAAGGCAGCAACTAACTCGATCTCGACAAAAGGCAACTCGAGATCGACAAAGATCAGCAAAGACAGAAAAGACAAAGCAAAGCAGAAACAAAAGCGAGGACACATAAGTTGGTCGATATCGACTACAGATGTCGACAACAGAAACTCAGCAAATCAAACAGACAACTCGATATAGACAAGCCAACTCGATCTCGACCAGTATCTACTCGAGATCGACAAGACTCTACTCTGTATCGACTAAAAGACAGTAACTTTAAAATGCAAATTCTCGAACCCAAAACTCAGATTTCCGACGAAATAAATCAATATAATAAAAGACTTCCAAAGCCAGGGTATCAACACCACAACGATAACCATGCAAAGTAACACATAAAGGCATAAAAGATCATGCTTTCCATCAAAATAACATTCGTTACTAACAAATAGGCATATAGAGGCTTTCGCATAAACCCTAATTGTTACTAACCCTTTTCACATAATTAATCCAAGTTGCATTAAGATCACTTTTGCTTCAATAATACAAACAAGGATCACCTTCAACTCTCGCAAAAGAATCATGCTCATAGGGATAGAAGATGAATTGCATAACAAGATCTGACCTTTACCGCATCACCTCACATGGCCACCGTCGGGCTCACCCCAGCCCCAGAAGTGGGTGGACTACTCGCTCTTCATCATCAAGAAAGACATCAAATAACAAAAGAAACTAACTTGCATTGAATTAAATAAAGAAAGCTTATAACCCACAAGACAAATCCACTTTCGCCTTTCCACCTTGCTTGCCACAAACTCTCTCTCTCTCTACTCCTACTTACTTGAATGGAATTGTGTTTCTGAATGAATGAAAAACCAGCCCCTAGGGCTTTATTTATAGTGATCAAACCCCGCTAATCAAGGAAAGAATCATTTATCTATATCTACTTCTAATTATCTAAAAGCTTAAAAGATAAATAAATTGCTTAAGGGAAATAAATCTTTAAAGGAAACTATATCTAAAATTGTAAAATATCTTCCAAGTAGGTAGAACTTCTCTTCCATAGATAGACTTGATCAAATTGGATAGAATCTCGGCCAACTCGACTTCCTTCGTGCCCAAGTAACTCCAACTCGACAAGGACTGCTCAAACCGCGTAACGCGCTCCCGGACGTGGCTCGTCGATCTCGACCAAGGCTACTCGAGATCGAGTAGGAATTGTGTCGACTAGTGTGGCTCGGCTAGATCTGCTCGACATGGCTCGGATCTGGTGGTTCTGGCTCCTCGATCCCGACAAGGCTTCCTCGAGATCGAGTAGGGTTGCTCGGCGTCTTCGTCCTCGGCTTCTCGACTTGTCTCAACTCATCGACTCCGGACATGGCCTCTCAGTGTCGTCGATCTCGACTAGATCTCCTCGAGATCGAGTAGGGTTCTGAAGTCGGGTTGATCTGGCTCTCGACACTGCTATTGGTCGACAAGGCCTGTGCTCGGACACTGGTGGTCGATATTGAGTAAGCCTACTCGATATCGAGTAACTCTGGCTTCAGCTCGGTTTGTCCTAGTTCTGTACTCTCGGACTCTGGACTTCTGTAGTTGTTTTCCGAGCTTTTCTGACCTTCCTTAGAATTGCTGTAAAATGCCTCGAATTCTGCGAAATTAAACAAAAACTGGTGTAGATTCCATAATTTGGCAAATAAACCTAAAATACATAGATTCTGTACTATCTTACCCCAATTGTATGCAATGTATGCAGAAATCGATATAAAAGTTACTGTAAAACATGGAAAATTAGGCTCACAACACACATACACACGCTAGTCCTAATAAAGATGCTTCTAGATGCAAGGTAGAATATTAACACACTAGCATGGTCCTAAGATCAAGTGCATAAATATAATAAGGCCTTAGCACCGAATACCAAGTGGTATATCCCTCTCCTACCTCCACCCCCTCCCGATAGGGCAGAGACTGGCCAGCTCGTGAATGCATTCCATTATAATCGGGCGGCACGCATGCCTAACCCGCTCGAATATAAAGCCCGCAGGCATCTCATAATATAAGGAAGTTCATGACTCGATTGACTCAGGACGGGACCCGATGGGACTAGGTCGTCCTATAACCCTATCAATGACTCTAGTTACTTCACAGATAACGGTCGTTCTGTTTACAAAAGCAATGAGTAAACGAATGCTCAATCATGAGTGCAATCCTAGCAGGATACTACATGGCATGCTTTATTATGAATGCAAGCACCTAGTATGCACATGGCTACAAGCTAGGAGATCTCTTTTTCGAATCTGAGTAAGCTCATATAGAAACTCACCTGGCTATGCAGAACAGCATAATAGAAGATCCATCATACATCATTCATAATCACAAAGTATCACCTAGATACACATCAGAACATATATGTATAAGTCTACGTCTAATTATCCAAGCACTCAAGCACATCATTCAACGGGAATAGCAACCATATCGCAATCATCATTCCATCAAGTTCAAACATTCATCATATTGCCACATTCCACGAGACCATATCATTCTCATTATTCCATTCAGCCACATTTATATATTCGCCATAATATATCCGCAGTAATAATCCGCATCTCACATATATCAAGTTCATCATATCCCGAAAGCGTAATTTAACTATACACAAGTCCAACACTTCATCATGCCATTAGTCAATCAATCATGCCATTAGTGCACACCAATCATGATATTAGTCAACCATTCGCATCAATCATGCTAGTTAGTCACCGATCACATAATTCCCGAGTTAGTCCCGAAACCGCTTTAAAATCCGAATCAACTAGTTAGAAATTTCGGTCCTTGAAAACGCTCATCAAATTCCTTTTTCAATTCAAGTCCGATAATATATCTCTTTAAATCACCATAATACTATATATTTAATCTCAAAATAATATTTCCTGTTTTAAACCTCAAATAATAATATAATATAATATAATATTTTATATACCATTTATTTAATATTTATACCAATTACATATGAGTTAGTTATAAAATACCCCTTGTTACAAATCTGGCCCATCTCTTCTTCTTTTATTTTCTGGAAAATTAGGCCAATAAAATAGGCCCATTGTGCTTTTAAAAAGATTTGGCCTCCCTTGCTAAAATGAACCGGTTTTGTTAAAAACGAACCGAACCAGTAAAAACAAAACCAAACCAACCCGATACTGTTCATCTCCTCCCATCCGGCCTTTGCGTTCGAAAGAAGAAGAAAATGAGGGAGCTTTGGAGCTCGCCAGCGATGATACCTAACTCCGACCAATCAATCGACACCCAAAGGCACAGAATCGACAAAAAGGAGGAAGAAGGAGGAAGGGAGAAGCTCACCGAGGTTTCGAAGGTTCGCCGGAACGCGCGTCGGGCTGGATTCGACTCGCCGGAGATTCGATTGGGCTCGCCGGAGGCTCCATCCGCACTTTCTCGACCTAGGACGGAGAAGGGGAGCTTAAATGATGGGATTTATGACCTATTAGAGAGAAAGGAGGTGAAAGGAGGGTTTACCGTCGAGAACGGAGGAAAACAGAAAAGGAAGAGGAAACGTGGTGGCGCTGCGACGTCGGGGTGCTTCTGGGCTTCTGGGCGATTCAGACGACGAAGGAGGAAGAGCCTCGCCTGCTGGCTGTCGTTGCTCGGGGAGAGAGGAGGAGGCGGCATGGAGGTGGTGGTGCTAGTGTTAATCTCGGCAAAAAAGGGGAAGAAGTGGGAGGGGTTGCGGTGGTATTGACGATGACGGTGTCTAAGGGGAGGTGATGGTGTGGTGGCTCGCTGGGAAAACATAGGGAAGGGTGAGTTTATGTTGTTTGTATTCCAAATTCAAGATAAGGATTGAGGGGAATGGGTTTCATGAAATTGTGGGGAGTTGGGTTCAAAGAAAAAGGATAGGGAGCTGGAGCACTGCACAAGGAAAAGAGGTCTGAGAACTTTGTTTGGCTTTGTCCCAAAAATGGTGAAGCATTTGGGAGAGGGAGGAGGGTAAGCTGAGTTTGACTTGCCAAAAGAAGAAAAGGGAAGCAAGAGAGGGGTGTATTGGAGCTGTCTGCAGCTGACTGGCCAACGTGAAGGGAGGGGAAAAGAAGACAAAAGGAGGGGAGGGCAAGTGGTCACATGAATCATACTTGAAATGCCCGATAACAAGATCTGAAACCCACTCTCCGGATCTTATCTTGATCCGATGCAAATAACGTCACAAAATCATGAGAATATTGACACCCGAAGGAAATTTGGAATGCCTAGGTGAAAGACGCAAACGATCTTTAAAGTTAAAATTTGGGCTAGAATTTACTTTACGAATTCAAAAATCCGAGTTGGCGAGTTTTCCGTTAAATTCCGCTTTAAAATTTATTTTTAATTTTTCTTTTTCCTAAAAAAAAGATTTAAAAATCCGAGCCTTTACACAAAACCCATGTCAACATGTTATATTTGCACAAGAGATCATGTCACACAATTAGAAATAAAAAATAACTTATACATGTACTTGAATTGAACAAAAATAGCACATGCCAACACATATTCACTCCGTGTCAGCACATTTTAACTCCGTGTCAGCACAAATGTTTCTGATTCATATATATGTAGCTGATAATCTTATATTGGAAATGGTCTACTTAATTACACAAAAATAACCTTATATTGGAGATGTCAGCATTTCAAGAAGATGTCAACATTTCCAGAAGATGTCAGCTAGATGTTTGCAACACCAGCAAAATCAGGAAAAAAAGAAGAAGAAGAGTGATTAAGCATCAGAAAGAGAGATTAAGCTTCACAACTAAAACAGCTAGATGTTTAGTACTTGAAATAGTTCATATTTACCGTGGCGCGATTCCCTATCCGGAAAGGTATCATAATAGAAAATCCGACACCGGATACTTGATATCACTTCTACCGAGACTGCATACTAGGCAAGCATCTCTAGTTTCGAATTAAGTTTGCTGACATGATTTTTAATAATTTAAAAACTCATTCATCTAGTGTACAAAACCCATGTCAACATGTTATATTTGCACAAGAGATCATGTCACACAATTAGAAATAAAAAATAACTTATACATCTACTTGAATTGAACAAAAATAGCACATGTCAGCACATATTCACTCCGTGTCAGCACATTTTAACTCCGTGTCAGCACATATGTTTCTAAATCATATATATATGTAGCTGATAATCTTATATTGGAAATAGTCTACTTAATTACACAAAAATAATCTTATATTGGAGATGTCAGCATTTCAAGAAGATGTCAACATTTCCAGAAGATGTCAGCTAGATTTTGCAACACCAGTAAAATCAGGAAAGAAAGAAGAAGAAGAGAGATTAAGCATCACAAAGAGAGATTAAGCTTCACAACTACAACAACTAGATGTTTAGTACTTGAAATAGTTCATATTTACCATGGCGCGATTCCCTATCCGGAAAGGTATCATAATAGAGAATCCGACACCGGATGCTTGATATCACTTCTACCGAGACCGCATACTAGGCAAGCATCTCTAGTTTCGAATTAAGTTTGCTGACATGATTTTTAATAATTTAAAAACTCATTCATCTAGTGTACAAAACCCATGTCAACATGTTATATTTGCACAAGAGATTATGTCACAGAATTAGAAATAAAAAAAACTTATACATCTACTTGAATTGAACAAAAATAGCACATCTCAGCCCATATTCACTCCGTGTCAGCACATTTTAACTCCGTGTCAGCACATATGTCTCTGAATCATATATATATATATATATATATATATATATATATATATATATATATATATATATATATATATATATATATATATATATATATATATATATATATATATATATATATAGCTGATAATCTTATATTGGAGATGTCAGCATTTCAAGAAGATGTCAACATTTCCAAAAGATGTCAGCTAGATGTTTGCAACACCAGTAAAATCAGAAAAAAAAAAAAAAAAGAAGAAGAAGAGAGATTAAGCATCAGAAATAGTGATTAAGCTTCACAACTACAACAACTAGATGTTTAGCACTTGAAATAGTTCATATTTACCGTGGCGTGATTCCCTATCTGGAAAGGTATCATAATAGAGAATCCGACACCGGATGCTTGATATCACTTCTACCGAGACCGTATACTAGGCAAGCATCTCTAGTTTCGAATTAAGTTTGCTGGCATGATTTTTAATAATTTAAAAACTCATTTATCTAGTGTAAAAAACCCATGTCAACATGTTATATTTGCACAAGAGATCATGTCACACAATTAGAAATAAAAAATAACTTAGACATCTACTTGGATTGAACAAAAATAGCACGTGTCAGCACATATTCACTCCGTGTCAGCACATCTGTTTCTGAATCATATATATATATGTAGCTGATAATCTTTTATTGGAAATGGTCTACTTAATTACACAAAATAATCTTATATTGGAGATGTCAGCATTTCAACAAGATGTCAACATTTCTAGAAGATGTCAGCTAGATGTTTACAACACCAGTAAAATCAGGAAAAAAAAATAAGAAGAAGAGAGATTAAGCATCATAAAGAGAGATTACGCTTCACAACTACAACAACTAGATGTTTAGTACTTGAAATAGTTCATATTTACTGTGGCGCGATTCCCTATCCGGAAAGATATCATAATAGAGAATCCGACACCGAATGCTTGATATCACTTCTACCGAGACCGCATACTAGGCAAGCATCTCTAGTTTCGAATTAAGTTTGCTGACATGATTTTTAATAATTTAAAAACTCTTTCATCTAGTGTACAAAACCCATGTCAACATGTTATATTTGCACAAGAGATCATTTCATACAATTAGAAATAAAAAATAACTTATACATCTACTTGAATTGAACAAAAATAGCACATGTCAGCACATATTCACTCCATGTCAGCACATTTTAACACCGTGTTAGCACATATGTTTCTGAATCATATATATATATATATATATATATATATATATATATATATATATATATATATATATATATATATATATATATGTAGCTGATAATCTTATATTGGAAATAGTTTACTTAATTACACAAAAATAATCTTATATTATAGATGTCAGCATTTCAAGAAGATGTCAACATTTCCAGAAGATTTCAGGTAGATGTTTGCAACACCAGTAAAATCAGGAAAAAAAAAGAAGAGAGATTAGGCATCAGAAAGAGAGATTAAGCTTGACAACTACAACAGTTAGATGTTTAGTACTTGAAATAGTTCATATTTACCGTGGCGCGATTCCCTATCCGGAAAGGTATCATAATAGAGAATCCGACACCGGAGGCTTGATATCACTTCTACCGAGACCGTATACTAGGCAAGCATCTCTAGTTTCGAATTAAGTTTGCTGGCATGATTTTTAATAATTTAAAAACTCATTTATCTAGTGTAAAAAACCCATGTCAACATGTTATATTTGCACAATAGATCATGTCACACAATTAGAAATAAAAAATAACTTAGACATCTACTTGGATTGAACAAAAATAGCACGTGTCAGCACATATTCACTCCGTGTCAGCACATCTGTTTCTGAATCATATATATATATGTAGCTGATAATCTTATATTGGAAATGGTCTACTTAATTACACAAAATAATCTTATATTGGAGATGTCAGCATTTCAACAAGATGTCAACATTTCTAGAAGATGTCAGCTAGATGTTTACAACACCAGTAAAATCAGGAAAAAAAAATAAGAAGAAGAGAGATTAAGCATCATAAAGAGAGATTACGCTTCACAACTACAACAACTAGATGTTTAGTACTTGAAATAGTTCATATTTACTGTGGCGCGATTCCCTATCCGGAAAGATATCATAATAGAGAATCCGACACCGGATGCTTGATATCACTTCTACCGAGACCGCATACTAGGCAAGCATCTCTAGTTTCGAATTAAGTTTGCTGACATGATTTTTAATAATTTAAAAACTCTTTCATCTAGTGTACAAAACCCATGTCAACATGTTATATTTGCACAAGAGATCATTTCATACAATTAGAAATAAAAAATAACTTATACATCTACTTGAATTGAACAAAAATAGCACATGTCAGCACATATTCACTCCATGTCAGCACATTTTAACTCCGTGTTAGCACATATGTTTCTGAATCATATATATATATATATATATATATATATATATATATATATATGTAGCTGATAATCTTATATTGGAAATAGTCTACTTAATTACACAAAAATAATCTTATATTATAGATGTCAGCATTTCAAGAAGATGTCAACATTTCCAGAAGATTTCAGGTAGATGTTTGCAACACCAGTAAAATCAGGAAAAAAAAAAAGAAGAGAGATTAGGCATCAGAAAGAGAGATTAAGCTTGACAACTACAACAGTTAGATGTTTAGTACTTGAAATAGTTCATATTTACCGTGGCGCGATTCCCTATCCGGAAAGGTATCATAATAGAGAATCCGACACCGGAGGCTTGATATCACTTCTACCGAGACCGCATACTAGGCAAGCATCTCTAGTTTCGAATTAAGTTTGCTGGCATGATTTTTAATAATTTAAAAACTCATTCATCTAGTGTACAAAACCCATGTCAACATGTTATATTTGCACAAGAGATCATGTCACACAATTAGAAATAAAAAATAACTTATACATCTACTTGCATTGAACAAAAATAGCACATGTCAGCACATATTCACTCCGTGTCAGCACATTTTAACTTCGTGTCAGCACATATGTTTCTGAATCATATATATATGTAGCTGATAATCTTATATTGGAAATGGTCTACTTAATTACACAAAAATAATCTTATATTGGAGATGTCAGCATTTCAAGAAGATGTCAACATTTCTAGAAGATGTCTGTTAGATGTTTGTAGCATCAGTAAAATCTGGAAAAAAAGAAGAAGAAGAGTGATTAAGCATCAGAAAGAGAGACTAAGCTTCACAACTACAACAGCTAGATGTTTAGTACTTGAAATAGTTCATATTTGGAATCGAACAGATGCAAAATTGCAGGGAATCGAACAGATGCAATGTTCTAATTCTTAGATGTCAGCATCAAATATTCTAATTGTTAGAAGTCAGCATCAAATATTCTAATTATTAGATGTCATCATCAAATAATTAGAACACTGTAGGTACTACTATGGATTCATAGAACATCCAGTATCAAAAGAAGGAGCAATAAAAGTGCTGACATATTTCATTAAAAGTGCCGACATATTTCATCGATTTTGAATAACAAGAAATACCAAGAAGGAGTATTACAAACTAGATATCAGATGAGAATCCTGAATAACAATAGAAAGAAGGAGCATTAAAAGTTCTGACATATTTCATGGATTCATAGAACAACTAGTATCATCAGCTTCTTCTCATTCTTCAGACTTCAGTGGAAGTTGCTGACACTGCTGTCAAATTTCAATTTGTTAAGATTTGCAAATTTGAGGTTGTAATAATAAAGAAAAGATAATTGAAACTTGGAAGTAGTAAAATCTGTTGAAGCAACATTTGTATAGTCCTGTCAAACTCTTTAAAACGTTGATAGTGTTGCAGTATCAAATTTATAGCAGAAACACAAGCACATAAACACAAGCACACTACTTCCAGATTTCAATTTATAGCAAAAACACAAGGACACTGCTGTCAGATTTCAACTTTGGCCGTCTGTTACTGCTTTTGCTGGGAAACAAAGAATTCAACATGAAATTATCTAAACTTATGTTCAACTGAAATTCAATTGAGATGATTTAGCGATAGATTCTGCACAAATGAGACCTAATTCGATTTGAATTCGCCCTAAAGCATTCAAGATAGAAGATGTTAATGGCGTTCTGAATGACATGTACCAACTAAAAAAATTCATCACCTTCGCTATGAATCTTCGATCGAGCTTCGTCAATGGCGTTCTGAAGTCACTGATTTTTGGGTAGCATCGAGCTTCTTCAATCCGCTACATCCAAGAGCCTCAAATGCGGAAACGGAGTCGAACTGCAGCGAAATCGACAGATCCATTCCGGGCAGTCGTGTGACGCCGGAAGAAACGGAGCCGTGGGCGTTCTGAAATCACTGATTTTCGGGCAGCATCGACAGATGATGAAGAAGCGGAGCGATGGTGGAGGTGGTGGTGAGAGAGGCGGTGACGGAGGAGATGGAGACGATCGGATCGATGAGGGTCACCATGGGAAGTTCTTCGCCTCTGAGTTCTGAATCAACCTCTGCCGCTCCCTCGCCCTACTTCCGCCTTCAATCCCCGCCGCCGGCACAGAGAGAGGGGGAGACCATCAGCGACGTCGCCCTACATTGTGTTCGATTTCCCCCAATCCAAAACTGAATCGAACAGATGCATCTTCTCCGTCGTCCTCGCTTCAATTCGTTCACTCCGTCGTTCAATTTGGGCTCCTACCAGGTAGGTCGTCGTCCTCGCTTCAGTTCGAGGTAGGCTGCTCCTCCTCCTTTGTAACCCGCCGATGATGAACGATTCGAGAGAGGGAGAATCAACAGAAGATCTCGGCGACGACGGTGAGGCAACGACGAGATTCAGCATCGACGGTGGTGAGATCTCCTCCTCCTCGTCCTTGTTCAGGCGGAGCTCTTCTCTCTCTTTCACAAATTGGGGCATCGGCTTGTGCGGCAATGGGGGTTAGGGATTTTGACGGTATAATAGAAGGAAGGGCAATATCGTCAAATAACCATTTGAAATTAGAAAAGTGGACATTCCACTAATTTTCTCAAAATCTAGGACAAACCTCAAATTAGGGTGAAAATTTGTGCTTTCGGCACAAATTTTCTCTTAATTAATTGCATATCTTATTGTTTGGATTCTATATATTGCAATCTCTTATATATATAGATTGACTTGTGAGTGCAGTACATGTATGCCGCATCCCGCATCAAAAGAAGGAGTACAGCTGAGACTAGATCAGATCGTCCACGATGACATGTACTACATACTAATGGTAAGGTGGTCATAGAGAACAACGAAGATTTAAAAGAGAGGTACGTGAAATATTTAATTTATGCGTGTGTTTTACATATATGATCGATCTTTTTGTTATCGGACATTATAAGGATTCATCTTTTCATTTTTATTTTTTTTCAAGCGATGAAAACATTGATGGTAGCAACAGAAAATTTCATTATATGGATGAGTTACTAGCAAAAAAACTAAACATCACACGAACCCGATGGAATATTATTGCTCGTGTATTAAGAATATCGAGATCACTAAACTACTATGATCCTGACCAAGTTCATTCCATTGACATGATTTTAATAGATGAAAAGGTAATTGTGTTTAACGATCGATTAGTTTGTTTACACTATAAATTTATTTGCACGCGTAAACATTTGAATGTACAACTTATGTGCAGAGCTTGAAGATACAAGCGTCCGTTACCAAAAACTATTTAAACAAAGTCGAACACATGAAAGAAATGCTTACTTTTTTAAAGTTTTGCTTATTTTTTAACTACTTAGTAATACTTATAATATTTTTTAATTATCTCAATTTGATTCCAATTATTAAAGTTTCTATTTAGCCTTTTTATTTTCATTTTCATTATTCAATATGTTAGAAATTGCTTATTTGTTTACTATACTTATAATATTTATGTCAAAAAATAATGAATAAAATTATATAAACATATATTTTTAAACAAAAGTCTGTACAATGCACGGAATACTAAGCTAGTATGCATATAAAACACTATCGTTGTCAACAAAATATAGCGGTCACCACAGTTCATAAACTTAAAGATCTATCCCATAATGGCTCTTGATCCAAACCACATATATCGATCATTACAACTTACAAGTAACACCTCACGTCCATCAAAAGAAGAAATATGAGGTAAGACTTAAGAGTACACTAGCAGAAGGATCCAAACTGCATTTAACGATGCAACTGAAGGCTTCCTTACCCGAGAGTCCGAGACCATGAGGGATCAACTATTACCTGAGCCCTGAGGTGGTGTTTAGTGTGGGCACAAGTACTCTACCTTTTTAGTAGAGGCTCTTGCTCTAAAAAAAGGTGTTATCAAGGCGAAAGTTCTCGGCCTTTCCAGTTTCCAATACTGTGAGTGAGAGCGACAACTTATGCGTCATCAACAATATGCGTATATTGTAGAGATGTATATAGAAAATGGATCGAGATGCTGATCTCCGACACCCTATTTCTCTTCTAGCCCTTTTGATAAGGCTCAGTTCAACCACGTTTTTTGTGAGATCAAACCGATAGGATTACCTGTCTTCTTCATCTTCTTCACTCAATATTGTTCCCACAAGTTACTCGTGGGAACATTGTTCAATGAATATATACAACATTGATGATCGATCACGAGAATTGTTAAAATTGATTACAAGTAATTAACTTGCTGTATATTTTCACTGTTAAGTTAGCGCTAGCGACTCGATCAGATGATCAGCTATGTAACGGCCCGGGATTATGATTCCCGGGTTATGTTTTGAGGGATGAAACCCCTCGTTAAGATCTTTCACCCCGAGTACAGGTTGAAGGCTTGAAATTTCATCTTAACGTTTTTAAGTGGGATTTCATACCCAAAATTCGAAGGGATCGTTGGAATCCCCGGGGAAGTCCCCTGTACCTCTCATAAATCTAAGCGTGGAAAACTAGCAATCATGCAAATACCAGAATCAATGTGTAATACAAGAGGGTGCCACAGCAGAGCCGGGTCAAAACCAAATCAATAAGCGTATTTATCAAAATATAAGGTTAGATCATTTCTTTTCAATCGCCTAAGAGAGTTCCCACGTCATGGAAGCAAGGAATAATCATGCTGCAAAACAAACCTAAAAAAATATGTATGCGGGGCGGTGTCAGATCGAAGCCCTACGCAAAGTAATCCCAAACCAGCAGACACATACACACGCTAGTCCTAATAAAGATGCTTCTAGATGCAAGGCGAAATATTAACATACTAACATGCTCCTAAGATCAAGTGCATAAATATAATAAAGCCTTAGCACCGAATACCAAGTGGTATATCCCTCTCCTACCTCCACCCCCTTCCGATAGGGTGGAGACTGGCCAGCTCGTGAATGCATTCCATTATAATCGGGAGGCACGCATGCTCAACCCGCTCCACAATAAAGCCCGCAGGCATATCATAATATAAGGAAGTTTCATGACTCGATTGACTCAGGACGAGACCCGATGGGACTAGGTCGTCCTATAACCCTAGCAATGACTCTAGTTACTTCACAGATAACGGCCGTTCTGTTTACAAAAGCAATGAGTAAATGAATGCTCAATCATGAGTGCAACCCTAGCAGGATACTACATGGCATGCTTTATTATGAATGCAGCACCTAGTATACACATTGCTACGAGCAGGGAGATCTCTTTTCGAATCTGAGTGAGCTCATATAGGAACTCACCTGGCTATGCAGAACAGCATAATAGAAGATTCGGCATACACCAATCATAATCACAATTTATCACCTAGATACATATCAGAAGACATATATAAGTCTACATCTAGCCACTCAATCACATAAACACACGTCATTCAATAAGTATAACCACATCATAATCATCATCTCATCAAGTTCAACCACTCATCATCCATAAGGCCACATCATGTATTCGCCACAGTATATCCGCAATAATAATCCGCATATCACATATATCAAGTTCGTCATTTTCATCATATCTCGAAAGCATAAATTAACGATACACAAGTCTAACACTTCATCATGCCATTAGTCAATCACCAATCATGATATTAGTCAACCATTCACATCAACCATGCTAGTTAGTCACCGATCACATAATTCCCGAGTTAGTCTTGAAACCGCTTTAAAATCCGAATCAACTAGTTAGAAATTCCGATCCTTGAAAACGCTCATCAAATTCCTATTCCAATTTAATCCCGAGAATATACTTTTAAATCTCCAAGTCTCAATAATAATATTATATTCTCTTCTAATCACCGAAATGTTATATCTTTAATCTTAAAATAATGTTTTTATATTTTAATCTCAAATAATAATGTTTAGTATTTTAAATACCATTTTCTCATAAACACTTCATAAAATGTTTTCAAATCCCTTAAAATTCCAACCATTTTTATTAAATAAAATCATTCCTTTTAAATTACCAAACCGACCCCATTTGTTTTTCTATCGTTCCCAAAACCGAATTCATTTGGGAGAATAGGGCCAAAAGCTTTGAATTGTGATGAAGAAAGAAATAGGCCCAACAAGCCATTTGATTTCAGAAGCAAATTAGGCCCAATCCCCACTATCAGCTTCTCATTTTAAAATCCGGACTCAAAAGGGAAAGAAAAGAAGGTGACCCACGGCTTATATGGCTGCTGACGTGGCGCAGTGGGGCCCGGAAGCTGAAGAAAGGGAGGAAGGCCACGCCACTGTTCATCTCCCCTTCCAAACTCATTGTTTTTGGCGGAGAAAAAAAAAGAGAAAGAGGAGGCTCGCCGGAGACCTTGCTCCGACCCGACATCACTCAGCCTTTCCGACATCCCACTCAGACACCGAAGACACGGAATCAACCAAGAAAGGAGAGAAAGAGGGGGGTTCTCACCGAGGGGTTCTGATTCGGATGCGAGGGCTCGCCGGAGATGCTCGGAGCCTCGCTCGGCTGCAACGGAGCGAATTCTTCGAACGAGAAGTGCCTGCGAGAGGTGGGGAAGGTGAAAGGCGGAAGCTTTGGATTGATAAAAGGCGAAAGAAGGAAGAATGAGCGGGATCGAACCTTACCGAGGCGAATCGAGAAACTGAGCGCAAGGGGGGGACGGTGGCGGCGCTCTGGCGGCTTCTGGCGGCTGTTGTTTCTGGTCAAGGGCACCGGGAAGGCATAGGAGTTGCTGCTGCTGCTGTCTCGGGGAGATGGTTATGGAGGAGGTGATGGGCGCTTGGGTTTTCTCCCGGTAAAACAGGGGATACGGTGGAGGCTGCGGTGGTGACGGCGGGAGAGACTGGTGGTGACGGTGGTGGCGTTTGTGAGGCGGTGGTTACTGAAGGAAGGAGGAAGGAAATGGGGGTCTTGTATGTGTTTAGGTGGGGGATTGGTGAAGGTGGGTGTATGTGTTTGTGTGGGAGCTAAATCTGAGATCCAAAATGAGGGGAGGGAAGGCCAGGCTTTGGCGTGGGATCTGTCTAAGATCAAGAGGAAAGGCTGCAGATTGCACAAATAAATGAGGTTGGCTGACTCTTTGCCACAATTGGGGAGGCACAACCATGAGGGAGGAGGAGAGTAAGGTGTGTGATTTAGTAACAAAGAGGAAAGAAGGAGTTGGATGCTCTGTTGGGCAATTCGGATGGGAAAGGTGAAGAAAAAGACAAGTGAAAGGGGACAAAAGCAAGTGGTCCCATCTAAGTTAATACCCGGAAGATAAATCCTGAGACTCGTTCACTCGATCTTATCCAGTCTCGATCAAATTAAATTCTCAATTTTTCAAATCCGAATTTAATATTGAAATCCGAACAACATTTTCCAATTCTCGGCATATGAACGCGGAGGAAAATCTATTTTACATAAGTTTTAAAATTTGGCCGGAATCCGTTTTAAGAGCCTTAAAATCCGAGTTGGAGAGTTTTTCCGCTAAATCCCGCTTTAAAATTCATTTTGATTTTCTTCTTCCAAGAAATTAGAATTTAAAAAAATCCGAGCCTTTACAAGCTAGGGACTAAAATAGGTAAAAGACAATCGTATATTCACACATATGATTAATCCACCACACACTCATTATCATACACACACGGTTTTGTTTGACGATATTTTGCCAGTTTGCCAGGTACGTACGTATTCAGTCATCTTCACCTAAATTAATTACTCATAAATATCCAGTTCAACTTGCATTAATCACAATGACATCCTACTTGCGCAAACCTGAATTCTACATTTAGCTAAATTTTGGAAAGGTAAAAAGAAAAAAAAAATGAATGTGGTTCATTTATAATTTCAGATACATTGCTAAAAAAAATTAATTATTATCCCCATTTCTCAACTTTTCATTAAAAAATTGGTTTTGTTCCTCTTTATTGGAACAACTCATTTGCACAAGGGTAATTATATCCCCTATACTTCTCTAATAATTACTCATCTTATCCTATTTTTCATATAAAAAATAGCATTCTTCTCTTATTTAGGTATATTTTTCTATATAAAATTTATTTCCATTCCGTTTACCTTCGATGTTTATATCAAATGAGCCCTTATATTATGAGTTTATGGCTAGTATTTCTTATCCGGCGCTATTGCATGTTTTTTTGTTAATTATTTTATTTTATAAGAATAATTATTTTTTCACTTATTTATACAATAAATAATAGATAATAAAATAAAATATCTTTATTTTATTTATTATTTGAAAATATAAAAGTATATGAACTATTAATTAATTGATTTTATCTCTTATAAAAGAAAATGTTTATATCTCATGAGTATTTAAGTAAACATTGATAACGACTCAGTATTTAATTAAGATACAATGTTGATCACTCCATAGATTAGGTTAAATTAGTAAAATATTATATTCAAGTAAAATATTTATCAGTAGACATACAATGTAAAAGATTACTTTTAAGATATAAAGTGCAAACGGATAAGTTTTCTAACTAATTAAGATATAAGGTTGAATATTTATAATCAAAATTTAATGGAATCATTAGATAAGCTATTCAATCTTATGATATGACAAAATTATACTTTTATGATTAAAATTAAGGTTAACTCATAAAATGGTGTGGATAAAATAAGTGGGACCATTAATTGATGTGACAAAATTATATTGAGTCATTAATTAACGTGGCTCAAAAAGATACAACCATATTAAGCCATAATATGACATATATGTAAATCACACCAAAAGCATTATGAAGAAAGTAAATATCTAACAACAATCCATCACAATCAAGCAAGAAAATAGACAAACATCAGCAAAATGCATCATTCATGACAACTGCAGCAAAATACCCAGAAATGGCTCTCAGGCCGTAATCATTGGCGGCTCTCATACCCAAAACCCTACCTTTGGGGGAGCAAAACATTGTCTTATATAGTATATATGCATTGTAGGGAGCATGTGCAAGTCACATGGGGCAGCTGTACCTTATTACACAAGAAGACAAAGGTAGCTGAACATGGCTTGGGACCACGTTTTAGGAGGAAATGCAGAATATGAAAATTGAGCTAAGTAGCTGAGTTAGTGAGCTAAATAGCTTAGTAAATCATGCCTAAACATGATAATCTTCATATCCCCCCCCCCCCCCTCCCCTCAAGTTGGACTTGGTGGGAGACCAACAAGTCCCAACTTGAAGGAGAGGAAGTAATGTTGCTTCACACCGAGAGGTTTAGTAAGAATGTCTGCAAGCTGAACACCAGTCCTCACATGTTGTGGCATAATGAACCTTTCTTGTAATTTCTCACAAACATAATGACAATCTATTTTCAAGTGTTTGGTTCTTTCATGAAAGACTGGATTCTCAGCAATATGGATGGCTCATTTATTGTCACAAAACAAAGGAATAGGTAATGGCACCTTGATTTTCAACCTTTGCAAAACACCTTCTACCCAAACAATTTCACTGGCAGTTGAGGACATGCTTCTATACTCTGCTTCGGCAGAAGACTTGGACACTGTAACTTGTTTCTTGGTCTTCCAAGACACCAAAGATCCCCCAAAGAAGACACAATATCCTGTAAGTGATCTTGCACTAAACTGGCAAGATCCCCAATCAGCATCACAAAAAGCAGCAACGTTCATGGAAGAATTGTTTGGATAGTGCAAACCTGTGGAAACTATCCCCTTCAAATATCTGACTACATGGATAGCAGCATCAAAGTGTGGCTGTCTTGGCTCAACCATAAACTGACTCAGGTGTTGCACCACATAGGATATATCAGGTCTTTATAGGTTTAGAAACAGCAATCTACCTATAAGCCTTCTATACTTCTCTGGATCTTCCAAAATGTGGCCACTATCTATAGAAAGCTTCAAACCTCTTGGCAAAGGAAATGAAGCAGGTTTACAGTCATTCATTTGACAATCATCAATAATGTCAAATATATATTTTCTTTGATGGAGCAAAGTGCCTGCCATATCATGCATAATCTCAAGACCAAGGAAGTATCTTGCTCTCCCTAGATCCTTTATAGTGAAAGCCTTATGCAAAGCTTCTTTAGTCTGCCTAATCACAAGTTCATCATCTCCTGTGATCAACAGATCATCAACATACACAAGTGCCACCACAATTTCAGTAGGAACTGTCTTGACAAATAAGGAATAATCCTCATAAGATTGATTATAGCCCAGGCTCAATAAAAACTTACATAACTCTGTGTTCCATTGTCTAGAAGCTTGCTTTAAACCATATATAGATCTCTTTAATCTGCATACCTGACCAGGTTTCTCAGTGACATATCCCTCAGGAGGCACCATATAAACCTCCTCTTCTAATCTCTCATGGAGAAAAGCATTATTCACATCAAGCTGATACAGATTCCAGTTCCTCATTGTGGCCACAACAATTAGAATTCTCACAGTGGAGAATTTTGCAACTGGGGAAAAAGTGTGCTTATAATCCTTTCCCTTAATTTGATTGTAGCCTTTAGCTACCAATCTTACTTTGTATCTCTCTATGCTTCCATAAGGTCTATACTTAATTTTATAGACCCATTTACTCCCAATAGCTTTGTGACCTTCAGGCAACTGTGCTAGCTCCCAGGTTTCATTTCTCTCTAAAGCTTGAATTTCCAAGGTCATAGCATCCACCCATTTAGAGTTTTGTGATGCCTGCCTGTAGGTATATGGTTCAGATTCAGATTCCATACAAGCAAATGAGTTCAACACTTCTGCATCTCTGCCAATTTCATCTCCTAGACACTGAGCAAGAAAAGACTGAGACATAGAGTCCCTTGATCTATTATTTCTGCAAATGTAGTCATGCAATCTTCTGGGAGCAGCATGTTCTCTTACAGATCTTCTTAAAGGAGGAAACACATTATGATCTTGTAAGATCTCAACTGACATCTGTTCAATGCTTCCACTAGAACTGAGAGAGTCTGCAATCTGTGAAGGAATAGGGGACTGATAAGATTGGCTATGATCATTACCCACCACATCATGTGATTATGGAGAGTTAGAACCAGAATGACCAGGGAACTGATTGAAAAAATGCTCACTTTCTGAAGCTGGATTCACCAGAGGTAGCTCCACTCTTCCTTCACATAACTCATCTGCAGTTTTGTCAATTTTTTCCTTGAAAGGAAAAATATTTTCTCTGAATTCTACATCTCTGCTAACAAATACACTTTTGGATTCAAGATCCCATAGTTTATATCCCTTTTGACCAAAAGGATATCCCAGCATTACACATCTTCTGGCTCTTGGCTTCATTTTATCCTTATTGGCAGGAGGTACAACTGCATAACATAAGCTTCCAATAACTCTGAGATCATCATAACAAGCAGGTTTGTTGAACAATTTCTCATGAGGTGTTTTCCAATTCAAGACCTCTGTTGGCATTTTATTAATGAGATGAGTTGCAGCTAACAAACACTCACCCCAAAATCTTAATGGCAAACCAGCATGTATCCTCAAACACCTTGCTGTATCCACTAGATGTCTATGCTTTCTCTCAACTCTCCCATTCTGTTGAGGAGTATATGGGATGGATTTCTGATGAATTATGCCTTTTGAAGTAAAGAGATCTATGCAACTTCTCTGAACAAACTCAGTACCATTATCTGTCCTCACAGACTTTACACATTTTTCAAACTGATTTTCCACATACATCAAAAAATCCTTCACTGCTTGATAAACCTGCATTTTGTTCTTGAGCAAAAAAGTCCAAGTGACTCTAGTGCAATCATCAAGCACGGTAAGGAAGTAAGAAAAGCCATTATAAGTGACAAATTTATATGGACCCCATAAATCCATATGGATTAATTCAAAAGGCTTACTAGCCATGTTTGAGCTTCTCTGAAAAGGAAGCCTGTGATGCTTAGATAAGGAACATGATTCACACTGGAATTCATCCAAAACAGAAGGACTGAACATGTTCAAATGTCTCAACTTGGAAATGGAACTATGACCAAGTCTAGCATGAGCTAATTCTAAACTTAAACTAGCTTTATTACAACTTCTCATCAAAACAGCTTCACTTGCATTGCCACTTGGTGATTCAGAACTGATCTTGTATAATCCATCCTTCCTGATTCCTGTGATGAACACCTTCATAGATCCAGGGTCTTGGAAATAACAATGAGATCTAGTGAATATAGCAACAAGATCAGTGTCATCAAGAATCTTTCCCACTGATAATAATCTGTGTTTGAAGTCAGGCACAAGTAATACATCACTTAGCAACATAGATTCTGTCAATTGCATTTTTCCCATTTCAGACACAGTTTTAATAGATCCATCAGGCAATCCTATATGAATAGGCTTACCCACTTTCTCCTTGTTACACAAGGCATGTGATTCTGCTATCATGTGGTCAGTAGCTCATGTGTCCACAATCCAGTCCACATAATTGCTTTCTTTCAAAACACTATTTACATTGTTTGTAGGAATCATACCTGCAAAATTGGCATATGATCCACCTCCACTACCACTGTGACTCTTTCCCTTCATCTTCTTAAGCACTTCCTGATATACTGCATTTACCATAGCTGCATCCAGATTGCCTTCTGTACCTTCATCATCTATAGGGTTGTTCTGAGTTTGAGCATTCACTGATCCTGCCACATTTGTAGAGCCTCTACCAACAATTCCACTTCTCTCTTTCTCTTTCAGCTCCTTGAACCACTCAGGAATTCCATGAAGCCTGAAACACTGCTCTGCCAAGTGACCCTTCATCTTGCAATAAGAGCATGTTGAATTCTGCCTAATCCTTTTCAACTCTCTCCAATCCTTCACTTCCTTCTTGAAGTTAGGATTGTTGAGAGTAGAGCTGTTATTATTGTTGTTGCCTCTATACTGAAAACTGCCACCACCCCTGTTAGCTGCTAAAGCACTGGAATCAGTGCTGATTCCTTGAGACCCAGGTGTCCCATTAGAAGCATCATTTCCTCTTTCCACTTGCTGAAGTATGTAATAAGCCTTGTTAATACTAGGCAAGGGATCTATAGCAAGTATAGAGTTCCTAGCAGCATCATAATTTTCATTCAAACTAGCCAAAATCTGCATAAGCCTGTTTCTAGACTCAATCTCACAAAACTTCTTCTTCAAATCACATGTACATCTTTCAAAGGCACCACACATACACTCAGGTATGTTCTCTAGAACTTGGAGTTCATCCCAATATCTCTTAAACACATTATAAAGATCAGCAATGCACATATTACCCTGCACAACATTCCCAAGTTTCCTTCTAATCTGAAAAATCAGAGGAGCATTAGACTGTCCAAATCTCTCCACTATTTCATCCCATAAGGCTTTAGAAGAATCCATGAACATGAACCACTACTAGAATTCTGTTCATAGACATCGGGTATAAACCGATGTTAATAAAAAAAAAATTCAACGTGTTAGTGGGTGGTGTTAAAAATCCAAACTCTATCACATCGGTTTATAACCGATGTTTATAATGATTTATAACATCGTTTCTTTTTGAAATATCGACTTAAATCCATGAATATAATTACATTTTGATTGATTCACCTACTATTAAAACATTATTATTTTGCATTTCTAGCTATCTAAAGATATGTAGAGCAACAAAAAATTCACATTAACATCGATATTTTTTCCAAAAACAATGTTGTAACATCTTATTTACATCAGTTATAGATGATTCATTTCATGTTTATTAACTTTTCCTTTGTATTTTGTCTTGTTATTTCGTTTAAAAAATAGTATACAACATTCAATATTTATAAAGACAATGTTATATGTATATATTTAAATCAATATATTTTAAAGAAATGATGTCTAAAAAGATTACAACATCATTTTCTGTATGAATAACAATGTATAATTTCGCAAAAGACATCAGTTTTATTAATTGTTTTGTTGTGTTTCAATACATTTTGAAATCGCTTTTTATTCTATTAAATGATGTCTGATTGCCGATTTGCATCCATATGCTTGTATCCATTAATAAGCTACTTCTCAAATAATCAAAATATGTCAAAGCATTCAATAATTTTCTATAGTATATGTTCACATTATCTACATGCACATATTTTCTGTTTAGTATTACACAAACTGAAAGAAAAGATAACGACTCTAGTTGAGTAAGCTTCTTCCATCGTCCGAGTATAATTACGGGCAGACTTCATTGCTTGAGCTTCATCGTCATAAATCCTCAAAACATGAGTAGAATCATCGTTTCTGAACAAAGCAAAGTATGTGTGAGTTATTGAGGAGTAATAGTTAGTATTGAGCAGAATCATCATTGTCTACTACTCTTGATTTCATTTCTCTTGGCATACAAATTCTTTTATCTTCATAAATTAATAGCAAAACACAAAACCAAAGAGATTAGTAGGCTATTTAAAGGAGAGTGTTTTCAATACCTGAACGGTATGAGACTGAATGCTACAGCAAAGGAGATTGCTGCTATTTATGCGAGTGTTGTTACAATTGCAAGTGCAGTCATATATGCAAATGCTACTACAGAAAAGGAAAATGTTGGTGTAGATGCAAACAGATTGATAAAGGAGGTGAAGCATATCCATACTCAGAAGGACAAACAAGGTGAAGGGATTAATCAGCAAGAAAAAGGGAAGGAAAAGCAGGACAAAAATAGTTGGGCGACTCCTCTTCAACGCAAGACGTGAAGGGCTACTGCTTCTGCGAGATTGGGAAATAGAACAGACACACACTATAAGAACGAACGAAAAAATGATTATTTCAAAACTGCTCGTGAAGAAAACAAAGGGCAGAGCAGAAGCTATGACAAGCATATATCCATGAACTTACCAATTAAAGGAGACCTCAGTTATAGACGCAAGTGCCACACCTCCAGCAAACCCGATGATTTGTCACCTTAAGTTTGGGCAGCAAGCGATCAAGCACCTCTAGCTTTCCACAAAGTCTAACTATAGGTGGCAGAAAATGCTTTGGAATCAAAATATCAACCTAAGATAAAAGAGAGATTCAGAACATTAGAAGAGTCAGAATTCATCTTGTATCCATTTAAGATGGATTTATCCACTGAAAAACTAAAAAGGTTATAATGTTATGAAGACGACTACAGGCAAAAGGAACTTATATGCTTTATTTATTTAGCTCCAAATGACTCGAGAAGATAGCAGGCCATAAAACACATGAAACATTTTAGTCTAGATAAAAGTGATCTCAATGAGAGAACTACAAATGCACTGATAGTGGACTAGAAATAGAGATTGAAGGGCCCTGGAACTAAGCAACAGTCCAAAATACCAGTTAAGAACCTAATGAACCAAATAAGATTTTGTAAGCTATGCAAATTCATTAAGGTTATTGTTCATTAATAAGAGCATAGTGATGCAATCATCTAAGTAGATACACCATATTATCATCAGCACGCTTAAAGATCACAGAAGATAAAAATAAATAAGTAACATAAAACAGCTTAGCTAGAACAAGTTGCACTAAAGTTATATATTATATATTTGTTTGCATACACCCAAGAATGAAACATGTGCTTGACATCCACAATAACAAGGCAGGAATTGATTGGGCAAGAACAAGCTAACATGATGGTATCTAAGGCTTACTATGCTCGAGAACATAGAAACCAAATGCTTGAATTTACAACATAACTTTTTACGATAAATAGATTAAACACTTGAAAATTGCTTAGCTAGACAGAGAAAGATGACAGAAGAAGCACATATACTTTGATGAAGGTTTATGATCCACATTTTTTTAATCATCCAAAACAGTGAAGGGATTAAGTAGAAGAATATTCAAACCATTGGTTGAAACGTAGTAGAAGGAAAGCCTAAGGTATATTAAAAAAAATAGAGGAAACAAACACTTGCATGGTGCAAATTACTCTTCCGACAGTACCATTGTATCGTACAATGATTTTATTCCCACCTAAATCTAAAGTAAAGCCCACATGCAAGGGCTTATACATACCAAGGAAAAAGTTAATATAATGACACAAAGTGGAGAAAGAGTAGATAATGTGAATAAGAGTCTTATCATTAAAAAGAAAAAAGCTAATAGAAATATGCATCAACAATCAGCATAGTGACTACAGTCTACAACACAATTAAGATAAAATACATGAAAAATACGATCGAAGGGCTCAGGAAAAGCAAAATACCTGATGAACATAACCAATAAAGTGTTATAGAAACATGAGTGCTTTAGTTAAGTAATTACCTGTACTTAACAAAGGATGAGTACCATCATTCCTGGTAAAGCAAAGCAATAAAGAAGAAAAATATGATAATTTCTTAATATTTCATAGAAGAAGCTGGCTCAGAATAAGCTGCCTTTAGTTGTAGAGTATAGTTGGAAATTGCCCCTGTTGCACATTGGTTTTTATGTCCAGAACTGTCATGGCAGTCTCCTGAAAAAAGACCATTGCATGTTTTAATCAATCTGCTGACATACCATAGCTTATAAACAACAAGAAATGTACACCAGATCATTTAGCTTCTTTTGCCAGCCTATACATCACAGGAATAATAAAACTTCTTTGACTAGTCATGGAGAAACATACATATAAACTATATAGTTAATGACACAATGCTCCAAAACGAATGTTTAAAACAAATGCATAAATCATTAACCTTTCCAATAAAAGCAGATTTTGCTTTCTTGAAACTTAAAGTGAGCTTCTCTTATTCTGAAGCAAGCTTCTTATAGTGCCCACACCTATTAAAAAGAAACAAGATTAACGTTAGTGCACCTTGTGATCATGAAAGTTGAAGAGCAATTATGAAAGCAGGTTTATATCAATGATATCATGGAGACTTGATCGAAGAGATTGACATCTACAATTTGAGATGCAGCTCATCAAAGACCAAAAACTAAGGTTACTTATCCGCGCGCAGAGTTAGAAATCTCTCTATTTGCCTCATCAGAGTCAAACAAATACATACCTTATGCCAAGAAAAAGTAGCATTTAGGTTATATGTTGCAAGATGGTTTAAAGGTGTCAAGAAGAGTCTTTATAAAGATATTAACCAAAATACTCCATAGAAAGACAAAAAAATATGGAAAGAGATTAAAGAAACAAAGTAAATATGATGAATCATATGAAACCTTGCAAGATATAGAATAGATTAAAGAAACAAACTAAATATATGATGAATAAACAAACAAAGGAATAGATAAATATAAGTCAGTAACCTTTGAAGAATGCTTGATACGCCACATATCTTAAAAGAATAACAAATATAAAGTAAGTAAAAGAGAAATAAAAGTATATTTGATGTGCCACATGAAAAAAAAAGTTACAGTGGAATGGTATTGCAACTGAGCAACATGAAAAAAAGCCATAATCTTCTTTTTAAAGTTTGCTTGTGATTGCATCTATATTATAAAGTGGTTCAGCAAACTTGCATGTTGACTCACATCACAGGAACTACTGAATAAATTTAAGAGAATACTGGAAAAAAAAAGATAAATTGCATCATGATTTGATCATCTTATAAATTTGTATCAAAGAAAAAGTTCTTAAGGATCAATAAGTTCTTTTCCACTTCTCAGTGTTATAACAACTTGTGCCTTAGTATTTCTAGCAAATGTATTGATCCAATGAACACACTAAATAAGAAACTCAAATAATAAATGTAATGAAACTACAAAACAAACTCCACGCATTTGTTTCATAACAAAAGACATAAACATGATTACATCAAGCACATAAATAATAGTCTGCTTCCAACTGACAGCCTCCACTTTCTTTAAGAGAACAAATCTTCTAACTGAAATATGCAACCTTTTATAACAAAACAAAATCTGAAATAACATCTATCAATCGCAATACCTCCTCAAATCTAGAGAATATACCACGAGTTGTGTTTGGTTGGGGGTTTCAGGTAATAAAAAACCAGGTCGATGAGTTTGGTTGATTTTAATCTAATCGAGGTATAGGCCAATTCTAACCCACCAGGTGTCAAGAAACTCATTCCAGGAGAAAAACAAAACAAGATAAATCAAGAATCAAATTCCAATCCAAACCCAAACCTGTTCAACCTTATTCTTACTTCAACACCCTTAAATTTGACCAAACATAGATGAAACAGTCTTAAAAAAGAGGGGGACTGAATATGCTACAACAATCAAAAATCAATTTTTTTATCAGGACTCGAAAACCCTATCAACCCTAAACCCCTGAATCCCCAATTGCCATTGTTGGATTCGAACTAGAAAACCCTATCAGCCCTAAACCCCCAATTTCATAGTTTCCTCTAAAAGTAAATTCACTTACCAACAGAGCAAAAGAGAACCTGCGAGAGAGAAGATGGGAGCCCTTGCCATGGACGCGACATCAGTGGCCGGAGATTTCAAGTCTAGGATGTCATTCGCACTAGCTCCTCTTTAGATTCATCTCCACAATTACTTTTTCTCCGTTGGTGGAGTGTTTTGATCTTGATCTTTCAAGGATAACAGTGAGAATGGGAGAAAAATAGCCAGATCTAAAAATGAAAGAAAAGAGCTCTAGATCTGAGGGCATGAGGAGAAGAATAGATAAGAAAGAGAGGATGACGATGAGTGGGTGAAGATATTAAGGAGAGAGAGAGAGAGAGATATGCGCCTGTTTTAGAAAGAGGGCGGGGGTTATAAAAATTTTCTAAGGGTCAAAATTTTAAATTCGCGCTTTTCTAAAATTTTTAAATCGTGTTTTTAACATTTCTTGACAAAAAAGACCGATGTCTATATTTTTATTGACATCGTAAATTTACAAACCGATGTTAAATAGATTTTTAACATCATGCGTTTTTCTGACCGATGTTAATCATCCGATGTCTATGAACATAATTCTAGTAGTGAACCCTTCAGCCACACTCTTGCTCAAAGAGTTAAGGAGCCAACATCTTACCATATAGTCTGCCCTGATCCATTTCTCCAAATCAGCATGACCAGTGGCAGGTTTAATACATGTCCCATTTATAAAGCCAAGTTTACATTTTGCTCCAAGAGCCATCATCACACCACGACTCCAAGTCATGTAATTTGTCCCATCAAAGGGTATAGCAACAAACTGAGCACCCAGATGATCCGAGTTAGACAAGAATAAAGGATCATTAGGATTACCTTATGCAACCATTTCTTCAGAATTCCTATCTCCAGAATTGATCACAGTGAACATAAGCAGCAGAAAAATCACAATAAAAGGATCCAAACTTCCCAGAAAACGAGTTGTCGCTCTGATACCATATGAAGAAAGTAAATATCTAACAACAATCCATCACAATCAAGCAAGAAAATAGACAAACATCAGCAAAATGCATCATTCATGACAGCTGCAGCAAAATACCCAGAAATGGCTCTCAGGCCTTAATAATTGGCGGCTCTCATGCCCAAAACCCTACCTTTGGGGGAGCAAAACATTGTCTTATATAGTATGCATTGTAGGGAGCATGTGCAAGTCACATGGGACAGCTGTCCCTTATTACACAAGAAGACAAAGGTAGCTGAACATGGCTTGGGACCACGTTTTAGGAGGAAATGCAGAATATGAAAATTGAGCTAAGTAGCTGAGTTAGTGAGCTAAATAGCTTAGTAAATCATGCCTAAACATGATAATCTTCATAAGCATTGATATGATGATGATACTTTAAAAAATATCGAGGCAAAATATAAATGCACATATAGCACCCTCAAATATTGATATTAATTTAGGATAAATTATAGTCGATGCAAAATATAAATTCACATAGCACCATCAAATATCGGTGCAATATAATATTAGCAGGAATTAAATTATTTTGGGTTAATATGGGCATAGTTCTTCATACATACTTGGATTAGTTAAAACTAAAATTCGTATTATTTTCAGTTAAAAGTCAATACTTCGCATTATTTTAAAAAAAAATTCCTATTAAATTTTTTTTTCGGAAATTTTGCGCGGTACCCTTGAGGTATTGTAATTTTCGCGAGGTATACAACTCTTTTGCATATTTCGTGTGGTGCCCCTGTGGTTTTCAATTGTTTCACCTCGTACCCTTCCCGGTTAATTTTAACTGCTCTCTTGTTTCTCCGTTAGTTTGCAATTAAAAACAAAAAGAAAGAAAGAAAGGAAGGCCGGAGAACAGAAGAACAGACGCGAGAGCAAGAACGCGAAGAAGAAGGCTAGGCCGGAGACAGCCCTCGTGCCCCTGTGCTCGGATCCGCCGTCTCCACCGGGAGAGACGTCGTCTTCGCCCAACGCTGCCACGCTCACCGCCGCTGCCTCTTAGCCTGTTCGATTAGGGCTTTGGGAAATTTGCACCTCCTGGGCACCGGAATCTGTTAATTCGATCAGGGCTTTGGGAAATCGAATTAAAGATGGGGAAATCTCCCACCCAGTGAAAATCCTAGATTCAATTGGATTTCCCTATCTTCTTGCACCTCTGATGCCGATCGATTGAGAGCTTTGGGAACCCTCGCAGCGAAGCTCCATTTCGCTGGAGCCTGACAACAATTTCTGAGGCTTCGAATCGAATGCTTCAAAATTAACCACAGGGGCACCGACGAAGGAATGAGTCGACAGAGATGGCGGCGCTGGTGATCGAAGATGACGATGAGGGTTGGACATCGACGGTGGTTCTGAATCCGCCGATAAAGCAAGGTATGTTTTCGAGTTTTATCATATCAGATTCAGAAATATAGGGTTTTTGGATTTGGATTTGGGGATTTCAACATTTAGCGCGTTGAATTAGACAGTGAAAAAATATGAGTTATTAGCATCTGCTATGATTTTGGACAGTGGAAAAAACAGTCATGCGTTAACACTCTCAATCAGTCATGCGTAAACACTCTCAATCAGTACTTTATATATAGTTTGTTATATTATGTATCAAGTATTTGGCTTCACTGTGAATTCCATGTCTTACTTCTCTTTCTGATGTAATTGAATGTCCACAAATTCTCTTTGGTTATCAGATTGGTTTTTGTTCATATACACATACTTGAGATGATAATTGAATGTTCAATGTAAACTCAACAAAATTCAACAAGTTGGCGGCTAAAATGATCTGTATATCTCTTAATTGTTATTGAAGGATGTGTTTTTGTATTCAATTGAGCTCTACTTCTATTCTGATTTTTGTTCAGCATATCATTTACTTTTTACACTACCTACAACTGGAAATTGCACCATAACAAAGAATATGTAATATACTCAAGAAATTTTGAGAAGTAAGCATCTGTCCATGTTTTGGTTTATAAATTGAAATCAATTTTTTGGAGTGATTTTAAGCCTATTAGCTCAAACAGTAGAGCGTTGTGCTCACGCACAAAGATGCGGGTTCAAATCCCACATAGGCTATATATGATTATATGTAGTTATTTAAAGTAACAAAAAATGCTTACTACAAAAATTAGAACTTGAAAATAAAAGCTCTTTAAAAACCATGAAAAAAGCAATCTACTGATCGAACATTCATAAAGGGATTTGGAGCAAACACTGGAAGGTGATCAACTGTTAGAGCAAAAATGTTAGCAATCCTCAAGTGGATGAAGATGTGTTTCGAGTTGCAAGCAAGGGAAGTCTATATAGAGACGGTCTTTATTTTGTTTTTCAGATTATGTTTTAATTTTCTGTATTCTATTTCAGTTTCATTTTTACATTATGTTTTTCTGCATTCGTTCATTTTTCTGTAATCTGTTTTTTTTTTTTTTTTTGCATTCACTCATTTTATGCTTTTCTATGTTCAAATTTTCAGTTTTGCAAACCTGCATTCATTTTTCATTCTGTTGTCTGTACATTCAGTTTTTCTGTCATAACTAAGCCGGTTGGCTAATAAAAATTTTAGTTTTTTAATGACAGATGCTTCGTTTCGTTTATGTTACTCTGCGTTTATATAAATTATTGTCATTTATTTGCAGTTTGTTAACATCCATGAAAAAAAGAAGAAATTATCTAATTTTCATACCGACCATTTATTTTTGAAAACCTCAAAACATTATCTAAGTTCCATACCTCAAAGAGCATAAATAACATGTAGATTATGAATAGCCTATGTGGGATTCGAACCCACATCACTGTGTATAACACATTGCTCTACCATTTGAGCTAATAGGCTAGTATAACAAAGTATCTAAGTTATACATGATAGCAAAAAAACAATGTTTTTAATGTGGAATGCAAGCAAACATATGACTGAAAAAAATAATGGCTAAGGTAGGAGAAGATCTGATAGTAAGGATGCCAACAGATTTGACAAATCATAATGATCAGGGTTAAGCATAAGAAAGCATTAACATCCCATTCTAGCCATCGACATTTTGTTTCTTTTCCATACAATTTCCTTACCTGAAGGGTTTTTATGATAGCCATGGAAAACAATTAGGTACTCCAAGAGTGCAGCTGTGTAAACAGCAGCTGTTGCCCCATGTCCCCAACCCTTCCGTTTGCAATGGCCCGAGTCTTCAGCAAACGATGAACTCGGCCCACTGGGAATTGCACAAATCAGATGACTTTTATGTATTTGAATTAAGCAATGGAAAGACGAAGTCACTCGCAAGGCATTGTTCAAATTCCAAACCTAGTTGTCAAATAATCCCTTTTATCACTTGAGTTTAGATGTGCCTATTATTCACAGACTATTTTAACACATATATATCAATCTAAAATGTCGAAATTTCCCTTATTAAGAGCCACAAATCTAAAATGTTGATAATTAAACATTACTGGCTCTCTGCTAGTTTCATCTTTGTCCTTGATTTCATATCACTGAAGCAATAGTAAATGGAATGAGATGTTGTAGCCATAAATTTAGGATAGTTTTCTTAAATTCAAATAAGATTATAAAGTTTTCTCAAATTCAAATCAAATTGAGCAAAAGAGAATCCCTAAATTTATCACATTCAATCGAATTTAGGGGATTTAAAAAAAAACCGAACTTAAGTTTCTATGAGCGAAGCGATCATCTGCGGACTGCGAACTAGCGACAGATGTAGATCCAGACATCAGATTCTCAATAAACACAAAGTAGATCTATAAGTAAATCATGTGAGAAAATATAAACCCTAAAAAGAATGATTTGATACAAAATACCTGCAGATTGAACCTTGGGAAATATCTAGCAGCAAAATAGAATGTGGAGAGGAGATGAAGGAAGACGAGGTAGAACCGAAAGTGAAGAGATGAGGATGGAGGTGGGAAGACTCCAGTAATTGGACTCCGTTCGGTGTCGCCGGTGTCTCAATCGAGTCTTCTCCTTCTCAATATCGCTTCTCTTAGAATTTTCCTTTCCTTTTTTAATTTTAGATTTTTTTTTGTTTAAACAAATCAAACGGAAGGAGTGAAGATCCGTTAAATCTAACTTATGAAGGGCACGACGCGAAATCACTATATATTTCAGGGGTACCAGGTGAAATATGTTAAACTCTTGTACACCTCGCGAAATACGCTTTACCCCAGGGGTACCTGGCGAAATTTCCGTTTTTTTTTATATTGCTTCTTTATATTGCTTTTTTACATTGCTTCTCTGAAGTTGTTTTTTTGTTTCGTAAAAAATTTTCTCCGGTTGAACTTCTTAAATCACACCATTAAGGCATAATTAGAAAGACCAATTAATACCAATCACAAGTTGGTGTAGTGGTTATGGGACTACATCCCATGCCTCGAGGTTCGAAGTTCGAATCCCCGTGGAAACATGGAGACGCTTGTGAGTGGGAGGGTCAACCCCTTAAATGGGCCTACAGTAACCCGATCCAGATGTAGAGTGGACAAAGCCCACTTGAACTGGAAAGGATAAAAAAAAAAAAAAGACCAATTAATGTTGTGTTTGTATGTATATATAGGCGCGGTAAGAGCTAAAGAAAATTCGCTAGGCATCAACCAGAAAAAAAAAAAAAAAAAAAAAAAAAAAAAAAAAAGCCCGTACTAAATGCACCGTAAAAAATTACTATGCATGTACATCACAAAAGGCTCAATGTTTGTGGTATATATAGTAATGTTATACGACGTAAAGATAGGGGTGTTATGTGAGACAAGCTACTCGTGATCGGCTCGGGTTCGGCTCGTATAAAACTCGACTCGAGCTCGTTCATTTTCTAAACAAGCCGAGTATGAGCACATTTTTAAGCTCGTTCCAAAGCTCGACTCGTTCGAATTAAACTCGAATAGCTCGAATTTTATGAAATTTCTAAAATTTTCTTAAAGTTATTGTATAATGAGCAAGTAGAATTGCCTAAAACTCGAAAAAAGCTCGGCTCGAGCTCGCTCATTTCCTAAACGAGCCGAATATGAGCACATTTTTAAGCTCGAGTCAAAATTTAGGCTCGGCTCGAGCTCGTTCACATTCTAAATGAACTAAATATGAACAAGTAATACTCGGCTCATTCGACTCGAATAACAGCCCGTAGTTTCTCAAAAAAAAAAAAAGAAAGAAGAAAAGTCGTTAGGGTAGGTATGTGATTGAGCAGCTGAGGGTCATTTATTAATAGTTAATTGATCGGAGTATCAAGTTTGATACTGTATGAATATTGGAAGGAGGCCTATCCATCCAAGCTAATTAAGCTATACACAAGTATTCAATTCAATTGGTCGCTATTGCTCACTGTTTCTTGCCTTCGATTTCAGGTCATAGATTTAGATCCATATATATGTGTTTTTTTTTATATATATATACATACATATAATTAATGCAAAGTTTTATTATCAGTTATTTTATTCTCTGTCACATGTAGTCTACTCTTTGTTCATATTAAAGTCTCTAATCTACACTTTCTTTTTCTTCATCGTTTTAAAATATTTAAATCTATAATCATGATATTCATAGAAATATCTTATCTTATATTTCTTTTCCCTTTTAAATTTTTTAGATAGAAAATAAAGTGGTCGTCTCACCTTGTTATATATAGTTTATTGGTTGAAAATGGTGATATTGTGTAAAAATGAATATCATCTACATAATACTCATTTCTAATCATTTTTTTTTTTGTTTCCACACCTTAATCTTACATTTATTTTCATTTTTCTTTTAAAATAAGAGTTATCATCCTCTCAATACCACTATTAAAAATGGTTTTATATGAACATCATGTACCTAAGATATGAACACTCGTAAGTCGATCAATCTCATTCCTCTAGTGATCCAAATTAATCACAAACTAGTACAATTCTCGCACTATAGTGCGATTTTTAATTTAAAATTTACTAATATAATAAATTAATATTATAAAATTAAATAAAATATTAATAGAGGTTAGCATATATAAAATAAGAAAGATATAGTTGATAAAGTAAATAAAAATTGACAAAATATTTACCATAAAGTATCTAAGAAATATTTACGAAAATTATTTTTGAAATTTCTTCTCATTTAAAACAATATATAAAAAATACAGATATCATAAATTACTCCCATTATTTGATCAAAAAAGAAGAAGAAGAAGAAAACAATCTATATATTTATATAAACTCTTAATTTAGAAGAGTTTATGCTGAGGTGTCAACATTAGAGAGATTTTAGGGGTTTTGACCAATTAAAATTTTCTTTTTTTCTCTTTAATCCTTTTTTTTTAATTCTCCTTTTTTCTTCTTTTTCTTTTAATTCTTTTTTTTAATCTTACTAACTATTGGACTTAATTCAAAACATTGAATTCAATCTAATATAACTATTGGGCTTAACTCAAATTCATTTACTAACTATCTATATCTATATACTACATTAATTTATGTCACATATCCTCTCCATGTTCAAAGTTATTTGTGAAAATATTATTTACATAATATCATTTTATTATGGTAACTATATTTTCTAATATTATTATTTTTGAAAAATATTCTAATATTAATTACCCAATATTATTCGATGTTACATTTTTTAACCAATGGGATTAATTCAAAACTTTTATATTTCACTATTTATTAATTATTTTTCTCTTTATCTCTTTAACCCAAGTGTATTTTTTCTATTGTTTTAACACATTTACTAATCAATGGGTTTAATTAAAAAAATTGAATTAAATATAATGTCTATGATTTATCTATATCTAAATATTATTTATAAAAAAAATCGCGCCATGGCGCGGGGATCGTACTAGTTAATGTTTATATTAGTTGAAAAAATTGATGTTATGATAACACCACATCAAGAAAATAAATGTGAGCAATTTTTTTTGGTTAAAATGAGAGATGGAGCTCTCCGAAATAAATGTGAGTTGTTAATAGCACGCATTTAGGTAGGCATATCATGATCCATTTAGTATAATTTAGATGTATATAATGCATGGTTTAGACTAGATTTGCATTTATACTCGTTTTGGTGGTGTGGAGTCGGAATCTACACATTTTTATTGATTAATTCAGATAGGTGCGGATCAAATGAGGATTGAGGAGACTGATGGATGAATAAAGAGTAGAGAAGGGGAAGAAAAATGATGAGCCCGAGATCGGAGTCGAAGTTCGAGAGTTTAAGCGAAGAACAAGTAAGCAAAAGTTGTTCCTTCGACAAGCTGAACTTGTATTGCATTTTCTGAAGGCATCGGGAGTCTAATTAACTATTATGAGTATGTGTTGGAAAGCTCTTTTAGAGAGATAAAACTTTTGTATTGAAGTTGTAACCAAATTCGAAAGGAAAAAATTGCAGTGAACAGAGTCCGCCTCACGACTTTGCTGTTTTCAAAAAACCTTGTGTTGCCTATCGAAACTCTAGAGGAGAGCTTCCATGGCTATAGAAAGCTAAACTCTTTTGCTTTATCTATGTATTGAAGCTTTGATTTGAATAAATATATTTGTGAGATTTCTATTCTTTTTCTATTTTTATGATTTGTATTAATTCTCTTGTGCTTAATTATTACAGTATTATTACATATTGTTGATTTTCTCTAACCCATGTAGTTAGTTGAGATTGAGTCTATTCTCTTTCTATGATTTTGTGATTACTCGTAGTGAACCTTAATCCAAAGTGATATTATGGTATTTTTGGAATCATAAGACTAAATTGGTTATGTATTAAATACCGACTCGTACGTAGCTTGGTATTGCATATATTTTTGCTAATGCTTAGTCTTAATGCTACTATTAGGTTAAACCATGACCATGTTAGGGTTACCTAATTAGTAAGAATTGCTACGTCACATATATAGGAGTAGTAATTTACATAAGATTAGGACATGAGCAATAATAGGATGAGAAGAGATTTTGAAGATCAAAGAATCGATGATCAACCTACCAAAGCTAAAGTAGGCATTTGTAGATTAAACTATTTTTTTTTTTTGAATACAAGGAAAGGAATTAGGATACAGTTATCGTTTGCGAAAATAACTATATCCTAGAGCGTCCTTACGGACGAGAACGCGAAGTTCTTTTTCAGCCAACAAATCCTCGTCGGCAGGAATGTCATACGCTAGGTGCGCAACCCGATCGGCGACAACATTTGACTCCCTGAAAATATGACGAATAGAAACAGAATTAAAAAACATAAAAAGGGACCTAGTGTCTGATTGCAGCAGTTCAATACTCCAAGGGCATCGAAAATCTCCCAAAAGAGAGTTAACCACAAGCAGGTTGTCACCCTCGATAAGCAGGTTAGCGATACCCAACTTCTTAGCCCGAAGAACCCCATTCCGTAGCGCAAGTGCCTCCGCGTAGAGGGCAGAAGTGGTGTTACAATGGCCCGAGGCAACCGAAATCACATAAGCATTAGAGTCTCTAATAATAAATCCGAAAGCGCCATTGCCAGATTGCCGATACGAGCCATCAAAGTTAAGTTTCACAGCCAATGGTGGCGGTCTATGCCAATGGTGTTTGATATCATGGCTCTGTACTCGGCGTTTACACGAGCCGATGGTGGTTGCCGGATGCGCCTTAGTAGGGAGAAAGTTGTCAGAAGCGAGATCGAGGCGAGAAGCCTCAGCCCAACTTTGCTTGGTAGAAAGGAATTGAATCTGAATCTGAGGTAGTGTAACTGTAGTGGCTGAACCAAAGACCAATTTATTCCGATAGAACCAAATAGCCCACCAACCATAAAAAAGATCAGTCAGGGTTGATTTGTTAGTTGCAGAGAAGAGGTACTGTAAAACATGATTGTGATGATGGTCATCAAAATTGGCTAGGCCCCCATTGGGTATTGTACAGTTGATAGCTCTGAGAACCCGCTTGGTCATAGGGCAATCAAATAGTAGATGCTGAGTCGACTCATACGTGCAATCACATAAAACACAATGCATAGGGACACTAACATGGGACCTTTGGAGGCGTCCTTTGGATGGTAGAGAGTTAGTAGCAATTTTCCATATGAAGTGCTTTAACTTAGGCGGAATGTTTAAATTCCAAATCCACTGGCACTGGAATTGGGTATTTTGAGCACCATTAGGCACCAAAGATACCGCAGACTTGGTGGTAAACCATCTTGAAGGGTCCGGGCCCCAGTACAGTCGGTCCGAAAGATTGGTAATAGTTAGAGGTAATGTATTGATATGTGTGATAATATGTGTGGGTAATAGCCCTGTCAGATCAGAATGTAAGAGAGGGAGATTCCAAGATTTATTGCTAGTAATAAACCTACTAACCTTCCAAGACAGTTGTTCAGCAGTCAAAAGGGTGTCCGAGCGAGAGATAAGGCCATCCTCGAACGCCCAATGATCGGACCAAAAAAGGATGTCATCGCCATTGCCGACACTCCATCGAAGTCCCTTTTCAAATAAAGGACGTAGTTGTATCAACTTGGACCACTGCCAAGAAGATACACCTGTCTTCTCGTATGTCCTAATCGACGCATTTTTAAGATACTTAGCTTGGATAACCTGTACCCAAGGATTAGTGGGTTCTGCAAGTATTTTCCATAAGAGTTTGAGCTGTAGAGCTATGTTCATTGTTTATGCTTTGTAAATGCCCAGACCACCGTTTAACGTGTCGGAGCAAATTTTATCCCAGCTGATAAGCGGAGTATACCGCTCTTCCTTATTCCAAAAGAATCGTCTATAGACTTTATCTAATTCAGTAAGAATAGAAGAAGGCAGCATAAAAGATTGCATTAAGAAAATGGGTTGAGCACTTAGGTTTGCCTTGATAAGGACCTTGCGACCTTCAGCCGACAGAGAAGAAGCCTTCCACCGGGTGAGTTGACGTTTAGTCTTAATAACGACATCCGCAAATGTGTTCTTATTGACTCTTCCATTAATAATTGGACAGCCCAAATATTTTTCCAACACAGTTGAGCATGAAATACCTAAATGGGATGTAATAGTTGCTTTTGAAGCAGTAGTGGTGTTATTCGAAACCTGGAAGGAGGACTTATGGTAATTAATTTTCTGGCCAGAAAGCCTACAATAGTTATTTAGAATGGAGGTAACCGTTTGGCATGCAGAAGCGGAAGCTTTAGTGAAGATCATCATGTCATCGGCAAAGGCGAGACATGGGACAGTAGGTCCATTTTTAGTGATAGGAAAACCAATGTCAGTATTCCTAGTAGCTTCATGTTGTAGTGTCTGGGCAAGAAACTCTGAGGCAATAATAAATAGTAACGGGGAGAGAGGGTCCCCTTGTCGAAGACCCCTTCCAGGGAAGAATTGTTGTGTCGGAGCATCATTGATCAAGATTGAATAGGAGACTGTGGAGACACATTCCATAATCCAGTTGACAAACTTACTCTGAAAGCCTAGCTTCTGTAAAACGGCCTGTAGATATGACCATTCAATTTGGTCGTAAGCCTTTTCCATATTATTATTAATCTCCACTAAAGAATGTAATATTTTCTTAATTGTTAATCTCCACTAACCTATTTATTATTTATTTTTCTTTTTTATTCTTATCACTTAAAAACCCATTTTCTATTAATTGTAACATAAACTTTACTTAGGAATACACTTGATTCTCCATGAGATCGACCCTGAATTACTTGCTATACTAGTTAGTTATTAGGGATTTATTTTTGATATGAACGAATTTAGCCTCATCAGCATTTAATGTGATGAATGAACTAGTTGGTTTAATTACTTCTTTTCTCATTGTAAATCATTTGTCATTTACTTCTTTTTCCAAATAATATTATTTAAGTAGCACTAATGCAACCTTTTAAGGTCCAACATGTTTCAACAATAAGACACCATTGTTGAAATGAACTAGGGTAGGTCTTGGACGTGCTCTACTTATAGGTCTTTTTGTATCTGTTCTGTAAGTTGAACCTATTGTATTATGTCCCAAAGGGATTTGGGATGATTTAGGTTGAATTAGGAAAGGGATGGGGATGAGAGACAAAGCTTAGAGTTTAGACAGAGAGGTGAAGAAGATGATTAGGGTATAGGACGAGAGAGTGTGTGTGTTTGATTATTCAATACTTGCATAATCCCAATTACAACTCACAATGGGTATTTATGCTACTAGTCTAATACCAATACCTAACATTACTCTCCCCTTACAAAAGCTTTGTCCTCAAAGCTTAAACAATTCAAAAGAACCCATACTATCTAACCATATATTCAAGGCAAGAAGATGAACAATTTTCTTGATATATGCTCCACATATATCACTGAATATACATGTACTTGAATCAATTAAGATACATGCTTCCTGAGTTCCTGGTGGCCTTCATGATGGATGGTGTCTCTGGATATAACTTGAATGCCTCAGCAAAAAGTTTATGATGTGCTCCCATATAAATGTCTCCGCACTTTAGCAACTTTACCAAAAAATAATGTGAAATTTGTCTCAACATATGGTGTACTGATATTTGATTCACCTTGAATGACTTGAGTGAATAGAACACCATCCATTAAATGGATAAGGTGATCAATTGATGTCCTTACATATAATCCAGTAGCAACTCCACCTTGAACAATCAATTGAATCCCTGGATCAAAAACTAAAATTACCACAACCTTTAGACCACAAGTTTGTATCCAAAAATCCAGCTGCTCATGAAGAACATCTCTGCTAACTTTTCCTCTGTCATAAGACATTGCTATTCGACTTCCCTGAACAATTAAGCCACTAATTTCCTTACAAACAATAGCAAGATACCATGTATTTTCTTCCACAATCTAGGCAAGAACTACACCCTCACCTAACTTGAATTTCTGTGTATAAACGCCTCTCGGGTTAAACACAGCAGGCCACGAGTTGCTGATACCATGTACTACAGTTAACACTAATTCATCACTCCTACGGATATCCCCATCAACTAGTGCAGTGAATACCATATTCCTTCTGCTAGGCATATTGACAAACACCTTATATGCATTCTCTGTTTCCATTCCATTCCCTAAAACACCATCCAATCCACCCACTTCTTTTGAATATTCTTCAACAACTACAAAGGTGAGAGGGTAGTGAGTTACCTTTGAAGACTCAAATTGAAATTGAAGGCCTTGCCTTGGAGTTTAAACCTTTAACTGCAGCGATGCCGAAAACTCCGAGGGCATTTTGATGTTGATTTCTTGGCCTCCTCTAATGCCCATTCCCCAAGACATTGTTGGGTCGTTGCAGCCTTGCGAGCGACTGATAGGCGCGCGAGGTGCATCAGCGAGTGACTCCTCCTCCGAAGACCCATACAACATTTCAAATTCTGCTGGACCCATGTCGATTTCTTCAATTTTGCCTGAAATCGGGGCTTCGATTTGTTATGTTTCTACAAGTGGAGCCTCGTCCTCTTCTTGACAACTTTGCACTTTATCAAAATTTGCGACACCTGGCATATGCGATCCTTGCTCCTCCCTTCTAAAGTCTTCAAGAGTTTTCTGATTTAGGGCGTCGATCTTGCTTACCCCATTGTCGACCCCGACATCAAGAAACAATTCCATCTGACAACATCCGTCATAGATGTTTATGTGATTGAAGGACTCGAAGGCCCTAATAGTCGATTCTTTCTGTTGAAAACGAATTCTTGAATGATACTGCTCTCCAAGGCATAAAATCTCTATATAGTCTATCACTCCGAATCTAGCAAATAATCGCTCAAACTCTTCCCATGAAATTAAGTACCTTTGGAGATGAATCTTGATGAGCAGTGTTCGTTCCTTTGAAACTGTTGGCAAATTTGTTGATTGGAAGACAGAACCAACCGAATTCGTTGTTGATTTTCCCTTGATCGTAGATTCCTCATCCTTTCCTCGATCTCCTGCCATCGTACCCTCCAATCGTCGCCCGTCGCCATGGTCGTTGTTCGAAGCTGTCACTTTTCGGTCACCAAATCGAAAATTAAAGACGAAAATCTGTGTAATTGGTCAAAAGATCGACCACTTTAATACCAATTTGTTATGTCCCAAAGGGATTTAGGATCGATTTAGGTTGAAATTGGAAAGGGAAAGGGAAGAGGATGAGAGACAGAGCTTAGAGTTTAGACAGAGAGGTGAAGAAGATGATTAGGGGATAGAACGAGAGAGACGTGTGTTTGATTATTCAGTACTTGCATAATCCCAATTACAACTCACAATGGGTATTTATACTACTAGTCTAATACCAATACCTAACATATTGCTTTCAAGAAATGATTAAAGCAAGATGCTAGTTGCGAGATTCGCATTATAATCATTGATGGTAATAATCTTAATTATAGAGTTACAAGGTTTGGAGCACTCCTTGAAAAATCTTGGGTGTTACCGAGGATATTCAAAGTGTATTATCAGGTCATGATTCAAGAAGACTAAAGTCTCTTAGCATGCATATGATATGCAAATATGTCAGTGTACCCTTCATTTAGATACTTTTCTATAATATATCACCAGTTATAACGATTAGGGAGTGTCACTGATTAGACAGATTCCCTAATTTTCACATATTGTAAAAAAAGGAGACATCTCATTGTGTTGGGTGAATAAAAGAACAAATAATATTAAGTAAAATTTAATTGACAAAAATTATTTTTTTAGGCTAATTAAGGATCAATCCAACAGAAACAGTATATATACTTTCTCATATGAAAAGAATGTGTCAATATATCAACGGTCTTTCTAACATATCTTCAATGATATATTTTAATAATTCATATTGAAAAAGGATCTCTAAATTTCAATACATTTATCCTAAGAAATATATTTGAAAATGGCTATTTTGTTCCAATATGGATACTTAACTTATCCCGACATAGTTTAAAAAAACGAATACAACAAATTAATAAATCTCTAAGTTATTTCAATACATCCTTAATTGAAAAATAAACACAAACATACACTACTAAAATGGTTCGAAACTTATTCAAGGTATAATTTCATAAAAAAATTCAATAAAATTATTAAAAAATGAATAAACTCATTGAAATTTAAGAATCTTTCTCGATTTAATCTTTTATCATATAAATTTATTATGGAGTAAACATTAACAAAGTATTAACAAATCTCCTTAATTAAAATGTTTTTCGATTGAAATTTAATATGAATAAAATCATTGAAATTTAATTAAGAATCTTTCTCGATTTATTCTTTTCTATCCTATAACCTAAGAGTATAGCATAAGATTTCTATTTTAGAAAAAAAAAATAGGTCCTTAATTAAAATATTTTAACCAAATTTTAAATTAGATTATCAGGTTAGCTTCTTCTTCCTAAGGAAATCTTTCTACCGAATTATTAAATCTTGCAGCAAATGTACTCGCTGGATTTATTTTCTCTGGGATTCCTACAGTAATTTGATTTCAATTAAAAACATTGAATTTATCCATAATAGTATCAATCTTCATTCATTTAAACTAATTTTATTGTTAAGTCATCCACTAATCGTAACTTCTGCTATCGTCGCAACACGTTTTTCACCAATCCCTTTCGGTTGAGGTTTCAGCGGCCCCCACAAACCCTTCCACAAGTCTCGATCTGATTGGCCCACGTGTCCTGTCGGTTCCTGTGGACCCATACTCCCCCGATTCTAAATCTAATCTCCATCTCACCTGATCAGACCACCGTGTACCCGATCCAAGAACACATAAGTGTACAGCCAATCAGACCACGCCACGACGCCCTTCACACGTGTCAGATCCCCGAATGAATTTTTTATTAACTCTAGTCACTCCGCTGAACAGTTTACACGCTGCACTACCGCCTTCCTCATCTGCCGCCACGTGGCCCACGTCTTAACCCCGTAGCTGCCAAATCTCTCCCTTCAGTTTAAAAATCCTCCCAACGGCTCAAATGAAGAATAAGAATCTCCCAAACAGAAAGAAAAAAAAAAAGAAAATCTTCATCTCAGTTTTTCGGATTTAGGAAACAAAACAAAAAAATATTTTCTCAAATGATACGGGTTTCCGGTGAAAATGATCGCCGGCCACTGACGCTCCCCGCCGTCAGGCCATGTGACGGCGTCGCTCCGACGACGCTCCTCTCATCGATCATCACCCTCGCCCGCGGAATTACCGACGATCGGTCCCGATTCTTCGCCACACAGCGGCGAAATGCTAGAGAATCCATTCGCCTCGTAGGACTCCTCCTATTTTTTCTCGAGGAGCTCCGCGATCAACTCCATCAACAGTACATACAAATCCCTCAAGCCGCTGTTTTAAGCTTATCGGAGCTACACTTCGCCTTCCAGAAGCTTCTCTTCCTGCTCGATGACTGCGCGCGCTCCGGGGCGCGGATATGGATCCTCATGAAATCACAACACATCGCCAGCCAGTTTCAGATTCTTATTCGATCGGTGGCCACCGCGCTCGACGTTCTTCCGTTGGATTCGTTCCGTTTCTCCATTAACGCCGAGGTCAGGGAGCTCGTCGAGCTTGTGTTACGACAGTCAAGGAAATCGAGATTTGTTGTCGACGTAGATGATCAGTGCGCGATGGAGCGGGTGATTTTGATTCTTAATCAATTTGAGAACAAATACGAGCCAGAGAGGGGGCTGATAAAGCGAGTACTTGATTTTCTCGAAATCCGGAGCTGGACCGATTGCAACCGCGAAGTTAGGTTTCTCGAGGAAGAAATCAATAGGTGCGCCAACGGAGATGTAGACGGAGATCGTGGAAGGGAGAGAGACACGCCTTTGCTCAGCAGCTTGATTGCTCTGATGTGCTATTGCAGAGCAGTAATCTTCGACGGACCCGTACTCGGTGAATTTGATCTGGTAGATGTTAGGTCTGCTGTGGAGCCGCTAAGTTGCTTGAATCCGGAGGATTTTCGTTGTCCGATCTCACTCGAGCTGATGATGGATCCCGTGACGGTCTCCACCGGACAGACCTACGACCGAGCCTCAATTCAGAAATGGTTGAAATCTGGGAATTTAAAGTGCCCAAAGACGGGGGAGAAGCTCTCTAGCAAAGAATTAGTCCCAAATTTCGCTCTGAAGAAGCTAATCCAACAGTTCTGTGCTGATAATGGAGTTTCAGCAGCCAAATTTGGCAAAGAAAATCGCGACATTTCGAGGACTGTACTCCCCGGGAGTCCACCAGCAGGTGAGATTGCGAAATTCCTTGCCGAATTTCTCACAGGCCGGCTCACCTACGGCATCCACGAGCAGAAGAACAAGGCCGCATTCGAGGTTCGCCTCCTGACGAAATCCAACGTGTTTAACCGGAGCGTCTTGATCGAGCTTGGCATTGTCCCGCCTCTCTTGGACCTGCTCACTTCCACGGATCCGACGTCACAAGAGAATGCCATAGCAGCTCTGCTGAAGCTTTCAAAGCACTCGACCGGCCAGAAGTCGATCGTCGAAAGTGGCGGGCTACATCTGATTGTGGCAGTCCTGAGGACGGGGTCGAAAATGGAGTCTCGACAAATAGCAGCTGCAATCATCTTCTACCTCACCTCCACCGAAAAGCACAGGAGGCTGATTGGTAGGACCAGAGGCGCAATCGCTGCGCTGATGGAGCTCGCAAGGGATGGGACAGTTTGCGGGAAGAGGAACGCCATGGCAGCACTGTTCGGGATCTTGATGTACCGGGGGAACCGAGAAAGGGTGCTTACATCCGGCATTGTGCCCTTGCTGGTAAACCTCATCAGGCCATCCGATCAGAAGAAGGAGGTCTTAACCGACGCGTTGGCGATCATGGCGACATTGGCGGAGGAGGCTGAGGGGGCGGTTGCTATCCTGCAAACGCAGGGGGTTGGAATCGTCACTGGGCTGCTGGTGATGAGATCAGGCAACATTCCTCGGACAGGCAAGGAGTACTGCGTTTCGATCTTGACGGATGTTTGCGAGCATGGTGGAAGGGAGGTGGTGGGAGCTCTGGCAAAGGAGGTTGGACTTATGCCTTCATTGTATTCGGTTGCTACGGATGGGAGTCCGCAGGGGAGTAGGAAGGCAAGGGCGCTGATCAACTTACTGCAGAGGTTTCGAGAGACTAGCTATTCGCAATTGGCGATGGCGTCTGGAATTGGGAAGGGAGGAGGAGGAGTGGCTTCACAAGATCAAGATGGCCGGCCGAATTAATGAAGGTTCAAGTGCTTGGAGGAATCTTGTAAATACATATACACAAACTCAAACACAAATACAAATACAAGGTATGTAGTTTTGAAGTTATGAATTCATTAAAGAGAGGCAGCTCCAGTTTTTTTTTGGAAGAGCTTGCTGGCAATGTGTTTTTTGTGGTAGGTTGATGATAGAGTGTAGAATATATGGATGATGCTAGTGTTGATTCGGAAGGATGGAGTCACCAAGATAGCTAGTATGTATTATTATATTGTGTGATTGAGAATAAAATTGGAATGTATGATTTCTTTTTGATGCTCTCTCTATATATAAAAGATTAAAAGGTCGTCCTAATTCATTTGGTTACATGGTGCTGAAATGCTAACTCATGCATTCATGGAGATCGATCATAAAGATGAAAAGGATCGAGAGGGAGAGGGAGAGGGAGAGGATTGCAAGTGCAAGCTGAAATTTGTTGGAAGGTTATGAATGACATAATCTTGCTAAGTCCTGGAGTATTGATTTTGAAGGAAGTTAAAGAGGAGAGAATTAAGTCCATCTCTCCACACTAGTGATTTAAGCTTCTGAAATGAGACGGGGTTTTGAGGTTTTGAATATGTGATGGTGCAGGGTTTGGTGTGCTTTGCTATTTTTGTTGTTCCGCATGTTTCATGTGAATGGTGGTGATTGCTTTGTCATGTTTGGAGATTTCGTAGAAATATGATCGATACCTAATGGCTATGTGGAGTCCATAATCTGAGGTGATTTGGTGATTTTTGGAGTTCTCGGTGTGCATCTTCTATTTAGCTGGTCGATTTGTTTATTATGCATGGTTTTTTATTGAAAGTGAAGTTATTGAAACTTAAGCATAGTCTTTCCAGCTGGGCTAATGGCGTATAACCAGTTGATTGCGCTTAGCCAAGCTTGTGTTTTACAATGTAGGATGATATGTACTTTTTTTTTTCTTTTACGTCCTTTACTTGTGTATTTTTCTTTTTGTCATTTGTTTCTATTTATACAAGATGATTAGTCCATCTACCAACTTGTTCGATCTCACAGTTACTCTAGGCATGTCCATCTAGAGAATCTAATTTCTTTCCCGATTGAAAAAAAACTTTTGAAATAAGAAATGACAAATGAATTGCTGCATAAAGTAAGTACTGAAGATCGAACACAAAAAGTTTGGTTATGAGGTTTAGATTTGCGATCCTATATCTCTAGACCCCAAATTCACTAGTTTTGAGAAGAAAATGTAGAGGGCAAAAATCGACTAGCTAGGGTTACGGTTTCCAATCCGTGATAGGGAAAGCAGTCCGTTCGACGATCCACTAGATCTGGGTGAAGTAGTAGGTAGTCGCTAAGTCAGGGAACTAGAGATTAGAGCTAATGTGGTGGGCCTAAATTGACTATGCGCGGAGGAGGCGACTGTTAAGCACACTCATACATGTGTCAATGCCACATAGAAGAGTGCTCGGGTTTATGGCAAAGTTGGCAGGTAGGCCTTTGATCCGAGGCTTCTATGAACGTTTCATGGACACAACCTCTACGAATTGCCATGATAGTCGCCTTGATTGGAAGAGGTGCAACCTCCCTTTGTGTCATTAGTTCTAAAGGAGGGATCGGAGTTAGGCCTCCACGATTATCTACTTCGGCGCCGGTGGAGGTGTGGTTTGCATCAAGGCCTAGAGTGGTGTTGGGAGCAAGGGGAGAGAGAGAGAGAGAGAGAGAGAGAGAGAGAGAGAGAGAGAGAGAGAGAGAGAGAGAGAGAGAGAGAGAGAGAGAGAGAGAGAGAGAGAGAGAGAGAGAGAGAGAGAGAGAGAGAGAGAGAGAGAGTTGTGTACTAGTCTGGAAAGCGGCAACCTGGCGGCTGGTTCTCGTCTCTTGCAACACATATAATGGAGCTAGCACGGTGTTTGGAGCGGGTGTGGAGGACTGGGTGGTAATGTTAGTCACCGTAGCATTGAACCCAATGCCAAGCCCAGCAAGAAGGTACACGATGAACTCAACGTTGTTGACTGGCACAGTTGGTAGGTGTGAAATCGGTCGTTGATCCTCCTAAAACTAATCTCAAACTCAACAACTAGTGTTAGTGGTAGAGTAGAGGTCGATCACACAGGGAGTGCGTGCGACTTTATGAATGTTATTGCCATCAATAAGAAAAGAGAGAGACGTAGATAAAGCAATTGAAAGCAATAAAGTAAGAAGAGTAGCAATTATGATTGATTGTGAGAAAGCAATAGTATGAAATGTAGTTCTACTCACATTCGCTTCCACTGAAAGAGACAATCTTTGCTTGTCAATCATCCTGCGTCAACCATTCCTGCGAGATGTGTTGGCTACTTATGGATTAAGGTTCATAATAGCGGAAAGAAGCTATAACGTTACCCTAGCGCGATGTGAATCTATCTTAGTGGTCAATTAAGACAAATCAACAAGATATGCATTATCGGAACAAAGAGAATTGAAATAACTTAATAGAATTAACCTTGGATCAGCCTTCACATTCCATTACCCATGTCTTGAAATACAAGCAAAACTAACAAAGAGATTGCCCAATCACGACTTACCTTGAAACGTTTGACAAATGAATTGAAATGTTGTATTATAAGTTCTCTAAAATGTGTTGTGTGAATTGTGGGGTGTAAAACCCTAGAAAACTAACCTATGTATAGGGGTAGGGTTCCCCCTAAACCCTAGAAATGCTTACCAAAATGAATAATATATCCTATCTTAAAAGATGGAAATAAATCTTTAATGGATAAGCTCTCAGAAGATTACGCGGATATGACATTATCCACCCAGCAATGGGAGCCGACTCTGATCGACGAGCGCATATATTCAGTATAACATGCTAAACCATACAAATAATTGACGCTAGATTATCCACTAAACTGAGCTCCTGTCAACTTGACTCTGTTGACATTAAGGAGGCCTTAAATATAATTAAACAAAATACCAAAAAAGAATATTTCACAAAAGTCGATACCATATGGTGGAGCTCTTGAGTCTTTCGAAACAAAACTCTTTTCAACAATATTCGACCTGACCCTAGAACCATTGCCGCTTATGTAAGAGAAAAAAACCCACAACTAGAATAAAACTAAACTACTGGACTATGACTTCCCGCTAAACAAAACCAAGAACACTATAGCAAAATCAAAACGACCACCTACCAAATGGGATAAGCCTCAAATTAATTATCATAAACTAAATTTTGATGGCACCTTAACACCAACAAACAATGGTAGCTATGGTTACATTATTAGGGATCATGAATGTGCCCCTGTCGCTGCTGGGGCTAGACCTTCATCGTTGAATTCGGTTATTGGTTTCAAGTGCTTCACTCTTTGGAAAGGAATTATTGCTGATTTGGAACTAAATCTAACTCACATTTACATTGAAGGCGATAATCTCACGATTATCAAATGTCTCAAAGGGTGTTGGGCAACTCCCGGGGAAATCGAAATGCTCTTTTCTGGCTCTATGCTCTCCCTTCAACGGTTAACCTTTTCTCAGATTAGCCACGTTTACAGAGAAGCTAACCAAGTTGTTGATCGACTCTCGCACATTGATTTTGACTTCTATAGTGTTTGGATACCTGACGACGCAGAGCTTGCTCTTCTCATCCATAAGGATGTCCTTGGCTGGTCTGAAAGTTCTTTCTCAGCCAAATTTTTTCCAGTTCAAAAAAAAAAAGTAAAAGGCGAAAAAATAGTTTGATTTTGCTTCGTGTAGTTGGTTGTCATTAGTTCTTCTTATCCCTCAATGTAAACCACACTTCTCATGGGAAATATATGGATTATGTAATGTCTTGGGCCTGATTAGTCTAGTCATTCTAGACTTTAGCTGGACTTGTAGTTGTAGGTGTGTGTGACAGTATTAACCCAAATTAAAGGCCCAAACTCTTTTTTTTTTTTTTTGTATTCAACTTAATTAGCCAAGGCAAATGTCTACAGATAGGTGTGTACCACAACCTTCACAGGGCAAATGAAATCAAAAGCGAAATGAAAACAAGGCCGGATGTTTTGGGCTGAAATGTTACTGCTTTCAAGGTTAAAAACATGCCTTATTTGCATGTAAAATGTATGGAAATTTGACTAGGAAAATGCATGAAAATTATACATGAAAGAGAGATTTGAAACGCCCTACACAAGGAGGGAGAAGCCAGACTCGCCACATGAGATCGGCCTACGCTAAGAGGGAGGAGGCGCAGACGGCAACCATTGTTGTTAAGGTATGTCTCGGTTTACAATCTAAGGATTTAGGGTAATAGATTTGGGATTTTTGGGGGATTATCATTGTAGGTATAGGATCTTCGGATTAGGGGTTGTTAATTGGTTTTATGGATCAAAAGGTATCTAATTTTGTGGCATGTGTTCGATTTCAAGTCCCTTCTGAATTATGGGATTTAGGGTTTGGGGATTCGAGGTTGTTGTTCAATTTGTGGTTGTTGTTGTTGTTTGCTTGATCCTTTTGATGGCAATAATTTTGTCATTAGGGTGCTTATTGTTGACAAATTTCTTCAATTGTCATTTGAGTTAGTTTTTGAGAAGGAGTTTTACACCTTAGTCTTTGAGAAATTTATTATTGTGGCGCTAATGGTTTGGATAAATACCGACATATTATTTTGTTGTCTTCTTTAATGGTCTGGATGCTTTTAGATGTTGAAGGTTTACATAAACTTAATTCTTTCTTTTTAATGTATTGTTTGGGTTAGAAGAAGTATTTGTCATGGTTGGTGATTTTTGCAACTTTTTTTATGCAAGTGTGAGTCTGATGGTGAGAATTTAGAGAAGTTAAAGGTTTAGATAAACTTGGCAGAAGCTTTCCCAGTCCTATTAACAGATTTTTAGCATGACTTTTTTATATATAAATTGAAATCAATTTTTGAGAGGTTGTAAGTCTATTAACTCAAATGATAGAGCGCTGTGCTCAAGCATAAAGATGCGATCGAGTTCAAATCTCGTATAGACTATCTTTGATTATGTATAGTTATCATTTTACTTAGCTTTTGATCTTTTGTGACCAATTGAAATTGTAAAGGCTCGGAATTTCAAATCCTAAATTTCTGAAAAAAGAAAATTAAAAATGAACTTAAATTGAATTTAAAACCCATCACTCGTTCACCCATCACCAATTTAATATCCGCTTTATTTCGGATTTTCGCCCACCTTTTCGGGTCGGGTGAGACGGATATCCGTCGGGTGCGGGTGAAATTGCCATCCCTATCACTGAGTTGGCTCCACCGTTGTCTGTTTTGTTGTTGGCCGACTGCTTCCTCGCCTCTCTCTTAGGCGCGCTCTTCACTCTTCGGGCGTGCGTAGAGACATTCGCTCGTCGCTCACTAATGGATGTAAGCTATTTTAATTTTTATTTCCTTTCATTTTGTTTTATTTTTAATTAAAATGCTACTCCCTCCGTTCCAAAATAAATGTCGCTTTTCTTTTCGACGCGTTTTTAAAGGTGTTAAAAAAATCTATAAAATATTATTTTTTAATCAAAATTTTTATATAATTTCATAGTTATTATTAATAAGTATAAAATTGTATAAAAAAATTAACTAAAATAATAATATTTTATAGATTTTTTAATTCATTGAAAAATGTGCACTAAAAGACAAACAACACTTATTTTATGAGATGGAGTAGCAAACTAGATAGAGGGGTGTTCGGCAAAAAAAAAAAAAAAAAATTGCAAATCAAGGGCATTTGACAAATTATTCAAAAGTTTCGTACACCGGTCGAATTTGGCCTTCCCTTAAGGCACCGGGCGAAAATTCCTTTAAAACAAAAGCAACGGGGCCGGGATACAATCGTAATTAAGCAGAAAATACTTGGGGCTTTTGGGAACCGGGGACGAAATAAAGTGCCCTATTTCATTTCCTCTCTGGGTTGACGCCTTTGCCCATCTCGTTTGATCGCGTCCATTCACAGCTGCTTCTCATCTCTCTCGCTCCTCGTCCTCTCTCACTACAGGTGAATTTTCCTAATTCCAGATCGATCTTCCTCCTCTCTCTTTGGATCTTTTTTTTTTACTATTATTACTGTAAGTTGTTACATGTACTTGAATTTTGATTTTGATGTTGTTGATCCTGTTCGTTCTCGAAACTCAATATCCTTTTCCGCGGATTTAGCCTAGTTTTCTCCACCTCTTTCAGTTGTTTGATCTGACGGTTCGTTTGTCCGATCTCAAATCCCCCGATTTTTTTTTGTTCTCTAGAGGTTTAAAGTGTGTTTGTTCACCTCGATCCACTGTCCTTGAGATCGAAACTCTACAGATCTGCTGATGTATGTGAATTTTGGCTAATTATTTGTTAATTTCTAGTGCGTTTTTAAACGAATCTTAATTCCGGTTCTGGTTCAACCTGTCAATCCGTTGAATCTGCTCATATTAGTACAAGCGCTGAACGTATAAATCTTCGATTGAAATTCTTGGCATGTATGTTTAAAATTGTTGTGTTATGTAGAAGGGGATAATGGGGCTCTCGTTCACGAAGCTGTTCAGCCGCCTTTTCGCCAAGAAAGAAATGCGAATTTTGATGGTCGGTCTCGATGCTGCTGGTAAGACCACCATTTTGTACAAGCTCAAGCTTGGTGAGATCGTTACAACTATCCCTACCATTGGTAAGTTATCGTGATATTGAACCTAAATTTATTATTTACTATTCTCATCCGGTGCTTGTTGTGTGTAGTTGTGCCACAAATTGGTACTGCTGAATTAATTTGTGTTTGCTGACTGCATGGTTATCTTGTGCGGAAATACCTTAACTTTCGTCTTTAAATCCTGTTTCTACCTGTATTATCCATGGAATTTTCGCCTCCACAATAGTTTCCCAATATCATATATTCCCATCTTCTTGTATCACCTCACTCTTTTTCTCTGGGTTGCCAAAGTAATGGAGTACTGATTTGTTTCCTTCATTGCTTCAGTTACCTGATTCTAATTCATTGGGCTGGTTGATTTTGACTTAATGTTCTCTTGTAGGATTCAACGTCGAGACTGTCGAATACAAGAACATCAGCTTCACTGTGTGGGATGTTGGGGGTCAAGATAAGGTGAGTAGTAGAATATGAATAATATCTGGAAACTGAGTTTATTGTGATCTGATAATCTTGTTGCTGCTATGACCTAACCGCTTCTCTAGGGAGCAATAAAGCAATATAAACTCATGCAATCCCAGTGATTTAACAAGGAAGCGAAATAAACAAGGCATATGAACTGTGAAGTTACCATTTTGGTTCAAATGAAAAGGAACTCTTCAGCATAAGAATCGATCTTCCTTTTGCAGATCCGTCCGTTGTGGAGGCACTACTTCCAAAACACCCAGGGTCTTATCTTTGTGGTTGATAGTAATGATAGAGACCGTGTTGTTGAGGCAAGGGATGAGCTGCACAGGATGCTAAATGAGGTATGTCAATGCTGTTCTCACTGTGTTTCCTTGAATTAGATCTTTTTGTAGATACCCCTGGATTTTAGCATTTAACTTGTACAAACCTTGTCTATTCTGGAACTGATTTTGGCTTATATCATATGTTTTCTCTTTCAGTGTTACATTTGATTAAGGTAAATCGAGAGCCTTGACAATAAGTTTTGATTAAATGCACTAATGCAGGATGAGTTGCGAGATGCCGTGTTGCTTGTGTTTGCCAACAAGCAGGATCTTCCAAATGCTATGAATGCAGCTGAGATCACTGACAAACTTGGCCTGCACTCTCTCCGACAGCGCCATTGGTGAGCATAATCCTCTGTTGATATTTGTTTCTACTCTGATGGTCAACAATTGATGTTACAATCTCCTTTTATTGTGTTGTAATTTTCAGGTATATTCAGAGCACCTGTGCAACCTCTGGAGAGGGACTGTATGAGGGACTTGATTGGCTATCCAACAACATCGCTAACAAGGCAAGTGTTGGGGCACAATACAACTGTACAAGTATTATTGATTTTGTGTTTGTTTCCAGATTCAAAAACTGAATCAATGATTCAGAATGTGAAAACGTCTGGCTTTTATTTTGTTTTAATTGTTTCTTTTATTGGCATTATTCTGGAACTTATTTCTACTCACTCCTAACCTTTCCTTTTGCAGTTTGGTTAGCCATCGCATTTCTCGAGTGCATTTATCCTTCTCTCATTTGTGTCTTGGCTTTATCCTTGGTTTTGCAGGCTTAAAAAGAGTCCAATATCTTTGTGGACTTTGGAAGTCCTGGATGCAGGGGTCAGAATTATCTAGTTATTTCTCTTCAATCTTCCAGTAAATTATCTTCCTTTTGTGGGTTTGTTAACTGCTGTTGAGGAGGCTTTGGATTTCTTTTATGGATAAGCTTGTGTTGCAGTTTGAGGCATGTACTAATGGATGCTATGTGCTTTTATCTTGCGTACTGGAATTTGAACAAGATCCAGTTGTAACTGGAGTTGCAGTTTTATGGATGACTGAGTTGTTGAATATTTACTTGTTTAGGCAATGCCAGATATCTGCCATGTATCACACATCTTTATACCATGATATGGAGTTCTTTTTTCATCAAAATAAGCAAAAAGGCTGAAGATGTAAAATTCAGGCATCTATATCTTTTATTGTTTGTTTACAGTGATCATTGTTGGTAGACCTTGATTGTACTGAGTTGCTTCTTTGATTAGACACCCGTTTTTCGTTGTAACAAATGACTACCTTGTGTGTGCAAACAACAGCTCGCATTCAAGATAACTTTTTCCAACATAACCAAGTACTCACTAGAACAAATGACTACCTTATCTATGCAATCAAACAGCTTGCAACAGGCAAAAGACACTTTTAATAGATATACTACAAGTCAACAACAGCTAAATGAAACAAGTAAATAACATGGAAAGCATGAATGAACACAATTAGAATGAATAGTTAGTTTGCTCACGCGCTGCGAGATTATGAAAACAACGATGTTCCTAGAATCCTCACACTGCAAACAATGAACCGAAACCAAAGAACTGGCCTAGGCCTCACTAAAACTGAAACATGACTGAACTGATCAAAATTCAAAAGCAAGCAGTTGTCCAATAAAACAGAAAAAACTTCACTACAGTAGTCACAATTCAGGCAGGAACCACTCACAGCAGCAAACCAGACTCTCACCTCTTAACCAACTATTTTCACACCTTTTTGCTTCTTCACTAAATCGGCTCTACCCTCCATCTTCACAGGAGGGGCAGAATGAATCAGCTTTCCATCTCGACACACATGACTCAGATTTACCTTCTTGTTGCTCTCATTTGTCAAACACTTTGTTGGAACTTCCTCAGCTTCACTACTCAGTGAATAGCTCTCCAGACTAGGATTTTGTGCTTCATCCTCGCCTTCACTACCCTCAGCTGATTCTGCATCATTTTCCTCACTATCATTCTCCACTTCCCCGTCTTCCTCATGCTGCTTATCAACTGATTCTTCCCTCCAGTCCACCTTCCCAGAGACGCTCCTCATAGGCAGTTCTCCATCCTCATGAATGTCGTGGAAGCGAGAAGCATTCCCATCTTCTTGACACCAACCCCGTTTCTCAGCATGCGACTGTGGCTTGTGTTTCCCTGTTATATGCCCCATTCGACACCGATCAGTATAATTCTTGCTGCCCCTAACATCAATGCCATCGTCAGAGTCTGCTGAATCCTCCTCTTCTCCAAAAACCTTAGAAATGTGCTGAATTCTTTCAACTCTTTCTCTCAAGTTCTCAATCAATCTTTTCTCATCACTATCCGAATTGCTGGGTTTCGATGCCTTAACTCTATGGTAAGCCCCTGAACTTTCTCTCCCAGCACATGAAACCCTAGATTTGCCATCATTCCTCGCCATTTTTATGTGCTTCACCGTCTTCAATGAAACTTGGTTTCTTTTGGCACAAATCTCATCAACTAGTCCCAAAAATTGAGCAATCTCTCTTCTGATCGAGCTTTTACTGTCTCTAACCATTTGATCACCACTCTACAAATTAAAACAGCGCAGAAGAAGCAAACAAATATACAGTCAAACAACCCTCCAACAGATGAAACAAACATCAATCTACAATGACCTGGTGTAAAAAAGTGTATGAGATCTCCTACAGAATAAGAATGAAATGATTACCTCAATTGCATCGAGCCGACGGATCAAATTTAGGGCTTCATGAGAAAGAGAGAAGAAATCGAGCCGTTTCTGAAGAGAAAGAGAGGATTTGAGAACACTGAGAGCGGATTTAATGGAGGCGAGCTCCTTAAGTTCACGGAGAGCCCTTGATCTACGGGCCAGATGAACTCTGAAATGGATTTGGATCGTTCGAGCGGCTACATGACGGAGTGAGAAAGCTGTAGCTAAAGACGAAGGGGTAGAGAATCGATTAATGGAGGATTCTAGAACATCGATCCGTTGGAGGAGACCGGATAGGACTGAGTGTTGGTCGTGAAATTGATCCTCAAATGGCTGGCGCGATGGATGGGGCTGCTCCTGCTTCTGCTTCGGGTGGTTCTGAGTTTGCTGCTGCCAAAAATAAGGATGAAGATCAAAGCGATTGGTGGCAAAGGCGGCGGCGGAAAAGGCGGGACTAGGTGCGGAGGAGTGGATGTGGGCGGTTTGGGGGTTTTGGAGGAGCTGAGAGACAATTGATTGAAGTAGAAATGGATCGATGGCAGGAGGGGGAGGAGGAGGAGGAGGCGTGGTGCAGCGGCGAGAGCAGCAACAGGCGGGAGATTGGTGGTTGTGGTGGTGGGAACAGGCCATCGGAGAATGAATCCGGACGGTGGCGGGTGGGTGGTCGGAGAGGATGAAAGGGTTTTCAGATTGAGAAAAGGGTCAAACACAAGTTTGCTGGCATTTGTACAGGGAAAAGAAAGGGAGAGAAAAGATGGAAAAGATGGAAAAGAAAGGTATGAGAATCTTAAAAAAAAATGGATAATTTGTATGAATACACCATAAAAAATGGGACTTTGCAAAAATAGCAATATTATAGTCTAATTTGCACCTAGGGGTGTTATGTGAACCCGAGTATTTCGAATTCGGCTCGTACTCGGCTCGAAAAAACTCGGTTCGCGCTCGTTCATATTTAAAAACGAGTCAAATACGAGCAAGCTTCCGAGCTCGAGCTTTATTCGAGTAGCTCATATAACTCGGATTAGTTTTCAGAAATTCCAATTTTGCCCTTTAGGGTTATCAGGGGTGGTGTTTGTTATAATGTTATCCGCCTCCAAACTCCATTCATCCATTCTTCAATCTCCGCCTCCACTCTCCAGTCCTCCATCGCTCCTCGCTCGAATCTTCCTCCTCGCCAAGTCGGAGCCTTCCTCTTCGCCCAGTCTTCGCCTCCGGATCTCCACCAGCTGAGTCGGAGCCTTCCTATTCGCCGAGTCTCTGCCTCCCAATCACCACCAGCCGAGTCGAAGCCTTCCTCTTCGCCGATTCTCCGATCTCCTCCTCTCCGCCTCCCCCAGACGAAATCGGGTTCTCTCTAACCTTAAATGTTCTCGTTTGGTAACTCTCTTGTCCTGATTCTCATCCTCACTTCATCCCCATTTTTCAGATCTAGATCTAAAGACCTCAAAGGGTGCTCGAGTGTTCGTCTCTTGCTTGCTCGAGAGCCCGTCGATTACCGTCGGTAATTATCCCACTCTCCCTTTTTGGGCTTGTTTTTTCAGTTTTGTTACTCTTTCTTTCATCAATCTCGCAGAAGGAAATTGTGCAGAAATTTTTAGAGTACATAATAGCTAAGTTACTTTGTTATTCCAAAGTTCCCAGGCTATACATAATAGCTAAGTTACTTTGTGATTACAAAGTTCCCAGGCTATATAATAGGTTAATATTTCTTCGTTTTTTAACTTTCTCAACATGGCCTTGTTTTATGATTTTTGAACAGGCGATATCTTTGCTTCTTCATATACCTAAGAAGAAGTTATCTGATGGAACAAAGAAGAGATTCAAACGATTCTATGATTCTGTGATGCATTCCGCACGTATGGGATTTATTTGGAAGAAGGTTAGTTTTCAGGCCTTTCACTCTGTTTACATTCTAGTATTTGCTAGTGTATGCAGTAGCTTGTATAAAGATTTTATAGTGAAACCTTTTGTACACTATCACATTGCTGTAATTACTCTAGAAATTCTAATTCTACCTTTGGCATGAGTGTGATTGCATCTGAATCCAAGTGGTAGTTTAGTTTCCCAAATATATATTTATCAATTCATGCATTATCTTTATTTTTGTAGTTGTTTTGCTCTAAATAAAAATTGTCTTCTCAGACTTATTTGTAGGGGACTGGATTTGTGGTTGGATTAATAGCAAAGATGATTGATCATTACTCGAACCTTTCTATCTAGGACCGAATCAACCATCACAAAGAACAATCCAGGAGCAGCTCCAGTAGCCTAAGATCACTTGGACTGTAATTGAATTTGTTATGGAACTCCACTCTTGTTTTGATATTTTCCATATGCTATAGAAGAGAGAGAAGAAAGAGATATGAGATGCATTAAATGCAAAAGTTGAGATGATGGAGAGAGAGGAAAGAGAGGGGGCATTAAATGCAAATTAGAGAGAGAGAAGCAACTTTTTATAATTGATATAAAGTCCTTCTTGAAGGTTTCATTGATCATCATGTTTATATATATAGGTTATAAGTGATTGGGCCTGAGCTAATAGGCCCACTATATAATGTGTAATCTATCAAACCCCCGCAGTCGAAAGTGGATGGTCCCGTACAGTGAGACTAGACCGAAAATCGAGGAACAACTGACGAGGTAAACCCTTGGTGAAGATATCAGTGTACTGATAGGAGGACGGGACATGGAGAACACAAACATGTCCAAGAGCAACCTTGTCCCGAACGAAGTGGAGATCGAGCTCAATGTGCTTCGTGCGCTGATGTTGGACTGATTTGCTGGCCAGATAAACGGCGGAGACGTTGTCGGTGTAGACCAGGGTGGCCTTCTGAAGAGGGCAGCAGAGCTCAAGTAGGAGATTGCGCAACCAAGAGCACTCGGAAACAACGTTGGCTACACCCCTGTACTTAGCCTCTGCGCTAGAGCGAGAAACCACAGACTGACACTTCGTCGACCACGACACAAGAGTGTCGTTGAGGAAAACACAGTAACCAGACGTGGAGCGACGTGTGTCAGGACAACCACCCCAATCCGCATCAGTGTAGGTGACGAGGTCATGCCGAGAGGAAGGGGAGATCGTGGTGCCCAAATCGAGGGTACCCTTGATGTACCAAATGATTCGCTTCAAGGCCTGAAAGTGAGGCTCCCTGGGCGCATGCATAAATAGACAGATCTGTTGTATGACATAACTGATGTCTGGCCGAGTGAATGTAAGATACTGCAATGCCCCGGCAAGACTCCGATACAACGTCGGATCATCAAACAGAGGACCAGAGTGAGCACTGAGCTTGTTGGAGGTATCAACAGGGGTGGCGACCGGCTTGCAGTTGCTCATCTTGGCCCGAGCAACAATTTTGGCAGCATACTTACTCTGAGATAGAAACAACCCAGACGCATGACGCTGCACGAAGACTCCCAAGAAATAAGTCAACGGCCCAAGATCCGACATGGCGAACTCGGCGCTCAACTGGGCAATGATGGACTTCCGAAGAACATCAAAGGAGGTGGTGAGAATGATGTGGTCGACATAAAGTAACAGAAAAGCCATGTCTGTGCCTCTAGGATAGATAAAGAGAGACAAATCCGAGCGGCTGCCAACGAAGCCCAAGTGTAGAAGATGAGATGCAAAGCGCTGGAACCACGCCCGTGGAGCCTGTTTCAGAGGATTGATTCCCTGGGATAGGAAAAAAAGAGGAACTGCTTGTCTCTGAGTCTATTGTCTATTCCCCATCCCTCTCCAACCAGTCGAGTGGCTTTCACTCCTCCAGTTCGATTATTATTCTTAACTTGACTTATTATTATAATCTTTATTATAAGAGATCAAGTTGTTTACTCCTTATTTGTGACTCTTGCCAACAATTGGTTCTTTAACTGGCACTTGACTCAAAACAAGGCTTGAACAACCACCGTTTTCAGGAGATTACTTAGAGTAGCTAGACGGATTCACCACTACTTATTATATAAATAAGGAAGAAGGAAACCTGGGATTAGACCAATAGCGCCCCCACCCTACATTCATGATATACCATTAGCATCCATTCCCAATCGAGTTGACTAGACCAAAACCCGGGTCCTTGCAGGTATCGGTCACTTTGCGAACTCAGATTGATTTGCTAGGCTGATAGTTTCCCTTCCTCTACCAGAAATGCAAGCTCAAGCTAAGGACTCTCTCTCGGCCTATTCATGGTGATAGTAATAGCCTCATCCCCTGGGCTTTCTCGGCCCGGTATGCCTAATCCTGAAGTGGAGCTAGGGTAAGAGAGGTAGCCTAAAGAACTTATAGCTCACTCAGTCAGTTCAGTTACTCTTCTTTCTTTCGTAAGCCTTAGGAAAGGAGAGATTCGATATTAGCAAGTGAATCAGAAGCGGAGACTAGAAGCTCTGCAGTTGTTCTCGAGGGTATACTTCTTACTCTTACCGAAGGCTATATACTATCTTAATCCTTACTGGGCGAGACTCCCTTGATAGCAAGGTTAAAAAGCCTAAAGACCCGAACTCAGTCTTAGACTTAGAAAGTCCTAAATGAATAGGAACTTCTCTTGTTCACGCTTCTGCTCTTCTTGTGTTAACGGATTTCTTGCTTTCGCTACGCCCCTCTGCTTCACTCACTAGCTTTAGAGCTGCACTCCCTTGGGTGGGGTGAAATCGAGGTTTATCAAGTATATAATCAGAATAGGCAGCTAATTCATCCGCATCTGTTGAAGTCAGTCCTGCTTCAAGTGTCCTAAGATCCGGAAGAAGTAGATTGGTTTTTTCACCGTTCAGGGGTGGAAGATTCAACATTAACTGATTTAGCCACAGCAACAACAGCTATAGGAAAAAATATCCTTTAGGTTGTTAAGCCGGTACCACACCACGAAAGCTCGAAGGTACGTCCTTTCCCGCAACTACCTTAGATCAGTAGATAAAGGAAATTGAATCTGTTGTGAAATAGTCGAAAACGCTGCTAAAATAGAGGTAGTCTTGGTCCTTGAGTAAGGCCATTGAGCAAGGATATCAACACAAACAAAAGAAAAGGGAAGACCAAGAGAGAAAACGATTTCCTCTTCTTAAGATAGGGCACATTTAAATACACTCACTCTAAGAGCTAAGAGGATTCTTTTTAAGGGAAACCAAAGCCCTTACTACAACGAGGGGCATTCATTCACTGGCTATCTTTCAACAAGGTTGAAGAAAAGCCTAATGCCTTGACCCATCGGGAGCTATAAAAATGCCGATATCAGCCCCAAAAAAGGTGATTGATCAAGAAGGTCGTTCAAACCGAGTCGATGTAGGAACTTTGAAACTCCACTTCTTCCTCATCTTATCTTATTCTTAGTTATCTTATTGCATACTTTCCAGGACTTAGGGGATAGCTATACTTGTTAAGCAAAGCAGGAAGGCCCGTAGCCGTAGCGTAGAACGCATTTTCTAAAGGCGGGTAACGGTAACCACGGCTTGCCGAACCACGAAACGAAAAAGAGCTCTGGACCAAGGAAGAGCCGATCAGTATCAACGAATCCTGGCGGCTGAAACATGTAAACCGTCTCATTCAGATGGCCATGCAGAAAGGCATTCTTGCCATCCAGCTGATGAATAGCCCAATGTCGCGATAATGCTAAGCTCAGCGCCACTCGGATAGTGGCAGGCTGGACCACGGGGCTGAATTTCTTATCACAATCAATACTTGCCTGCTGAGCTCGACCATTAACCACAAGACGAGCTTTGTAACGTTCCAACGTCCCATCAGAGCGGAACTTGTGGCGGAAGAGCCACATCCAGCGAATGACGTTCTCCTCAGAAGGGCGAGGAACAAGAACCCAGGTACCATTCCTTGTAAGGGCCCTGTATTCATCGAGCATAGCCGCCTGCTAATTCTGGTCGAGGAGGGCTGTTTTGTGGGAGGTAGGGATGGGGGAAAGGAAGGTCGGGGTTGACGCAGGAGGTAGCTTGGGGACGGTGTGGGCAGGTTGGGATAGTGCTGCGGGCGCGACACATGGATGTGGCCGCGGCAAGGGAGACAAGGTAGGGGGTGTGCCGCGGGCACAACACCTGGTGGCGGCCGCGACAACGGACGGTGTGGGAGATGGGTTTGGGGAGGCCGGGGGGGGGGGGTGTCGGGGCGATCGGAGGCGTGCATTGAGACAATCTGTCTCGGTCTGAATACATTGGAGATGCTACGGGTGTGCGGTCTTGTGGTAGGGGGGAGGTGGTGGTGGGGTCAGTGTAGGGGGAGAGATAGGAGCACCGGTAGAGCTCTGGGGAAGGAGGAAGTGCGGGAAGGGAGAATCTGACTCAGAGTGGGAGACAGTAGGTGTGGGAGAGGGGAGAGGAGGAGAAGAGAAGGGAAATGGAGACTCATCAAATGTGACATGACGTGACAGGATAAGTCTATGTCTCTGAACATCGAGGCAAAGGTAACCGTGATGATCAGACGGATATCCGATGAAGACACATTGAGTGGAGCGCGAATGGAGTTTGTGTGGGGCGGTGGAGGACTGGTTTGGGAAGCACAAGCACCCGAAGGTACGAAGATTATCATACCTAGGCAGGGTGCCATATAGTGTCTGAGTGGGTGGTGAGCGATGTTGTAGGGTAGTAGATGGGAGGATGTTGAGAATATAACATGTCGTTGATAAGGCGTGAGGCCAATAGGCAAGAGGAATGGATGCGCGAAAAAGGAGAGAGCGCATCATGATGGTTATTGTTCGAATGATTCATTCGGCCTTGCCATTCTACTGAGATATATAAGGGCAAGAAAACCGATAGGAGATCCCATTTGTATTGAAGAAAGTGTGAAAGTCTTTGTTATTAAATTCACGGTCATTGTCACATTGGAAACATTTGATGGATGTTTGAAATTGTGTTTTGATGTAAGCATGAAATTTGACAAAGATAGGAAACACTTGGGACTTGAAATGCAATGGGAAAACCCATAAGAAATGAGTGTAATCATCAAGAAACAAAAGGTAGTACTTGTGACCATCCTTGCTAGGCACATGAGAGGTCCAAATGTCACTATGAATGATATCAAAAGGTGCAAAAGTTGAGTTCAAAGACCGCTAAAACGGTAGTCTTGCACGCTTGCCTAACTGACAGGAAGAATATAAACTAGAGCAAAACTCTTTATTACATTTGACTAGACTCTTAGAATGAAAGAAATCTAAAACGGTAGCACTAGGATGGCCAAGGCGTGCATGCCACAGACTGATGACGATGCCGAGAGGGCGACCGGACACGACGGACGGGACGGTGAGGGCGACGACACAGGATAGAGCTCCCCGGTGCTGTTACATCTCAGGCGAGTAACCCCCGTAGTAAGATCCTTCACAGAGAAACCAAACAAATCAAACACAAGAGAAACGTTATTGTCAGTAGTGAACCGACGGACAGAAATAAGGTTTTTGACTAGCTTTGGGGAAATGACGACATTGTTAAGGTGTAAAGGGTGGGTTGGAGTCTGTAATGTGGCGTGGCCAATCCCCGAAGTAGCAAGGCGACCACCATTTCCGACGATAATAGAGTGTGCAGGGCCCTTAAAAGAAAGAGAAGAGAGAGTACCTAAAGAGTTGGTCATATGGGAGGTTGCACCAGTGTCCATGTACCAGGAAGAGTCAGGAGGTGTCAGCTGCAGAGAGGAAAAGACATGATGCACATCAGTCAGAGCGTAGCCCTGATCAGGCGAAGACGGATAGGCCTGGTGACCGGCAGACCGAGGAGCCGGACCCAACAAGCCTGCTCCCTGCTAACTGTTGGGATACGGGCATGGTGGGCGGTACAACGGAGGCGAGAAGCGATAAGGCATCCATGGCGGGTTGATGCCAGGGACAGGAGACCAGTTCGGACGTGGAGGATCCCAACTAGGCTGCGACCGCGGCCGCGGCCGCCGCCTTGCTGCGGGGATGCGTCGTGGCTGTGGCTTCGCTGCCGGTAAGTGGATTCATCCAAATCGCTTGAAGAGACCAGGGCGGTTTTGTCCTTGGCGGCGTCGGTAGTATGACCAAGATCAACTGAGAGCGGGTTTTCTCGAAGGTCCGCTAAATATGAGTAGCAACAACATTGTATTAAGAGGGGAGACCTGAAATTACCTAAAGGACGAGGCGAGTAGCACTAGTTTTGGAGTCAACGGCGGCCAATTGATCAGACAGGGTTTTGAGGTGATGATAGTAGGCGGAGATCGACGGGAGAGACGCAAGTTTGCAACTTGAGAATTCGTGCTCTAGGTAGATGGCATGAGTGGACTTGTTGTCCTGAAAGAGGTTCTGAAGCTTGGTCAAGGCACCCATGGCGTTGTATGAGGTGTCGATGATGATGGTCAATAGATCTTTTGAGATGGTGTTGTAGATCCATTGAAGGAGAATGGTGTTGAGTTGAGCAAAGAGATCATCGTCCTCAGTGGTGGGACGATCGATAGTGGAATCGATATGATGGAGGACCTTATGAGCCTTCACATGGGTCTTGAAGAGGTGAGACCACGTGGTGTAGGAGCTAGAGTCTTGATCAAGGATGATCGGGATACAGCTTTTGATATTAGAGATCGTGAGGGCGGAGTGAAAAGACGGCTTGGTAGGAGGGGTGTCGGCCAGAGGCGGATGGCCCTTAGGGCCAGTAGGGGCAGCTGCCCCCCCCCCCCCCCCAAAAAAAATAAAATTCCCTTAGATATATAATTTGGAATCGGAAAATTTGATCTTCAGGAAAATAATTTGCTATATTTTAGGAAGGATAAAGGGAGAATCAGTGAATCACGGACTGAAATCTCCTTGAACGGTGCCGAAATCGTAGTTGTCGAATCCATGGCAGCCTGCAGTTGAGATTGAAATCTCCTTGAACGGTCGCAGACTTGCAGAAATTCTGGAAATCGTAGTCGTCGAATCGTCGATCGTCATCTACCTCATCTTCTTCCTCGCAAATTCGCAATTAGATAATTTGGATTCTTCCTCGCAATCGTAATCGTCTACTTGTCTTCGCTCCTAATCCCTAAATTGGGTTATTTGACTTACTTCCCTGATTTTCCTCTGAGAAATTGAGAATCGACATTGAATCTACTGCCGTCGCTGGGTGCCGAGTGAATGCTGTTGTGCTGCCTGCCTACCTCAGTAGTCGATCCTCCAAGAAATTGAAAACCGAAGTTGAATCTGCTGCCGCCGCTGGGTGCCGAGTGAGTGTTGAGTTGCTGACTCAGTCGACAGTAGTCGATCATCAGTAAGTTGTTCCCGTCTTCAATTTTTTTGCAGGTTGTGCCCTGTGTTACGTTGTTTTGTGTTACTTTGTTTCAATGATTCAATAAAAAATTTCAAAGATGTAAGACCAAGACTGTGTCGGCAATTGTGAATTGTGAATAATATAAAAATCAAGTTGATCGATCTCAATTTTCTACAGCTTGTTTCAATTGAAATTGTTACTTGAACTCAAATTTATGCATTTTTTTTAACTTTGTCCCCTTTGACAACTAATAAAATAGGCGTGTCATGACCGGTTCTAAACCCTGAAAATGAAATTTTTTGTAGGAAAGTTTCCCTGCCAGCTCCCTCATAGTTTCGGTTGAGGATCCGCCACTGGTGTCGGCTATCGTGAGAGGTGGGGGGAGGGGGGTGACGGAACATGGAAGGGGAAGAGATGGCCGACGGCGGCGTGGGAGGGGGTGGCGGGACAGAGGGCCGATGGCGGTGTGGGGAGGGGGCCGGTGGCGGCGGTAAGAGGCGAGGTGGTTCCAAGGAAGGGAGGTTGTGATACCATGTAGGAAGGTATAATTGATGTAAAGTCCTCCTTGAGGGTTTCATTGATCATCATGTTCATATATATAGGTTACAAGTGATTGAGCCTAAGTCAATAGGCCCACTATACAATATGTAATCTATCAAAATCGAACCATCTAAAACACATGCGCTTTCAGGTTCATTTAACATGCAAAACATGACAAAATAATGTGCCAGCCAATACGTTTTTCGTTCCATCAACTAGTAAACGCATGACATCAACGAGTAAACGTGTGCCATAACTGATTGAGATTCCTCATAAATGCACCTAAGTCCAAACATACATGCCATCAAAATTTACATGTCAGATAAGATGTTTTACATGCCACTAACAAGTAAACTCGTGCCATTAAAATAAATTTCCATGTCAATGATGTTTTGGCGTCCTCTCTCTCATGTTTTGTGAAACTGCTTGTAATGCTCTAAAACCGCTTGAATTTGGAAATGGGGGGTTTCAAATGGGCGGTTTCCTTTTTACTTGCAGTTGATGTGATAGGGTTAATTAATAACCTTCATCATTACGGTTACCTTCTACAACATGTGGAAAACTGGTTATTTTTTGTAATTTTTAAGGACCCTTTGCTACTTTTGCAATATTTTCAGGGGGGAGTTAATTTTGCAAATGGCTAGACGTTTTGGTATATTGAATGCTATTATCTCAAAAGAATTTAAAAAAATTGTGTTTGGTTTAAGACAGGAAAATTATTTTCATTTTAATGAAAAGTGTATTGTCGTCTATGCTTGACACTTTAAATTAGATTTTTCTATGAAATTCCACCATTTTGATGAAATTGATTTTCTTTCCATTTTTGACCAATTGTATGTCTATTTTCCATGGTTTTTTAATCAAAATTTTCTAATTTATTTATCAAAACAAGAGAAATTGATTCCTTCTATTTTCCATTTATTAAAATGAATTTTTTTAGGAAAATTTTGGTGAGATGTCCATTTGGAACCTAAAATTAGGTAAATGTCCATTTTTATTTTGTAATTAGGTAAGTGTCCATAATATTTTCATAATACCCAAAACACCCCTCTTTTAATTTTTAGGTCTTCCTGTTGTTCATATCTAATTGAACACCCCTCTTTGTTCTCTTCTTCCTCTACTTTCCGATCTCCTTTCGGCGTCCTCTTCCCAACGTATAGTCGGCGTAGTCTCCTTTTGATCGTTGGCGCAAGCGGCTCCGTTATGGCTCCATCGACTGTAGTGATGACGACAACAGTCGCTGCTCCAAGGTAGGAGGTGGAAAGGAGCGCCGGCTGCGTGTGGCCTTTGATTCCACCGCCGATATCGACTCTAGATCCGGCCAGCTTGGGCGATACGAGGCCAGGAGGAGGCGGCAACTTTGATCTCAGGAAGGGGTTGCTCTGGTGGTTGCTAGAGTTGGCTCCGACGGGTAGGATGAGAGCGAGAGGGACAGGCAGCCAGACGCGACAAGGAGCAACGCGTCGGTGATCGTTTGATCTGGAAGATCTCAACTATGTGAAGGCCATTGGATGCACTGTGGTTAACATTGGAATTCACGACTTGATAGAGGGGCGAGTAAGTTCTGTAAATTTCATGGCACTGTAAATGTTGCTTGTAAAATCTACTGTCTTCTTTTGTCATCATTCTTAATTTACAATTTATTGTGAATTTGTAATTTCTTCTTTTGGTGCTTGATTGATTTGTTTTTCGTTTAATTGTTGCCTATGAAATTGGGAGGAGGTTAGACATATGAAATTCCAATAAGGTATTTTCAGATTTTAAAGTCAGGCGCAGTGCAGTAGTTGAAGAATCATGTTTTCGGTGTAACAAATGATTGCTAGAAGATTGTTGTATATTAGCTGAACTGTTCTACAGTGCTGGAAGTAGGTTTGGTTGGCTTTGTATTGGTGGATGGCATTAGGTGATAATTGCTCACTTGTGATAGCAAATAAGAAAATCAAAACTTGAATTGAAAGACTAAATCCTCAATTTTTCTTTTCTTCTTTTGACATCAAGATTTGTGATTATCGATGAGTGCCTTTGAAGGAAGCATATGTCATGCACATTACATATATCAAGTTTATGCAACAATGAGTGATGACTAGTGGCAGCTTATTGTTCAAATCTAGCATATAGATTTGTGGGATAACGACATTGGAGATTCTAGTTGGTGACAATAGGTCGGTGACACTGTCATATCGTTGGTGACATTAGATTACTGACAAGAGGTTAGTGACAATAGGGTGGTGACAATGTTTTGTTGTGGGTGACAGTACATTTGAGAAAAGAATATGGTGGCAGTGTTTTGTAGTTAGTGAGAATAGAGTGGTGATAGTGTTTTGTGATTACATGGTCTTGGTTACAAATATTTGTTGAAACAATATTTTGGTGACAATAGTTTGATGACACTATTTTATTGTTGGTGACAACAGATTACTAAATTAGGTCGGTGACAATAGAGGGTGGTGATAATGTTCTTTGTTTAGGGATAATAGATTGGTGGCAATGTTTTGTAGTCGATGACAATTGGTTTGTGACAATGTTTGGTGACATTGTTCACTTGTTGGTAAAAATAATTTGATGACAATGTTTCGTAGTTGTTGACAATAGGTTGATGACAATATTTTGTAGTTGGTGACAATATGTAGTTAGTGAAAATTGGTGGTGACAATATTTTATAGTAGGCGACAAAAATTTGGTGACAATGTTCTGTAATTGATGACAATAAGTTGGTGACAATGTTCACTGGTACCAGAAAAAAATTTCGTTAAATTTCACTAGGAAAAAATAAAATTTCATAAAAAAAGTCATCTGTCACCAAAATAATTATCACAATAACTGTCATCGAAAAAATATACAGAGTTGTCACCAAAAAACTGTCACCAAATGCAGGCGTTGACCAAAATGGTCATTGTTGACTAGTCAAGTTTTAAAATTAAAAATGGTCAAAGAGGGAAGTAGGAATGGTTAGGGATGGAGAAGGAGGGGTATTTTTGGAAAAAATGGATATTTATTTAATTATGTAAAAAAGTTGACATTTACTTAATGTTGACATGTAAAATGGATATTCACCAAATTTAACCTTTTTTTTTATTAATATCTATTTTAAATATGAAAATTAAGTAATTGTCCACGTAATTAAGTAAATGTCTGTTTTTTTTTAAAATACCTCCGTCCTTATTTCTTTACCTTCTTCCCAAATTAAAACAAGCGGAGCATCCATGACGTCCCCCAATGTGAATCGATCGATGAAGGCCTTCTTTGATTCGATGGGGAGCTTGTGGAATGATTAGAAGCTCGCTGGAAAAAAGGTTGTCGAAGCATCGAATCATCCATGGCATCCACATATCTGAATCAACCGATGAAGGCCTTCTTCGATTCGACAGGCAGGACTGCCGATTTCGATGCCAACAGAGACGCCCTGCTGCTAGAGACAAGGAATCAGACGATGATGAGGACGAGGAGGTAATCGATTCGATATCTCAATTTTTGGGTTTTTGGGTGTCGGTAATTGCACTGGCCTTTTTTTATGATTTGTCATGGTACCATGTTACACTTTGTAAACGAGAGGAAAAGAGAGAACACAAAGTTTGTTTGAGGATGAAAGATTGAATTGTATTGATTGAATGAAAAGTGTGTTACAATGGTATTTATAGAGGAGAGACAACGCTCCATTCTGTTACAACATACACACACTCACACACTTGATCCTAACCACCGGCACTCCAGATCATCCATTTGCCTTCTGCTTGCCCTTGGCTCATGTGGCATCATCTGTAGTATCCAACAGTGGTGAAAACTCGAATTCAAACCCATCTCTTGCAGGATTGAAAAAGGAGATTGAGAAAGTGTAGAGATGGTTTCAAAGCATCATTTATAAACAAATTGAATCTTCATTTAAAATGTCGATTCCCGAAAACTTGAATTAACAGACATGAGAATATAAAGAGGATTCATAATCAGGATGAAGCGATCAGTGATTCAGTGTAGTGGCAATTCAATCATGAAAATGATTTGTTTGATTCAAAAAACTATTTTAGGAAATTGCGAAAATGTCCCTTTTTACTTGTGAAAATACAAAACAATGTCACCGAAGCTCGTTGTCACCAAATACAGAACAATGTCACCATAATATTTTCTCGAACGTATTGTTAGTTTGTCACCAACTACAAAACAATGTCACCACCTTATTGTCATCAACCTCTTATGAGCAATATATATTATCACCAACGACATAACAGTGTCACCAACCTCCTATCAACCACATCTTTTCAGTAATCTATTGTCATCAACGACAAAGCAATGCCATGAAACTATTGTCACTAACTATAGAACACTATCATCATATTATTTTCTCCAACGTATTGTTACCAACTACAAAACATTGTCACCAACATATTGCCAACCACCTCTTGTCAGTAATCTATTATCACCAATGATAAAACATTAGACCCTAAAGATGTTAAAGATAAGAAAGTAATTTATTATCACCAACAACAAAACAATGTCACAAAACTGAACAAGTGGAGCATAGACCTTATAGAGTCTAAAGCTAACAAACAAGGCCAAATGGCCAATATATAGTGACTATACTTTAGGCATGTAGCCCAAATTTTCGGCCCAACTAACACATCAAGCCCACTATCCTCCTGGCCTATCAAATCTGGAAACGATGAAACCCCACTAAATAGTGAGCGAGTAATGATTACTCGATACCACACAAAGTCACCAATGCCACGCCTTGTAGTTGTGGTCGGGCAGCCGCATTGAGCAGCTCAATCTTTCGGCTCCGCTTCACATGGAGAGAGCTTGCTTATCGATGAGGCGAGCGACGGCGTTCGCCTTCGCTAATCCCCCGCTCACTGTTGATTCCTTCTCAATTATCCCCTTTAAACCGCCGTCCATTTCTCTCCTCTCTCCCACTCGCCGCTGCCTCTCCACTACCGCTTGTGCTGCGCAGTCTCTCCCTTCTGTCTCAATCCACGATGAAACGACCTTTCCCTCTCCTGTAGGTATGCTTTTTCTTTTTCTTTTTCTTTTTTTATTTTTCAGCTTGTGGATTTTCGGTTTGTGATTTAGATTTTCGTTCCAAGTTGCAAACTTGTTACCTACGATTGGCCATTGTTAGGAGCGGGTGTTGTGGAGGAGAAAGCAAGCAAGAAGCAGCTATTGAAGGGGATGAGATACGCCGAGCTTCAAGTATGTTTATTTTATCTCTGTAATTGGCCGCTGTTAGGATGTTGTAATGTAAGCAACATTATATGTTTGTTTATTCTCTATATAGAAAGTATCGATCAATGAAATTGAATGGGATGCTGGATTTCGATATTTCCTTGTTTTTTTTGACTGGAGGAATGTGTTTAAGCTTCAGCGATTGGAAATAATCCTAGGATGAGGACTTTCCGAGTTTGTTTCTAATTATCAGAATTTGGTTTGTCAGAGTTGGGTGCAGTCCCATGGATTCAGGCCTGGCCAGGCTATGATGCTGTGGAAGCGGCTGTATGGGGATAGCATTTGGGCTCAGCATTCTGATGAGTTGGAAGGTTTTATTCTTCTCCATGAACTGCTTTTAGTTTTTCACATGCTGCATTCCTTGCTGGCCGGTCTTTAGCTCCTAGGATCTATGCATTTAAACCTAGAGTTTTCTTTCGTCTTTCATTTTACACTCGAAAAACCTTAGTTATAATTGTCTTGCTTTAGAAATTGTCAACTCAAACTACAAACCTGAGATCAGTTGTTTTAGATTAGTAAAAAACCTCAAAAGTGAAACCTCAACCCTCAAACAAACAAAGCTGAAAGTCCCTTAGTATTTGACTTTTCTCTGGGCATCAAAGGCTAGAGGGAAAGGCTTTATCAATGCATTCTTGATGATTTTGAACTTGTGTGATAGAAACCACTAGGAGCAAGGATCTCACTCCTAGGAAAACCACTCAAGCAAGAGTCTCACACGAGGAAATTGGTGGAGAATCTCCAAATATGTATTCAATTTAATAATTCAAGTTCATCCTTAAAAGCTGCAGGTTCTCTTCCTTTTTTAATAGAAGCAAATAACAACTCCTAAAACTAAATAATTAAAATTCTGGAAAAATGGAAGAGAACACGGAGAAAGCGGAGGAAATGGGAAAGTGCCTAAAAACCACGAAGTGGGAATGGGAAACTAGCTAGATTATGCAGAAAAAGGAAAGTTAACAGTTAAAACTAAGAAATCTGAAGCTGGGTTCATATCATTGTGTTACTGAGTAATATGCTGAATACACCATTCCAATACATTATTAGGCCGATATATTCTTTTGGTTATTTTGCTCTTCATCATACTAGGTTGTTCTCAATAACATTGGTATGCTCTTTAGGTCTGAACAAGGATTTTAAGAAGATGTTGTCCAAGCATGCAGACTTCAAAGCTTTGTCATTGAAAGACGTTGTTACAGCTTCTGATGGAACTAAGAAGGTTCTTGTGAACAACTCCTACAAGTTTCTTTACATTACGCGTTTTCAAGTGGGAAGCATCTATTGACGTTGGCGTCAATAGTCTTTTCTTTTCATGAAACATTCTCCTCATTTCTGAAACTCACAGGAGCTTGCAGATTTTATTCACAATGGAAGATGGAATGGTGATTGAAACTGTTGTAATCCCTTGTCCTAGGGAAAGGAACACTGTTTGTGTTTCTAGTCAAGTGGGCTGTGCAATGAACTGTCAGTTTTGCTACACAGGCAGGCAAGCAAGCAAGCTAGCTTTCCCTTCAATGCCCGTCTACAACACTCTCTCTGTTTGTGGGAGATGTTGCATTTCTTTCTGGTGTTGAATTTTGAAATATCATTGTGCAGAATGGGCTTAAAAAGACACTTGACTGCTGCTGAGATAGTGGAGCAAGTTGTGTTTGCAAGGCGTTTACTTACAAGTGAAGTTGGCAATATTACAAATGTTGTGTTCATGGTAGGTCTTGAATTTGGTTAGGAAGATGAAAACCATACAAGATTTCCCAGTTCACTATTTTGTTTTCAGTTCCTCAGTTTATTATGAACATTTACCATGACAATCTTAGTTCTAGTCTGTTATTGTATCTTTGTCTCGCTGAACTTATGTTTTCTATATTAGATACCTTTCTTTTAATGAAAAGAATAATTCGCAGGGAATGGGGGAACCTCTTCATAACGTTGAAAATGTCATTAGAGCAGCTGATATTATTGTGGATGAGCATGGACTGCATTTTAGTCCTCGGAAGGTTACCGTTTCAACTAGTGGTCTAGTTCCACAGCTGAAGCGTTTTCTACAGGAGTCGAGTTGTGCTTTAGCTGTCAGTTTGAATGCTACAACTGACGAGGTATGTTTATCTACTTGTCTTCATTGAAAGTGAAGGAAATCAAGAAACCAACATCCTGTTGTAAAATCTTCAGGTCAGAAATTGGATCATGCCAGTAAACCGGAAGTACAACTTGAACGTGCTTCTGGGGACACTTCGAGAAGAACTGCGCCACAAACATAACTACAAGGTCCTGTTTGAATATGTGATGCTTTCCGGAGTGAATGACAGGTGAAAACTAGTTCATATCTTTTATTGCTGATTGTCTTATTTTCTTCACAATGCATTTCCTCGAGTCTTAATTACTTGTTCCTGGTGTATAAGTTGTGGAAGAGTGTTTTTGCCCAAAGTGGTGAGAATTTTTATCTCAGCAGTTCTTTGGCATCTCCTCAGACCAATTTTAACACCCAGGATCTCAACGGCTTTTAAACATATAATTTACATGAGCATTTGTACATGCTATCTTTGTTGGGAGCATTGAATTAGATTCCAATCTTCTTTATGCAGCATGGATGATGCCGAAAGAATCATTGATATTGTCCAAGGAATTCCTTGCAAAATCAACCTTATATCATTCAACCCTCACAGAGGATCGCTGTTCAAACCCACCAGTGAAGAGAAGATGATAGAGTTCCGGAATGTATTAGCTGCAGCTGGACTTACAGTCTTCCTGAGACTAAGTAGAGGAGACGATAAAATGGCTGCATGCGGGCAGCTAGGAATGCCTGGGGACATTCAAGCCCCTTTACTTCGGGTTCCTGCTCAATTTCTAGCTGCAGTAGCCTGACTGCAGTAACCACCGTCTTTATCGGTTGACTCAAGACATTTTTTTTCTCTCTTTTATTTGCTGGAAAAGGGAACCCTCTTTGTGCAGATGCAATTAGAACACAAGTGGTAAGAGAAAATAGAGGTTTCACTTCATTTGTTGTATGAAGAAATTCACTTCAGTTGTTGTATGAAGAAATCTTCTTGTGCTACATTCTCAATTGGTCTTGTATGCAAAATCTGCTCCTCAAAAACTGATAATTGAATCATCATTACATATTACAAGGTGGAGACAGGTAGGTGCTTAAAAGGAAGCCCTACCACTGACGATAGTTATACAAAAAGGTCTCTGTACAAAAAGTGAGACCAGCACCCTCACCCCTACCACCCAAGAGCAGCATCAAGGGTGTACCCAGGATTCAGTTTCACCCTTGAGTTTGGTAGTTACTTGCTGACACTATTTATTGGACCTGCGCTCCATCTGACTCAGTTAATTTAGAGGAACTTGATGCAGTTTCCCACTAATCTGTACCATTAAAGGGTGCAAACCACTTGAAACTACGAAAACAAACGGGCTATACATGATCACAACTCTTCAGGGTACTCCACTTTCTTCTTGACTAAAGTCCTCCGCTTTCCTTGGACTGACTTTCTTCTTGTCTTACGAATTCTTCACGAAGTGTCGTCTTGATTTTCCTTCTCAAAGCAGATGCCTCTTCAGGCTTGAACCAGCGCCTTCCAAACTGCATGTATAAATTGTGAGTCATTTGTACATAAAAAATTGAGGAATGGAAGATAGTAAGAAGCCCCAGCAAGCAGAATTAGTAATTCAAGATCAGAAATTATACCATTCTTAAATTGCACTTTCTCAACCGCTGTGGAGCATCTTTAATGAAACGCTCCATGAAGTAGAGTACAAACAAACCACAGTCAGAATCATTATTCTGCCGTGGAACCTATAAGATCAGATTGAGGGGCACAATTAGATTTCACACACGAGTACAGTTGGGGTGATCTGCTGACATCATATAATGGTTTATCAGGCGGATTATAAACAGGGCCTACAAAAGCATGTGAACAGTTAATCCAAGGAGTAATCAGGACTTTACTGTGATTATTTTCTCTTCTATTCTGCGAGGAAGATCTTCCCATATCTGATTTGTAAATGGAACATGAGGAGGACCAGTTTCCTCCCTTAGAGTGTTCCACTCCTCCCTCAAGAATCTAAACGGAGCATAAGACAAGGGAGAAGGAAAAAGTTCGCACCAGATTTTAACTCCAAAAGACAAAGGAGATAGAAATTATACTTCAATAAAGAATGTTAACCTAGAGCAACTAAAGAGAGTATATGAATTTTCGCCAAGTCATCCACAAGTTCAAAAGACTGTAAATCTCAAGATATTAAATTACAATTTTCCAGTGGTCATACCTTTTGATATTCTCAAATATGGATCCACTCTCGTGGTACCCCAATGAATCCAAATGAAGTATGATTGGTCCAGACTCGTCTTCTTTGTCAGGAATGCAAACTATAGCCAAGCTCCAGTGAAGGCTGCTCATAAAATAAAATAAAATAAAAAACAAACAAAAAAACTCATGTAATATAAAACATATGATCAGGAGAGATAAATAAAGGCAAGAAAATGTAAATACTATTCCGCCCTCATGTTGTCAAATAAGTAGATGGAAAAGGAGAAGAAACAAACACATAACGGGATATTAAACACATAACGGGATATTGCAAGCAAAACAGAGCAAGAGTCGTGAATCAACAGGCACTACCACAAGGGATGACCAATATTCACTTGGCTCTCATAGATAAAGATGCTTTGTGACAATTCTACAATATATTTACAAGCACAATTAACACAAGCTAAAGTCATTGCATCTTTTATGTCATTGACTAATAATGCCAAATTTTAGAAGAAAGAAATAGCTGAAATACTAGCAAATCCATATCCTGGAATCAAAGTGAAAAAGAGTTGTCATTTACAAAATCATATACTACATACTTTTTTTTTATCTCAAGGGAACAATTTTTACTTGAGGAAAAAATAATTATATCAAGATTATCATGGCTGAAGCATATCATGTCTGAAGCAGATCATGTCTAGCCATTCATTCTAGAAGTTAAAACTTTCTATCACTTACTCCTGATGTACAGGGAGAAATATATATGCCTTGTCAAATATGTTAACACCTCTCCACCATCTCCTCAACTTGTTGAAAGAAGCTTCTTTTTCACTGTCCTGCAAGTGAACATGGAACCGAACAAATTCATAAGAACGTATAGAAGTGGGTAGGATAGTTCCATGGGAATCGTCCCAATTATGCACTTCACATGTTTGCATGTGTATTAATCAACAATGAAGGCATACCTGCACTGATACAGCCTCTTGGAGCTTCTTATAAAAGTAGGTGTTAAAGAAATGATAGTCCTGTGGTGCATCATCAGCTGCAGATGATGTTCCCTGCAGAAATCTAAGAAATGAAAGGAGAATGAAATAGGCAAGATTTATTCTATGTAATTGTGCATTGTTCTGAAACACTAAAAAGCCTTGGAAAGTTTAACGAGCAAGCAAAATCTCAAATTCGTGATATATAGCATTTCGAAAATGGTATTTCGTCTTGGACATTACCAATATCCTAAAGGATGGGAAAAAGGATCACCATAGCATGGACACACACATGCATCGGAAAAAGACAGAAACGTGCAAAACATACGAGCAGGTAAAAAGGATCGCCACAACATGGAGGAAAAGATGTGTTGACCATCTCTCTATTTGCTTGCAGAAATAATAAGCATATAAATTCTAGTTGATATAGTTGACCAAAAAAAAAAATATTTCTAGTTGATATCCGTTTTCAATTAGCATACAATGCAATCATTTCCAAACAATTGAATCCCCATCTTTGAAATACATAATGATATTAGCACAGTTACCGAATCCAGAAGTTCATGATTGTTCCAGTCAAGTACTCCCCAGGATCAAGGCATTTCAAGTCCTTGTACTGAACTTGTACACACTTGGGATCATTCCTGTAAACAGTTAAGGCAAAAACCTTCAGGCCATCACATCAAGAACAAGAAGAGATTCAAAAGAACAATGAAAATACCTTGATGGGTAATATATATCCATATCCCTAAAAAAGAAGAAAAGCACATAGGAAACATGTAAGTAAAGGCTTGTTTTACATATTGATGCTCTTTAAAATAATAATTACTAAGAGATTAAAGTATGAGACTGGTATAAACCTCATTGATGCCTCCTCTTCTTCTGATAATGTCTCTTCCAGTTTAATTTCCTCCTCATCTAATAAAACAACAGTCTGCAAGGGTTTGATCATATCAGCAAGATTGTATCATAATATTTTGTTTTCTGATGTATAAAATAATACAGAGAAGAGATATGCACTTATCTAAACAAGGCCAAAAAACTATTTTTCCCTTCTCTTTTGCAGGAACTATGAAGGGAAATGTTTGATGAGAAGCCTGTTAAATAGGCTGTGAAGATTAATGGGGGCAATTACATGTTGGAATCTACCTTTTAACACAAGCTTAAGCCAATGTGTCAGGCTTTCACCATACTCCTATAAACTATAATTTTTTCTCCTTATTATCGACATGGCAGTGCAGCCCAATACCAAACCCATATATTCAACAAGCTCCCCTCAGTGCAACACAAACCCGACTCTGATGCCATGTGAGATTACTCGACAGTTGATTATGGGTGAAATTATACGTCGGGATTACATCGCCTTTTATATTAGTTTTAATTAAGTTTATAAAGGATCAGGATCCGCCTTTTTTTTCTTTTTTTGGGGGGGGGGGGGGGGGAGAGAAGCTTAAATCAATGTGGCTTCACCCTACCCATATAAACCACCATTTTCACTCTTCTTATTTTCCATATGGGAGGGCACTCCCATGCCAAACGCATATATTCAAAACACGCCTACACAAACAGTCGCCAGAACTTATAGCAGCATCTTTTCAGCATAGAAAATGAAGAAGTGAAGGACAGAACAAGGCTTTCCTAGGATATATGAGAAGCTAAAACTTGATGTGTTTTCAAATATGTAACATCAATTTCTTGACAAAAAGGGCCAACCAAAGAAGTACCTTCTTTTTTTGGATTAAGGAGTTTTGTAACTCTCCTGCTGTATTTCAAAAAAAAAGTTCCCTGGTGATCTTACTTTCATTAGGTGATGTGTTATTATAGCGCAAAAAGTAGAAAGAAAATAGATTTACCTTGTCAATTGATGATTTGTCTGAATCCAATTCTTTAAAAGCATTTCTGCAAGAAGAATATAACAACATCTCAAATAAAATAAAATGGCTGACTAATTAAGGAAATAACATGAAAGTGTTGTCGAATAGAAACAAGAACAAATTTGGTGGACGATCCAAAGAGAGTAAGAGACAAGGATATTTGAATTAATATTGGAATGAACAATAAACATGATAAGTCAATAACTGAGTACAATTATCACATAAGTTGGTTTTGGATAATTACCTATAATGAAAATCCATGCATTATCCTATGCAAATTTAAACTATCAAAGCATTTTCAGAGTACAGTAAGAAAGGCCAAATTACAATGAATGAAAATGACATGCTCTTTATTTCTTGTCTTTTCCTCTCTTTTTTTTTCCTAGCTAATATAACTGGATTCTTTAAAAGAAAAAAAATCTGATAGTAGTTCCCACAACCTCCCATGTATTATACAGCCATAGCCCAATATCTTAACATTATTGGCAAGTTGCCAAAAATGAATGAACAAAAATCTTTTGTCTAGGTATTAGGTAACAGATACAGGAGCAAGATTCTTTCTGTTATGCAACACTAACCATGCAATAGTTTTTCTACACTCAAAGGCCATAAAGACTAATACGCAAGCAATGCAACTGCCAAATTTACAGTTGAATGAAACATTAAAAAAAAAATGGCTATATAACAAGCCCTTCTAAACGAACTCATCTAAAACTACAACTTCAGGCGCCTTGTGTATGATTTTTGCAGCATTGACTTGCATCACTAGATATCGGCAACTACACCAATCTATACAATCATAATGCATTCCATATTACTGCAAAAATCAGCAATATTTTTAAACAAGCATAGAGGCACTTCTAACTTCTAAAAGGATGAGCCAACAAAGAGAATGCCACAATTCTAGAATGAAGAAAGCAACTGACTTTAGCTTATGCCAATCTTCATCCTGATCTGTGTCCTGAGCAAGATCATCCTGATTCGGAAAGATCCTTTCACTAGATGCTAAACTGAGAGCTCCCTTCCCAAATACACCATTTTTATACCTTCCCTTATCAATAACTCGTGTCTTCTGTTTTCTCTTTCTTCTGTCTCTGTCACCATGGGTTACAGTTCGTGGCTCTTCATCAAAAGCATTATATATACGGGTATGAGAACCTTTCTGCAGAGAAAAAGAAAATTTAGCATGAAAATTGCTAAATAAAAGACGACTATTATCGAGATCCTCTTACATCATTTTCCAACTTCTGAGCAAAAAGTTCAGCAAACCGGGAACCTGAGTGGACTCCTGCTCTTGCTTCAAGTGCTGCCCCTACAACATCAATTAAACTTCAAATGAGGACTTTTTCACATTGTGTTGTTGTAGGATTGCGAAATCATCTTGCTTCCACATACATGCAGACATTTTTTTTAAAATAAAACCTCTTCATCAAACGACTCGAAGACAAGTAAGAAAGGGGACTAAAGAAACATTTATCGTTCTTGAATAAGTGCAATGCAAGGCGGAAGGAAATTACCTCTAGGCCTTGAGCTCTCTGTATCATCAGTTCTCTTTAGATTGATGGTAGGCTGTAAAGGAAATACACAAAATGTTAGAACCCAAAATGGAGGATTTAGCAAAGCACACAACATCATTTCACAGTTTCTTGAACTGCTCAACATGTTTTATAATCTTAATCCACATTTCCAATTACCAGCATCTACCAACTCTCAAGTGATCAATTTCCAGGAGATGCAACTTGAAATACAACCGAGAAGATTCTAGCTTAAAATGCAGGATAAAATTAAAATTTGAAAACGGGAAGGAATAAACCTTTGAACCGCGTTGCTGTTTACGATGGTCTCGCTCCTCCTCGTACGCCCTCAAAACGGATTTGAGCTTCTCGCCCTTATCGGGCAGTTTAGCACTCAACTTCCCACTTTGAATGAACCTCCGAATTTTCTCTTCGAGCTCCTCATCAGACAATCGTCCAATCCCCTCAATTGCCTCCACTGGCTGTGATCGCTCTCTCTGGCCGGGAAAATCGCCAGCACTGCCGGAGGATTTCACGATTACAATCTCCGGTGGAGGATCGTCGGTGGAGTCTTCAAAACACCTGTCAAAATCTAATTCGAGGCGTGGCTTCTTGGCTCTGCAAATCCCGCCGCTCCCTTCGACCTCGTCCATTTCGGATTCTTAAACGGGAGATTTTGGAAGAAAAGGACTGAGGGGTTTTCAGGACGTATGCAGTGGTGGTGAGTTCATTGGAGGGTATGCTTCCCACAGCAATACAGCATCTTCTCCCTTTTTAGGGATTTCGGGGGATTTTTGGAGAATTTTAAGTCATTTCTTTTCCCAGGGATTAGCATTTAATATGCAAAAGATGTGGGTCGGTTGCAAAACTAACCTCCCAGCCCAAAATTGTAGGTATGTCAAAAAGGCCCAATTATTTACAAAACTATTCAGTGGCAAAAACCTGTGATGATCAGGTATAACTGTAATCATTAGAGTGATTAATGGAGCTATCAAATCAGTTATCAAAAGCACTCCTTTGCTTTCATTTGGAAGTTCAAAGGAGAGGATCGAGAGGGAAAGAGAGAGACCGCCATTGCATACCCAATAGCCGATGAAGCACCTTGAAGGGAGAGCAACCAGTGAAACTGTAGTAGAGAGAGAGAAAGAGAGAAGGGAACTGCTAATGTGGCTTGAATCATCGTTGGCCGGCGACACATCGGGGGGTCCGAGGGCCCCCCGGTGGTGGTCTTGCTGAAATGCCGACCCCTTATAACCCTAATCTATTTTGGGCTTTCAGTCCATTGTCTGTTTAGGATTTCATGAGACTCTTCACATACTCATGAAACGCCGACCCATTGTAACCCTAATCTGTTTTCGTCTCCTCTAATACAAAACCGGTTCTCTTCCCATGGACGTAGGTAATACACAGTTGTCGAACCACGTAAACCTCTGTGTTGTTCTTCGCTTTATCATTCTCGCTATAACAAACTAGTATCAGAGCTTTGGTTGTTGATTTCCGCCGAGAATGATGTCTGTTTCTGCGTTGAAGATCGACAAGTTTATTGGAAAAAATTCTTTCAGTCTGTGGCAGATCAAGATGCGGGCTTTGCAGAAGCAGCAAGGTTTATGGGCACCGTTAACTGCCTACAAGAAGGGGGCAGATACAACCACCGCTGAGTATGGCCTGGGGGAGAAGTCTCATTCGACGATTATGTTGTGTCTCGCAGACGATGTCATAATAGAAGTTGCTGATCAAGAAACCGCATGCGGCTTGTGGTTGAAGTTGCTTTTGAAACAACGGTTGTTCGGGCTGCGTATACAGGAAGGTACACAACTCAGAGATCACCTTGATCAACTTAACACACTGTTACTGGAATTACGTAATATCGATGTTAAGGTGGAGGATGAAGATGCTGCCCTAATTCTGCTGGTATTCCTCCCCCCACATACGAGAACTTCGGTGAGTCGTTCGTCGTTGGGAAGCATACTATCATGCTGGAAGAGGTTAGATCGTCGCTTCACAGCAAAGAGTTGCGTCTGAAGGCAACCACGTCAGTTACGGACAATCAGGCTTTCGGGCTTGTGGCAAACGGAGGCAAATCTGGTGGTAGAAAGGGCAATAAGAAGAAGCATCGCAAAGATCGCAAATCAGGCTCTACACCAAACGATGTCTGTAACTACTTTCAAGAAGAAAGGTCATTGGAAGAATGACTGTTCGAAGAAGAAGAAGCAAGAGGAGGAGAAATCCGAGTATGTAGCAGTAGCTGATCATGGCAATACATTTGAGGAAGATATTGTTATGCTAGCCGATGTTCACACACACCGGGCTGATATATGGTATCTTGACTCTAGGGCGTCCTATCACATATGTCCTAAAAGGGAGTTGTTTGTAACATATAGCCGTGCTGACAATGGCAATGTATCCATGGGGAATGATGCTCTCTACAAGGTTGTTGGAACTGGCTCACTCAGGCTTCAGACAGATGACGGAAAATTTCGCACATTGGAGGATGTCAAGCACGTGCCATCCATGACGAAGAGTCTGAGGTCTCTAACAGTGTTAGACGACAAGGGGCTTAGGTACACAAGTTATGGTGGAAAGTTGCGTCTGTTCAGAGGCTGTGATATGGTTCTGCAGGGAGTCAATTGGGGAAAAGGGACTTTGTACACCCTACAAGGTTCCTCAGTTACAGGTACTGCAGCGACTATTTCTATTGGGGTTCAGGAAGCTGATCTGACTAGGCTAGTAAACGGGGGATGCAAATTCTTTCGAAAGCAGATCTTCTGGGAGGCCATAAGGCCCAGAGCCTTGAGTTTTGTGAATATTGTGTGTTTGGGAAATTATATCGCAGCAAATTTCCTAAAGCAGTTCATCAGACAAAGGGCACGCTGGATTACATCCATTCAGACTGTTGGGGTCCTTCACGTGTTCAGTTCTTGGGCGGTCACAAGTATTTTCTGTTTCTAATTAATTATCACTCTAGGATGACTTGGGTATTCATGATGAGGCATAAAAGTGAGGCATTCAGTAAGTTCAACGAGTGGAAGACTCCAGTAGAGAATCAGACTGAAAAGAAGATCAAGAGGCTGCGAACTGATAATGGCCTGGAATTCTGTTCATCTGAGTTGGATGGGTTTTGCAGAGATGAGGGCATTTCTCGGCATCATATAGTCATATACACACCACATCAGAATGGTGTAGCATAACGAATGAATCAGACTCTTCTAGCGAAAGCAAGGTGTATGCTTTACAATTTAGGCCTTGACAAGCGATTTTGGGCAGAAGCAGTTTCAACGGCTTGCTATCTCGTGAATCGGAGCCCACACATTTATCGAGTGAAAAACACCTTATGAGGTGTGGACTTGAAAGGCTGTTGATTACTCTAATCTGAGGGTTTTCATAGTGCACTGCTTATTATCATGTTGATGAGGGTAGGCTAGAGCCAAGAGCTAAGAAGGGAGTCTTCATGGGCTATGGTACTGTTGTAGGGAGGAAATCGAGTTCAATAAATAATAATATAAATCAAACCAGATTCGTGCCCACGCAAATAATTACAAGACTCCCTCCCGATGCAGCAGCAGGAAGTCAGGATCGATCCTTGAGGAAGCAGGTCAACGATCCTAGGCAGCAACAAATCTCACGTCGACTTCAGGAAGTACTCGACGTCGACTAAGGGTCCTCGACGTCGACTACTCAGTCGAGTAAAAATTAGTAGAACAGAAGCAGGCAAGCGCATAGACACAAAATATCTGGTCGAGGTCGACTAAACCTACTCGACTTCGATCACTGTGGTAGTCGACTTCGGGTAACTCTAGTCGATCTCGAGTACGGCAGAAATAAAAATTGCAATTTTAAATAAAGGCAAACACGAAACTGTTGAAACTAAACTCAATAAGATAAAAGACTTCTAAAATCGGGATTTGCAACAACGATAACCAGACATGCATGGCAAGATAAAAAGATAATCATGCAATCACATCAAAGGATTAAGCTTTCGCCTTTTTCAACAATTAGACAACTCTCTCAAGAAACCCTAATTGTATCTACCAATTTTATGTTTATAATCCAAGTGGTTAACCTGAATCTCTATTAAATAGGCAATAAACATATAAAAGGTAGCAGATACTCAAAACACAATAAAGATCGAATCTTTACCTCAAACACGCTTGGCTATCGTCGGGCTCACCCCGACCCTATAAGTGGGTGAACTACTCGCGCTTCATCATAATTAAAGACATTAATAATAACAAGAAACTAATTTGCATTAAAATAATAAAAGAAAGTACAAACCAAACAAAGCCAGATCACTTTCGCTCCTTTGCTCCACTCGGCCTCTCTTTCTCTCTCTCTACTTTCGAATGTATCATGGAATGAATAAAAAATCAGCTCTATAGGCTCTATTTTTAATGCTAAATCCTTGCTATCCAATTAAAGGAAACTCTATCTAATTTCTAAAGATAAAACTTAAATAAAAGGGAACATTTATCTAAAAGGAAAACTATCTAAATATCTTCAAGTGGATAAATCCTTCTCCCCATAGATAGATCTTGATAGAACATGATGGATCCAGCCTTGCTTCGTGCCCAAGTTGTCCACATGTGCTCGGAATGGCCCAACAGACTCACGGCCCAAAATCGCGCAGTCGACTTCGAGTAAGGCCTGGTCGACTTCGAGTAGCTTATAGTCTTATACTCGACTTCGAGTAATCTTCAGCCTGTCGAGTGCTTCTCCTCGTCGAGCTCGGGTAACCACCCAGTTCTAATTGACCCCGAGTAAAGTGTACTCGGCGTCGAGTACGTCTCGTGCTCGAGTTTTCTTCTTCTTCTATCCTCGATCAAGTCTGCTTCAGCTATAGTCGACTTCGAGTAAGGCCTGGTCGAAGTCGAGTAGAATCTTGTCCTATGTTTTCGTCCCGGAATGACTCCAAATTCTACAATATTAAACCAAAACTTGTGTAGACCTCTATTTTTGACAAATAAGAATATACTACACAAATTCGACATATTCTCAACCCGAAATATGCAAAGTACTTAGAATAAGGAGCTAAAATGTGTACAGAAATATGGTATAAAACATGGACATCAAATCACCCCATACTTAAGCTTGCTTGTCCCCAAGCAATAACTTGGATGGTCATTCAGGGGAAGAATTCAAAACTCTTAACATCATAGATTCATTTTTATATATCCCTGCAATCAATTACCATCTTTGAAAAGGTACTAATGTCACAAATCCATGCATGTGCAATAAAAAAAGCAACATCTATTCACAAAAGGAGGGTTATGCAAAAACAATTCATGTGACAAAGCAATAATAATCAAGAGGACTTTAATTTAAGCTCAAGGTGAAGAAAAGGGTAAAAGGTATAGTGGTGGGCTATTTTTGGGCAATGTGGTGCTAAATCCGGGGAGAACTTCCTCAAACTTGCTTTCTTGCTTTGATGCACCTTCTCCCATCATAATTTCCACATCACTCATCCTCCAATAAATCATTCTTTGCTTTTTTTACTATAATGCTTTTACCTCTCTAACCTCAGCACTGCCTTCTCGCGAGTCGCAAACATGGGTGTCATGAATGGCCCCGGATACTTAGTGCCTTGGACTCCTCACCTGTGTGTCCCATCTCACTGAACTATTATCTCAGTGAGCAGGGTCGATCTACCTTTATATCCTGAGGTGATCGGATTTTTTTTCACTCATTAAACATTCCATATTATTTTTTCAATTTCCTGCCAAACTCCAATAATGATAATAATAAAAACACAAACGTCATATAATAATCTCTATAATGTAGCTCCATTCTCAACATAATCCCCGGATAGGAAATAAGGTAATATTTAGAACACGTGGAGCAGATTATAAAATAAGGCTTAATATGGCTTTTGTGATGCATAAGCATAGGTATGGCTCGGAATATAACAATGAGTATTATATGGAAATATAAAGTCATCCATCCTCTTATCATGCAACATGTCAAAAGCAACATCAATTTTTACCTCCTTTCATGGTTTTCAATAAAAAAATATGCACTTCATTGTGACTTCCCTTTACTAGGCAATTTAATGCTATATCTCTAATGAATCCAATTTTGCATCATCGAGTTCAATAAAGCTTCCATGACACTATTTCCTTAGACAATTCACAAGCTTTGGGAGATGTCTCATAAAACAAACTTTGGGTTTAGCAATTAAGCACAAAAATTTAAAATTCACCCAAAATTCACCATGTGAAACCAAAAACAAGAATATAACATAAATAAATAATATTAAGTTCTTCCCCCACCCCATACTTAGAATATACAGTGTCCCCATTGTATAAAACAATATAAAAAACAGAGGTAAAGGAAGGAACTCACCGAATAACGCGCCATAGAGTCAAAACAGGGTCGTCGAGTAACTGAGGTAGTCGACGTCGAGTAGATCTCCTCAACGTCGAGTACAGATCCTACGTCGAGTGAAAGTCTAAAGTCGAGGAAGCCTAACTGGTGGTCGACGTCGAGTGGCCTACTCGACGTCAAGTAGAACTGTGTGATGGATCCTCTTCGTGGTCGATCTCGACTGGCCTAGTCAATTTCGACTGTTCTGTCAGAGACTTCTCCTTCCTCTCTTTGCGATCCTTTATGCTTCTCGACCTGAAAATTGTTAGCTTTTGCATGAAGACAAGACTTTCCACATGAAGTGTTCAAAACCAAAACCAAAAACAAACAAAACCAAAACCAAAAGTTTCAAAGTCCCAAAATTCAAAAGTTTTATGTACATGCTCTAGATTTTAGAGTCGCTAGGCCGACTTCTCCGTTTGCTCTTTAAGAACCCTCAATGTAGGGCCCTCTTGTGCTTGGCCCTTCTCTTGGATCATATAGGTCCTGATGGTAGTATGCAAGCTCTGCTGTGAAGTTGTTGGTTGCATAGTCTCTCTTGCCTTCCTTCTTTTTCTTTCTAGACCTTATTCTGCACAGGTTAGCTCTCCACGGGGCCTTATCTCCTCTAAAATCATTCATATTTTTATTAATGGACTGAGGAGGAGTAGAAATTATACATGAACTTACCTTTTCGTGCCCGAAACAGAAATCTTCGGGCTTTGGGGTAGTCGACGTCGAGTAGGTGTGGTCGACTTCGAGTACAGGGACCCCATCCTTAGGCTCTTTGCAAGTAAGGTGCTCAACAGAGGAAGTCGACTTCGAGTGTGCGTGGTCGATGTTGAGTACGGTGGTCGACGTCGAGTAGACGTCGTCGACGTCAAGTAGCTTTCTAGTGTTTTTCTCCGTTGTTTGCTTGATCCCGTGGTTGCTGATGCTCTTCACCTCCAGCCATGGAACTTCCTCTTTTTCAGGGCCAAAAGAGAAATCTAAAACTTCATTACCTATCGTGAAGGTGAGCAATCGCTGCTTTACGCTGATTTTAGCATCTGCAGTAGCTAGGAATGGTCTACCAAGAATAATAGGGCTAGTAGGATCTTCAGCACAATCTATAATAAGGAAATCTGCGGGGATATAGAACTTACCAACCTGGACATGGACATTATCGACCATACATGTAGGGATGACCACTGTATTGTTTGCCATGTATAGCTTGGCATCCACAGGCTCTATGGACCCTATCTTCACCTTTTGCCAGATTGATAAGGGCATGATACTCACGCTTGCTCCTAAATCACACAAGGCCTCATATTTATATTATCCAAATCCCACAGTAATAGAAAACTTACCAGGGTCAGGTATCTTCTTAGGGAAGTCCATCCTTTTGCATTCGCTGGCGATTTCTGAGATAGATCGCTTGTTGCTAAGGATTTCCTTGAGGAACTTGACATATGCAGGCATTTCTTGAAGAGCTTCTGTAAAAGGAATTGAAACATTTAAATCTTGAAGCATCTTAACAAAACGTTTAAACCTACATGCAGTGGGATCTTTCAGCGCCTTGGAAGAGAAAGACAGTGTCTTTTTCTGCTTTAGAGCCAGAACAGATGTCGGAGGTGCTGCTGAGTCCTCGACGTCGACTAGGATGTCCTCGACGTCGACTATGTTGTCCTCGACTTCAACTAGGTTGTCCTCGACTTCGACTTCAGAAGTCGACTTTGAGTTCTGTTGTCGCGCAGAAGATTCCTCGATGTCCTGTGGCTGGTCGACTTTGGGTGAATCTACTCCACATCGAGTAGACTGGTCGACATCGACTACGTTCTGCTCGATGTCGAGTAGATTCTCAGCTTCGTCTTTCTTCTTTCCGACCTCTGGCTCGTGTAACTGGTGCCCGCTCCTGAGCTTTATAGCAGCGACGTGCCCGGTCTTCCCCTTTGGATTTGGTTCTATTTGTCCAGGGAGTTGCCCGGTCGGTCGTGGAATTTGTGCCGCGAATTGGCCCATCTGGGTCTCAACGTTCCTCTTCCAGATGTCCAGTTCTCCAAATCTTGTATTGATGTTTTGGAGCTGATTGTTGATGGCGCTATTGGCTTGCTTGCTTTCTGCTTGATTCCGGCGCATCTCATCGAGGATCATCTGTATATCATCCTTCCACTGATCCCTTTCTGGATGTCCTAGAGCTCTGTATAGCGGGGGGTTCCTAGTGGCTCCTTGGTTCCACTGTGGTTGGTGGAACCGCTGATCCCCCATATAGCGTTTGGGACCCCCTGCGTAAGCTACCTCTTCGTGAGTTTCTTCCATCCTGACTTGCTCTGTATGTGGGCACTCTGAAGTGGTGTGCCACTATGAGCCACATTCAATGCAGGGCTGGTTAGCAGAGAGATACTTAACTTGCTTGAGGAGCCTGCGATTCTGATCTCTGTAGTACTGCTCCTTGACATCCGGATCAATCTCCTTAGGAGGCTCTTAAAGGGGCATGGATGGGGCTGGCCTTGTATAGGCATTCTCGTCATAGTTGGCCGGAGCTCCATACTTATTGTTGAAGTTGGTGAGCCTTTCGAGAGTAGCCCATGCGTCTGCCGGTGTCATCGTCAGATACTCATATTGAGTATATTGGTTGATCCTATCCTTAGCGGTCAGATCAAGAGAATTGTAGAAGATCTTCTGAACGACATAGGGTGGCTACCCATGTGTAGGGCAGGATCGCAGTAGATCCTTGTATCTATCCCATGCTCGTGCTAGCGGTTCCCCAGGCTTCTGTTTGAAACATGTGATCTTCTGTCTAAGGAGTGCTGTCTTGGCGGGAGGAAAGAATTTGTTGAGGAACGCATTCCTAACCTCTGCCCATGTTGGGAGGGATCGCGCAGGGAGACCTTCAAAGGCACTTCAATGCTGGACCGGCAAGAGACCAACGAAAAGCCTTCATCTTGACATATTCCAGCGTAGTACCTTCAGCAAGAGTATCACAGATATCAGAACAATTGGTAATATGTTCAAGAGAGCATTCATTAAACCTTCCGTAAAAAGCGTTATTTTTAATTTCAATAAGGAAGGCAGTGCGAATCTCAAAATTATTTTTAGGGATTAGAATAGCCGATCCAGGCACGACAAGAGTCGGGTGCATGTAATCCTCAACAGTGGTAGGATACTGGGCAAGCTTAGCTTCTACATGCCTCCTTAGTTCGGATTCCTGCGCAGTGCGTGCTCTCTCAGTTGTGATAGCAGCATTTTTGGCTTCTATTTCCGCTTGAAGCCTCTCAATCAGCTGGGCTTGTGATTCTGCGGCCGCCATGGCTCTTTTCAATTTAGCGTGGATGTGTATAAGGCGTTCCGGATCGTCTAAGGCGTCAAACTCAGGTTGTTGACCAGAACGGCGCATACCGTGCAAAAAGAAAACTTAAAAGAAATGTGAGATCTAACTACCTAAGGCGCGAATGATTGCTTCCCCGGCAACGGCGCCAATTTGTTGTAGGGAGGAAATCGAGTTCAATAAATAATAATATAAATCAAACCAGATTCGTGCCCACGCAAATAATTACAAGACTCCCTCCCGATGCAGTAGCAGGAAGTCAGAATCGATCCTCGAGGAAGCAGGTCAGCGATCCTAGGCAGCAGCAAATCTCACGTCGACTTTAGGAAGTACTCGACGTCGACTACTCAATCGAATAAAAATCTGTAGAACAGAAGCAGACAAGCGCAGAAACACAAAATATCTGGTTGAGGTCAACTAAACCTACTCGACTTCGACCACTGTGGTAGTCGACTTCGGGTAACTCTGGTCGATCTCGAGTACGGCAGAAATAAAAATTGCAATTTTAAATAAAGGCAAACACGAAACTAGTGAAACTAAACTCAATAAGATAAAAGAGTTCCAAGATCGGGGTTTGCAACAATGATAACCAGACATGCATAAGGCAAGATATATAGATAATCATGCAATCACATCAAAGGATTAAGCTTTCGCCTTTTCCAACAATTAGACAACTCTTTCAAGAAACCCTAATTGTATCTACCAATTTTATGTTTATAATCCAAGTGGTTAACCTGAATCTCTATTAAATAGGCAATAAACATATAAAAGGTAGCAGATGCTCAAAACACAATAAAGATCGAATCTTTACCTCAAACACGCTTGGCTATCGTCGGGCTCACCCCGACCCTAGAAGTGGGTGAACTACTCGCGCTTCATCATAATTAAAGACATTAATAATAACAAGAAACTAATTTGCATTAAAATAATAAAAGAAAGTACAAACCGAACAAAGCCAGATCACTTTCGCTCCTTTGCTCCACTCGGCCTCTCTTTCTCTCTCTCTCTACTCGCTCTCTCTACTCTCTACTTTCGAATGTATCATGGAATGAATAAAAAATCAGCCCTATAGGCTCTATTTATAATACTAAATCCTTGCTATCCAAGGAAAGGAAACTCTATCTAATTTCTAAAGATAAAACTTAAATAAAATGGAACATTTATCTAAAAGGAAAACTATCTAAGTATCTTCAAGTGGATAAATCCTTCTCCCCATAGATAGATCTTGATAGAATATGATGGATCCAGCCTTGCTTCGTGCCCAAGTTGTCCACATGTGCTTGGAATGGCCCAACAGACTCACGGCCCAAAATCGCGTAGTCGACTTCGAGTAAAGCCTGGTCGACTTCGAGTAGCTTATACTCGACTTCGAGTAATCTTCAGCTTGTCGAGTGCTTCTCCTCGTCGAGCTCGGGTAACCGCCCAGTTCTAATCGACCCCGAGTAAAGTGTACTCGACGTCGAGTACGTGACGTGCTCGAGTTTTCTTCTTCTTCTGTCCTCGATCAAGTCTGCTTCAGCTGTAGTCGACTTCGAGTAATTCCTGGTCGAAGTCGAGTAGAATCTCGTCCTATCGTTTCGTCCCGGAATGACTCCAAATTCTACAATATTAAACCAAAACTTGTGTAGACCTCTATTTTTGAAAAATAAGCATATACTACACAAATTCGACATATTCTCAACCCGAAATATGCAAAGTACTTAGAATAATGAGCTAAAATGTGTACAGAAATATGGTATAAAACATGGACATCAGGTACTGGTGTGAAAGGGTACAAGATCTGGCCTGGCAACAAGATTATACTTAGCAGAAGTGTAGTCTTTGATGAGAGTTCTTTGCTGAATTCTAGGAAGAAGGCCAGTGATGTAGTTTAGAAAGAGGATGTTGTTAAGGAGGTGGAGTTGGACTTCACTCAATCTGAGAGTCAGGTACCTAGTTTTGTCACCAAAAACCATCATAGTCAGGTACTACTGAGTCAGACACTACTGAGATAGTGATACGGGGTTAGCCGTAGGATGGCCCGATCTTCGACAATCAAGACTCAAAGACAAGAACGGAAGCAAAGACTCAAGAACAAGAACAAAAGGCAGCAAGACTCGAACAAAGAAACAATAAAGACTCGACCGATAAGGACTGATTCGAACTAAAATAGAACGAGGGAAAGACCCCAGGCCTCCGTAGAGGGTAGGAACCAAATACCAACGACTATAAAGCCCGCCTCTACAACCTTACACAACCAAGCGGACAACTTGGAGGCACAAGGAGGGGACTTGTGATTACCAGGATCACCAATCTCTCGCGAGGTTGACGAACTCAAAGCAAACCAAGTTAGATATATAACCAATTTGCAATCGATGAGCAACGCTACGAATCGATTGACTTTCTCACAGATGTGTTTCACACAAGAACTGTAAATTTCAATAATGGAAGGTGTCTAATTGTTCTACATGAGGGAGGCCGACTATTTAACCTAACAAGGCTGAATTTCGGCCTAAATTAATTAAAATAATAACTTAAAGAATTAATTAAAATAACCCTAAAAGAAATACTAAAATAGGATAAATTCTCGTCTAAACATTTGACAGCCTCACAGATGTTGATCTTCGGCCAAGCTCTAGGTCGAATCTGGAAAAACCTTCAACAGAAAAGTTGTAGATATTTTCGTCCTCGTTCCGACAAGGTATGGCACGATCCAATCCGATTAATATTGAATCCGTACGACTCATTTTACTGATACGTCAAAAAGCTGTCAAACGGCTGAACGAATCTAAAAATGAACGGCCATCAAGCTTGCACCTTTGGATCTTCTCCCATGGGGGAGCCTTCTTCTTTCTCTTGAGGATGACATTATTCTCACGAGCTCGAATCATAGGTCCATCCCCAAGTATAGGTGTGTCCGAAAGTGTCTTGGATGGTCCCGCATCATTCCCCCTTTCTTGAAAAGGATTCGACCTCGAATCCAAGGTCGCATAAGATTCCGCAAATGCATCCACACGAGCTCCTAGATCGAATACCTCATGCCAATGAAAACTCCTCTCGAGGCCGATTGTTGTAGGGGTTGACCACTTCTGGATGGATTTGATCTTGGCTTCGCCAACTTGTATAGACCGTTAGAGCTTTCTACAAAACCAAGAAAAAAAACTTTATAAGTGCATAATTTATACTTCATATCATCTTCATGATGTTCTAACATAATATGCACTTTAGGATGTTCATTAATCTCTAAATTTCCATCCAATGCTAGCAAGTTTTCATCCTTTTCCAAAGCTGGATTTTCAATCATCTAAAGGCTAGCAATATTAGAACAATTTCCTTTATCAATGATCATATTACGAACTATGCCTTTTTCTATGCATTTAGTATGACACAACTCTTCTCTTTGATGATCAACGCAATGCACAGGTTGAACACTTAAATCAATCAAAGGATCATCATGCTCATATTCAATGCAATCATTATCATCACAGGCAAGTAAATTAAAATCTTGATCATTATTAACATGCTCTTTAATTTCATCAACAAGCTGAATATCTACACTAGGAGAAACATTAAGTTGATTAGAAATAGGATGAGTTTCTTCCCTTTCATGTGGTGGCACGTCATCTCTAGGTGTTACTCATTTTCCGATCACCGTGTTAGAGCCAACACAAGAACTAAGCACGGGGTAAGAACAATCAGTATGTTGTACCGGTAAGCCGTACCGACGCTCTTGTACCTTCAATCTTTCATTTATCTTAGCCAGGGTCTCCATAAGAGTGTTCATTCTGGCGTTGAACACCGCAACTGACACGGATGCGTTGGAGTTGTCGTCATAGTTGCCCTGGTTAGACATCACAAAATAAACAAACACGGAACTATGTCAAGATTAGCAAATAAAACAACTCACAATGTGTTTCTCTCGCACACTTCTCTCTAATTGGTTATGACAAGCTTGTTGGGGCAATCCACTTTGGGCAAATCAACACTCAAGCAATGACTTAACAATCAAAAGAGAGTAATCAAGAGAAAGGACAAAGGAACACCAAATAAAGTACTCGACACAAGCTGGACAGAAGGTCGGAATCGACCAAACTGACTCGAATTCGACCAAACAAACTCGACAGAACCCGTACCGAGGCTGTAGGGGATCGGTATGGGGTCGGTATGGGCACTGCAGTACACGACACACAAAAATAGGAAAAGAAAATGAAGGAAAAGAAAGAAAAAACTTGGATTTTTACCTCTTTTTGATTTAAACCCTTAGGATGGATGTTGTAGTTGCAAGGTAGGGCTTAAAAAAAAAAATTTTGGTTTAGGAGGTATGTGTTTGAAGGTTGTGACTAGGGCTATAGCAAATTCACCAAATTTGGTCCTTAAGCTATCTATGAAATAAAGGACTCTAAAAAAATTATATGCTATGGTGAAAGAAAATAAAATTTATGTAGCCTTAATGAAATATATATAGGTGATGGTGTGGCTAAATATGGTAAATAAATCTATCTATGCCTTTGATAATCTGTGATAGAAAATATGAGATATATCTACCACAAATTTCAACAAATTAAATAAGGCAATTAAATAGATAAATCTAGGATAGAACAAGATAGCCAAAGATAGAAAGCAAACTAGGTTTGTGGGATTGCAAGCAAAGGCCGAAGGCTGTACGTTGCACCAAGATGTCGGCGGCAACAGTGATTGGCTCCAATGATTGATGGTCATGGCTAGGGTATGAAATATATATATATAGATGACTCAATTTGGACTCAATTTGATCCAATAAACAAGCCTATCCGTAGTTGGACTCAATTTGATCGGCTTCAATGGTTGGTACTGGTCCCGACTTGGGATGTGTTTAGGGCTAAAGGCAACCACAACAATCACAAACAAGGATTAGTAGTAATCAAATTCAAAAATTCAAGAAGTAAAAACCAAGAACAAGAAAGACTCTATTTTTTTTTGTAGTTTTGTGTTTATGAATAACAAAAGACACAACTTTGATGTCGAAAACCAAAGCGCTGATGCCAATTTGATACGGGGTTAGCCGTAGGATGGCCCGATCTTCGACAATCAAGACTCAAAGACAAGAACGGAAGCAAAGACTCAAGAACAAGAACAAAACGCAGCAAGACTCGAACAAAGAAACAATAAAGACTCGACCGATAAGGACTGATTCGAACTAAAATAGAACGAGGCAAAGACCTCAGGCCTCCGTAGAGGGTAGGAACCAAATACCAACGACTATAAAGCCCGCCTCTACAACCTTACACAACCAAGCGGACAACTTGGAGGCACAAGGAGGGGACTTGTGATTACCAGGATCACCAAGCTCTCGCGAGGTTGACGAACTCAAAGCAAACCAAGTTAGATCTATAACCAATTTGCAATCGATGAGCAACGCTACGAATCGATTGACTTTCTCACAGATGTGTTTCACACAAGAACTGTAAATTTCAATAATGGAAGGCGTCTAATTGTTCTACATGAGGGAGGCCGACTATTTAACCTAACAAGACTGAATTTCGGCCTAAATTAATTAAAATAATAACTTAAAGAATTAATTAAAATAACCCTAAAAGAAATACTAAAAATAGGATAAATTCTCGTCTAAACATTTGACAGCCTCAAAGATGTTGATCTTCGGCCAATCTTTAGGTCGAATCTGGAAAAACCTTCAACAAAAGTTGTAGATATTTTCGTCCTCGTTCCGACAAGGTATGGTACAATCCAATCCGATTAATATTGAATCCGTACGACTCATTTTACTGAGACGTCGAAAAGCTGTCAAACGGCTGAACGAATCTAAAAACGAACGGCAATCAAGCTTGCACCTTTGGATCTTCTCCCATGGGGGAGCCTTCTTCTTTCTCTTGAGGATGACATCATTCTTACGAGCTCGAATCATAGGTCCATCCCCAAGCATAGGTGTGTCCGAAGGTGTCTTGGATGGTCCCGCATCAGATAGAGGATAGACCACTAGACACAGGAGCAGGTGGAGCGACACATCGAAGTATTGCTCTAGATCGGCCAAGAAGGGCTGACATCAGACCTCCTGCGAGATATAGGTCTGATGAGATGGTGGGATATGCGTTGCAGGTGGCCGAGGAGGTGGAGGATGATGCTCCATCCACCTACAAGGCTGCTGTTTCTGGAGATGAGTCAGCACAGTGGCTTGTAGCCTTAAGACCAGAGAAACCCTTATCAATTGAACAATCCCTAAAGAAGGATTTAACCCAATCGATAGCCTTAAGACCAGAGATTAACCAAGGTATTTGCAGGCCCTAAAGAGGGATTTAACAACACATCCAACTTCCTACCCATCCAATTAATTCAATCAGCTCTAAAGGGATAAGTTTGCTACTTGTGTTAAGGTTCACAATCAGGAATCTACAAAACCATAGCAATTGAATTGATTCTAACTAGTTGCGCGGGCTAGATAGAATAAAACAATCAAAAATTCAAGCAGAAAGAAGTTGAAGCATTCAATAGCGGAATTAAGGAACGAGAATTAGAAACTCACAATTAATCCAAATAAAGCTTCAAATTGCAAGAAGAACGGAGAGAGTTTAGCTACCCATGGAGAACATCGCTCTCAATCTCCAACTAAAATCGTCTTGAATCTTAACCTAATGAATGAATGAAAACCTAGGGCTAAGCCCTCTCTAAAATCGTCCACCCTCGGCCAAAAGACAATTTGATAGATAAATAGGGTTTGGATAGATAAAACGTCGCTGCGCAAAACGCGTCGCTGCTGGAACATGCGGCGGCCGCTGCACTAATGCTGCGGCTGCAGCATATGGCGGCGGACGCTGCATCGGTCTTTTACGGAAAATTCAGGTCGAATCAGCTCTCGACGTCAACAGAAAAGTCATAGCTCTCTGAAAGAGCTTTCCAACGCATGGTCATAATAGTCAATCGGACAACCGACGCCTCCACAAAGTGCAAAACAAGTTCAGCATGTCTGGCGACAACTTTTGCAAACTTGTTCTTCGTTTAGGCTCGCTTCTTCTTCTCATGACCTCTTTAGATCTTCATGTAAGCTTCTTCGATCAACTATATAATCTCATCCAATGTGTTATCAACCCACGTCTCATCATCGGATCCACATGTACTTGAAATAGTCAATAAAAATGTGTAGATTCCGACTCCACCAACATAAAGAGCAAATATGCAAATTGTACTTAAACCATGCATGATATGCATCTTAACTAAGCTAAATGCAATCTATTATAACCATCTAAATGCATGCTATCACCTGCAAGTGGGTCTTCAGGAAAAAGGAAGGACTATCAGCTTCTGAGGGTGTTAAGTGCAAAGCAAGAGTATTTGCAAGAGGATTCAATCAGCGAGAGGGAGTAGACTACAATGAGATTTTCTCACTAGTGGTCAGACATACTTCCATCAGGGTGCTACTAGCAATGGTTGCACATCAGGATTTGGAGCTTGAGCAACTAGATGTGAAGACAGCTTTCCTACATGGAGAGTTGTAGGAGGAAATATACATGTCTTAGCCGGATGGTTTTCAGGTTCCTGGAAAAGAGAACCATGTTTTAAGATTGAAGAAATCTTTGTATGGTCTGAAACAGTCACCAAAGCAGTGGTATAAGCGATTTGATAGCTATATGGTGTAGCTGGGATACAGCAGGAGTCTATATGATTGATGTGTTTACCATAACAGTGTGGATGATGGTTCACGTATCTAGTGTTGTACGTGGATGATATGTTGATTGTGGCTAAAAAAAAGTCAGATATCCAGAAGTTGAAGGATTGTCTCAGAGCAGAGTTTGATATGAAAGATCTGGGTGCTACTCGAAAGATCATGGGAGTAGAGATCTATAGAGACAGGAAGCAGAGAAAAATCTTCTTATCTCAAGAAGGGTACATCAGGAAGATATTGAGCAGGTTTGGAATGTCTTCGGCTAAGTCTATAGATACTCCAATAGCGTCTAACAGCAAGCTGGGAATGTACACACTTCAGACTGAGGAGGAGAAGGAGTACATGTCTAAAGTCCCTTATGCCAGCGCAGTTGGAAGTCTGATGTATGTTATACTCTGCACTCGACCATATCTAACATTTGATGTTAGTGTGGTAAGCCTCTTTATGGTTCATCCTGGAAAGAAGCACTGGCAAGCTGTGAAGAGGATGCATGTTTATGTCCTTTGACACTTCCATCGAAGATACTCTCCACGAGACGAGTACCTGCTTTTTTTCGGTCTCCCAGGCATTCTCTTAATGGGGGAGGTAGCAGCTGGTGTTGTGCTATATATAGGGGAGGAATCCAAGTGTCCTTGGGTAGAACGGGATACAAGACTCCATTGTAACACGCGTACCACGCAACGACCCTATAGTAGTCATGCACTAGGGTGTACACATCCAAGCCTCTAGCCTTTACCACGACAATGGGATGACAGCAGGGGTATTGATCTATGTTGAAGTGGCGGCATGTGCATGATCGTGTGCTTAGGTTGATGAGCCACTTCGTCGTTCCCTTCATGACCTCAAACTCGTGATCGCTGAGGGGCCTCGCGACCAAGCATATGGAGGCGTTGTATCTAGACACGATGGCCTTGGCAACCCAATCACTAACGACCTTCCCGAGCGTGCCACTTGACTTCCTCCGTTCAACAATTTTGCACCGTCTCGATGATGCAATCGAATAGCGCTACGACCGGCATATCCCGAGGCTCTTTGAAGACGTTGTTGAGGCATTCAACATTGTTCATTGTGGTTATCTTGTAGCGGTTTGCCAGAAAGTGAGCCCTCGCCCAATTGCAGAATCCGGCTTCACAAAGGTACTGCCCGGTTCGAGTACTACTTGAGGAGCACATCCTCCTCCTCAAGTAGTCCTCGAATCACGCTTGACTCGTCATCTAGGCCAAGATCGTTATTCGACCCACAAAAGGCCAATCTTAACTGTATCACATAATAATCCTAAAATCTTCAAAAATAAATACAAAGTAGATCTAGGAAGAGGCTTGAAGACAAAGAAAGACGAGGAAAAGAGAGGAAGAAATCAAAAGGAGATGAAGAAATTACAAGAAGAGGGGAAAATTCGATTAAATCGGGGGTCAACTGGCGTCCATGGTCTCAGCAGCGGTGGTTTCTCTTAGTGATGCACTTGGGTGCGTCTCCTTGGGTGGAAGTCACATCCCGATTATAGAGGTCTATGTTCGCTTCTCCTTGGAAAAGGCAAAAAATGTCTTTATGGAACCCTTGGAAAAGACTCTGAATAAATCCACACTCAAAAGCTCAAAACTAGGTACACTCTCTATATCCATCTAGATCTAAATCTTATGTAGTTCATCGACAAATCTTCAAAGACAAAGCGATGAAACGAAATTTTGAAAAGTTTATATCATCTCTTTGTTTTCTGGCTTCCTTCATCTCCTCTAGAGTTGGCAACTGAGCTGATCGGGTTGGGTTTGATTCGGACTTGTTCGGGTTAGGTTAGCTCGGGTAAAATTTATGCTCGATCATTGGTCGGGTCGAGTTTAGTCAAAATGAATTTCAAATTGGTCGGATTTTTGGTTGAATCGGGTCATGCTTGATCATTTGGGTTTTGGGTCAACTAGGTAGGGCTCATTCGGGTTTCAGGTTTAGAGATGGGTCGGTCTCATTTGGTTTCCATGTCAAAGCGAGTCTATGTTTGTTTAGGTTGAATTATTTAATCATGTTCGTTCGGGTAATTGGTTAGATTCAGTTTAATACATAATGTTATTTGTGTCTTTCAAAAGTATTTTTCAAGTAAAATTAAATATGACCATTATATAATCTATTAATTGACTCATTTTATTCATCTTTAATTTCATTTCCATTTGCCAATATATTTGTGTCCGATTAATAGGTATATCTTTCATGAGTGTTTATACAATTAGTATGAGGTGACTATCCTTATTCATGTCGGATTGGGAGTTGGGTCGGGTTTGTTTATATTCAGATCAATTTGGGCTTTAGGTCGAAATGGGTTGGGCTCGGGTTCAGGTTCGGGTTGTGCATGCGTGACATTAGATTTTCAGTTTTTGGTCGAGTTTTTGTTTGGGTCGGGTTCTCGGGTCGGGTTAGATCTTATCAGCTTTATTGCCTATAAACAGACCGAAAAAAGACACAATTTGCTATGCATTTGACGATGATGCTTGAACAGAAGAAAAAAAAGGTATAAAATGTGAAATAAGCAAAACAAAAATAAAAACGAGAACCGACAATAAAAACAGAGGCAAGTGCCTATGAAATCGTGAATAAAAAGCCTAGCTAATATTGTGAAGAACACGCTTCATGCGCCCCTAATTTCACCCCCAAAATGCTCTCTCAAATCCTAACTTTGCATACCCAAAATCCTGAGATTTCTTGGCCAAATCTTCATCCTAGCCCCTCTCCTGGCAAGATCCTGATACTTTGGTGCTGAAATCATCATCCTATTGAGGAATTGATATGCGGTTTTGTTGTTTTCTATCCTACGCTCGATCCTTCCGCTCATGAAGAAACCATGGTCGACTGCTTCTCCCTTGGTCAGAGCAACTCCAAATTTCCAAAAAAGAGGATCAAAAAGAAGAAAGGTTTGAGGAGAGGGAGGCTTATCGGCCGAATTTCAAGCGAGATGGTGAATGTTTGGTTGGGATTTGACCAAGTTTGGGCAAAATCCAGAAAGAGGTGGAAGAATTCTCAACTTTGGGGGTGTTGGGGGTTGTCTAGCTTGTTCATGGAAGAGTGATCCGTGGGGTGGCCGTATCGGTCTGACGGCTGGTCGTGTGTTATTGGAAGACCACAATCCCGACTTCTCTAGCCCTAATCTGTATGGATTTTCTACTCCCATGTCTATAACTATGACTAATTTTCCCATGAACAAGTTCACTGACATACCCTCATATTTGATTTTATCTAATTGCCCTACAATTTTCATGAAATCTCTTGGTCATACTTTGTATTTGGTTCACTTGCTGCATTCAGCACAAAAAATCACCTCCTATTGGTGTTTGGAAAACCCGGTGTTAGAGGTGCATACCTCTTCACCTCTATCCCCCGAAAGGTCTTTGAAAAAAATGTGTTAGAGGTATATGCCTCTTCACCCCCTATGCCCCTACCCCCCCGAAAGGGCTTTGAACAAACTACGGTTTTGGGGGCTTTGATAGTTCCTTTCTCCAGTTATGATGAAGAAGTGTTTCGTATGAAACTTGTTACTGAAATATTGAGCCCTTCTTTGTCTGTGGTTATGTGATTAATAATTTGCTCAACTTGCTATCTTTTCGTGACTAGCACACATCCTATCCATGACTATATCCCTCTTGATGTTAACCTAGGGTTTACGATGTTCAAATTCTTAACTATCAATCTCTGTGATCCCGAGGTGGATGAAAATAGCATTGATTATGATGTTGAACATAATAGATTTGTTAAAATATTTGATAAAATGTTTTATGGGGAACTAAATAGGTGTCTTAAATCTGGTATCCTCAAATCATTTTATGGGCCTATATATTGTTGCTCCTCATGTTTCTTATGTTAAGTTACATTGGTTTGAGCAGCTAGGTGTATATGATCTTTGTCCTTCTGCTCCTAGGTATTGCTATATTGATTCTCTTGAATGAACTACATCGCCCCAATCGAAGGGAAAGTGAAAAAAAATCAAAACAATTAAACCATCTGACTTCTTTTTCAAGATTATTTTGAATTTATTGATAGCTAAAACATATTTGTGTATTTATACTCTACTAAATCTTTTCATTGGGAAAACTTTGTGGAGGAAACATAGTTGGAAGAATGGCTTGGTCGCCTCTAATTTGTCATGTGTGATTAAATTTACTTTCTTTGCATACATTTTTTGGAGTGGTAGAAGTTATTTTGTTGGATCAAGCCTTGTATATCATAGATTGAAAAATCAGTCCTTAAAAGGAACTCCTAAGGTTTACCGATGTAATGGTTGTTTTTGTATTCATGGTCTCCAAGAACCATATGTGTTGGTTAAGTGTTCAAGTATCTGACCATCCCTTCTAGAAGTAACATGCTCATTGTACGAAGAAAGATTTTTCCGAATAGGGTCCTGCATGCTCTTGGCTTTTGGTCCCAATTGGGTTTCTGAGAGCTTAAATTGCCTTTTGTTTAGACATCTTGTATATTATACCTTGTGGAACATGGCTTATCTCAATGACGGTAATTATATGTACTGGAATTCTAGATGCATTGGTCTGCTTCTTAGCTTGGCTATTACTTGTTGATCAGGATTCTTCAGGTTGCCTTTTCCTGATCATCTTGTGTAGTTCAAGGTTGATGGATATGATTTATAATCAAATATTATCTCTTAGTAAAACTCTTCTTGATGAATACGACTGTTATGCAAATCTATTTTGGGTAATACCATGTAAGTTTTTTTTTTACTAAGAGCAAACTAGTTTGGATAAACAATAGAATCTCAAAATTGATGCTTAGGCACCTTACCTCCTGAAAGGGTTTAGAACAAAGCGTGGTTTTTGTGGCCAATAATTGCCTGCATATTCTACTAATTGTCATATTTAGTAATATGTTGAAGAATCTCTCCTTTTATAGTCTAGCTTCATCTTTGTGCATGTTGTTAAGCTGGAGAGTGTCAATGATGCACCACAAACCCAAGTATTATCTAAAGCTACTTCTTGAATCAATTTTCACCCAAAAAATCAATGTCTTTCGTAGAAAGAAGTCTGAGAAGAAATCCCTCTGGTTTATTAAACAAGGTCTGGTAAAATCGGATAATCATTCACATAATTCATCTAAAATATGATAATCCACACTCTATTTTTGGCTGCTTGTTGTTATGTAACAATATCTTCGTACATAACTTTTTTAGTTACAACTTGCATTCGACTGAACTGGATGATCTTTGCTTGAGGAAAACGCCTGCTTATATCGTTTGGGCGGATGGATCATCACTTTGTTCGGCTATCACTTATGCTATACTAAATCTTGGGATAGAATGGTTTATTAATTTACTCTATTTTTGTATGTAAATTCTTACATCTGGTTTGTAATTTTTGTTAAATTTGTGCTCATACCTTTGTTGTATTATATACTCGTGCAAGCTACTTGTAATAACAACTTGTCTAAGTATTCCTTTGGAATGTTCGATGAAACAAGATACTTTTTGATAAAACCGATTGAGCAGGTATTCTATACAAAATACGTGACTTCAAATTACTCCCAACCCCCTTTTAACGGCCATAAAAATGCTTTCAATAAGCAGTTTTGCAAAACCATCTATTTACATATGATCAAATTACGTATAATGATTATAATCCTAGCAATGACATACACTCTCTTTGGTACAAAGCAACTACGTTTCCCTACTCCCATGACAGAAAAGGTTATCTATGAAAGTCATCTATTGCAATTGTAGAGGTATAGAAAAAACAACATTATGGACCAATATCAATACATAGTGTAAAAATGATCATATCAAATTACTTGCTCTAGCGGAGATGAAAGCTGAAAATATTCTGAATGAAACTGTATGGAAGAATGCTGATTTTGATAACGCAATTTGGTCACCTGCCCAAGGCAAATCCAGTGGATTGTGTATCTTTTGGAAGACAAACCACCTATTCAATGAGACAATTTCAATAGAAATCCACCTCCCCAAAATAATTGGTGTTAGATGCAAAAACTCGCAAATTGATTCTACCCTAATACTCTTCGTTGTTTATGCCCCTCCGGGGTTGAGGGAAAAAGATGAATTTTGGAGAACTCTGACTGAACTAGTCACCAGCTTAACCCTTCCGTGCGTTGTGATGGGAGATTTTGACGAAATTTACTACAGGTAATTTTAACAGCGAATGTTCTATGATTGATCTACCCACTATGAGGAACCACTTCACTTGGAGGAAAAACCCTGAGGGGGGTGACAAAATTATCGAGAAACTGGATAGATTACTTGTTTAACACCAAATTCTCCAATTTTTCCCCAAACTTATAACAAAAAATGGAGCCTTTTCCTCATCAAACCATTGTGCCATTACAATAAACTTTGATAATGGCGTAGTTCATAAACAACCACCTTCGTTTATGTTCGAGAATATTTGGCTACAAAGGAAGGATTTCCACAACATTGTTAAACAAGTTTGGCGAGCGTCGTGTTCAGGTTCTACTATGTTTTAAATTATATACAAAACCAAATTGCTTAAACAAAAAGCAAAGGAGTGGAATTAGAAGACATTCATAAATATCTTCTGACAGCTCCAAGAAGTTGAAAGTAGCCTGTTGGAGATAAACCACTAATGATTCAGTAGAATTGAATGGATTATAGAGCCAAAGAAATAAAACTCCTACAAAAGAAAGAGAAGTTTCTTCTGTTTCAAAAAAAGTATTGGAACCAAATGGCCAAAATGAAACATCTAAAACTGGCAGATTCAAACACAACCTATTTCCATAGAGTAGCAACCAGTAGAAGGAAGAGAAAAATCATTCGATCAATTACTTCTAGCAAAAGTACGTACATCGAGGGTGACGAAAATATCAGAAATAAAATCCGTAGAGATTTCGAGAAGAGGTTTAAACAAGAAAGGATAAATGAAAATCTATTAAGGGAGTACCTAAATCTTGTCACCCTAACAATAACCAATTAGGAAAATAGTTATCTTACCTAGCATCCGAGCAATAGAGAAATAAAAAGGGTTATTTTTAGCCTTGGCAATAATAAATCACCAGTTCCTGATGGAATGACAGCAGAATTTTACAAAAAATACTGGGCCATTATTAGAGGATCGATCAATCAAAGCGGTTAAAGGATTATTCCTTTCTGGAAGAATTCTCTGTCAAATAAACCATACATTTATTCCACTTTTGCAAAAATGTGATAAACCCTCTATGACTACACATTACAGACCAATCAGCTAATTATGTTCCACAATCTCTAAAATTATTTCCAAAATTCTAATGGAGAGACCGAAAATGTAATTGACAAACTTATCCACCCCATGCAAAAAGCATCTGTGTCGGATAGGGCTATACAGAACATCGTTCTTATAGCCGATGAAATTTTCCATTCATTTCACAGCAGACAAGGGAAAGAGGGCGGTATTGGAGAAATTTGATTTCCACCCGACTTTTATTAAATCGATTATGGAATGTATATCTACAGTGTCGTTCTCTGTGCTCGTCAATAATGGTCCAACAGAGTTATTCAGACCAACTAGAAGTCTTCGACAAGGAGATCCTCTATCCCTGTTTCTCTTCATTTTTTGGGGGCAAAGGTTTTGGTAAGAAAACTCTCACATTAAGCAAACATGATGAATGGCCTTATCGGTTTCAAATTCGGAAAGGAAGAACTGCATATCCCTTTCCTTGCCTTCACTAATGATATTATTATCTTCAACAAGGGTAACACCTCAGCTTGCTTAAAAGTTAAATCAATTATAGATGAATATTGCAGCATTTCAGGTCAAAAAGTTAATTATCACAAATCCGCTTTTCAAACTACGAAAGGAATTCCTAGATCCGAAATCGATGAACTTGAAAGATGCTTGTGTATATCAAATGAAATAACGATTGAAAAATACCTTGGTTTCCCTATTATCGACGGAAGAGTAAATAGATAAACTTTTGAGGAAATCATTTGTAAATAAAAAGAGCAGCTTAGTAAATGGTGTGCTAATGCCCTATCACAGCAGGGACGTGCTATCCTTATTGACACAAACCTGGCATCAAAACCCTTAATCCCTTATATACAATGCAAAGTTTCATGCTCCCCAACACAGTCCATAAGGAACTACATCAAATAAATATATGTTTCTTCTGGAATAAAGATATCCAATATCGGCCTCTAATAAGCTGGGATAAAAACTGTAGACCAAAAGGTAAGGGAGGTTTAGGTATTCGAAAATCTAAGGATATGAATTAGGCACTCTGAATGAAACTCTTTTGGAAAATTCTTGCGAAACCGGAAAATATATAGGTAAAATTAATTCACTACAAGTATTTCAAAATGATACATATATTATATTACAAGAAAAGTGGGAGTTCGTCTTGGGCAATGGTCGAAACTACCTCCTCTTATTGAAAATTTTAAAACTAGTCCAATCTGGTTAGTGGGCACGCAATGGTAAATCTATTAAATTATGGACCGATAACTGTCTTACAGCATCGCCAATAATCAAAAGGAATGAGTGTCCTACCATTCGAGATGATAACGAAACAGTGAGCGACTATATATTAGGAGGAAAAATTATACGGAGTATAACACAATACCACAAAGTATAGCAAACGAAATATTAGATATCCTCTTTCTAAGAATACATTTGATGGCAGACTATATTGTTGGTCAAATAGGAAGGGATGGTTTACAACAGCTAGTGCCTACAAATTGATCACTAAAAATAACAGCTAGAATAAGGATAATAATTCATGGACTTGAAAAATAGATACAACACCAAAAATTAAGAACTTTATATGGAAACTATGACAAAAGGGTATTCCAACAGCTACCCGTCTATCCCGATAGGGGGTCTCCGTACCAACACCTTATGTGGTCTATAACAATGCCATTGAAGATGAAACACATCTTTTTATGGAATGCCAGTTAATTCCATCTCCCATTGTCCGTGGGCAAAAATCAGACTAAAATCAACTTGATTGCAAATTCGAGAGATTTCTCTCATATCTTGTCATTAATTGGAACCACTCTTACAAAATCTAAAAAGGAGAAAGTGGCGATAACCTGGTGGATGATATAGTATATCAGAAATCAAACAATCTTTAGAAATGAACTCATTTCGAATAGGGAATCTGTTAAGTGGAGAAAACCACCTATTGGTACGTGATAATGCTACCATCATTGCAACTCACTCGGAAAATTGGAAGAAAACCTCCATGCATGGAATGATGATGATATCCAAAGTACTCGAGGGGATAATGCTACCAAGCACACATGGTCAAAACTATGACAAAAAACTGTTAAGTGGAGAAAACCACCTATTGGTACGTGATAACTCCTCTCCCTTGATGAAAATCGAAATCAGTTTCAAAGGCTTTGACAGACAGTTTGTGTCAAAGGTCTTGAAGCTACATCTGTGTTGATGAAACACAAAACCTGTACTTTATTATATTATGTCCGAATATTATTATATGTTATTATATGCTTCCAGATATTATTTTATATACTAACATTTCAGGAAGCTTTTCGAATTATATTTCCTTCCTTGAGCTGATTAACGTGGAGAATAAAATCGGAAGATCATGGCTTCAGAGTTTCCAAGAATAGAAGATCGTGAAGAATCCCTCTCAAGCCATGATCGGCTCTAGCCGTTGGTGAAGATCCTTAGGCGCCGATTTGTTCAATATAAAGAAAATGAAGAAGGGAAGACAAATACACATTCGTTGAACACAAGCATTCATTCACAATCAAGCCTCCAAGTCAATCTGTCTTCTTCGTGTGCTCTCTGCTAGCTGATAAGAGTCATATCTTTTGTTTCAAAGCATTTGAGAGTTACACAGTGAGCTTATAGGATATATTTCGAGTGAGTGTTATACTCGAGAGTTTGTAACTCAGGAAGTGGACACTAGGCGATTGATTCACGAAGTGTAAGAGGATTGTACTAGATAGCTGAGAGCGGTGGGGCTCTTCTAGATTGGTCTAGGACTCCAAGGGAACGTGAGTTGACTAGATTGCAATTGTATAGGAGAGAGGCTTCTCGGTGAGCTATTAGGATCCTAAGTCTTGTGAATCAATAAAGCCAGTTGAATCCTAGGGTTGTGGAAGAACCCTAGGCGGGGACGTAGGCAAAGTTCGAGTCGAACCTCGTTAACAATTTGTTACGTCCTTTACTTATTACTTTACCATATTTCCGCACTTGTTTCGAATTGTATAACTCTATTGTGATTCAGGTTTTCCAGAAGAAAGAATTACGTCTAATCTCAAAGGGTTTTGCAAGTACTTCAAAAGTCTTGAGATTATCTGCGAAAATCCGGCATACTCTATTCAACCCCCCTTCTAGAGTATCTTTATATTACTTTGTTTTACATTATCGAACCTTCAATTGGTATCGGAGCTTTACTCACTGCTTTCGATCTAACAATCTTGTGAGTTTTGATCATGTCTGGTGAAACAAGCGGAGGATTTGCACAAGGGAGGTCTACCATTAGACCACCGCTCTTTGTTGGAAACAACTTCGTCCACTGGAGGTCCTTAAAGAAAATGTTCATTATAGATTAAGATCTGGAACTTTGGAACATTATAGAGAATGGTCCGAAGATTCTTATGAAAGACGGACCTAATGGAAGCAAAGTTGCGAAGACCGAGGCTGAATTCATCCAAGCGGATCTTGAACTCGTCTCCAAGAACTACAAAGCTATTAACTTACTATACTGTGGTCTTAGCACTGATTAGTTTAACCGTATTTCATCTTGTAAGTCAGCTAAAGAGATTCGGGACAAGTTGGTTGTCACCTACGAAGGAACCAGTCAAGTGAAGGACACCAAGATCCGCATTTTCCTTCGAAATTATGAACTCTTCAAAATGAAGCCAAATGAGTCTATTAAGGCTATGTTCACACGGTTCACGAAAATCACAAACAACCTTGACTCTCCTGGCAAGACCTTTGAGAATGTTGATAAAGTGAGGAAGATATTGAGGTGCCTCCCAAAAGACAAATGGGGTCCGAAAGTGACAGCCATAGAAGAAGCCCAGAATCTCACCACTCTACCCCTTGCTGACTTGCTTGGGAAATTGATCACACATGAGATGATTCTCAATGAAGACGATGGAGAAATCCCAACAAGCACTAAGAACTTGGCACTCAAGTCTAAGAAGGATGAACCCAAAGATGTGTCTGATTCTGAAGATGAGGATGATGATGAGGATGATCCCTTTGATCTCATTACAAGGGGTATTTCTTGAATCCTCAAGATGAAGAAGCAATTCAACAACAAAGATGGATCAGAGTCTTCTAAATTTCGAGGTAAGTCTCAATACAACAAATATGACAAGAAGACTAAACCTTTGTCTTGTTTTGAATGTGGTGAAACAGACCATCTAGTGAAAGATTGCCCTCAAAAGAAGAAGAGCCAGTTCAAGAAAGGTGATAGATGGAAAAAGAAAGCCATGGTGGTAGCTTGGAGTGATTCCGACTCAGGTGACTCAGATTCCGATGATGAAAAGGCCAACCTGTGTCTCATGGCCTCAGGAGATGAATCCCATGATAAGCAACTTGAGGTAACCGTAAGAGAGCTTATGGCAAGTCCAAAAGAGGTACTATCGGAATTCCTTTCTAATATGATTGCCAATGAAGAGAAACTTATTGACCAAACTAACACTCTTATCAAGAAAACCGTAGACCAGGAAAGAACTATTGAGGAACTGTCTAGGAGGGTCCAAAGTCTTGAAACATCTTATTCAGATCTTGACATTAAAGTCAAGACTCTTGACTCAGAGAAATCTGAACTCAAGCAAGATCTCTCGTCTCTGAGAAGTGAACATCATGACTTAGTGAACGAGAAGATCTCCCTGAATAAGAAGATTCAAGACCAACAGACAACCCTCATAAGTTTTACTAAATCCAAGGGCACTCTTGATAGGATGTTGGGTGAGCAACAAAGTTCTCTAAACAGAAGTGGTATTGGTTACAATCCAAGGTTTTTAAAGAAGCAACACATTACAACTTTTGTAAAGGCAAAAGGAAGCAGAACCTCTCCTATATGTCACCACTGTGCAAGAAAGGGACATGTAAGAGAGACCTGCCCATATAGAAGAAAAGATCCTCATATTATTCGCAATACATTTCCTGTTCACTTGAGAAAAGAACAGATAACGCAATTTTGGGTCCCCAAAGGCACTATTTTACCAAATATGGTTTATCCCAATAATGGATCTAGATTTGCTCACTGGTCTAGCCACAAAGGTTGATTTTTGTTTTGCAGGAGATCACCAAGGTGAAAGAGCAAAAGTGGATTATTGATAGTGGATGCTCTAGACATATGAGTGGGAAGAGGTCTCTCTTCCATGATCTAAAGAAGCAATCCACTGGAACAATCACTCTTGGTGACAAAGGAAAGTGTGACATCGTTGGTATCGGTAGTGTTGGGAGTGATCCTAACAACTGTATTAAAACTGTTTATCTTGTTGATGGTTTGAAGTATAATTTGCTTAGTGTTTCTCAACTATGTGATAATGGTAATGATGTTGGATTTAACAAGAAAAGATGTTTAGTGCGCAGAGAAGATATAGGTGAAATAGTTCTAACTGCCTATCGCTATAACAACATCTATGCTGTGAATGCTGAACAAGTGGCACAAGGAAGCTTAACCTGTCTAAAGGCTTTGATGGACGATCCAAAGCTCTGGCACAGGAGACTCGGTCATGTAAGCCCACATACACTACAAAAGCTAGTGTCCAAAGGGCTTGTAAGAGGACTACTTGAGATAGACTTCAAAGGTATTGATATGTGCAAAGCATGCACACGAGGTAAACAAACATGTAGCTCTTTCAAACCCAAGAAGGTTGTAAGTACTTCTAGACCCCTTGAACTTTTACATATGGATTTATGTGGTCCTATGCGAGTCAAATCTCCCAATGGTAAAAAGTACATGCTTGTTGTCATATTTGATGAATGCAATGACGGTTCTTTAAGTGAAAATGTTGCAGATCTAGATCTTAACAGGCATACAGAGAAGATCTAGATCTAGATCTTAACAGGCATACAGAGGATGGTGATGATATTGCTACCAAGAACACAGAGAAGAGGAAATGCAGGATCAGACTCTCAACACTGAAGAATTGGCCCAAGATGTTGAAGATTCGTCCGAAGCCCTTGGTGTCCAATCCAACCGTGTTGAAACGTCAGAAACTGCTGTAACTGAACCTAACAGATCCATGGAGTCAGATGTACCACAAATCAATCCTACTGGTGTGACGAATCAAGGAGCTGAGACTAGCAAAAGAAAATTCAAATACTCCTCATCACACTCATTAAAGGATATCATTTCTGACCCTACATCTAGTGTTCAAACTCGTCCTAAACTTAAAGATCTTTGTGCTTTTCACGCGTTTGTTTCTCTTATAGAACCAAAGAAGGTAGATGAGGCACTTCAAGAGCCAGACTGGATCATTGCTATGCAAAGTGAGCTTAACGAATTTGAAAGGAACAAAGTCTGGACCTTGAAGCCTAGGCCAAAGCATCAATCAGTCATTGGCACACGTTGGGTATTTCGAAACAAGCTAGATGAGAATGGTAAGATCGTGAGGAACAAAGCAAGGCTTGTTGCTCAAGGCTACAATCAAGAGGAAGGTATTGACTACGAGGAGACTTTTGCTCCCGTAGCCAGGCTTGAAGCCATTCGCATATTATTAGCATTTGCATCTTTTATGAGCATAAAGTTATATCACATGGATGTCAAGTGTGCTTTTCTTAATGGTTTCTTAGAGGAAGAAGTCTATGTGGCTCAACCCCCAGGTTTTGAAAGTTCGGAATTTCCTAATCATGTTTACAAACTAGACAAAGCGCTATATGGTTTGAAACAAGCCCCAAGAGCTTGGTATGAGCGCCTGTCAAAATATCTTTTAGAAAATGATTTTAAAAGGGGGTTGATCGACAAGACTCTTTTTATCAAGACCAAAAGAAAGGACATTTTGGTTATTCAAATATATGTTGATGATATATTGTTTGGAGCTACTAACACATCTTTGTGCAAGGAATTTCTGACATTATGTGCAGTGAATTTGAGATGAGCTTGATGGGTGAACTCAACTTCTTTTTAGGATTACAAGTTCATCAATCTAAGAAAGGAATTTTTGTCAACCAAAGCAAGTACACGAAGGATCTCTTGAAGAAGTTCAAGATGGATCAATCCAAAGCAGCCAAGACACCCATGAGCTCAACCTTATCTCTAGATCAAGACAAGACTGGGAAGAGTGTCAATCAAAAGGAGTATCGAGAGATGATTGGATCTTTATTATATCTTACTGCTAGTAGACCTGACATCATGTTTAGTGTTTGCATGTGTGCTAGGTTTCAAGCTGACCCTAAAGAATCTCACCTCGTGGTTGTGAAGAGGATCTTTCGATATCTCAATGGCACTAAGGAGCTTGGCTTATGGAACCCAAAGCAAAGAAATTTTACATTAATTGGGTATTCTGATGCAGATTTTGCAGGCTATAAGGTGGATAGGAAGAGCACGTCGGGATGTTGCCAATTCTTAGGAGCATCCTTGATCAGTTGGCACTCAAAGAAACAAAACTCAGTTGCTCTATCCACTACCGAAGCCGAATACATAGCAGCTGGAGCATGTTACTCCCAAATCCTTTGGATAGCTCAATAAATGAGAGATCTTGACATCAACCTCAAAGGCATTCCCATTAAGTGTGACAATACAAGTGCCATATCTATCACAAAGAATCTTGTTCAGCATTCAAGGACCAAACATATTGATGTAAGGCATCATTTCATTAGAGACCATGTCGAAAAAGGTGATGTGTCAATATCCTTTATTTCAACTGATTATCAATGGGCTGACGTATTTACTAAGCCTTTGGCAGAGGACAGGTTCACCTTCATTAGACATGAGATCGGAATACTTAACAAGGATGCACTTTCGTAGGGGGAGCTTTCCCTTTACGAAAGAAAACTTCTACTCAGTGTCAAGACCCTTGAACCTCATTTCAAAGGTCGTGAACTGAACAGTAGAGCACATATAACGGATCATATATTTGGTTGGTATCTTTTTAGATATTTAATCAAATATTTTTTAAAAGGAATTTTAAATATCTTTACTTTATTGTTACCTATTCGGGAAAATCCTTTTTATTGCATGTTATCCGATTATATTTTTATTTGTGGAAATTTTTTAAATCGGATACACATCTCTTGCCTTAATTGTTAAGATTCGAACGACTCTTTGTTTAAATTTTGAAATTGTTTTGCTGACTGTTTTCACGCTCCTCTCTTTGTTGAAAGACAAAAAGGGGGAGATGGTTTGATGGTTTAGACTTTGAAACTGCTGTGAACCAAGGGTCTTGAAAGACCTTGTTTTGTTTTTGGTTGGATATTTCTCGCTTTAAAATTATGATCCAACATTTGTCTAGCACCATGCAGGTACTTAGTCCGATTTTGCTTATGATTTATCTGTTAGACTAAGTTGCAGGGATGCACAAGTTTTGTCTTTCATCAAGGGGGAGATTGATAACTCCTCTCCCTTGATGAAAATCGAAATTAGTTTCAAAGGCTTTGACAGACAGTTTGTGTCAAAGGTCTTGAAGCTACAGCTGTGTTGATGAAACACAAAACCTGTACTTTATTATATTATGTCCGAATATTATTATATGTTATTATATGCTTCCAGATATTATTTTATATACTAACATTTCAGGAAGCTTTTCGAATTATATTTCCTTCCTTGAGCTGATTAACGTGGAAAATAAAATCGGAAGATCATGGCTTCAGAGTTTCCAAGAATAGAAGATCGTGAAGAATCCCTCTCAATCCATGATCTGCTCTAGCCGTTGGTGAAGATCCTTAGGCGCCGATTTGTTCAATATAAAGAAAAGGAAGAAGGGAAGACATATACACATTCGTTGAACACAAGCATTCATTCACACTCAAGCCTCCAAGTCAATCTGTCTTCTTCGTGTACTCTCTGCTAGCTGATAAGAGTCATATATTTCGAGTGAGTGTTATACTCGAGAGTTTGTAACTCGGGAAGTGGACACTAGGCGATTGATTCACGAAGTGTAAGAGGATTGTACTAGATAGCTGAGAGAGGTGGGGCTCTTCTAGATTGGTCTAGGACTCCAAGGGAACGTGAGTTGACTAGATTGCAATTGTATAGGAGAGAGGCTTCTCGGTGAGCTATTAGGATCCTAAGTCCCGTGAATCAATAAAGCTGGTTGAATCCTAGGGTTGTGGAAGAACCCTAGGCGGGGACGTAGGCCAAGTTCGTGCCGAACCTCGTTAACAATTCGTTGCGTCTTTTACTTATTGCTTTACCATATTTCTGCACTTGTTTCGAATTGTATAACTCTGTTGTGATTCAGGTTTTCCAGAAGAAAGAATTACGTCTAATCTCAAAGGGTTTTGCAAGTACTTCAAAAGTCTTGAGATTATCTGCGAAAATCCGGCATACTCTATTCAACCCCCCTTCTAGAGTATCTTTATATTACTTTGTTTTACATTATCGAACCTTCAGTACGTTTAAATTAAACTTCGATTGATCTACACTTGATAACAACGATAGCTCAATCGGCTACATCATTTGAGATTGGGAGGGTAGAACGATCCACATTGCCTACGGCGGAATCGGCAACCAGAACCCGTTGAAAGGTGAGGCTTTGACATTAAGACATGGGATAATCCAAACTCGTGCATTGGGAATAAACAAGTTACAAATTGAAGGGGACTCCCTTATAATCATAAATCATTTAAAAACAAATTTCACATGCCCATAGAAAATTGAATTGGTGATGTCCGATATCAAAACATTGTTGTCAAGTGTGAGAGAAGTCTCCTTCTCTCACGTGCCCCGAAATGGAAACAAAGTGACTAATAAGGTTGCACATCTTTGCCACTCTGCCGGGGGCTTCGACACTTGCACTTATACATGTCTTAAAGACCTCATTTGCAAGGATGCTATCGGGTAGGATTATTCCACCTGAATTATTACCTGATAAAAAAAAGTACCTATGAAGTCATATAAAAAATCTTTCTTTACATAGAATATTTTTTTTACCCTGAAATGTGTTATGATGAGAAAGAAAATGTTTGTTCCCCTATCTATATTTCCAATTGTAGGTTATAACATCACCAAAATGAAAAGGAAAAAAGAACTTGAAACTAGAACTTGCCATAGAAATGATTTATAGTTGTTTTGATATACGTGTGGGGATCTTCACATCTTTGATCATTTTGAACCAATAGAAACGATATATAGTTTTTTTTTATATATAGTGGTTTTATGCATTTTGGCCAAAAAAAATTCATATACAAACTATATCCTTTTGAACCAATATCGATACAATGTCTGAAATTTAGAAAGTAAAAATTAATTTGAACTCATCATAGCAAGATTAGCGAAAAAAGTTGGGTAAAAATTATAAATTAATCGGATGATTCACTATTCATCCATAACCTCGTGGAGATCACTAGAGCAGGGAGGCGATGGCTCATGTCGTGGCTCAACCTATGCGGCCCGAGCTGGGCTGGAAATATCATGCGTTGATAGGGGGGGAGCGACAAGATAAAGGGGTCCAGATTGACTTGATGTTCGAGGGAGGCAGCCATGGGAGGTGTTCTTGAGATTAGAGAGATGGCGAAATTTGGGCGCTATGGATTGATGGACAATTACTTTGAGAGAGAACTAGATTGCACGAAGGGTATTTGAGAGATCGATTGAGACTGAGATTAAGAGATTGACATCCCCGAGCAGTCGGGACTTGCTCCCGCCGCTGACATCATTGCACCTATTTGTCACTGCTGCCCAGATTCATTGATCCCGGTGTTGAATCGGCGAGGTGGATGAACATTGATTTCCATCATTAATTTTACAAATTTGTACCCAAATTTCTAATTAAATATATTTTGAGTGCAAATTAATTTTTAGTTTGTGAATTTCAAATCGTATCAATATTGGTTTAATAGGATATAGTTTGTATATATAAATTAATGATTTAAAAGTTTGTATTATTTTTTTGTTCACAATTAATAGTTCGTATTAATTTCAGTCATTTTTCCAATAAAATAAAAATAATGGTTTGCATTTGATTTTTTTTTTGTTTGAACTTGTTTGAAATAATTGAAATGATATCTAGGGTTCAAGAGATCTATTAAAATGTGTGATCTACCCTTAATCTTGTCCTTATCATACTTCGATCTTTCCTCTTTTGTGATGTTGTTTTTGGATGTGGTTGAGTTAAGTTTCGAAAGAGATTGCCAGTCTCGGACGCCTTGCTGATCGAATGGATCGTGTAAATGTTCGTGATTTTTGAAGATTTTGTATTTAGGTAACGGTAACATCATCGATCCATACTTTTCGATCGAGGGGACGTCTTTTTCCTTGGGTTTCTGCCTTATGTCTTTCAAGTATCAGAACGATGCGTTAGTTTCTCGACGATTGTGTTCTTGACATTCATAGCGCATCCCCAAATCTTCTTCAACTTCCACATGCACTTGTTTGTCTGACTGTTGATGTGATCAATTATGTTGATCATTTTCTTTTTGCACACACACATACACGCGCGCGCATACGTTTGTGTAGCTCTTTACCAATTGTGCCACCATAGTATTAAAAACTTGTGAATGTTTTATACTTTATTTTTTATATATTGTTTATAGATAACCTTTTATGTTATTGGAAGTATAAATACCTCTATTTTTTTTAGGGGATTGTTAAATACACCGCTAATTTTTACTAGATACACTGCTAATCTCCGCAACTCCTTGCGGAGCTAATTCCGCACTCTGTTGCGGAATACTTTTGACATTGTGCCAAACAGCCTTTACGCCAACTTAACTCCGCAAGGAGTTGCGGAGTTAAGTCGGCACCCGGTTGCGACTCTGTGTCCGATTCTCCTTCCAAGGAGCAAAAAAAAAAAAAAAAAAAATTTTACGCACCTCACTGCTTAACTTTGTTGAGAATTTTTTTTTTAACATATAGGTTAGGGAACTCCGCATCCTAATGCGGACCTCTCTCCGCAACGTCTTGCGGACCTTTTGTCAATGGACTTTTAGGGTGTGTTTGGCACGATGTCCGGGGAGATCCGCAAGGGGTTACGGAGTTCGGTCCGCAGAGAGTTGCGAAGTTTAGCGGTGTATCCAGTAAAAATTAACGGTGTATTTAGAAAACGCATTTTTTTACTATCTAAACCACATATTCTATTTTTCTATTCTTTTAAAAAAAACAGACCATTTGCCTCTTGAGTCACACGTCCGTGACTCATGCATGAGAGACAGAGTATGGTGTATATAATAAAATAAGTGGGTATTTATATTTTTCCTGATATGGGGTGAGCTCAAGCCACACGAGCCTATACTTGAATTCGTTGGTGGATGTTACAGTTAATTATTTTAGATGTAGTTTCACATTATAAAATAAGTTATAAATTTTATATTTATATTTTTTTTGAAATGGTAAATATATGGCTCTGGTGTTAAAACCAAGATGTACAAAAGTGTAAGACCAAACAAACGGGTCTTACGTAAGAAGGGAACAACACTATACCAAAAATTATCCCCTCTATACCTCAACTACCTCAGCCTACCAAACTCTCAAAAACTTACTAGCTTCTCCATCTACTCGATATCTACTCCCACCACTCTACTACCTCCCACCACTCTACTACTATCGATCCCGGCTACCCACAAGTACACTACCACTTTATGGATAATCGGGATCGACAGCTAGCTATGATAAGATTTGCACAACTAGTAACATCAAAAGGTTCCTGGCTAAATACAAGGTTGTTACGAGCAAGCCAATTAAAATAAATTAACGCTTGAAAGCTTAGAAGTTTGGATTGATATATTCGCTTCCTATGGATCCTCTCGGGTTCCATAGCAAACCATGTGAGCCATTCGGAGATGGTCCCACACCGGCACGAGATGCCGCTTCACTCAAGCACCCTCTGCTGGACAACTTCAACCGGTGGGCATTCAAACCAATGATGGTCTATGGTTTCCTCAGCACCACGACATAGCGGGCAAGTAGCAAAATCAGCCCCCATTCAATGCTTAATTATGTGTCCTGTTTGTAGGCGTTTCTTCATTGCAAGCCACGTCACAAACGCCCATTTCTTGCATTGGAACTTACCCCAGATCAGGCCACCCCAGTCCACCTCCCGTCCCCTCGATCTCATCATATTATAGAGCTCCGATCATGAGATTCTTCCACTGTCATTAAGGATCGAGTCAATTGCATGTTGTCGATTGCTGTCTAAGGTGGTGACAACGCTTCTGATCTCCTCTTTGACCCTTAATATGGATCTCCAAAGCCACGTGTCAGCAAACCTTGGCCTAGCTTCCCATACTGGATCACCACGAAGATGGTTGGTGTTGCATCAACGCAGCCAGATCCTCGGTTTCTGAAGAGCAAGGTCACCGCACAACTTAGCAAAGATGCTCTTATTCCAATTTTGGAGCTCACGGATGCCCAAGCCACCCTCCCAAACTGGTTTAGTAACATCATCCCAAGCAACAAGGTTTCTCCTTCTCTCTAAATTGCCACTCCATGGAAACCTTCTCATCATTCCTTCAATCATATCTATAACCCCTTTTGGAAGAAGCAGCGCCTGGCTTCAAAATGTATTATTCCCCATACAAACCGATTAGATGAGCTGAAGCCGTCCAGCATACGAGAGCTTTCTTGCTGCCCAAGAGGATCACCTTGGTGAATCGACTATAAAGCTCTCCATACTCATGTAATAGTATCTTCCTCGAGCTTAAAGGGGTCCCCATGTACTTAACTGGTAGAGTGCCTCGCACAAAGCCAAGCCTACCAACAATGTTGTTAGCCTCCTCTTCTGAACATCCAACAACATACACCGTACTTTTATCAACGTTTGCTCTTAGTCCAGACACAGAAAAGAATTTCTCAAGACAGCCCCTGATGATAGTTACAGACTTCACGTCTCCATGGCAGAATATCAACAAGTCATCGGCAAAAGCTAAATGAGTAAGCTATAATCGCTTGCGCTTCGGATGATATTTGAAACCCGGGGCACTAGTGGCTTTGTGCAACATTCTGCTTAATATCTCCATACATTGCACAAAGAGGTAGGGGGAAAGGGGATCCCTCTGCCTAAGTCCTCTCCTACCATGGAAAAATCCATCCGGAGCACCATTAATGAGTATGGAGAAGGTCGGTGTAGTGACACATTCCAAAATCAGATTTATGAGTTTTTGTGGGAACTTGAAGTGGTGGAGAGTGTGCTTTATGAAATCCCAACTTAGGTAGTCGTAAGCCTTCTGTAAATCCACCTTGTTGGTACATCTAGGAGAGATTCGCTTGGTGCCATAACCGTACACAATCTCAGTAGCTACAGTAGAGTTTTGGGCTATGGAGAGACCTGGAATAAATGCCCCCTGACTGTCCGAGATAACCTCACATGTGTCCACCCCTACAATTCCCCAAGCATCCCTACAATTCCCCAAGCATCCTTGAAGAATTGGCTTCCAAAGCCATCCGGACCCGGGGATTTGTTGGCCCCAATTGACTACATTTTCTTTCGGATTTCATCATAGCTAGGCAGTCTAATCAGAGCATCAGTGGAGACATTATCAATTTCAGCCCCTGGTGGCAAATCCAGTCCATCGATACTATTTGCAGAGGTAGCCAGCAGCTCTGTGAAATACCCCAGAATGTGTGATCGAATAGCATCCTCATTCTCAATTTCTTTCTCAGCGTTGTCACGCATGTAAAGGATAGCATTCCGAGTCTGCCTCTCTTTGACACTTCTGTAGAACATGGAAGAATTCTCTTCTCTCATGGTTAACCAATGAAGTTTGGCCCTTGATGGACAGTTTTTAGTCGCCTAAACCGTATCTAAATAAATTCGAAGCTACCTAACTAATGTAGTGTGGTAAGCACGAGTCGTTCCCACATTGAATCAAGTTATTCCTAAGTAGTGTCTATTTACCAAATAGTAGAAAGCGGGGGTTTTTGAGTGGTGAAAATAAGAAAGAAAATAAAATCAACTATAAACAAGTTAATGGAGATAATAAAAAGATAGTTTCATCTACAAATATCCACTTTAATTTGACTAGTTGATCATCGATTCTTCTTCAAGTTCTCTTTTCATCCTATTATTGTTCCTGTCCTGATCGTGTGTAAATTACTAGTCCTACGAGTCATAGTAACTCTTACTAATTAGATAACCCTAACACGGTCAAGATTTAACCTAATAGTAGCATTAAGATTAAGGATTAACAAGGATACATGCAACACCAAGCTGCGAGTTAGTATTTAACATGTAATTGATTCTCTACACACCAGTTTAGTCATACGAGTCCTAAAAATGTATGATTGCTACTATAGATTAAGGTTCGCTACGATAAATCTACAAAATCCTAGCAATAATCTCAACTAGTTGTACGGACTAGAAGAAATCAACAATATTCGCAAAAGAATCAATACGAATCAATAGGAATGGAACAAGAGTAGAAATCTCACAACTTTATCAAATCAAAGCTTCAATCCATAGGTGAAACGGAAGAGTTTAGCATTCCATAAAAATAAGTAGGGCTGTGCATAACCGGGTATCCGACACGACACGACAAAAACACGAAACCGATAAGGGAAAAAGTGCCGATCCGAACACGACACGATAAGTACCGGGTATCCGACACGATAACACGACACGGTTTCGTGTCGGATACCCGTAGAACACGACACGAACCATTTATAAAATTAAAAAAAAAATTCCTGAATTATTTGCGCTGCCAGTACATTCTTCCCCCAATCTTCCCTAACCAATTTGCAATCTGAACAGTTCATTACTCATCAAATTGGGTATGTGAAATTGATTACTAAGAACAAAAAATCAAATTGGATCGTATCAAACACCACAAATCCATTCCAATTCTATTCAGATCGGAAACAAGTAATCAATGCTTCAAATTTAAATTCAAAATTTCAGCTTTTTAGGATAGGAAGAAGATGATAAATGTACATGACGTTCTACTGGGGGACGCAGGGACTCAGGTGATCGACCGATGACCGCCCTCTTCGACTTCTGGAAGATGGAGGCATGGCTCGAGTACGTCTTCCCCCTCCTTACCTGCCTCCTCTTCTCCTCCTCCTAAAACGAGCAAGCAATTTTGATTTCTGAACAAGAGTAAAAGGTGAGCGAGAGTAGCGGCGGTTTCTACGCTTGCGAAGCACCAGTCTTTTCCACTCCAGCGGGGAAGAGCGGCGGTGTTTGATTTAATGCTTGCGAAGCACTTGTCTTTTCCACTCCGGTGGGGAAGAGCGGCGGTGTCCGATTTTGAGAATGTTGAGGCGGACTGGCAAAGATCTGAGTAATGGTTTCTCTCTCTTGGCTGAGCGAGAGGAGGCGGTGAGAGGGATACATAACCTGGCTACTGCTAAGCAACCCTAGACAAAAGTAAAAGGAGGGGAAAAAATTGCATAGATCCGGAATCGAACCAAAGACCCTCTGCCCAATACCAATCCCTAGCGCGCCGGGTAAAATCCACCTATGGTCCCTGAACTTTGATCAAATGTTCAAACGGGTCCCTGAACTTTATTTTTGTTCATTGAAGTCCTTGAACTTTGATATTTTGTACACATTTGGTCCCTCTGTTAGTCAATTTGTTAAATATGTGTTAAATAATGATATAAAAACAATGTAATTTGGTATATTAATAGAATAAGTTAGGTTATACACATGTAATTGTTTGGTATTTGTTTTACTAAAGTAAAAAAAAGTATATTATATTAAAAATATATGTTTTAAGAAAATATTTTTTATAATAAAAAAACTTTCTATTTTCCAACTAAATGTTATAATTTTCCGATGATATTTTATTTTAAAGTATTTTGATGACCGAAAATTTCTTATTTAATTAAAAAAATTAAAATGTGTTTTGTTAAAAAAAATAAGCTCTACTTTTTCTATAAAAAATAAATTCTATTTGTGTTAACAAAATAAACTCTATTTTTAATTAAATAAGAAAATTTTAGTCATTAAAATACTTTAAAATAAACTATTATTGGAAAATTATAACATTTGGTAAAAAAATAGAAAGTGTATTTGATAAAAATATATTTTAAAATATGCTTTGTTTAAGAAAACTCTATTATGTATGATGACTTTTGAGAAGAAAAAAACTTAATTTTTTACTTTAGTAAAACAAATACCGGGCAATTACAATTGTATAACCTAACTCATGTAATTAATACAAAAATACATTGATTCCCTATCATTACTTAACACATATTTAACAAATTTACTAACAGAGGGACCAAATGTGTACAAAGTATCAAAGTTCAGGGACTTCAATGAACAAAAATAAAGTTCAGGGACCCGTTTGAACATTTGATCAAAGTTCAGGGACTATAGGTGGATTTTACCCCTAGCGCGCCTGAAACCCAACTGGACAATCTGATGTTCATGTCACCCTAAGACATTTGTTTTATTTCAACTATTACAACAGACAACCAATATTAAAAAAAAAATTAACGTGTCGTGTCGGATACCCGACAAGAGAAATATGCCGATCCGAACACGACACGTTTACTATCGTGTTTTACCGTTTTGTGTCATAATCGTGTCGTATCTATATCGTTTCGTGTTTTTTCGTGCCGTTTTGTTGCGGTTTCGTGTCGTGTCAACCGTGTCGTATTTTTCTGCACATCCCTAAAAATAAGACAAAGATAATTAGGGTTTAGGGTTGAAAGTCAGCGGCCGTGGTCACCTTCCGGCTCTTTGCCATATGAATTGTATATATATCCTTCGGTAGAAATCAAACTAATCTCTTTAACTCTATCTATCCTAATATCGTATTTTATATAATATAAATATATCTAATTCTATTTTACTAACTAATCTATCTAAAAGTGGATTGCCAAAAATAATGAAACTCGTCCTCAACATTTCCTTGATTATCCAACTGATCAATAGTCCCGCTTTCTTCCAAAATCTCCATTAGGATCATCTTGATTAATTTGGCTTGAAATAATTCCAACTTGCAAGACCTTGTATTCATTACGCTCCAAATTATCTTCAAATTTACTCAAAAATACCTGAAATATGTCAAATCACTAGTGTAGATTTCGAAAATCAATTAATACAAAATAACTATAAAATATGTATAATATGCATTAAAATAACCAAATATAATATGCAAAATACATGACTAAAATAGACTTTATCAGCCATCTGAGATGTAAGACTCAAGCGCCGAGCACATTCTGCCTTAGCACACGTTCAGCAGCAACTATTTCTTCCTCCAACCCTGCATTCTCCTTTTCTGAACGAATTCTCAGTTGTAATTCATGCAGTGTGCCCTTGTTTAGCTTGATCACTGTCTGAAAATCGGGGAACCTAGCCTTGTCCCAAGGCTTGAGTAGTGCCTCTCTTTAACACTCTTGAGTTTTTTTTTGCAAGCTTAAGTTGCCTTGACCCTATGATGTCCTCATTCCATGCTGCTCGGACTAATGGTTCAAACTCCTTTTCTTTCCCCCAGAAATTTTTATATTTGAAAGGATATCGACGCTTGCACACTTGATTCCTTAGCAGAACAACATCTGGAGAATGGTCTGAGATGAGTGGAGTATCAAACATGGCCTTGGTGTTTTCGAAACTCTCCATCCATTCCCCATTGACGAGGACTCTGTCCAATTTTCGTTCAATCCTTGCCCCACCTTGCTATTTATTATTCCATGTCAACTCTGCCCCAGTGTACGGTAAATCAAATATGCTGCACTCTTCCATCACCATTTGTAGCTCAGAAAATTCATCTCTTTGCGCTTTTCTTTGAGGCCATTTTTCTTCAATCTTCAGAATGCAATTCAGATCACCTAAAACCACCCATGGCAAGGTGTTCAGATAAGCTATGTTCTTTAAATCAGCCCACAAGGAAGCTCTATCAGTTTTAGTTTTGGCAATGTGTGTTGGTTAGCTCCAATTTGATTGAAATTACGCACTTTGTACGTCCTTCAATTTTGGGATTAAGCCTCTAAATCAATGCAACTTTTAATTTTATATTTATATTCTATACACTTATATTGACATATTTATAAACTTCTTTTTATAAAATTATGTGTTTTAGTAAAATAATTTGTTTATATAAAATCATCAACCTTTCGACAGTAAGAAAAATAACTCAATCTTTGAGAGGGGTGGTAACAAAGTATCCCGATTATTTTTACAACAATAAATATGAGCAAAAACGACCATATAAACTGAAGAAATTAAGGTTTTGGTGACTTTCGGATGATATTGACTTGTTTTATTCAAAATGATATCATTTGACCAATTTCATGTCATTTTTTTGGCCCAATTTATGGTCGAAAAAATGAGTCGGGATCCTTTGTTACCACCTCTACCAAAGGTCATGTTATTTTTTTCACAGTTGAAAGATGATGATATTTTTTTAACACTCCTACAAATGTTGGGTTATTTTAATTAGTTTCACCTACAATTTATATAACAGTATTGTTAGATACACAACAAATCCTGATTATAGAATTGCATGTTTCAACGTGGTGCCACATCCAAATCGAGGCGAAAGTATACACTGAAAATCGAAGACAAATCAAAATTTAGGACACCACATTCAATGAATCGACATGGTGCCCTAAACCCAGATTTGCCGGTCCATTTAATTTTTCACGTTTATATAATTGTTTATAATGTAAAATGTATCCCATCCCAGTTGAAGCATCAAATTCACCTCGGGTTCCCTCATTGCTTTGTTTCATAAAATTTAACTAAAGGGGAGCCAATTTAAAGGCCGGAAAATTCGAATATTGGAACATTTTTTTTTTGACAGAGAAAAAGCCAACGTTTTCTCCCTCCATGAGTCGATTGCTCCATCCCTCTTTCTCTCTCCTTTCAAGTCTGAAGCTTTATTATAAAAGGGGAAAAGATAAGTATGTCTCCAAATCCTCCCTTTCGTAACATATATTCGATTCCTCTTTCTTACGTACTACTGCTTGTAAAGATCTATTCCTTTCGCCTTCCGGCGTCCTATATATAAACAAGCTTAATTTGCGGCTTCTCTTAATTACACCTACGTATTCGATCGATCTGTTTGATGGGGATCTCAGACAAGCCACAAGAAAACAAGGAGGTGCCTAAAAGCTGCTGCAGGTCGGCGGACTCCTCCGTCGACAAGAAATGGGTGATTGCGGGGATCCAGTTAAGGGCTCCTCTTAAGCCCCTTGTTCTGACCGTCACTGCCGACCACCAAGAGTACGCCGACGACTGCAGCTCCACCACGCCCACTTCCGAGGGATCCAGGATCCCCTCCAGCAAAGGCTGCCCTCCTCCTCCTCCTCCCAGGAAGTGCAAACCGCCTTCCCGTGGATGCACCAAGGACTTCTTCTGCCCTCCGGACCTCGATTCCGTCTTTATACGCCGCCACCATGTCTCGTAAATATAATTGACTCTCCATCGATCAACCAGTTGGATCGATCTAGTATAGGTTGTAGCCAGTTATTCATTATCAGATTGATCTCCGACCCTCAAGGCCGGCCGTTGTAATTCTCTCGATCTCTTAATTGTTCGTCTCTGCATGGCTCTCAATCATCACTTGTGTATGCAATGCAGCAGTTGCTTGCTTGCTACAATTTCCTCTTCTTATCTCCCTTGTTTAAATTGTAAGTCTTGCGTGCTTTGGTTTTCTTCGTTTGTAATTTGTGGTTTCTGCATTGCAGAGCTTCATTGAATTGCTAGCTGCAATAGGATTCTGAAGAAATCTAAGAAATCAAAAGAGGGATCTGGAATCCTTTAGAAGAGAAACTGAATTTTCATTGTATTGAAGAGAGAAATGTTTGTTACAGAGAAACTAGACTAGGACTAAGCTATATATACACAATATGTTGCAAAATGGGTGGTGCACAGGGCACCACGTGTACATGAGTTCCCGCCAAATCTAACTACCTGGAGCGGGGTCCTTGATCTCGGAAGTAATCCTTCAATGGTGTTCCAAGCTTCTGCAATGCCAATTTGAACAAGAGGAAGAAGAGGTGTGGAACGACGTCGTTGCCATGTGAAACGGTATCGTTTTGTTAAATGAAAACAGAACAATCTGTTTTAAATCAAACGACGCCGTCTTTGATGTTTTAATTCCTTCGTTGCAACTGGATCTTCAACCTCCGATTTGAACCTCCGAATTTACACACCATTCCTCAACATCCCCCCCTCAAATTGGAGGGGATTGAAGTCCCAATTTGGAACATAAGAAGTCGTGTTGAACCTGAGAAAGTCCCTTGGTAAAGACGTCTGCCAATTGCAGTTTTGAAGGAACAAATGATGTTGATAGAAACCCAGATTGAATCCGTTCGCGGGTGAAGTGGCAGTCAATATCCAAGTGTTTGGTACGCTCATGGAAGCAAGGGTTCGTAGCTATCTGTTGGGCAGCCTTATTGTCACAAAAAAGGGTGACAGGTAGAGGGACTGGCAAGTTGAGATCTCGAAGAATATAAGAGACCCAAACCAATTCAGCAGTAGTGGTAGCCATACCCCGATATTCGGATTCAGCTGAACTGCGAGAAACGGTAGCCTGTTTCTTTGTTTTCCACGAGACCAATGAATGCCGCAAAAAAATACAGTAACCAGTGAGAGAGCGTCGAGTGGTTAAGCATGATCCCCAGTCAGCATCCAAGAATCCAGCCAATTTCAATGAGCTTGGAACTGGATAGAAAAGGCCTTTAGAGACTGATCCTTTCAAATAACGTAAAACATATTGAGCCGCCTGCCAGTGAGGGAGGCGAGGTGAAGAAACAAACTGGCTCAAATGCTGGACTGAATAGGATAAATCCGGTCGAGTAAGGGTGAGGTACAACAAGCGACCAACCAAGGTTCGATAACGCTCAGGATTGGGCATTAAATCTCCAGTGTCAGCACTGAGCTTCAAGCCTGAAGGAAACGGAAAACCTGAAGATTTAGCATCTGTCATACCAAAATCCAGGAGAATATCATTGACATACTTCCTCTGTGTGAGATGGGTGCCAGCATCAGTTCGAAGGATTTCAATACCCAAGAAATAACGAGCAAATCCCAAATCTTTGATGGTAAATTTGGAATCCAAAGCATCCTTGACAGTGTTGATATGAGGAAGACTGTTGCCGATTAAGAGAATGTCATCGACATACACAAGGCCAACAGTGAAGACATCTCCCTTTTTAAAAACGAACAAGGAATAATCATGAATAGATTGCTCAAACCCCAAAGAGCCGAAGAAACGAGTGAGCTCAGAGTTCCATTGGCGGGAGGCTTGTTTGAGGCCATATAAAGACCGTTTGAGCTTGCAAACTTGGCCTGGAGCAGCTCCATGATAGCCATCAGGAGGCTTTATGAAAATTTCCTCATCCAAAAATTCGTGGAGAAACACATTGTTTACATCCACTTGACAAAGAGGCCACCCAGAAGCAGTGGTAATGGCAATCAAAATACGAACAGTAGCAATCTTGGCGACGGGGGAGAACGTGTGTTTATAATCCTTCCCAATTTTCTGATTGTATCCCTTAATGACCAAACGAGCCTTGTGCTTTTCTATCGAGCCATCTGGTCTAAATTTGACCCTGTAAACCCATTTAGAAGGTAAAACCAACTTGTCAGGAGGTAAGGAAGTCAGTTCCCAGGTCTGATTCTTCTCTAAGGCCTGCAGCTCCAAGGCCATAGCATCTTGCCAGCACTTGTGGGAAGCAGCTTCTCTGAAGTGTTGAGGTTCTTTTGTGCTAAGAACATGAGCAAGGGAAGCTAGATAAGTGGTGGAATCATCCACAAGCCCTGAGTAGGAAGAAGAATGCCATAAGGAAATCAGAGTGCCAAGCAAGTGCCTTGATTGACCTTCTAGGCCTCTGAGAGATGTCAAGAGCAGAGGGAGAAGCAGCAAGGGGAGCTACAGGACTGGGAACTGAGCATGGAGATTGCTGAGAGGAGGAATCAGAGACTGAACTTGATGAAGAGGGTGAACCCAACTGGTGAGAGGTCAATGAGGAGGGACAAGGCAATGTAGGAGAGGCAGGAGATAGTCGAGATGAAGGAAGATACACCACATCGTCAGAAGAATCAATAGGAAGATGAGGATCAGTGGGAGGATTTATTGAACCTGAGATACTAGAGGAGGAATTGAAAGGAAACTGACCCTCTCTGAACATCACATCACGACTACAAAAGATCTCATGAGTAGCCAGATCCAGCAGCCTATAACCCTTCTGATGAGGAGGATAACCCACAAAAACACAGCGCCTACCCTTAGATTCAAACTTGTCTGATCGAGGGCCATTTTTCATAGCATAACAAAGGAAGCCCAATACCCTCAAACTATGTAGCACGGAAACGCCTATGTAGGGCACAGTGTCATGTCGGAAACACGGACACGACACGAAACACCTCGGAAATGCCTGGACACGGTCAAGACACGGTCAAGAAACGGTCAAGAAATGGTCAAACTTCGGACACGTATGGAAACGCGGTGGAAACGCCTTGGACACGGTTCACAAATAATGGACACGGTTTGGAATTAAAAAAAAAACCGGTTCATAATTAAAATAAAAAAGAAAAAAGCAAACCCGGCTATCAACCTTTGCCCTTTTCTTCTTGAGCGTCCTTTGGCACTAGCCACCGCCGAGCGTTGTTCTACACTAGTCACCGCCGTTCTTCGATCTGCACCAGCCACCGTCGATCGCCGAGCTTTCAGAACACAAGCGAATGTCGTTCCTGTCAATCTTCCTTCAACTCTTCTCTCCCTATCTCATTCCCTCTCTATACCTTGATTTATTTTCAGATTTAGGTTTACTTCGATTGAGTGATGTTTGATTTCAATTTATATGAGATTTAGGTGTAGGATCTAGAAATTGATGATGGTTCAGGCTCACAAACTAATGAAGGTAACAGAGGGGGTGTTTCTTTGAAACAGAACGTGGAGGTGGAGTGGACCACTTTGGGATTATGTTGATAACTTGATATAGTTAGCAGAATAGCGGGAGGGGGGTAACAAGACATGATGGTGGACCACCTCCTCTTTATACTTTGATTTATTTTTAGACTTAGCAATGTTTATTTGTTTATATTTTGATTTGAAATGTTATATAATTATTTATTTATATCTCATTTATCTTAACATCTAGGTGGCTCTTATTAGTATAAATGTATATATCTTTGCAAGACCTTTAAAATGATATATATATATATATATATATATATATATATATATATATATATATATATATATATATATATATATATATATATATATCATATATATATATCATATATCTTTGCCGTGTCCGTGTCCTATGTTTTTTGAAATTGTCGTTTCCCCGTGTCTGTGTCCTGTGTTCGTTTCCGTTTCCGTGCTACATAGCCCTCAAATGATCATAAGAAGGGGGTCGACAAAACAGCTTTTCAAAAGGAGTACACCAGTTGAGAGATTGCACAGGCATACGATTAATAAGGTATGTGGCTGCCAATATGCATTCTCCCCATAGAAAGTCAGGCAACTTAGCATAGAGAGACAAAGCACGAGCAGTATCAAGCAGATGCCGATGCTTCCTCTCAACATTTCCATTTTGTTGAGGGGTATAGACCATGGATTTCTGATGTATGATACCCAGAGCTCGAAAAAGCAAATGACAATCCTTATTGACAAACTCGGAGCCATTGTCAGTTCTGAAATACTTAGGAGTAACAGAGAAATGATTCTTGATGTAAAGCAAGAAATCTTTCAAAATGCCAGGCACTTGAGCCTTGGAATAGAGCAAGTAAGTCCAGGTTGCTTTAGATCCATCATCAACCAAGGTTAAGAAAAAACGATCACCATTTAAAGTGGGAATCCTATAGGGACCCCAAACATTAGCATGTAACAAATCCAGTACAGCAGAAATAGAAGAGCTAACTGGGAAAGGTAGACGATGGAGTTTGGACAAATCACAAGTGTCACGCACAAACTTTGGATCCACATGATCCTTATACACAGTCATATGCCTTATTTTTCCAACAGAGGGATGTCCTAGTCGACTATGAAGCAAAGACATTGAAGCAGCAGCAGAAGAAAAACCAGCAAACTTGGGAAAGCAACATTTCCTTTGAGCACCAGCAGTAGTGCCTAACTTGTAGATTCCATCAATAACAGTCCCTTCAGCCACAACCTGATCATTCAAAGGGTCCTGTATGCAACAATAATCCTCAGTGAAATATGCCCCAAATTTATGAGTTCTGAGCAACTTGTTCACAGATATCAGATGATGATGAAATTCAGGAACAAACAATACTCCAGATAATAACAGATTGCTGTTCACACAAATGGTGCCAATAAGAGTAACTTCTCGACGAGTGTGATCAGGCAATATGACATAGATTGGATGCAAAACTTTCTCAGTGGATATAAAATGATGCAAGGAACAAGAAACATGATCAGATGCTCCAGTGTCCAGAATCCAAGAAACACCATTATTATCAAGCAATTTTGTGCTCAAGACAGTAGGCTCAGTGAGGATGATACCTGCCAAGCTACCTGAACTGTTGGAAGGTCCTGCAGTTGGATAGACAGAGTGATCCACTCCCTTTCCCTTGATGGCTCGAAGCACCTCCTGACAGACAGCTTGAACAAAATCAGGATTCATATGCACTGTGGAAGAGGAGGGAGCCTCACCAGATATTGGAGTGTCCACCATTTCTTGGCCACCAGAGCTGACTTGAGCAATCATTTTTCCTTTCTTCCCACGCTTGCCTTTGTACCAATCCGGATAACCTATGATCTCAAAGCACTGGTCAATGGAGTGACCTTCCTCTTTGCAGTGATCGCAATACCTCTTTCCAGTCTTAGCTTTCTTTGAATCCTTCTTTGAAGATCCACCAGAGGAGCTTCCTTGCTGGACAGTGAATGCAGTCAGATCAGAGGTAATGTGAATAACTTGTTTCTGGCGTTCAACTTGCTGGAGAAGATGATAGGTTTTGTTGACATTGGGAAGAGGATCCATAGCCAAGATCTGGCTACGAACCTGATCATAGTCAGAATTCAGATTCATCAAGAATTGCATCATGCGATTCTGATTTTCCATTTCCAAAACTCTGGACAAAATTGCGCATGAGCAACGATCCAGATTTCCACAAGTGCAGGTCGGAATTCCGCACAAATTGTCCAATTTGTCCCAGCACCTCTTCAATTTCGAGAAATAAGCAGCAATAGAGACATTCACTTGCCTGATTTGGCAAATTTCTTGGCGCAATTGGAAGATCAGTGGAGCGTTGGATTGGCCGTACCTCTCAGCTATCTCCAACCAGAGTTCTCTGGCCGAATTCGCGTATATGAAAGCGCTTGACAACTCCGGCGCCATTGAATGGAGGATCCAGCACGCGACCATATAGTCGCACCGGATCCACCTTTCGTAGTCGGCGCTTCCTCCATCAGGCTTCAAGCAGGTTCCATCAATGAAACCTAGCTTCAGCTTGGCTCCCAGCGCCATGCGGATCTGCCTTCTCCATCCGAGGTAATTGCCTCCAGTGAACGGAACACTCGTCAAACTCATTCCGGGATGGTCTGAGTTTGAGAGGGACAGCGGATCGCTTTGCATCGCGTTGCTGATTGAAAAGGCCTCAAGGTTCCTTTTCGAGCTTGATCCTTCCTCAAATGGCGGTTTCGTCTGCGATTTCTGCGTGTTGCTCTTCGAATTCGATCCTTCTTCAAAAGTTGTTTTCATTGTGGATAGATGCAGCGGAATTGTGAGGAAAACGACTTAGATTTCAGAGATTCCTCAAAAGAGCTCTGATACCATGAAGAAATCTAAGAAATCAAAAGAGGTATCTGGAATCCTTTAGAAGAGAAACTGAATTTTCATTGTATTGAAGAGAGAAATGTTTGTTATAGAGAAACTAAACTGAGGACTAAGCTATATATACACAATCTGTTGCAAAATGGGTGGTGCACAGGGCACCACGTGTACATGAGTTCCCGCCAAATCTAACTGCCTGGAGCGGGGTCCTTGATCTCGGAAGTAATCCTTCAATGGTGTTCCAAGCTTCTGCAATGCCAATTTGAACAAGAGGAAGAAGAGGTGTGGAATGACGTCGTTGCCATGTGAAACGGTATCGTTTTGTTAAATGAAAACAGAACAATCTGTTTTAAATCAAACGACGTCATCTTGGATGTTTTAATTCCTTCGTTGCAACTGGATCTTCAACCTCCGATTTGAACTCCGAATTTACACACCATTCCTCAACAGATTCCCATGTATAGAGTCATCAGACATCAGTACAGTCATAAACATTTTTTTACAGCCTATTTTGCATAAATATACCAACTCGGATTTGCACAAATATATTGAGAGGGATAATTTGCATTTGATCATAATTTGGAATATTTTTTTTTTAAAAAAAATTAGTCACCCACTAGCTACTGTGTTCATGCATTTTATTTCAATCCCTTACTTTTCGAACATTCCAAAACAACCTATAATTTAATTTTGTATTAAAGATATAGGCATACAAGGAGAAAAGACAATGATGATTAAATGTATGGTTGAGGAATGTTTAGCAACATTAGTAAGGTTAGAGATCGACTAAAATGAAACATATAAGGTAAGGAATGTATGCCCCAATAGGGGTGGCCTAGTGGTGAGGAGCAAGGGGGTAAGGAGGTCCCGGGTTCGATCCCTGCCTCCTCCCCTTTTATTGGGATTTTTATCTAAGGTTTGCCTTACTCCCTACCAGTGGGTCAAGCCGGTCGGCGCAAGCCGGTTTACTTGGTATGTGGCTCTTGCCAGCTGGGTCACGTGCTTGGGGTTCATCGTCAAAAGTGAGTTCCTCGTCATAAAAAAAAGATAAGGAATGTATTGTAATATTTCAAACAAGATAGGGATCATAAGTGCACGCTTCTCCAAACTTCTTAGCACGACTTCGAGTGGTGATATAAGATGGAGGTAAGGCTATATCACTAGGCCAGATTGACGTTCTAGACACAGACAACTTTTTTGTCGTCTCCTGATCAATGCACTTCAAGGGACGAACAAAGCCTGGGTCGTCACTTATAATAGGACCGGATGTATACCCATCCAAGGGAGCCTTTCAGGAGATGAACAATTACTAAGTTCGTCGCCTGAATACTATGTAGAGGTTGACCAAGCCGTTGACCATCGATAAACATGGTGAATCAACCAGGATTGTCAGGTGCCAATCGTACCATAATCATTTAAGGGACGAACATATATATATTCGTCGCTTGATTCAACTGTACTTTAAAAAAAAACATGTGACTCCGTACATGTTTGGCATATATCGTCTTCTCCGGACAGTGGGGTTATTTTGCATCCTCTATTCCAGAAAGTGAGGGCCGGGGTATTTGGCATCTATTCCTCGACTTCCTTGCATTGTTCTTCATTTGCCCTCGCGCTCGATCAGGTGAGTCTTCTTCTTCCTTTCGATTGATCTATTTGATTAATTGGTTTTTGTTTTGGTTCGGGTTGAATTCCAGATATGTGATTCCAGGTCCGAAACCAAAATCGGCCTAGCCTCCATTGGTTTCATCCAAATCTGTTTCCTTTGAGCTAGCTGCTACTTCTCCTTGGCTTTGGGTGGCTTCCATTGCTCAAATCGGCCTATTAGAAACTGTAGTTGTAGGAGAATAAGAAAAACCCCAATTTCATCATTGCTCAATTCGACCTCATCTCCTTCCTTACATTGAGGATTCTCCTTGGCTTGGGTGGCTTCCATTGCGTTTTTTTTACAGCACATACACACAGGACTGCAGTTGGGTGGCTACGGCTTGCTCAATTCGGGTGCTCAGTTTTGGCTTAATGTGTATGCAAGTTTTGGCTTAATGTGTATGCAAGGTTTCTTCTAAAATTGGTCTTAATTTGGTAGATTATTGATCTACTATGGAGGCATTTACAACCTTGTTGCTTTGATTATGGTTACTCAATTGTAAAATTGGCTTATTCATTTTGTATCGGAGACCATGTTGCTTTGATGTTTTATCACTTACTCTTCCATGTCTTGTACATCATGAATTGTATGGTGTTTCTTATAATCCATGTTGTTCCGTCCATAGGCATGTCAGACACTTCCCGTAATTGGCCGAGCGGTTGTCCAGAAAAGTACCCATGGATTGGAGGGGATGAGCCATACGAACGTCAGGTAAACAAATTGCTTTTAATTTACTTTGTAATGAAGGCAAGAACTGATTTTGGTGGAGATGAATGTAATGCATTCATGATTGATGTTGTTGGAGATGAATTTTTTAGCCTTAGCTTCTTTGTTCCCTCATTGGATTTCCTAGGTTGTTGGAGAGGAACTTCTACAAATGATTTTTTTGCGTATCTTATTGGGTTGATTGAGATGATTGTGTACGTATGTTATTGAGTTGATTGTTGGTGCATTGTATTTCTAGATCGAATGTTGTTTTGTTCATAGGAATATTCATTTTGTAAAACATGGATGTTGATTTGTTTTTTTGGGGCATATGACTCTTAAAATGAACTTATTTGCCTTTAAATCATCATGATACATTGTATGAACAATGCCATGCTTATGAATATAATTTCATGATTCGTAGTGGACTCCTTATAGTGAAGAGATGGAGGAAGTGTCACGGGGCAAAGAGAAGAAGAATCATGTCACGGCTGCTGAGGAGGATGATGCAACCAGTAGCGAGAACCCATTGCTCCGTCAGCTGGTAGAAATCAACCAGGATCTAACCGAGCGCAACCAGAATCTAATTGAGCGGCTCCATGAAGTGGAAGAACGCAACCGGTGTCTAACGGAGAGCAACCGGGAGCTAATTGAGTGCAACCGGGATCTAATCGAACGCAACTGTCAGCTGGGAGAACTCGTCTTTGCATTTGCGAAGAAGTAGGCATGGCCTCCACCTTATGTAATCATGTCTTAATTCATGTAATATTTTTGTTCTCGTAGTCGGATTTGGTAACAAGGCAACTAGACTGCTCTAACTTGAGGCTTTTGTATCGTATTGTAGCTACTATGTCAGTTTCTTGAACATAACATTTCGGATATCGGTTTGTTGAACTTAGCATCAAGTAAAGTAGGTTTTGTATCATAAGATTCATATATAATTGTTGCTTCAAGGGTGTTATATTTGACCAACAAAATACAATGAGCCGTTAAATTTGTAAAGATCAATCACATAGATCCAACCCAATTCAACAAACTCAAGTATCATTTGAGATTGGGATAAAGATTGTGATTGAGATTGAGATCAAGATCAAGACCGAGATCGAGAACGAGATTTTGGTTAATATATAAAGATTGTGATTGAGATTGAGATCGATCAAGATTAAACTTTCATTTAAGATTAGGATCAAGATTGTGATTGCCATTAAGATCAATTCAAGATTGGAATTGAGACCGAGATCGAGATTGGAATTGAGATTGAGATCGAGATTGAGACCGAGATCGAGATTGGAATTGAGATTGAGATCGAGACTAAGATTGTGATAGATGTTATATATATGAGTTTCTAATTTTCGTTCGAGATTGAGATTGAGAATGAGATTTTCGTTATTAAATATAGATTTTGTGATAGATGTTATATATGAATTTCAAACTTTCATTTGAGATTAGGATCAAGATTGTGATTGCCATTAAGATCAATTCAAGATTGGAATTGAGACCGAGATCGAGATTGGAATTGAGATTGAGATCGAGATTAAGACCGAGATCGAGACTGGAATTGAGATTGAGATCGAGACTATGATTGTGATAGATGTTATATATATGAGTTTCTAATTTTCGTTCGAGATTGAGATCGAGAATGAGATTTTCGTATTAAATATAGATTTTGTGATAGATGTTATATATGAATTTCAAACTTTCATTTGAGATTAGGATCAAGATTTTGATTGCCATTAAGATCAATTCAAGATTGGAATTGAGACCGAGATCGAGATTGGAATTGAGATTGAGATCGAGATCAAGACCGAGATCGAGATTGGAATTGAGATTGAGATCGAGACTAAGATTGTGATAGATGTTATATATATGAGTTTCTAATTTTCGTTCGAGATTGAGATTGAGAATGAGATTTTCGTTATTAAATATAGATTTTGTGATAGATGTTATATATGAATTTCAAACTTTCATTTGAGATTAGGATCAAGATTATGATTGCCATTAAGATCAATTCAAGACTGGAATTGAGACCGAGATCGAGATTGGAATTGAGATTGAGATCGAGATTGAGACCGAGATCGAGATTGGAATTGAGATTGAGATCGAGACTAAGATTGTGATAGATGTTATACATATGAGTTTCTAATTTTCGTTCGAGATTGAGATCGAGAATGAGATTTTTGTTATTAAATATAGATTTTGTGATAGATGCTATATCACAAAACCCTAAACCCTAAACCCTATAAAAACTAAAAAAACTCTTACAAATATTAAATAAATGAATTTATATTTATACGAGTTCATATTTTTTTAATACCTAATGTTATATTTAAAAAAGTTATATTTTTTTATATAACCTTTATAAAAGTTATTATCAACACCTACAAAGTTACAAACATATAAATATCATATACACATAAATAAATAAATTGATGTATTTGGCGGGATAATATTCGGCCCAAATTTTCAGTAAAATTTTTTATCTCTAGAATATTCAAGGGACAAACATAACCTCCGTTCGTATCTTGAATGAATTTCAATTAGGCGGGATTTCCCCCCCCCCCCCCCCAATATTTTCACTGTACGTTTTGAGGACGTGTCGTTCGGATGCCCACTCAATGTCTCTCATTTCTCAAGACGACTCTTCACATCCAAACCCCACATCCAAACCCTCATCTCTCGATCTCTCTCTCTCTCCGCCGACTCCTCTTCAAACCCCAAACCCTCACCACCAATTCCTGTCTCTCTCTGGCCTCCTCTTTTCCAATTTCTCTTGCCATCAAACCCCAAACCCTCTTCACACTCACCACCGCCGAGCCCGGCCTCCATCATGCCACCAAAAAGGGAAAGAAGGTCCACGTTCGCCCAAGGGGTACTCCACCACCGCCGAGCCCGGCCACCACTCCATAACCGGCCACCGCTCTACAACCGGCCACCACTCCACATCCGGCCACCACTCCACAACCGGCCACCACTCCTCGGAGGTCAACTCGAGCTCGGGTGCCAACTCAGCCCGCGTCACCACCACATCCCAGCCCAACTCAGCCCGCGTCACCACCACCTCCGAGGCCAACTCAACCCGCGTCACCACCACTTCGGAGGAGCCCTCGGAAGCCACAAGCTCCTCGGAAGCCACCACCCTTGAAGAGACGACTTGTACGGGGCGGCTCTTCCTCGACTGGTACCACCCAACAGGCGCCTCCCCCTCTTTCAGTGGCTGTAGCGGAAGATGAGACCATCCCCCCTCTGGACTCTTCTCCGTCTGTGGGTGGCGCACGGGCTCGGTCAATCACCCCTTCGGCCTCCTCTCACTCAGTCAGTGCCTCACGGGCAACGTCGACCACCCCTCCACCCCCTCCTCTGTCCGTCGGTGGAGAAGAGGTTGAGGAAGAACCCCAGGAAGTCTATATACCAATCAGAGGTTGGTTTTTTATAATTTCAGAGGTTTTAGGGTTATTTGATTCCCCAATTTTTATAGGGTTTATCGTCGTTTGATGATTTCATAGAGATTTTATGATTTAGGGTTTATCTTTGTTTTAGGGTTTTCTGATTCCCCAAATTTTAGGCTTTGTATGTGTCTTTGCTTATCTAATCGTTGTCTTCATCATTTGTAGGGAAAGGAAGAACTGTGGTGAGTAACAAGACTATGCAGATAGTGAGGGTCACTGGAAAGATAAAAATTTCGTGGTCGGAGTTCCATGGAAACCCCGAGCTCAACCAATACAATTTGCTGATAAGGGATATAGGGACTGCTGTGAAGACACATGTGCCAATGCTAGCCTCCTCCTTCGAGCAGCTTGAGAAGAAGCACAAGGATACGCTTGCCGCTTACCTGGATGTAAGCAAATGTTCTCTTCCCTTGTACTGGATTGTTTAATGTGTTTAATTTGCAAGTTGTTGTCAATAAATTGTATAATGTGCCTATTTTGTCTGCTGGTTTACAAGTTGTTGTGAATAAATTGAGGTGTTTATTTTGCTGGATTGTATAATGTGTTATGAGATTGGTATTTGGTGAATTTTGCTGGACTGTATAATGTGTTATGAGATTGGTATTTGGTGAATTTTTTCTGGATTGTATAATGTGTTATGGATTGTATAATGTTGTTAGTTTTAGGAGATTCATAGTAGCTTTTAGTTTTGTATTTTCTTTTAGGAGTTTCATAGTAGCTTTTAGTTTTGTATAATGTGTTTTGTATTTGCTGGATTGTATAATGTGTTATGTATTTGCTCTTTAATTTTTTTAATTTTCTGTTCTTCATTGTGTGATTGATCTTGAATGTTTCTCTCCACTGTCAATTCATTCAGTTCACTTGCATTCTCATACTTAGTTGTTCTGTGTTCATAGTAGCTTTTAGTTTCGTATTTGCTGTTAGTTAGTTTTCAATTTCTTAGGAGTTAAATACCCTTTGCTTTCTTCATTTGCATTCTCACTGAATGGTAGTTAGTTGTTCACATGCATTCTCATACTTAGTTATTATGTGTTCACTTTGCTGATAATGAATGATAGTTGTTCACTCAATGATAGTTAGTTGTTCACTTTGCTTTCTTCACTTGCATTCTCATGGTCTGATAATGATATGATAATTTCATTTTCACTGAATGCAATAACCTGTTATGTGTTCTGAATGCAACAAACTGTTTTCTTCACTTGCATCTGTTCATTTTCACTTTGCTTTGCCCATCTCTCCTGTTCTGTGTTCTTCACGGGTAATTGATATATATAATTGCATTCTTATTTATGTAGACTATGTACGTTGTATCTCTTGATGATGAAAAATTGAAGAAGTATATTGAGACTCAGGCAGCATCAAGATATCGCAGTTGGAAGTACAAGTGTCATTGCCACTTCTTGAAGCATGGTCCACCCATACCTCTTGAGTTCAAACTCTGTCCTGAGCAATGGCGCTACCTTGTGGAGAAGGAGTTCCTCGCCCCTGACAAACTGGTTAGCTTTTTTGTGTATTTTTCATTCAACTGTTTCCATAGCTTTACTGTTGTTCTCTAATGTTTATATGTTCTTGTGTCTTTGGAGGAAATAAGCAACCGCAATAAGCTCAACATAACTAAGAATCCCAAATACATCAAGCACCACTTAGGGCCTAGACCTGTGTGCTATCGGGCAGAGCAGCTGTACAAGGACGGACACTTGGCTCCTTTTGTGCAAGCTTCAATAGACGAATACCTCCCAACGATGAAAACGAGTCGACTGTGGTGAGTGTGTACTGACAGTTTAGCTATCTCTGACTTGTAGGATGTCATTGCTGAGTTCCTTGGATGATTTTATTGTGTAGGATGCTAATGTTTTCTTTGTGTTCCCAGGAAATTATGCAGCAGGCAATTGACGACTATGTGAGTTCGCGACCAGAGGAAGAAGACAATGATGTCCTACCAGTAGCTACTCAGTGTGAGATAATCGTCAAGGACTTTGGAGAGAGGAGGGGCGCTTCTGTACGAGGTAAACCAAGTTAGGATAAGGCTTTAAAATGAGTTTAATAATTGATCAGTTATATATATAACTTGATGATTATATATATTATCATTACTATCAGTTATATATAAAACTATATAAGGCTTCAAAATGAGTTCAATTATATAAGAGCATGAAATCCATTTGATTTTAGGAACTTTACCATCATATTTTAGGAACAAATGTCATACTGTCATTTTCATGTTATCAATCTGATTTTTTTACTTTTTATATCTATGTAATTTTCACTTCCTTTGCCTTCATTTAGGGATGGGCGCGGCTGTCAGGAAGCCTCCAAGGAAGCGAGGGGCTGATTGGTCCACTCTAGGCCCGGTAAAAATACGAGAGCTGGAAGACCAAGCCAGGGAGGCTAATGAGCGAGTAAGGAAGGCTGAGGAGGACACCAAGCTAGCCAATGAAAAATATGATCAGATGAAGGACAAAATGGAGCACTTTGAGAGGCTGATGGCTCTGCACTTCCCTACTGAAGTGCAGGTTTGAGCATTTGGCGATCTAGGTAGGTGACAATTAACAAGAACTTGGTTGCATCTTTTGGGTTAGTTTGTGCAACTTTTGGGTCACAATTCTAGACTTGTAAGCGCAGTTTGTGTTTGAACATGGTGCTTCTAAACTTTATGTCCGTTTGTGTTTCAACTCAAGTACATTGGTAGGTTGTTTTGCTGACATGGGTGTTTGCATGGGTTGGTTGATGAACAAGCATGGTATTGCAGGTTTAATGTATGAACAATGTGGCTTTTATGTATGAAATGGGTGCTGGTGCACTCTATGTTGAATGCAGTGTTGTTTCTTTTGGGTTACATTTGGTTTCGGACAGGGAGCATCACAAAATGCAGCGTATATGCTGTTAATTTTTATTAAACTCAAGCTACAAACCTCAAACGACTAGGTTCCTATTAACTGAAGCCACAAATATTTTGAACCCAAAGTTGATCTCCAAAACTCTCAGGGCACCACAAACGATGTCCGTTGAATGGTCTGAAGGAGGTTCAATAACCAAATGTTCGTCACGTAAAACTTTGAGAGACAACATGACTAACCAAATGTTCGTCAAGACACAACATTAGTTCACCTTATGTTCGTCCCCTCAGTTATCAAGACACAAACTTTAGTGGTCGCCTCAACAATATAATCTCTGACAATGGCCTCGTGGGCCGGTGAATTGGATGTCAAACAAGGGACGGAGGTTCAATTGGTCCGTGTTTTAAGTGCTCTAGGTGCGCTGTACAAGAGACAAACCTCAGGGGACGAATGTACGTACCTAGAGTTATTAGGCGTCCAAAACTCTCTTCAGGAGACGAAATTTTCCCGTGTCTAGAATGTCAATCTGGTCTAGTGTATGATCGATAACCTCCTTCGGAAACATGGGATATGGGGTGTGCATGTCATGGATCATCTTTTATGGTGTTACATTAGGTAGAGTTGTTTAATGCTTTTTTTTTGGTTTGAAAATCATATCACTTTACTATTTATACACATTTTTTATAAACTAAAAACTATATATATACACACCTTTTTTTTAAATTAATTTTCTATGATTTCATACTTACTACTAGTAATACATAAAATTATATTTAAAAAAAATAATATTTTATATAATTTTTATTATCTTAAAAAAATGATACATATAATAATTAATAAACGATATTATGTTTTTAAAACGAAGTTAGCATAGAGTAAAGTAAGTATGCAGGAAGATGCGCAAGAGGGGATTGAATTGAATCATTGATATTGAGAGGGCTGAATGGAAGCAAACAAAACAAGCAGCTCAGCTAGATTCGTTTTAGGCTAGACTGCTTCCATATATCTTACCCAAACACATGCACGTACAAATCATTTCATCCTAAAGGTGAAAAAAAAAAACTCTCAAGACTCTAGTAGTCCAGTAAGCAAGTAAGAACTACGGTTGTATAAAGAAAAGAGGTTAGAAAGGGAAAAGATGATATTCCCTAATCACGGGAACAGAATAGAATAGATGCTCTTCCTAAATTAAATATAGGGTATATAGAATAGATGCTTTCAACAGTTTAAAGACAGGAGCTAGCTAGGTTGAGATGTTGATGTCAATATGTTACATCTATCCATTGACGATTGACTTTGAGTGATTTTTTTTCATTTATTATTATATAACATAGCTTTTCCTACTTTGCATTGCGTTTTCTGAACCTATTTTATGGGACTTGAAGAGAAGAATATCAACGTACTCTTTTTACGCGCTCACCTCGCTTCTACTACTTTCTTTTCATCCTTTTCCCTCTTTATTTACTTTCACACACCACACACTTGTCTCCCCCAACGGCCCAATACTTTATATATATATAGGTAAAGGTTCAAATGAAAATGGGGCTTAAGATGAAAATTTTGCTTAAAGTGAAAATATGCCTAATTGATGGGTTTTGGGGTGCGGATCTTGTTCACGGGTTAATGGGCCGACCCAAATTCGCCGATCCAAATTGCTTTCTCCCTCCTCCCCTTCTCGTTCTTCCCTCTCGGATCTGAAAGACAAATCATCGTCTTCCACTTTCTCGCTCATCCCTCTCGGTCTCCCTCTCAACTTCAAATCCCTCCTCCAATGGCATCTCACATCTTTTCCATCCTCTCCTTCTAATTGTTTCCCTCTCTCTTTGTCTGATTCCCGCCCCTCCTCATTTCCGTTGTCGGAGCTCCATCAACGACGTTGCCGATGCTGGACCTTGAAGGCCATGCCGATGATGAACCACTGAAGCCGCCGCCTTAGAGCCGTCGTCGATCTGCCCCCGACGCGCCACCAGCAGCCATAGGAGGTCTCCCTCTCCCTTCCTCTAACCCGCGTTGAGGTCTGACCAAACGCGAATGGCATCTCACGTTCACACTGTATGCGCCCCTCCCTTTCATTTAGCTTTGTTTTGGTTTGATTTTGATTGTTTTTATCCTTCTGAATTATTTAATGAGTGGATTGAAATTGTTAGCTTGGATTTATGAATTTTGATTGATGGAAATTTGATTGAAATTGGGTTTTGTGGATTGGAAATTGAGATTGAGATGGGATAGATTCATGCTTTCTAAGTGTTTGATAAAATGCCTAGAGAAATCAAGATTGATGTATGGTTAACTCCATGCCTACGAGATTAACTTCTTGTATACTTTACTTCTTTAGATGCTGAATTAACCAACTGTTTTACAGATTATTTATGTATGCAAGCTTTCTTGAAGTTTCTGTATGGAATTCAATATTTTTCATCTTGTAGAGTGCTGGGTTGCAAGCTATTGATGAAATTGTTCCAACACTTCTACATGCTTTGGGGGATGATGAAACTTCTGACACAGCACTTGATGGTCTTAAAAAATCCTAAGGTAGTCACCTTTTATTTATGTGAAAGTTGGTTGATTCAGTTGTGTTTGATTATTGTTCTGATATTTATGTATGTTCATGAAATTACACTGTCAGGACAGTTGCTGTTTTGCCTCATATCTTTCTGAATCTGATTGAGCTTCCCTTTATATACATATTTGGTGTATTTTGCTGTTGAGATTTTATCTGATCTTGATCAAATACAATTGGGTTGCCTTTTTGTTTAGTAAATTTAATGCCCATGCTCTTGGAGCTTTGCCGAGGTTGCTGGTCCGGGTCACAAGCCCCATCTTAGCAATGCTATGTGCATTTGTGATTAATTTGTCCTTTTTTGTGAATCATCCTATTTAATCATGCTGGGTTGTATGCTTTTACTCCCAGATTATTCTAGACTCCTAAGTATTTGCATGTATGTGGTTTCCCTCTACACACTATCATTTAAAATTTGTTTCTTGTTATGGCTTATTAACTGAAAATCGATTTAGGCTTAAGTAAAATGAAATGTTGTTATGAAAACATCACTACACAGTTTATAGTTCATGATTTTGCACTAATCCTTATTAATTGGGGGTTTTATCCATTGAGGAAAAAAAATTTCCTCAATTTTCCATCTTTCATGGCTAACTGCATATATCTTAATTTTATCTTGTTTTTACAATTGTAGAATACGCACAACTATGTTATACAAGTGCACTAATATATCTTAATTTTGCACTATGATTATAAATTGTTATCTTAATTTACAGTACATAAATGATAACGTTTTTTTTTCTCTATGAAATACAAAGATTATATTAAGATGTAAGTGGGCTATAATTTAGGATTTTAGGAATCGCTTTTCTAAATTCACTCCCTTCATCATCAATTTCATTTAAATTTTCTGTTATGCTGCAACTATTACAGACCCATTTTATTATTCTTCAATGACCTTAACAACCCATTTTCGTCTTGTTTCAACTGCCCCAACAGCTGCAATTGGCTGCTTGACAACAACTTGTAATTGCCTAGGGCTTGGATGATAGAATAGTTGGTGATCACTAAAGTGGAGAAAAGCTTTGATGCACTTAGTGAACATGCCACTAAGAAATTTCAGGTATTTAAGAAAAAAAAATCGTTTTCAAATCTACGACTTGATTGAGGCTCTTCAATCCATTTTCTTATTTGTGACATAGATATATATGTTCTACCTAGCAATTTAGTTGCTTAAATTACGAAGTGTACGATTAATATTATAAAGTGCATAAGTAAGATTATAAAGTGCACGGATAATACTATAACGTGCATAAAAAAGTTTGTTTTTTAAGCCTATTAGCTCAAACGGTAGAGCGATGTGCTCCTGCACAAATATGTGGGTTCAAGTCCTGCATAGGCTATGGTTATGTTGTCTTTTGTTTCTATTCATAAATAAGATTATAAGGTATATGAAAGCGTATAAAAGTGCACATAAATAAGATGAGAAATTTGGACGAATTCTCTTTTATATGCTTCGATGCTCTTCCCTTTGGAAACTCGGCACCGTATTGCATGAGCAAGTGATCGCTGCTGTTGGCCGACAATTGAGCCTCCGCCCTTGAGGCCTGAACCATCCTCAACACCTCTCTAATTTGGGGTTGCTCCTTGCTTCTTTAACTTATGGTTAATGTCTTTATCTTTGGTAATCCTTTTCTGGCTAGGAGATTCGTGATATGGCTGACATGTATCAAGCTCAAAATCCCAAATAGGTTATTTATGGTTTTCTTTTTGTTCCCGTTCATGAATAAGATTATAAAGTGCAATAATAAAATGATAATGTGCACAAATAAGATGATAAAGTGCATATATAACATTATGGTGTGCAAATACAATATTATGTTGTGCAAATAAAATAATAATGTGCAAGAGAAAAATGATAGTGTATGAATTAAAAATATGAAGTGCGTGAATAAGATTGTGAAGTGCACAATTAAGATTATAAAGTGCATAAATAAAATGATGAAGTCTATGAATAATTGTATGAAGTGCATGAATAAGATTATGAAGTGCACGATTAAGATTATAAAGTGCATAAATAAAATGATGAAGTGCATGAATAAGATTATGAAGTGCACAATTAATATTATAAAGTGCAAGAATAAAATGATGAAATGCAAGAATAATATTATGAAGTGTATGAATAAGATTATGAATTGCATGAATAAGATTTTGACGTGCACGAATAAAATGATGAAGTGCATGAATAAGAATCTGAAATGCACAATTAAGATTACAAAGTGCAAGAATAAAGTGATGAAGTGCATGAATAAGATTATGAAGTGTGCACTTAATATTATAAAGTGCAAGAATAAAATGATAAAGTGCATGAATAAGATTATAAAGTGCATGAATAAGAATATAAAAATCGAATTAATTAGAAAGTCGAAAATAAAAATCGAATTGACCCATTTAGTAAACGAAATTGACTTATTAATTCAAATAATAATCGAATTAATTAGAAAGTCAAAAATAATAAGAAGAAGTGCCTGAATAAGATTATGAAGTGTACAATTAAGATTATAAAGTTCATATATAAAATTATAAAGTGCAAGAATAAGATGATGAAATGAACAAGATTATAGATCCAGGTGGAATCGAACCACCAACCTCCTGAACAACAATTGTTCAGGCGCTCTTCCCTAATTGAGCTTATGGATCTTAACACGAGAAGCTCATATAGCTTGCTGTCATCATGAACTGGAACTCCCCATTCTTCATCATGGAAAGAGATGTACAATGGATCTCGTGAAATGGGTCCAAAATAAAGCCATCAGAATTATGGTTTTTACTGTATGATAATAACTTCAAGAGCTTTGATACACAATGTAGACTAATTATAAGACTACTGGCAAGCAAAATCCTATTTTAAGTTCGAAATCAGTGGCGGTCATAAGGAGAATTCCACAAGTTATAAAAGCCCTGGTGGTTAAGGAAGAAGATCCCCTAGTCAATTGATCACACTTCCTGTTGGTGCTGCTAAACATAATCTTGAAACACTAATTATTACCCTTTTCAAGGTAGTCTTCAAAATTGCTTTTTACCAGTAAAAAATAAGTATTCTCAATTCATTTTCCTTTCTCGCCAACATGTATTCTCCTCTTTGTCATGGACAAAACGCCAATAGAATTCTAAAGTTCACAAACAACATAAACAATGAAAAAGCAAACACAGCAATGGGACCTCTTTTGTAATACTGAAATTTATATATAAGCAAAAAGAAGCTGATCAGCATCTATCTCTATGGTTCCAAAATGTTATACTAACAAGAACCTCTTTTTCTACTCTTTATCTTTTTTGGTCTAAGCAAGATAACAATATCAATATGTTAAATGGTTGCAGAGAAATTAGCAATCGGCTCTTTGTTCATCTGAATTTGAAATCGGCCCTTTGTTCTTCCTGCAAGTTTCGGCTTCCTTTTCTTTTGCTTTTCAATCAAGCAAGGGATTTCGCCAAAACAGAACTAATCTTGCCTTTTACACTGTCCCATTGAAGATGATTAACTTCAAACAACAATATTTTAGACCAAGCAAAACAACCGAACTTGAAATGATTCAACGGGAAGGGCAAAAAAGCCAAAATTAGCACACAGAAATACTGAACCCCCAAACACCACATACACCACCTGTACTAGTTCATTTGGATATAAGGAATAGAAAATGGAAACACCACATACACGGATACACCACCTGTACCACATCAACCTAAGTGAACAAACAACACATACACAATGAGTTGTTCTAATTGAACTGCGAAATCTGGAAGCAATGCAAACGGAGACAGAGAGGAAGAGATATTCACAAATTGTAAACTCTAGGCGTACAACTGAGAAATCTGGAAGCAGTACGAGGTAATCTACATCCCTAAACCCCCTAACTAATTACTATGTTCGAAAACCCTAAATTCATCGATTGATTAGGATGAATCAAGCTAATTGAAAACGAGCAACAAATTAGGATGAATTGGAGAGGGAAAACCTGAAGCGGCAACAAGAAGTCCTTGAACGAGGATGATAGCGCCAAGGCCCAGCCAAGTAACAAGAAAAGCGGTCCCCCGACAGCGATGAGCAGAGGCGGCAGCCATGGACAACCGGTGATGGGGATGACCAGCGTGGCAACGAATCCTCGCGAACAGATCGAGGAGGAGAGAGGCCGAACAGATCGAGGAGGAGAGAGGCCGGTAACCAGGCGGCCATGGACAACCGGCGAAGGCAGAACAGAGCGAAGAACGACGAGGGAAGAGTGAAGAGTAGGGGTGTTATTCGAGCCGAACGAGCCGAGCTTGACATGTTCAAGCTTGTTCGTCTTTTAAACGAGCTCGAGCCGAGCCGAACCTAATTTTTAAACGAGCTTTTTATTTTGTTCAAGCTTGGCTTGTTTAGGAAATGAACGAGCTCGAGCCGAGCTTTTTACGAGCTTTAAATAGTTCTACTTGGTTATAACATGTTAACTTAAAGGAAATTTTAGAAACCCCGTAGAATTCGAGCTATTCGAGCTTTATTCGAACGAGCCGAGCTTTCAACCAAGCTTAAAATTGTGTTCAAGCTCGGCTTGTTTAATTAAGTGAACGAACTCGAGTCGAGCTTTTTTGAGCCGATCCCAAGACGAGCTCGAGCTGTTCAGTTCATGTAACAACCCTAGTGAAGAGCCCGCATCTGATGGGAAGGAAAGAGGGAAGGTTAGGGTTCAGTTGGGCCGGTTCGACTTTTTTTTTTTTAACTGAACCGGGACGCGCGTGTTCTAGCCCCATTTTCACTTTAAGCAAATTTTTCATCTTAAGCCCCATTTTCACTTTAACCTCACCCTATATATATATTTATTAGGAAATAATTCGAGGTTGAACAGGCCCGTACCTCGAGAGGCCGGGCAAGCCGTATAAACATACAACATAGAAATAGAAAATACAACATATAAACAGAAAAAAATGCAGTACAAGCAGAGGGAGACATGCAAATGCAGTCGAACAAGCGAACTAAGCCTACCAGGCTAGAGACAACGTAGACAAGAGCCGACGCCAAGCACCACCAAGAAGTGACACCGCTTGCCATCGGTACAATAGGAGTCCTGTGAGCAGTGAAGACGAACCTCCAAGGAAATTTCCATAATGCGGAGTCGTCTCGATACACACTGCCTCGACCCCAGCCAGACCCGACATCGGTCGTCAGAGCTCCAACTCAGACAAAGAACGCCACGAACAACCAGACTCGCAGCCGAGAACCACCATGCACCAAAAGACCCTTTCAGGATTTAATTGAAGTCCTCTCGGGATTTAATTTAATTTAATTTTTTTATTATTTTTTTTAACTCGGGCTCCTTTGGGCCCAAGCAAAAGGCTTGGACCCAAAGGACATGTTATCGAGCCAAACATGGCATTGTCAGACAACCTCGGATGCGAGAGCGAAAACCACCGGTGAGGATGCCGGGAAATCGCAGACGAGACCGAGCCCACGGCCCACGAGAGCAGGAAGCAGCGAGGTAGGACAGACGCCTGCACCGGGAGGGAGAGGAATAATTTTATTTTGTAAATTAGAATTTACAATCCCAGATGAGACTAAGAAGGGATTGGAAAAAGAAGACTAAGTAAGAGCTTCCCCAAATTTTCTTCAAAATAGAGAATGACAATCTATTTTTCCTAAAAAGAATTTAAACCAATTCTAACAAATTCTCCATTTTAAAGAATAACAATCATAAACATCTTTCATGAGAATTCAACCTTAGAATTCGGCAAACAACAATCATGAACATCTTTCACTAATTATTTGTTCTTTGTGCATTAGTGAGTACTTCTGCATCATAAGCAAAAACAATTTGGGGGAAGAAGACACTAGTACAAAAGGGGAGACCGAAGCACGCTTTTTTTATACATGAGAGCACACTTCTTGTATTGTGCTTATAGTGGATGCGCTCCCAAACAAGCACGCTTATTATTTAACCGTGATCACATATTTTAAGCACGGTTTTGTGTTGAAGTGTTCTTAAAATTATCATACGGCCAATATCCGTTCTACTCGAATTATAAGAACGCTTCAATTGAAGCGTGCTAAAAAAAAGGTTTTAGCACATTTTTTTTTCAAACCGTGCTTAATAATAAGCACACTTTAAATAAAAAGTGTGCTCTTTCATATATCTCTCAAACGGATATCCATCTCAACACTGGTCCAATACAATACCTTACCTCTCAAACCAAGAATCGAACCCAAGACCTCTAGCACCCTCATACTGAATTCATCCGCTTCACATGTCTACCACATGAGCTACTAAATTTTGTTGTAACTTTGTACATTTATTTAATCTAATTACTAAAAAAAACTCTAAATATAAAAAAGAATATTTTTTTCGAGAACGGTTTATAAAAATAAATGAGAACGCTTTAAAAGAAAAATGTGTTCCCTCTAGTTATATTTGGTTTTGGGAAGACACTTTTCTTATAAAACTATGTTCGTTTTAATTTTTTTTAAGCACGCTTTACATGAAAACCGAGCTAATTATTCCTGTAGAAACAAACGAGAACGGTTCTATAGAAAAGCATGTTGATTTTATTTAAAGTTGGTTTTGGGAACACACTTGTAAAATGAAACCGTGTTTGTTTCAATTTATTTTTAAGCACGCTTCACACGAAAACCGGGCTTAATAGTTTTTAGAAATAAATGAGAATGGTTTTATAAAAAAAAAACGTGTTTGTTTTGTTAAATTTGGTTATGGGAACACACTTTGAGAATTAAACCGTGTTCGTTGTAATTTTTTTAAGCACACTTTACACGAAAACCGGGTTAAATATTTTTTTTCCAAATAAACGAGAACGGTTTAATAGCAAAGCGTGTTTATTTTCGTCAAATCTGGTTTTGGGAACACACTTTGAAAATTAAATCGTGTCCGCTTTAAGTTTTTTTAAGCACGCTTTAAACGAAAATCGGTCTAAATATTTTTTAGAAAAAAAACAAGAACGATTTTATAGCAAAGCGTGTTTATTTTACTCAAATCTGGTTTTGGGAACACGCTTTGAAAATTAAATCGTGTTCGTTTTAAGTTTTTTTAAGCACGCTTTACACAAAAACCGGTCTATATATATTTTTAGAAATAAAGGAGAACGGTTTTATGGAAAAGTGTGTAGCTTTTAGTTGAATTTGGGGTTGAGAACACACTTTTAACATAAAATCGTGCTTAAAATAAAAAATAAGCACGCTTGTCAAAAACCGCACCCGACTTACCGTGCTCCACCCCCTATATTTGTACTAGTGAGAAATAAGCACGCTTGTCAAAAAATAAGCACGCTTGTCAAAAAATAAGCACGCTTGTCAAAAACCGCACCCGACTTACCGTGCTCCACCCCCTATATGATAGGTTGAGTATCGAATATTTTTGGGTTTTTTCCCAATGTATTTAATATTGAAAATCAATTTTCATAACCATAATAGATTGCACACCATGCTTGTGAAATGGGCTGCAGAAAATAAATAATTTATGTTTTCACTCATTTTAACGAACGTGTGTATTTTAATTGGAGCCCAATTACTCCATTTTCCCTCTAATAGACTATTCTTTTTAGATTTTTTTTTTAAAATTTTTGGTACGTGTTATTCTTTAATATTGAAACCTAATTTTCATCGTCATAATATATTTCACATCATGCCCGTGAATCAGGCTGAATAAAATGTATGTCCAATCAAGCCATACAACACAATAGCAAGCATAGTATATAACACCACATCCTGTCAGTTTCACTTTAGATCTTAAGACTATAAATAGAAATATCCTAAAATCAAATTCCAAAGTAGAAAGCTTTTTTATATTACTTAGCAAACATTAAACAAAAGTTGTTCACAACTTGAACAACAAACAAAATTCCACGAGTAGACAATTACCATGTATTCCTGTTCTAGGTTGAACTTGTAGTCCTAGGAGAATGTAGGCATCAGATACAAAGTGAGTATCCTTACCAAACATAATTGGTTCATAGATCACAAGTGTAGTTCAAGTACATACTTCAAACAACTAACACAACCATCGAGACATGAACTCATACAGCTCAAACAACTCCAAAATAATTGTACATATCATTATGCAAGTCTCATCTAAGAAGTAGCTAAGTCGCCCTATAAGAGGCTGCATCACATGACAAAAAATTTAACAACATTTTATGTAGAAACATCGCCCAAAATATAGACAATTCCAATACCATAACAACTCTAGAACATCCCTAAATCAGCCTTTTCCTTGAGGTGAAAATGCTGAAAATTCCAGCAACATGTTCTCCATTAACAACCCAATAGAACCAACAACAATCTGCATCAAAAGGTTCAACAACACCAGCTAGGAATTGCCACCTTCCAAACATTCAGCAAACAACACAAACCCAAAGAAATCAACCCAAAATAGCCCTCGAATCACCAATACAACAACCCAAAAACAACCATTAAGACATCAACCAAACAACTACCCAAAATGAAAATATTTAGCAGCTCAAATAGCTCCTAAACTATATGCAAAAAAACTATAAATCATCATTTGAAGTAAAAATCCATCTTTCTCATATGAGATGGTTGAAAATAATGAAGAAGAACCATAAATTAAAGGATTGTGAACAACTTTGATAAGGTTGGATGGAAAAAGAGACTCCTTTCTATATTTCAGCTGAGATGGTTGATATTGGCGAACCCCTAATAATTTATTTATAAGGTTATAGACCGAATAACATTTTAGTTTGTTGAAATAGTTTTGGGTGTCGACAATATAGTCTAAAATAGTTTACACACTCACATTCGATCAGGAAGGAAGGCGGAAGATGATCCCGAAAATGCATATCAAATTGACCATAAATGCTAAAAAGCTATATAAAAAAAAGACATGTTAATCAGGCGTAACGTAGTCAAGAATATTTCAGCTCTAACTCTCTAAGTAGAAACATTACAACCTAAGTTACACCTGATTAACATGTCTTTTACTTGAGAGAAAACCAAAGATCTTACACACATTCCTCAATGAAGGTGAAAGTCCGAGTCTGTAACATGCCTTCCCACATCTCAAAGACTCAAACTTACTGGTTGAAGTAAGAACTTTCCTACAAAATGCAGCAAGTGCCTTCCCCCTACCACCTATCAATAACACTCGAATAAAGTTTAACATCAGTGCAATGTAATAACAATGGGAAGAAAATTTTGATAGTATGATGAATTGAGTTAGAATATCTACCTTTTCCATGTACCAAAGGTACCACAAATGTTGTGGAACCTTCCAATTTAGCATTGAACTCCAAAATCCTTGGTGTAGTGCTTGCAAAGATCTTCAGTATCAAGTTTCTGGAATCCATATGCGTATTGAGACTAATAGGAATGGACAAATAGAAAAGAAAAATGATTCAGATGCTAAAAGACCAAATTAGTAGATAGGGACACTTCAAACCTCTGTGGATATGAGATCGAATTCATTAAGGTTCACATTGGGAGAATCTAATTGCTAGAATTCAAGGTAAATGTAAGCACTTGATGTATAAAAGAACCTGCAACCATTAAAACACTTTCATTAAATTGGACTGGACATGAATGCAAATTTAACTCTTCCCGTAAGAGTTTAAATATCAGTATAGTCAATTACTAACAACATTAACTTCTTCCAAATTTCCAATCCCTAATAGTTCATCGAAAAGTAGAAATCTTTGGGATGTTAGACCTGTTGATTTTGTTTGTGATCGTTTAGGCATTTTGTCGAACACCTTACATGCATTATATAAGAGGCAAATTGAGAAACTAAAGGCATTCATTTCTTCCAAATTTCCAATCCCTAATCATTCATGGAAAAGCAGAAATCATTCACAAAGACGTTTTTCATGAAGCATGTAATCAACTTAGGGTTTGCAATTGGGAGAATGAACAGAGAATAGAGACAAAGAGAATAAATCCGTTTCTGCCTATCCTTGTCGTTGTTAAAAAAACTTAGCGTTTTACCTCGATTTGACGCATCCCCCCTTCGATTGCAATCGATTTCCACTTCTAGCCACCAATTCAACAGTCCCGACTGATCACCACATCAAACACAACCAAATACTTGTCATCAGTGCAACCGAGTTTGACGAATTATAAAGAAGAGAGTAGAAAATTGACTTAGGGTTTACAATTGGGAGAATGAAGATAGTAGAGAGAAAGATAGATTACCCATGCAACTAAGACAGAAAGCAACCTCTAGCCGTCGTCGACTGCATCGCCGCCCACAATCGCCCTCCACCGACTGCCGATCGATTGTGCCCCGCCTCCCCAACGACAACCATCAATCAATTTATCAATTTTATTATGAGGAAGAAGATGATTGTGAGGAGAAGGTAAACGTGGTTGAGAAAATTAATTTCAGTTTTTGGTATTGTATGGCTCTGAGTGCTGGCCTATCACTAAAGCCCAAATACAGTAGTTGTCAGTGGCTGGGATGATAATGTTGCGTTGGATGAGTGGGCACACGAGATTTGACAGAATCAGAAATGAAGACATTAGGAGCAAGGTTGGAGTCGCGAGTATTGCTGACAAACTGCGGGAGTACAGGTTACAGTGGTTTGGGCACGTTCGTAGGAGGCAAATTTCAGCTCTTGTGCGTAGGTGCGAGAGGTTGGAGCTTGGAGCTATTTGTAGGGGTAGAGGTAGACCGAAAAAGAGTTGGATGGAGGTTATCCGCCAGGACCTTCGTATGCTGAACCTGTCTGAAGATATGTGTTTGGATAGAGACCACTGGAGGAGGCGCATTCGGCTCCCTGATGTTTAGTAGTATGTTTTATAGTTTAGTAGCTTGAGTCCGGGATCTGATTCCTAGGGTTTAGGCTTAGTGCCTGCCTTATTTTTTGCTTCCTTTGGCCCTCATGTACGTCTTTCTTGTCTCCCTGTGAATTTTGTGGCTTTCTGTTTTTAGTCTATCGGAAACACTCTCTCGTCCAGCTCGGGGAAAGAGTGCGTACATCCTGACTAGACCTGTCAAAACACAACCCGACCCGGTGACCCGACCCGACCGACCCGAAAAATTTCCGACCCGAACCCGAAAATTTTGACCCGAAATTTTTTTTCGACCCGAACCCGAAAAACCCGAAATTTTTCGGGTAATTTGGTTTCGACCCGTTGACCCGATTGACCCGGTAATTTTGACCCGATTGACCCGGTGACCCGATTGACCCGGTTGATTTATAATTATATATAATTAATTTTTTTATATATAATTAAAATTTATCACAAAATTATCAAATAATGATTTTTTTAATTTAAAAAAGAAAAAATTGACAAACCCGAAATCGACCCGAAACCCGATCAAACCCGAGTTCGAGTTAACCCGAAAAACCCGAAACCCGTTTTACCCGAGACCCGTTTTACCCGAAACCCGAAGTGACCCGACCCGAATGACCCGTTTGACAGGTCTAATCCTGACCCCCCAGACCCTGCCTCATCGCGGGATAGACTGGGTTGTTGTTGTTGTTGGTATTGGGAGTTAAGAGAACGTGGATGAGAAATGTGAAAACTACTTCTTAACTTTGTTTAGAGAATGACACGTGGCGCAATTTTTTACAAAGACATTGCTTCTAAAATGATAAGTATAAGGGGTGGATATGTTTTAAAAATGTGTATTATTTACTACCTCCGTCCAAAAATACATTGCCTTTACTATTCACGCACGCTTTTTTAAGAAGGTAAAAACTATATAAAATATTAACTTTTTCATTAATTTTTTTTAATAATTACAAACTTATTGATAATAAGTTTGTAATTATTAAAAAAAAAAAATTTAATATTTTATATAGTTTTTAACTCCTAAAAAAGCGTGCATGAATAGTAAAAGTCCATGTATTTTTGGACGAAGAGAGTATTTGAAAAACAATCTCTTAAATATATGCAATATGGGTGTCTATGGATAGATAAAATTAAATTAAATTTAAAAATTATTTTTTAATTTTTTTTAAATTTCAAAAAATACCAGAAAATCATTTTTTTTTAAAAAATATACTCACTGCCACATGGCGCCGTCCTGTTGGGCCACGTGGCAGCATCAGCCTTTTCCCTTGCCCAGCAATACATGCAACGTTGTGTTTCATGCTGGCGAATGGCTTAACGGCGTCGTTTTTTGTACCCACCTTCAGGCGCGCTCACGCGTTGCGCATGTGCCCTCGATTTTTGTGTCCATGAACCCCACTTTTGGAGATGCTTGCAGACGAATCCGCAGATCCGGGTTCATCCCATTTTTCTTTTTCTTTTTTTTTGTTTTGTCCTACTTGGCACCCGCATGAACCTCCGGGTTCACGGATGCGGGTGCTCTAAATAGCCATCCAACGTTGTAAGCATCAGTCAGTGAAAGAACCATCAACTCGACTAAACAAAGCCTGCTGTTTTAACTTTTACTCAGTGAAGGAAAAGATGGAACGCCATTACCAGTACACTATTCTATCACCCACCAAAAAAAAGTACACTATTCTATCAATTGCATTCCATGGTCACAACAAAAGCAATCCTTGAAAAATCTTAAGCACTTCCCCTTAGAGCTGGCAAAATCTGACTCGACTCGAAAACCCGACCCGACTCAACCGAATCCGATCGGGATCCGAAAATCTAGAGTCATTCATAACCCGGATCCGAGACCGAACCCGACCCGACCCGAACCCAGCCCGAACACAGATAAACCCGACCCGACCCAAACCCGACCCGACTCTGAACCCGACCCGACTTTCAACCCGACCCGAATTGAAATGGTTATTTAACATCAACATTTTAACACTTGAATGTTAAATGTTTTTTTTTATTTTAACACAAGTTTATGATTATACTTTAACATATAAAACACCAATTATTTTTGTTAATTGTTATCATATGAATAAGAACCCATGTAAAATCAATAGATAAGCAGATAAGTCAATGAGTCAAGTAAGTCAACCGCAATACATCAAATCAAAACATCGACACGTATTACGAGTCAGAAATGCTAAAAGTTCATTAATCGTTGCAAATGATATAGCGTGCAACCCAACAGCATATCCTTCCAACAACTACTAACAACCCAACAAAATATCCTTCTCGGAACCAACAACAATTAGCAATACCTAAATGGGCCAAAAGCTAATAATAATAATGAAAAAAAAAACTAATGGGCCAAAAGCTAGAAATGAAATGGGCATTGAAAATGATATGGGCCAATGATATAGTTAAACCACAAATAAGTCCATTTGCAACTTGCTAGTTAAAATAAGGTTAAAACTTAAATGTACAATTAATTTGATTTAATTATAGCACCGATCAATTGGTTTAAATGTTTAAAAAAGGACGATGTTGCCGAATATCGAATTTCCAATTACGACTTTTTTGAAAATCGGTCGACAACCGATGAGTCAATAACAATGAGTGTATTCAACCGAGTCAAAATTACATATTCAAGTATTCAACCGAGTCAAAATCATTTATTTTAAGCAAATTACATATTTAAGTATTCAACCGAGTTAAAATCATTTATTTTAAGTAAATTAGATATTTAAGTATTCAACCGAGTCAAAATCAACCTAATTATCCAAATTCCAAACAGGTCGAATATGATTCGACCGAAAACTCAAACCAACTATACCGCTATACCTACTTTGATTCGAAACTCAAATGAGACCGACCCACCTATTGACCCGAAACCCGAACGAGACCGTCCCGCTTTGACCCGAACCCGAATGGGCATGACCCGACTTAACCCGAAACCCGACCAATCTAAAATTCATTATGACCGAACCCGACCCGACCAATGTCCAACCCGACCAATACCCAACCATAAATTTTACCCGAATTGACCCGACCCGAGCAAGCCTGACCCGAACCCGACTCGAACGACCGATTTGCCAGCTCTACTTCCCCTCATTGGGATACTCAATGCTAATTAATCATCTTTTAGAGTTTGAAAACTCAAATATGTTCTCCCTTGCCTTCTGAAATTCTTTCTATTTAGCGCGTGTTTGTCAAATGGGGTTTTTTAGGAGTTGGGTTTTTTTTTAGGATGTGGAGTTTATTTGATGTATTATGGAGGTGTGGGAGGTGAAGTTTTTTTAAAAAAATAACCTTGTAAAAAATCTGATTGGTGTTTAGTGGTTATAAGGTTTATAAATTGTATTTGTAGTGAAAATGTCTAAAATACCCTTAATAAATTACCCTCACACAAGCCCTCTTTCTCTTTCACATTTCAAGTTGAGAGCTCTCCTGCGTTTCAACAAACAGCCCCACCGGACGGCAGCTGCAGTAGCAAGTCGTTGAGGGTCGTCAGCGCCGGGGGTTCGCAACGATTGAGATCTCAGCTGAAGGGGGTTTGCTTGGGGGAGACGAGGGTCCGAACAGAAGTGCTGCAGTAGCACGTCGACGTCGCCGCTTCCATCCCCTGCACCTCCACCAAAAACCGCCACAGCTGAGCGGCGCTCATGTCGACTCGGTCATCGGCGAACCTCCCAAACACCTTATTGATGGTATCTGTAGGTGAGAGAAGAGAGATTGAGAGGGGTAAAATTGAGATGATGGGGGTGGCCAGAAAAAAAACCTCCCCAAAGCTTGGTATCCCAAGGTGTGAATTTGGCCAAATTTAACCTCTTAAAACCTCCACCTTCCCCCTCTACGACCCATGAAAAACCTGTTGCCAAACATGTGGATTGATAGCTTTTTTTTTTAACCTCCTGCACCTCCCAAACCTCGTACAAAACACCATACCAAACACACGCTTAATCTCTAGTTGTGTTTACTACTATGCAAATTGGGGAACTACTTGCCTTCTGAAAAGCTGCTGCTAGATTCTATGCATCAGTGAACCAGCTACGCCTTGCCAGGAGTGTTCCTCTGAATAATTCAGTGGCGGCCACAAGGGGGCGCGGGGGGGGGGGGGGGGGGGGGGGGGGCGGCCGGCCCACCCTCCGGTGACAGAAGTTCGTAGTATTATAAAAAAAAATTAAAATTTTTAAAAATTAAAAAATAAGGTAAAAAGATAAAAAAGTGTGAAAGAGAACACAAAACTTATCTAGCTTAGGCTGTGTTTGGCAGTAGATTGTAAAAAGTAGATTTTGTGTAGATTATGTAGATTTTGGAGGTTATGGGCTTTTTTTGTAGATTATGGAGATTTCAGAGGTTATGTTTTTTTTGGAAAAAAAATCTCGTTAAAAGTTAGAAAGGTGTTTGGTGTGTGTAAGATTTGTAAGGGGTTTATATGAGCAAAAAGTCCAAATTGCCCTTAAAAATACCCTCCCCATAACCCTTGTACTCAACCAAATTATACACAGACCCCCCTCCCTCACCCTTGCAACCGACACCAGCTCTGCTCGCTCGCAAACACCTCCTCGCAGGCAGTGGTGATACCGGCATCGACGTCGCCCTCTCCCCTTTCCGGTCAGTAGACGGCGAGCCTCCGCCGCTTCGAGACATCGTTGTCCCCTGTAGGCGGTGCTCCCTTTGGCGGTCGTCGGCCCTCGAACATCGGCGCAATTAGGTACGTCCTCCTTCCTCCGTTGTACCCTGGTTTGATGATTGACGTTGAGGTTCGATTGTGGCCAATTTTTCGATGGATTTGGTGTTTTTATTGACTACGATTGAATTGGGTTAGGGTTTGTGCTCATGCAAATTTGTGTTCCCGATTGGCTTTTAGGGCCTTCTAAAGTTTCCAAAAATTGGGGATTGTGTTGTTGATGTATTGACTTGTTGTAACCCAATTGTGATTGTGTGCATTCGATTCCATTTGCTTTCATAAAACCCCACTGCAATTGATGTCGTTGAGCCTTCGTGATAGCTTCCACTTTGATTGAATTGGGTTAGGGTTTGTGCTGTCAAGTAGTTGCCTACGCATAGATTGGCGATTAGGGCCTCCCGCTGTGAATCAATTAGGGATTGTGTTGTTGCTGTATTGTCTTGTTTTAACCGAATTGTGCTTGTGTGCATTCGATTCCATTTGATTTCATAAAACCCCACTGCAATGTTAGCGTTCCTCATAGCTTGAGTTTCAGTAATTGAACAATGGTAGCGTACTTTTATTGATTAAACGAGCTGAAATTGAGGTTGTGGTTGAAAAAGGAAGTTAATTAATTATGAGAACATTTTTATGATTGATTCAAAGCTGACCTTGGCTCGACTGAAACTAAAATAGCACGAATTTTGTGAAATTTACAGATTTTCTTTTAATTTACTATGTCATGAGCAAGTAATGTTGCATAATACTTGGGAAAACGACTCGGCTCGATCAAGCTTGTTCATTTACTAAACAAGTCGAGTATGAGCTCAAGTTCAAATATATGTTCGACTCGAGCTTGACTTGTTTATAAATGAGCTAATTAAATATAATGAAACAATACTAGACTTGTTTGACTCGAATAACAACCCTAATTAATATAGAGTATAACTTGTTGCACTCATAACATATAATAATGTATAACCAGATATAAAAAATTTAAACTTGTGTAACTTTTTATCTGATTGTCGAAATGATTAGTATAACCTCACATTTCTAAGCTCTCGAGATGAATTATAGTTTATAAATGTTAATTTAAGTAAAATTTAAAAGCATTATAGTCTATTAAAACAAAAATAAAGTGATTAATATACCCTTAATTTTAAAACATTCACAACTTTTTACTCAGATGTCGGATTAAGGCGTATTATATATCAAAACGAAGCTATCGACAAGGACAATACACCTAGGTAGTTCGTCAAATGAGAGAGGGGGCACGTGCTCCCCTAGTCCCCCCCTCAGCTCCGCCCCTAAGGACACTCTAAAGAACAAGCATGGCACTATGAAAGAGTGATGGAAGGAATGGAAAGACTGGAAACACGGGGAAACTGGTCTCGGATGGGATTGCTATAAGGGGACCATCAACGCAACAAAGGAATGATCGGATAAGAAAATCCAGGTAGGCGATCCTTAGCCATATAACACGTGGGAACTAAACATGTCCATCAAAGTTGATATGGAGCTAAACTGATTCATTTCTTGTCTGGTGCAGGAGAACGGGGACTTCAAGAGATTCCGCAAGAAAGGCATCCCACCTGAAGTGGAGGAAGCTTGGGACCAGATATACGGAGGTACGGTTGTAACTGGCCAGCATTGTGTTGCGCCGTCTATGGATCTAGTTGAGGCTCCCCACCCCATGTCCACTGCCTGCGAAGACGTAGCTGGAACGCAATATCCGAACCGCCCTGCAGGAGATTTCGACGTTGACATTGACATTGACTTCGACAACCTTGGGGCGGAGCTGGGTGGGGGCAGCTTCGAGGACATGGTGCGCGGGATCAGCAGCTCTGCTCCCATGGCCACGGGGCAGCCCACACCCATCACAACTGCTGGGTGTAGCTCGATGCCACAGCGGGGTTAAAAAAGGCCCGCAGTGGAGGGCAACAGTCTCCATGGGAAGTGAAAGAGTACAAGGCATTCCACCGGGTCGTCATTGTTCGATCGGCAAGTGGAGGTGGTTCAGGAAACAAGAAGGGAGGTGATAGTTGCTATACATGCCGAGACCCAGGCATCACAATCTCAGAAAGACGTCGTTGTTGACGTCATGGAAGTTCTAGATAAGATGGTGGAGGAGGGCCTTATTGAGGATGCCAGCCCCTTGTGGTGCTTTGCATTTGGGTCACTAATTAACCCCAACACAGCCAAACTGGTTGGAATTTCACTTTCGCAACAGCGGTAGATGTCTTTAGACATCGTCCCGTATGGCAATGAGACTTCGTTTTATGTTTATCATGTCTTTGCTTGAAATTATGCCTAGGTGCCTGTGTTTGGCTTGACTTTGTTTGGTTGAGTTTTTCTTCATATGACATTTGGTTGCGTTGTTTGTAATGTTTGTTCACGTTTATATGGTATTCACTTCTCGTATGCTTCTTCTTAGCGTGGCATGTCAGTTCCTGAACATAGTACTGTCCTATATGCAGGGGTTAGGCCATGAGGAACCCCACATCTGCATTAGCCGGTAGACGGCGCCGGAGACGAGCTGTACTGTTGTGGCTGCTCATGCAAATACAGCACTTGCAGTTGGCACGTCACTACTACAAGTACGTTTACAAGGTACTCTGTTATATTTCAGAGTACACAGGGGATAGATGGGTAAACGATATTCTTTCCCACGAGACTGACCTTCGCTCAATCCAAGTGTTTCGAATGCCTAAGTATGTGTTTATTCGTCTCTGCTCGGTGCTCCAACATCGCTTCGGCCTCCGAGGGTCCATCAACATGTCTGTTCGAGAAAAAAGTTGCAATTTTCGTTAACACGATGGCATGGGGAGAATCACAACGCAAAACGTGCGAGCGCTTCCAAAGATCTACGAGCACGATTAGCGAGTGCATCAGCGATGTGCTTGATGCGTTGGTGGGTCGCAGCCGAGGATGGAACGAACTAGCTCGCGAGGTTCTGAAGCCCGTCGACCCTGAGTTCAAGGATGTGCCTCCGCAAATTGCAGACGACCCGCGCTACAGCCGATATTTCAAGGTACGAACTCTCTTCGACAAACACCTGGTTATTGCACACACACGCCTGACTGACGCCCCCGTCTCCACGCAGGGCTGCATAGGCGCAATCGACGGCACTCACATTCAAGCATGCATCCCTCGCGACCAGCAGGTCCCCAACCGGGGGCGCAAGGGTATCACAACCTTTAACATTATGGTTGTGTGTGACTTCGACCTGAATTTCACTTTCATATCAGTCGGTTGGGAGGGTAGCGTGCACGACGCTCGTGTCTTCAATCACGCCATTGGTACCCCGGGCATGCATTTCCCACACCCTCCGACAAGGCGATACGTGCGACAAGCGACAAGGGTATCACAACCTTCAACACTCGAAGGTGAAGTACCATCGACAAGCTTTCGCTTCAGAGGCGGCATCAACCGAGCAGGAGGGATTCAACTTGTGCCACTCGTCATTACGTGGTGCAATTGAACGCTCCTTTGGGATTTATAAGAGCCAGTGGAAGATAAGCAGAACAATGCCCAAGTATCCTGTCGGTAAGCAGATCGACATCATCCTTGCATGCTTCTCCTTGCATAAGTTCGTGTGTCGCACCTTGGCGGAGGAGGAGTGCGACATGCAGCCGGTAGATGCGTGCTCCGTTGAGAAGGAAGACATTGCTGCGGCCGGTGATGAGGATGAGGAGGAAGAGTTTCTGGATGACGAAAGCGATGACTCTTCCTCTAGTGATGACGAAGACGGAGCGCCCGTTGGCATGAGGGCCCTCAGGGATGACATTGCACGAGCAATATGGAATGACCGCCGGAGACGCAGGTAGTCCTTTATGTGCAGACGCATCGGAGGCATTCGTTTTCAGGTATGACCTTTTGTTGATCCAGGAAATTGGTAACAACTAATTGGGAGGAACAACCTTTTGTTGATCTTTATGAAAGAATTGGGAAGTATCGGCTTATGTTGGTCTGGATTACTTCTGGTGTGTTTATAGCATGAATGTAGGGCCTTTTGTATATCACTCCCACCCAATGTCAATCAGTTTGTAGTTCAGCCAATGTTAAACAATGATAAGTTATATGTATATGTATTGTAATTCCCCCGGTTTCCATGTCATGTAAGTCGAACACCATGTACTCCAAGTTTGATATGTTTAAGCAAACGGCGTAAGACGCACATTCGCACACGTCGTAGACATTTCAATCGCACACATATCAACCCACGAACGCACACAACATATGGTACCAACAAGCATTACATAGAAATATTTACATACATTGTCCGAATCCCTTACCTAATGAACTTAGCCGACATTGTCTTCATCCAAGCTAGCACCACACGGTGCAATAAGTAACTGGTTAATAACAAGCAACATAGTCACAAAATAAACTAGCCACAGAAGTTCTAGGGGCATCAGTTACAACTGTAGTGTAGGCCGATTTCTACAAAAGACTACGACGTCATTCACAAGCGTCCCCAGCTCCTTCACACCATGCTTCCTTTGCCCGCGCCTCCTACTTCCCGAGAACAGCAGCCATGGCTAACATCCCCATCACAACGCACATCCACCTGTTCCTCTTCTCCCGGGTCCTTGAACCAACAAGATTGGCCCACAGCAGCGTGTAGGAAGATGAGAGGTCGGCTAGCTCCCCAATGAGGTCGTCGTTGAAGTTGGTGACCCTATTCAGCTCTACCTCGTGGCGCTGCTCACGAGCTTCCACCTCGAACAGACGTGCAGTGAGGTCCAAGATCAGGCGTTCCATCTCCACTATACGTGGGTTGTCAAGGGCAGGAGCGGCCTGCATTGGCTGCCTTACCTCCGTGAGTGCCTGGCGAGCAGGAGGAACGTTTTCGTCGTTACTCACATGGCCGGAGGGTGGATTGCACCTCCTGCTGCGCACTCGTCTCCCCCACCACCTCATGCTGCCATAGGCCAACGCGTCACCAACTTTGTCATTTAACGAACATCGGTAATGGAAACATGGGACGAGGTGGTATATGAGGTAAGAGGTATCACCTGAGCGTAGTGTGCATACCATGGCTCGATAAGTTCTTCACCTCCTATCCACCAATACTTTTCTGGACACCCACTGGGCCAACTTCCGTCGGAGTCTCCCATGATTGTAAATTGACAATTGAATATAGCTAACAACACCAAAAAGCAACATCAATTACGTTAAAGGGAGCATTTGCATAATATACAACCACTAAATTCAACAAAGGATTGCACTAAACTGCAGTCATGGTTAATCATACATCCATAATCTGTAATAGCATCAGTGGTTCACCAGAAGGGAATCGCAAACATTATATTAGGAGCATCAGTGGTTCACCATAAGCTAATCGGTTTCAAGGGAATCATGAAGCTAATAGTTTACTTACAGAAAATGCCAAACGCCAAAACACCACATGTGAACTGTCTCACTATTGACAAGAACAATGCCATTACAACACAAAACATAAACACCCACCCTTGAGCTTCTAATGTTTGCAGTGCAATGAACAACAATGTCCGACATAGGGGGTTTCGAATGGGAGCATGAACAACAATGTCAGACAGAGGGGGTTTTGAATGGGAGCATGAACAACAATCAAAATCACAACACCGGCTACTGCGAAAGATAGAAAGTCTCAAAATCACAAACACAATCGAAATCACACATTGGAACCGAATGAACATAAATTCAAGAGAAATCACACAAATTCACAAACCAAAAACCCCTAATCGAAAGCACAACAACTATATTGGAGGCGGGGTTGGACCAAAACCAAAAACCCCCAAAATTTCTTCGAATCTTCGACACCCATTCCCACCTAAACCCTAGACGTGTCGTCCTCGACCCAAAACCGGCCGACGTAGGGGGGTTTCGAGTGTAATGGGGCCGCCGGTGAACCACATTGTAGAGGAGAAGTGCAGACGTACCTTGCGCGACGAGGAGGAAAGGAGAGCAGATCCGGCGGCGATGAGAAGAACTGGGGAATGGAGGCGTCTCGCGAGGGCACAAATGGATTGAAATTTTGCAAATCTCCACAAAAACTCCGAAAGCTTCACCCCCCCCAAGATTTCATTTTGGCCGATTTGCAATCTACCGAAAGCTCCCCCAAAGCTTGACACTCTCTGCCGAGATCTTTCGCCAAACACCGCAGGGAGAGTTTTGGTTTTTTTTTTTTGAAAGCTTGAAAAGCTCCCAAAACTCCTGCCGAACACATCCTAGTTGGTAAAAGGAGGGAAGGAACTTTAGCTTAATCAAGAGGTCATGGGTTCAAGTGTCATTCCTTCCTTCTTTTTTTCACTATTTTTTATTCCTACTATAAATGTCATATTTAAATCAAATTTTATATTTTTCTTTTAATATTTTCATAACTAATTCATTATGTTACACATATATTTTAAAAAAATCTTCAAATTTTTATTCATATGAAATTTTTTTACTATTAATGTCATATTTAAACCACAATTTATGAGGCCTTTTGTCATATTTTTCGAATCCTATCATTTTTTTTATTTACCAATGACAAATTCTTTAAAAAATTTATAATTTTCTTTCAATATTAAAAAAAATTTTAATCAAGTGCATATATATATAAACTATTGTATAAATTTTTTAATAAAATATCATATTTATATACCATACTTTATGATTTTCTTTCAATATACCATAATTTATGGTTTTTATTCAATATATTTTTAGAAAATTTCTTTATTATATATACTGAAAAAAAAAATCCCCCCCCAAAAATTCCGCCCCCTCCCCCTTCCTGCAATTTCTTCGGCCACCACTACCTCTGATAACAATCACACTCAAATTCAGAGATCAATGCCATTTTTTCTTGTAAGCCTATCTTAATTTCAATTTGGTAAATCAAGATTTAAGCTTCAATTGTACTAACTTGATCTAACACCACAATACTTCATCAAAAAATCATAAATTTTGTTATAGGCATTTAATCGAACACTTTGAGTGCATCCTCAAAAATCATGAAAGTAATCCTAAATCATGAGATTTTTGTTATAGCATAGAATTGTACAGATTTGAGACAAAAAGTAACCCAAATCAAACACTGCCGGCAGTAACACAGAACCTTGCAAAAGTTGAAGAATAACTGACCTTTCGCTCTAGGCAGAGAAAGGTTCATTCAATTGCAGCTTCGTTCTAGGCAGAGAAAGGTTCCTTCAATTGCAGTTTTTTTCTCAACAACGTGGGAAAAGGGAGAAAAAAAAATATCGCCAAATAATTTTAACGTTGCTGCAAATATGAGGCAAGCGCTTGGATTTGCTAGGGTAATCTCTATTTTGGAGATTGGATTGGGGAAATTGTTGGGCCAAATATAAGCCCAATATTCCCAAATGTCCACTTTTCTCCAAAATAGAGCACCTGTTGGGAATGCTCTAATAAAAATGGATTTTCCCCCCTAATTCTACATCTTGCCGAAACGTGCAAAGGTATAGCAACAGAATAGTTGGCACTGGGGACTGACCACCTAGGCGAGCACGCAAGGCAGAAGGACAACAACGACGGCCAGGAAGCACTGCGTCGGCACGGAGCCAAACGAGAATACACAGGGGAAGAGGAAAGGATGGATTAGCGGATCTGAAGCGAAGAACAAAGTAGAGTGAGGAGCCGCCGCCGACGCGCCATCGAGGGCTCTGATTTGGGCGAATGGAGAGGGAGAGTCGAGAGACCAGACAGGGGGAAGAGTACCCCAAGATTTTGGCGGAGCACCGACAACCAGACGAACTGAGGCTCGCCGGAGCCGGCCTAAGGGTGGACAGAGACAGATCTGAGTGGTTCGAGGCCCAAAGCGAGCCATTGTTGTAGGAGGAAATCGAGTTCAAATTATAATAAAATAAATCAAACCAGATTTGTGCCCACGCAAATAATTACAAGACTCCCTCCCAATGTAGCAACAGGGAAGTCAGGATCGATCCATGAGGAAGCGTTTCAGCAGATCCTAGGCAGCGGGAGAATCTCACGAGTGGTCGTCGACTACAGGAGTACTCGACCTCGACTAGGGTTTAGTCGACAGAAGGTCAAGCACAGTCAAATCCGAGCAAACAGCAGACACTGGACTTGGTCGACTACGAGGAGGCAACTCGACGTCGAGTACGTTTTTGGTCGTAGCCGAGTTGGCTTGTCGAAATCGAGAACCTGCAGAGACACAAGCAACAACGATCTTTGCTCGATCGAAAATCAATAGTCGACGTCGACCAAGGGGTGGTCGAAGTCGAGTAGAAAGACGTAAATAAAATAAAGAACAAAGCTTTCGGATTCGGAATAAACTATGTATGAAAAAGACTTCCAAGATCGGGGTTTGCAACAACGATAACCAAACATGCATAAGGCAAGATAAATAACGATAATCATGCAAATCGCATCGAAGGATCAAGCTTTCGCCTTTTCCAACAATTAGACAACTCTTTCAAGAAACCCTAATTGTATCTACCGATTTTATGTTTATAATCCAAGTTGTTAACATGGATCTCTATTGAATAGGTAATAAACATATAAAAGGCAGTAGATGATCAAAACATTATAAAGGTCGGATCTTTACCTCACACACGCATGGCTATCGTCGGGCTCGCCCCGACCCTAGAAGTGGGTGGACTACTCGTTCTTCATCGCAATCGCAGACATCATTGATTGAAAAGAAACAACTTGCATTAAACCTAACTGAAGAAAGTACAAAGCGAACAAAGCCATATCACTTTCGCTCCCTTGCTCCACTCGGCCTCTTTCTCTCTCTCTCTACTTACTTCTCCTAGAATTGAATGAATAAAAATCAGCCCCAAGGGCTCTATTTATAAGGCTTAATCCTTGCTAATCAAGGAAAGCAAACTATATCTACTTTCTAAAGATAAAACTTAAATAAAAGGAACATTTATCTAAAAGGAAATAATTAAATATCTAAATATCTTCATGTGGTAGGTAAATCCCTCTTCCATGGATAGATCTTGATAAAATAGGATAGATTCGTCCTTGCTTCGTGCCCAAGCAAATCAACTCGTACTCGGATTGATCCAATCGACTCGCGGCCCGGAAAATATTTGGTCGACATCGACCAATTTGGTCGACGTCGAGTTGGCTTGTCGATTTCGGTGGTCTTCTCAATTCTCGAGTTCTCCTCTCCTCGTCGAGCTCGGGTAGAATTCTTGGCTTGGTCGACTTCGACCAGTTTGGTCGACGTCGAGTAAACGTGTTAGCTCTCAGCATTCTGCTCAGTTCTTTAAACGCACTTTCCCGAGTCCTCGTTCGTCCGATTGACGCATATGAGCATGCGTTGGAAAGCTCTTTTCGAGGTCTACAACTTTAATGAAGACATCAAAGCTTGATTCAGAATGATGGATGTCGAAATATGGCCTTTTCTCCAGCTACACCATTCTTAGCTTCTCCATGAGTTTCTTTTAAGCTCCAAAGTGCATCCAATTTCTGCGAAATTAAACAGAAACTAGTGTAGACTCCATAATTTGACAAATAAGCATAAATTACATAGAATCTGTACTTTTCCAACCCAAATGTATGAAATGCATGCAGAAATCGTTATAAAAGTAGATATAAAACATGGTACAAAACATGGACATTAGCCATGAGTTGGGGCCGAGAGCAATACGACAGAGAAATCGATACCGGCAAACGACGACAGAGAAATCGATACTAGCAAACGGCGCCCCACCCGCATCACCAGGCAGCAGTGGAGAAGGGGAAGCAACACGTGAGCCCAAGAATAGAAGCGATCGGAGTAAGCAACTCAAGGTTGGACAAGGGGGTGATGAAAAAAAAAAACCCTTTAATAAACAAAATTAAGCTGTTAAGTGGAGAAAGCCACCTATTGGTACGTTTAAATTAAACTTTGATGGATCTACACTTGATAACAACGATAGCTCAATTGGCTACATCATTCGAGATTGGGAGGGTAGAGCAATCCACATTGGCTATAACAGAATTGGCAACCAGACCCCGTTGAAAGTCGAGGCTTTGACTTTAAGACATGAGATAATCCAAACTCGCGCGTTGCGAATAAACAAGTTACGAATTGAGGAACACTCTCTTATAATCATAAATCATTTAAAAACAAATTTCACATGTCCATGTGAAATTGAATTGGATGATGTCTGATATCAAAATATTGTTGTCGAATGCGAGAGAAGTCTCCTTCTCTCACGTGCCCCGAAATGGCAACAGAGTGGCTGATAAGGTTGCACATCTTTGCCGCTCTGCCAAGGGCTTCAACATTTACATTGATACAGGTTGATAAAAAAAAAAGTTGAAAAACAGGCTCTTAATTTCTCTACTACATCCCATTACAGACCAATCAGCCTATGTTCGACCTTGTACAAAATCATCTCTAAAATACTGGTGGGAAGACTAAAAAAAATTATCCCAAAAATAATTAACCTGCTACAAAGTGCGTTTACATCAGGGCGATCAATACAAGACAACATTCTCATTGTCAATGAAATTTTCCATTCTTTCTCGAAGAAAAAGGGCAATTCGGGTTGGATGACAGTTAAACTTGACATGGAAAAGGCTTTTGAACCTAGTTGACTCGGACTTCCTATTATTAGTATTAGATAGGTTTGGATTCTCTCCACGGTTTTTGGGCTAGATCAAGGAATGCATAACAACAATTACGTACTCGGTACTAGTGAACAATGAACCAATATATCTATTTACAGCAAATTGATGCCACGATTAAAATAAACCAATTCCTGACAGATGACAAAGTCTGGGATCTCTCAAAATTAGACGACACTCTCAAAAATATAATTCCTATGGAAGTGTTAGATTCCATAACAACACCAATACCCAAAAACATATACATGGACAGACTCTATTGGAAATGGAATCGGAACTGTTGGTTCTCCACTAACTATGCAATAGAAATGATAAACAATAGGAAAAATCACCAAAAGATAGAAACGAATTGGATCTGGAAGCTTGATGTCCCTCCGAAGGTCAAGACTTTACTTTGGACAATAATTAAAAACGGGATGCCCACTTCGGTTAGACTTGCCTGCCGTGGGTATAGGAACCTCATGTCTTGCCCGTAGTGTGATTCAAACTACGAAGACCTAACTCATCTGCTCTAGAATTGTCCTATTTCACAAAATGTAATCACAATGATGGCCCGCAGTGTGATTCAAACTACAAAGACCTAACTCATACTTTGGAATTGTCCTATTTCACGAAATGTAATCACAATGATGGACTGCTCTTTGTTTGTTCCAATAAACAACTTTTTGTGAAATTCTGATCTAAAACACCGCCATTCAACAAATTAAGGAGACCATTGACATTTCTCGCTTCACTAAGCTCGCTTTTGCCTGGTGGAGTATATGATATTTCCGCAACAAAGCACTCTTTGATAATGCTACACCCAGCCCAGGAGCATCTTATCCTTTTTGAAAGACCAAAAATTGTTGTGGAAATCGCCTAAGGATTTTGATGATGGCTCTACCCAACAACAAACCATAAACCAACCCCAAACCAAAAACTCGATCCTTAAAAAAGGAGCCCGCCTCAAGAGAATCACAAACTTAATTTTGATGGAGCCTAGGACTGTAAAGGCACACCCATCTCTGGTTTTGAGGCTATGGGTCTTTGCAAGCCTAATTTTGATGGAGCCTCAGGGACTATAATGGCACACCCATCTTCCAGGGATCTAGGTCTTGTCCCTTCCATCACTGGTTTTGAGGCTATGGGTCTTTAGAAGGCTTGCAAACTGCCGTGATCTTAACATAACTAAACTCGATTGAAGGTGATAAACATGTGATTTTAACATAACTAAACTCGAAATTGAAAGTTATAATCTAATGATGGCTTGGGAAAGCCAACTGAAATGATTGTCACAGTTAAGATTTGTCATGTGTTCGGGAAGCTAACCAGCATCTGAACGTTGCTTTCCACAGTAAGCCTTCAATCACACCATGAAAATGCAGCATCAAAACCCTCAAACCCACCCCATCAAACACGCCCCAATTTCAGAAGAAATGCTCAGATAATTACGAAACCCTAAGCAACTGCAAGCATCACTATGCCCAATCAACAATCAATCAACGGTAATACATAAAAATAACATACGGAGGCGTGAAGAAGCATCCCAGAAATCTGATAACATGCCAATTCAAAATTGTCCACAACGGCAACACAAAATTCTTATCCGACCTCAAAACAAATTGCAAAATTAACTGACAGGAAGATAAAATAGAAAAACCTAAGCGGTAAGAAGAACAGCACCACCGGCGGCCTTGATCTTCTTCTCGGCGATCTTAGAGATGAGCTTGGCCTTGACAACGAGGGGCTGGTTGGGAGGCAAAACACCCTTCCCCAAGACCTTGAAGTAACCGTAATGGGTGACATCGATGACAGGAGCGTTGTCTTTGGTGGCCTTGTCTCTCACCTCCTGGGGGAGGAGAGACCAGAGCTTCTCGATGTTGACCTTGGGGCAAAAGAACTTGTTCCTCAGCTTGTGGAAGTACCTCATTCCGACCTTACCGAAGTAACCGGGATGGTACTTGTCGAAGAGGATACGGTGGTGGTGCATACCACCGGCGTTACCGCGACCTCCAGGATGCTTCCTGTGCTTCCCGATACGACCATGGCCGGCGCTCACATGGCCTCTCTTCTTCCTGTTCTTCTTCTCACGGGTTGTCATCGCCCTCTCACGGGTGGTGGTGATGCTGCTGCAGATGGGGGCGGAAGAGGCAGGCAATGGAGAAATTAGGGTTTCAGGGGATTTTATAAGGACTAGGGTTTTGAATTATGATGAGGGCTGTTTAATTGGGCCCTTTTCCTTTTATGCAATATTGGGCTTTTTCCTTTCCGGCCCAAACCAATGTTGTCCAATAGCCTTATGCTAATTTACGGACTCATCCTCCGTTGATTTCACGCAAGAAATGGTTGCACAAAATTTTAGTAAATCCTTGGATCAAGGCGAGAATGTTAATTATCATTCAATTCAATCTCCCGAAGGCATTTTCAACAATCTTTGATAGAATTGATAACCCCACCATTATTTTTGAGGCTCTTAAAAAGTTTAGAAGTCTCCCCATATCCAAACTCAATTAAACGATGACATATGTACAACTAAATTTAAGAAAATTATTCTTGTTTCTCATTTTCATACTTTATAATAATTATTTGAGAAAACATAGTAAATATCCACTTTGAAAAATATTTTAAGTAAATACTCTATCTATCCGTTAAGAAAAACATGTTGTAGGAGTAAAATCTTCTCAAGAAAAATATGTTATTTTAGGTATTTTAGTGTTTACTTTCCAAAATTACTCTTATAATGATTAGAGATTTGTTAGCTGTAATTTTCAATAAAGTGAAAAAGTAAAGTAATAATTAGGAGTATAAGTGTATTTTTGTTTTCTTTTATTTGCTTTCTTAAAAAATGTTCAAATGTCTAAAACGACATGTTTTAATTAGCGGATGGAGTATATCCTTGATTTTAATCTTTTAAGTAATTGCCATAAAAATTTTCATAAAATCAATATATCCCTCTTGGGACTAGGCGTGGCCACGGGTTACGGGTCAACGACCCGCCGGGTCCGGGTTACCGGGTTGCCGGGTAGGGGCGGGTAGCGGGTTAGGGTTAGGGTCGGGAGTTTAGTGACCCGTGACCCGCCGGATCGGCCTATTTTTAAAAAAAAGCCGTTGGAGGTGGGGCCCATAGGTCGGAGCTATTTTTTTAAAAAAATATAGCCGTTTGTAACGGCTAGTAGACTCGGGGCTATAAATACCCGACTCCTCCTATCACAAATCCCATCCAATCCATCAATCACCTATCATTCTATCAATTTGATTTTCAGAAGCTCGTACGTTGTAATCATGTCCGGTGACAACCTCAAAGAGGCGTTGTTTGAAGATCACTACGATAAGGCGGATGTGCAACCCGATCGATCATTCGTAGCCGTTTGTCGTCATTGTGCTAAAAGGTACAAGATGCGGAATAACCTTGGCCATGGTAATTTGAAGTATCACATCACCAACAAGCACCCCGAGAAGATTAAGAACGATGGCGCTTCGGGCTCGAGTGGAACGAGTGGTGGTAAAAACTAGTCTATTATTCCTATGTCCTAAGTCTTAATAATAAGTAGTGACTAGTGAGTATTGTAGACTTGTAGTAATGTAGTGAGTTTATGTTTTTTCGTTTTTATGTTATTATGTTATGTTATGTGAATCAGTGAATGTGAGTCGTGATTTGTAAACGTGTATTCGTCTTTCGGTTTACAATAAACTTGTATTTGAATGATTCAAAGAATATTGTTTTATAAGATAATATTTTTACTAATGACCTAACAACTTAGAAAAAATTACCTAAACATTATATATTACATTTAAAAAGTTAAAAAAATAAAAATCTACATAAAATATATTGGAAGATTTCGATGTCCTTGAGTGGTGGAGCCGTCCCGAAAGACAAAGATTCCCGACATTGCAGGTAATCGCCCGACAAGTACTTGGGGCACCTTGCTCCACCGTAGCCGTCGAGCAGTTTTTCAGTCGCGGAGGTCAGATTCTTTCGGAGAAGAGATCAAGGTTGCTTCCCGAGAACCTCGAAGCCCAAGTTTGCCTTGCAGATTGGAAGAAGGCGGAGATGCGGATGCAGAAGAACAACTTGGGGACTGATTCCGAGGATGATGACGGAATAGAGACAGAGTCCGTTGGGAGCTCCATTGATGGCGCGGTCACAGATGGCTCAGGAGGTGGTGGAGGATCCGACGATCAAGAAGACTAGAAGAGGAGGTAACCGGGCCGGGGTTCAGACATACAGGTAAAAGAACTACGTGGGCTTTGATTCCTCACCCCCGGGAGGATACGTAGGCAGTCGGGAAACCGATTCAAGCCCTTCTTCCTTCCCCCCCCCCAACACTCCCTAATACAAAAATTGTACAACTTTTTTGTAATTTGTAAAACTAATAGAGTTATAAGTTGTAGACTTTTTAGTTTTGAAAATTATAAGATGTAATATTACATATTGTATTTTGTACATAAAGACTAAAGAGTCAAGTTATGATTTGTGAACACGGAAGGATATTTGTCAAACACATAGGCGTTCAATTCCCGTTCCCTTTCTCGACAAATTCGATCCGACAATTCAGAGTCCGAAGTCCGAAACAAGTGCAAACCCGTCCAACCCGGGTTCCAACTCGTCGGGTCGACCCGGCGGGTCTGACCCGCCGGGTCAACCCGTCGACCCGATGACCCGCCGGGTGACCCGAACCCGCCAACCCGTTGAAATCCCGGGTTAGGGTTCGGGTCGCCTTCCCCCGACCCTTGACCCGGCGGGTCGAACCCGTCGACCCGCCGGGTCTGACCCGTGGCCACGCCTACTTGGGACTCCATTCTCTGAACTGCAAATTGTCTCTCCCCACCATCCTCTAGGGCTGGGTCATGGTACATATTTTACCATACTAACTAATTACCAACCGTACTAATGTACGTTGGTTACCATCAAGTTGGTAACCGGAAAAATCGATAACCAATATGTCGGTACCGTCAAGTCTTGGGTTGGTATATGGTATACGATCTTGAAATATCATGGTACCGTGGTACCGACTATTTATATTTAGAAGATATTTACAATAATCCCTTGATAGGTTTATATAGATATTTACAATAATCCCTTGAGATTTTACCCAATTCGATTATACATAGATATTTAGAAGATATTAATCATTTTTAGTTATGTAATTTTAAATTACCTTATAATATTATCAAAGTTAGACACGTTATTTCTTTTTAATAAAAGTAAAATTTATGTGAAATTTGCTAATCGATCTATATATCTATCTATATCTAACTATTATTAGAGAAGCTTAATAGATGAAGTGACACAATCCCCTTATTTGTAGGGCTCTTGGACAATTACAATTAAGCTTCCATAATTAAGCTTCTATAATTATATCAGTTTCTTTTTTATCTGCTCTTAATCTTCCTCATCTTCCCCTCTCAATTAGGTTATACCCTATCCTTACCGTCAGGGGCGGAGCCAGAAAGTTTTAAGCAGGGGTCACCATGGTAGTCGACAATAAGATCGAGAAAAAAAATCATACAATACAACGTGTTCGATAGTACAAACTAGTGTCAACCTATGGTTTTGAAAATACTACAAATATATAAAACAAAAATAAGGATAAAAACGAAAATAAAGATATAAAACAAAAAAAAAAATATTGCATTATTAACATATAATAATGTATAACTAGATATAAAAAATTTAAACTTGCGTAACTTCTTACCATATTTTCAAAATAAGTAATATAACCTATGGTTTCGAAGCTCTCGAGATGAATTATAATATGTGAATGTCAATTTAAGTAAAATATCAAAGTATTATAGTATATTGAAATAAAACTAAAGTGATTAATACTGCTGTAATTTTCAAACATTCATTACTTTTTACTCAAATGTCGGATTAGGGCGTATTATATATCAAAACGAAGCTATCGACGAGGAGAATACACCTAGATAATTTGTCAGATGGGGGGGGGGGGGGTCACGTGACCCCCTAGGAACCTCCTAGCTCCGCCTCTACTTACCGTTGTTTCCAACATATTGGCGCTTCCTAACAGATTGTCCTCGATTGTCCTCCCTCATCAATCTTTTAATTTTTGCAAGTCCTCTAATATCTAATCTTTTCATTTTATTTTTTATTTGCTCTTAATCTCCCTCATCTGCCTCCCTCGATTAAGCTATGCTCTGTCCTCGCCTTTGCTTCCCGCAACCTACAGATGGGCCGCAATATTTTTTTTCTTTTATTGTCAACAAAATTTGTAGAAGAACAAGTACACAGATTGTAATTCTGATTGTTTATAATTTTCTGCAACTTCCAGTGGTCTCAACTCTCAATCATTGAAGATGGAGGTGACGGTGTCACTGTGGAGTTAGTAATCATTTGAGATGGGAATCCAAGTATTATACTTGCTACCAAGACAATATTTCTACTTGTGTATTATTTAAATATTAGGGCAAAATGCATAAAATAACACGAACTTTAGGCATAGTTGCACTAGGGCTGGAAATCACCCGTGGGTGACCGACTCACCCGACCCGATTTTTAGGGTGAAAACCCGAAAAAATCCGGGTGACGGATGGGTGATGGGTCGGGTGAAATGGGTGATGGGTCGGGTGATGGGTGATATATTTTTCACCCATTACTCGACCCATCACCCGACCCATTACCCGACCCACTTAACCACCCGTTAGACCACCCGATTATTATATAAAAAAAGAGGCTACTATATAAATAATACTACTTATAATTTAACATGACTAACATATTTCTCCTTTTCTACCTCTACTTTCTCCATTTTTCAAGTGTTCTTGTTAAAAAGGTCTAAAAAAACCTGCATTATTTAACTCCATGTGTTCTTAATTTTGTAAGTTAAGGATAGGGATATAATGTATGAATAAATATTTTATTAATTTAGTAAGATTCATACGTTGACATGGTTTATAAAATTATTGAACATAAATGATTTTTAGGTATGTCTTGTGACTCTTTTTTATTTAATTCCTTCACCCGATTAACCACCCGACCCACCCGATTCACCCGACGGGTCGGGTGATGGGTGAAACATTAAACGGGTGGGTGATGGGTCGGGTGAAAATTTTTTTGTGACGGGTCGGTTGAAAAAATGGGTCCACCCATCCATCACCCGACCCATTTCCAATTTTTGCAAGTCCTCTAATATCTAATCTTTTCATTTTATTTTTTATTTGCTCTTAATCTCCCTCATCTGCCTCCCTCGATTAAGCTATGCTCTGTCCTCGCCTTTGCTTCCCGCAACCTACAGATGGGCCGCAATATTTTTCTTTTCTTTTATTGTCAAAATAATTTGTAGAAGAACAAGTACACAGATTGTAATTCTGATTGTTTATAATTTTCTGCAACTTCCAGTGGTCTCAACTCTCAATCATTGAAGATGGAGATGACGGTGTCACTGTGGAGTTAGTAATCATTTGAGATGGGAATCCAAGTATTATACTCGCTACCAAGACAATATTTCTACTTGTGTATTATTTAAATATTAGGGCAAAATGCATAAAATAACACGAACTTTAGGCATAGTTGCACTCAGTGGCACGAACTTAAAAAAATACAAAAATAATTACCAGCTTTGGGGTTTAGTTGCGGTCGGTGGCACGTACCCCCTATCTCGCTAATGTGGACTAGTGGGGGTGCTTACATGGAATTTTTTTAATTAAAAAGGCATATAACAAGATATGGATTAGTGAGAATGCTTACATGATTTTTTTTTAAATTAAAAGACATAAAAGATGTGTCCAAATTATGAAACTAGCTAGGTTCCAATTTTATTATTTATTTCATGTAATTCCAAATCAAAGATAATTGTGACAAATATAACATTTGGAAATTAAAATTTGGTACTAGTTATTTTAATTTGCAAATGTTATATTTGTCATAATTATCTTTTATTTGGAATTACATGAAATAAAAAATAAAAATGGAACCTAGCTAGTTTCATAATTTGGGCACATCTTTTATGTCTTATAATTTTTTTTTAAAAAAAAATCCATGTAAGCATTCTCACTAATTCATGTCTCGCTATATGCCTTTTTAATTAAAAAAAATTCCATGTAAGCACCTGATGCGGGACAAACGTCGTTGACACTTTCGCCCTTTATCAAATAGTAATAATATCCAAACTCAAACACAAACCCAATGGATTAGGCAATCAATCACTTGATAGACAAAATAACTACTAGCTAGTATAGCGATGAAGTCCGGTGTCGAACCAACATGGAGAAGCGATTTCTTATTCAATAACTCTAAGCAAGAACTCTTGTGACAAAGCAATGATTTGTAGCAAATAAGTAGGATGTAAAAGTAATCAGATTTATGATTGCAAAGTAGATTGATATCAAAGTAAAAAGAACATTTCACCTATAATTCTCTAACAATGGTTGGAATTCATGGTCCTATGATTGATCTATCAATTACTCATATTCATAGGTCTACAACTAAAGTTGAGAGATCCGCAGAGATTCACTGATCTTATTCCATACCACTACCTAATTGCAATAAGAAATACCTATAATGCCTATATGAAATATGCATTATCAGCACCTCCACTAGTCCACATTAGCGAGGTATGGAGTATGTGCCACTGACCACAACTAAACCCCAAAGTTGGTGATTATTTTTGTATTTTTTTAAGTTTGTGCTACTGAGTACAACCACCCCTAAAGTCCGTGCTATTTTGTGTAATTTGCCCTAAATATTATACACTTAACTTTATCATTTTATAACAGCTAATATGTGTATTTTTTTTGGTCAAAATTTTGGTATTATTTGATAGGAAATTTTACAGGAAACCACCCCTTATTTATTAGGCTTTTCATTTAACCACCCCTTATATAAAACCTTTCACTAAACCACCCCTTATTTATTAGGTTTTTCATTTAACCACCCCTTATACAAAACCTTTCACTAAACCACCCCTTATTTATTAGGCTTTTCATTTAACCACCCCTTATACAAAACCTTTCACTAAATTAACCACCCCTTATATAATCCCGTCAACAGATAACCACCCCTACCTCTATTCCGTCCAATTTGATGTTAAAAAATTCTGAAAAGACCGAAATGCCCCTTTTTTTTAACTATCCATCTTCAACCTTTCTACTGCCATATATAGAAATCCTACGATCGTCCAGACTTCAGAGCCATCGACGAACTTCAGGCTACACGACCAGGGGATTCGGAGAGGGATTCGATGATGTAAACTGATCACGAATGCAGAAGGTTCTCCAATCACAAGGTATAATAAATGTTCTAAAAAACACTCAGCGGATGCTCGGCGGTGAGGTACCGCCAAGCGCCAAGACGGTTCGGCGGCCTTATTGGCGGATTCATAGCGGTCAAAACGTTTTATTAATATTTTCTTATATTTACCCCTGTACTAGGACTAGAATACATATGATATAATAGTTATTCATTTCTATAGTGTTTACCATCACTACATTAACAAAAACATAATGTAAATGAAAGTTATATGATTAAGTCGTGACCAATATTTTAACTTTATTTTGCTAAAAACGAACAAAAGGTGACATAAACATATATGTTAAAAAACAAAAACTCAATCCATATCATCTAAACTTATATGTCTCTTCATTTCCATATAAACAATTAAACAAAGCAACTCATAATTGCTATCTTACTCTACTAATCAATAAACAAAGCAAATAAACAACACTTGACAGTGATCACAAACAAACTAAGTTAATGTCTTTACTGATCAATATTCAATATATAGTCATATACAATTATACATCACAGACACAGACTCACAGTACAATCGAATCAACTAATATATATATACTGATCACAAACAAAAAATTAAAAAAACCACAATTCATAGACAATTAAACCATCCTGATGTTCGTTCAAAATCAAGAGGGTTGTTCATTCGAAATTAATTAACAAGTTGAGCGGCTTCAGATTTCAGCCTATTCGTTCAATTAAATCACAAGTTCATCAGTTCAGAGTTCAGCCTGTTCGTTCTGCAATTGCAAGTTCACCTGCTGTGAACTTGCGAGAGCGGGCGGAGACTGGAGAGAGAGAGAGAGAGAGAGAGAGAGAGAGAGAGAGAGAGAGAGAGAGAGAGAGAGAGAGAGAGAGAGAGAGAGAGAGAGAGAGAGAGAGAGAGAGAGGTTGTGAGTGAGAGAGACATAGTGAATCCAGTCGAGCACCACCCGAGTCACCGCCAAGCCAGTCGTGATCCACCAGTCCACCACTAGAGAACTGAGATAAATCGAGCACGAGCAGAGGCAAGAGAGTCAAAGATGGATAGTTTTAAAAATGACATTTTGGTCTTTTCATAATTTTTAACATCAAATTGGATGGAATAGAGGTAGGGGTGGTTATCTGTTGACAGAACTATATAAGGGGTGATTTAGTGAAAGGTTTTGTATAAGGGGTGGTTAAATGAAAAGCCTAATCAATAAGGGGTAGTTTAGTGAAAGATTTTGTATAAGGGGTGGTTAAATGAAAAGCCTAATCAATAAGGGGTGGTTTAGTGAAAGGTTTTGTATAAGGGGTGGTTAAATGAAAAGCCTAATAAATAAGGGGTGGTTTCCTGTAAAATTTCCTATTTGATATTCACTACTTTAGCATTATATTGCACGCCATTGACACTAGTTTAGGACTATTTTGAAATAAGTTTAATTAAATTATAAGTTGGCTACCATGCATTTTATATATTATAAAAAAAATAACGTGCCTAAATTTTATTTTCATATCAACCTATAAATATATGTGTCTATAAAAAATAAAAATAAAATGCATAATTTGAAAATTTGATCTGATTTTACTTAATAGATACGTAGTATAACATTTATACATGCCAAAGATAAGATGTTACCAAATTTTTATCCAACTCTACTTAATCAATATAACATTATATGCTCAAGATAAGATATCAATTTTACCTCATTTCATTAGATATCGATATATTGTTATATACTTCGGATAAAGTTTTACTCAATTTCACAAGATATTAATATATTATTCTATACTTAAGATAATATTTTACCGGAGTGTTTGACAACGGATAACATGGAGAGTACACAAGAGAGTGTTTCATGAGTGCCGCAGATGACCACCACCACCACCGACGAGATGCAAACAGACTAGTTGCCTGATCCCCCCCCCCCCCCCCCCCCCCCCCCCCCCCCCCCCCCCCGCCGAGGATCTGGGTGGATACAAGGCAGAAAGCATCAAGAAACTAAGTGGGGTGCATGATGCCACATCCTCGGGGAGAAATAAGGTAGTGCTCGAAGGAATGGCGCAACAAAAGACATGTATTAAGAAATACCTGATCAAGGATAAGATCTCGATCTTCTTCCCACAAGGCCCGAGGGGTGAGCCTACTATCATCGTCCAACCGGAGGTTCTCACGACCTTGGCTGGTGTGTAAGAGAACTCTTTGACTATCATAATGTTCGGGCTGAAAATTCCCCTATATGTGATGGAGATGAAGCTTAAAGATCTGTGGAGGGAGTGCAGTAGGTTTCAAGTGATTGATCTTCCACAAGGAAATTTCCTAGTGCGTTGTGAGAACAATGTTGATTGCTTGAGGGTCCTTACAGGGGGCCCTTGGATAGTCTTTGCTCAGTGCCTCATCACAAGGATATGGTTCCCGAACTTCAAGCCATCGGAAACCATTAAAACCGCCCCTGCCTGGATTAGAGTCCTTGATTTCCCGCTGATTTTCTGCCAAGAAGATGTGCTACTTAAGATCACTGGGGGATTGGATCGGCTGATCAAAGTTGACCATCAGACAATCTATACCAACATGGATAATTTCGCTAGGGTTTGCATGGAAGTGAACCTTGAAGAATCACTTAAAGATCGATCAACATCAATGGTAAGAGGTACACACTGGAGTATGAAGGAATCCCGAGTATTTGTTTTGGATGTGGTTGCCATGGCCACTTGAAAGCGCAGTGTCAATTCTTAGTTCGGGAAGGGGAGGCGATATATAGGGTGGCCAACAGAGAGGACTCGGTGGCTGATCCCTCAATCCCGAATTCTCAGGGGAAGGTGACGGTCCAGGAGGGAGAGGGTGGCTACCATGGCTCGTTGGATGGTTCTGGCCCGTCGGAAGAAACCCGAAATTGCGAAATCCAAGCAACCTTAACCATCAACCAACCCGGTCGAAAAGCTGAAATGTCATCATGGGGAGTCTCACGTGCCCCCAAAGGGTGCACCAACCGTTGAGGGAGGGAGAAGAATCAATTAGCATAGGGATGGAGGCACCAGTAAAGATAAGCTTGGGAAATCCAAGGAGGATAACGACGCCCTCATTAAGGAAGGAAAGAGAGTAACGGGGGAGTGGATGCCACGCTCCATTCCGCTAAAACTAATATATCTAAGGAGAAGAATAAACAGAGTAATCAAACAGATTGGTCGGTTAAGAGTACGTGGACCTGAGACTGAGGTCGCCAAAAGTGGCCCAGGTACTTTTGTGATAGGTGCAAGCAAGGATCCTAAGATTACAAAGGAGAAGGCCCATGCTAATTCCAAAAGGTTGTATAAGCGAAGGTTGTTGAAAGGAGAGGAATAGGTGGTAAGGGCCCGTTTTGTCGGTTGGACTTGGGTGGAATAAAAAAAAGGCCTAGGTCCAACTCGCGGGACTTGGCCACTACGTCTAGCAATCTAAACCCTACAAAAGAAGTGGATAAAGAGTTTTGTTGGGCTAGCAATGTTGCCACGACGGCCACAACACCCATTGTTGGGAAATGCTGGCCACAACACCCAATGTTGCCACGACGGCTACAAAAGAAGTGGATAAAGAGTTTTGTTAAGAATTTTAATTGATCGAGAAAGCGAGAGTCGGGGAAACTAACATTCGGAAACTAATTTCGGAATTTAAATTCGCGTATTCGGAATTTATTTTCGGGTATTGGCTAACTAATTTCACACTCAATCTCACACCCACTCTCTCTCCATACCCTGCAACCCGAACCCATCCCTCTTCGGTTCACCTGCCCACCTTCACCTCATCTTCACACCATTGTCATCCTCTTCATCTGACTTCACCATCACCGTTACCTTCTCCATCACCCTCACTTCTTCATCATCAACACCACCATCCCTCCTTCACGCCATCACCGTCATCCTCATCATCCGAGCTCCAAACGCCACCAACGTCACTGCTCTCGGCATCACCATCTTCACCAGCACCACTGCAGCCTCCATTCCACGTTCCCTATTTTCCCGAGGCCAGAACCAATGCCACCAGCCCTGTCCTCCTATTTCCTCAAGAGCACAGCACCATCAGCAGCCCTCTGACACCCCGACGCCGCCCAGAAGCCACCGAAGCCATCGACGAGCCACCAAACAATCTCCTTGCTCTGTTTCGCAAAGCCTCGTTCCGGTAAGCCGTTCTCCTTCGTTTCCAATCAAAATCGCCTTCGGTCTTCACCAACACACTCACCCATGTCCGAAGCAGGTCCAACGAGCCATCGTGAGCCACCGACGAAGCTCAGAACTCCGATCGAGAGCTCCGAAGTCGCGAAAAATCCATCTCGGTGAGCTCTGAATTTATCCTCGTTTCGATTCATTTCTTTTAGTCTTTTTCGATGCTTAGATTAATCGGGGGGGGGGGGAGCGAGAGCTGAGGGAGGGTAGTCGAGCGAGCTCGAGAGTGGGCGAGGTCGTGAGCAGCGAGTAGCGCAAGCGCGTGGGAGCGAGCGAGCTCTTGTCCGGCGAGGCGGGAGGTGATCGGATTCGGGAAGGGGAAGTCGAGGAAGCCATGGGGAGGTGGGCTGGATTCCGAGGCACCGTGGAGCAGGCGGAGGAAGCCGGAGGCGGGTCGAGCTCCGTCGGGCGCCGTGGTCGCGAGCGAAGAAGTGCAGGCGGGGGCAGCTTCTTTGATCATTTGAAATCGGGTAAGGAGAAGCTGACATGGATCCTATGGACCCCACCTTTCCAAATTGTATTTTGTGTAGTATTAAGACTTATTCGATGAAACGGGGATTTGAAACGGTTTTGAAACTAACATGGAAATAAGACTTATTCGATGACTAACTAGCATCATAATATGATCGTTTGACTAACGGTATGATATGTATGACTAATAGCATGATATTGTGGTGATTTTTAGAAGAGATTAAATGTTCGATACTTATGATGATAACGATATATATCCTTATGGAAAGTATGAGTATGAAATAGTAATATGCGAATGTGACCAAGTATGATATGTGGGTTATTTTAAGCTGATGAGTTGGCAAATTATGATGAATATTATGAGATAAGAGATGGTTAATCCTGATGAACTGACAGTATGGTTGATGCAAGTGTTAATTATCTGCTTGTATGAATGTGTGATATATGTGCTCGGAGTGGCTAGAGACATATAGTCAGTGTATTCTCGTTATGTACTTAGGTGATACTCTATGATCGTGACTACTGTATACTAGATTCTTCTTTTGGTGATCTGCTAGCCAGGTAAGTCCTCCGGGACTTACTCAGTAACCAGTACCTCCTGCCTGATGTGTCATATAGTATGTAAGTGTTGCATTTGCATAAAAGCATGTCATGTAGTATCATGCTTAGGAATTGCACTTACGAATGAGCATTCTTATTATGTATGCGTTTGAATACAGAACGGTCGTTATCTGTGAGTCCTAGATTCCTTGCTAGGGTAATAGGACAGCCTAGTCCCATCGGGTTTCGTCCTGAGTCATTCGAGTCGTTGGAAAACCTTTACTATTATTAGCATTATTATTTTCTTTTCGCAAGATCCACGATATGATGATGAGATTTGAGATGCTATAGAATCGAACTGGTCAGTCTCCACCCTACCTGGAAGAGGGGTGGTGGTAGAAGAGGGATATACCACTTGGTATTCTTTGTTAAGGCCTTACTTAATATTCTGCACATATGAAGTAGGAACATGATAGTGTGGTTAATATTTCAGTACTGCATGAATACATCCTTTATTCTAGGTATATGCGTATTATATGTCCTCAACGCGGTCAGAGGACCCGCGGGCGGACTCTTGGCCTGACTTGGTGGTATAGTTTTAGGTACCCGATACACTGCTTGATTTTATGCTGTTATGACGGGGTCCATTCATATGGTGGAGAGTGAGTGTTTGAAACCTGACTTCACCAGATTCGTGCTTTTGGGATTTCTCCCTACTTATACTCTGTTTTGACCCGGCTCTGTCGTGGCACTGGTTGTATCATTTTCAGAACTTATGTCCTTTGCATGATAAAAGGTTTTTCGCGTTGTAGATTAGGACAGGTACAGGGGTTTACCCCGAGGTCTCCAATGGACCTTCCGGATTTGGGTGCGAAATCCCACTTTAAACTACAAATCCTTGGTTTCAAACCTTCAACCTGTACTCGGGGCGCAAGATCCTAATGAAAGATTTTATCCCTCGAAACGTAACTCGAGAATCATAATCACAGGCCGTTACAAATTCTATTGCCACTCGGGGCTCAAAATCAGCCTTACAAGTCTAAAGTGTTTGTTTAACGTTAATGTGACTCTTAAGGAGAGAATACAAGCGGCTGGTGGTATTGAGGTGACTGATGATCCGGGGAATTATTTTGGGGTTCCTATCCTCTATAAAAGAGTCACGAAGGCCACTTTCTCGCATATCTCGGATAAGTTCGCTGCCAAACTGGCGGGTTGGAAGGCGAATCTTCTGAGCTTCATCGGGAGAATGATGCTCATTCGCTTTGTGCTCATTGTGCTCTCGGTTTATTCCATGTCCACTATGATCTTTCTTGACACCGTGTGCAAGCAAATGGAGAAGTGTTGTAGGAGTTTTTATGGGGCTCCACCCCGGACAAGAGATGTATGCATAAGGTCGCTTGGAATGAGATTACTAAACCAAAAGCTTTGATGTGGGGGTAGGGGTGGGGGGGGGGGGGGGGCTTTGGATTAAAAGGACGGCTGAGATCAAAATTTCGATTGTGGACAAATTGAGCTGGAGGTTACTGAATGACGAGGAGGAGACTTAGGTTGATATTCTAATCAGTAAGTATGTTAATAAAAGGCTTGGGAAGTCGGTTGGGGCCTCGCTTGTCTGGAAGAGCATCACCAAAGCCACATATGTTGTCATTAAACCTCATGTGAAATGGAGCCTTGGGAACGGGGAAAGTATCCATTTTTTGGATGACAAATGGGTTGAGAATATCACCTCTACCTGCTGGCGACCTTGGCCGCTGAGCCTATCTCGAATAACATTAGGGTGGTGGATTATTGGGAGGGTGGTAGGGACTGGGCTTGGAAAAGTTTTGCCCATCTCCTCCTTGCGGAAACTACCCTGAAGTTTGTTGTGTTGGCTGCCTCGAAAGCTGAAGATCTACTTTACTGGGCCAACAACAGCGACGATGACTTCTCGACTCGATCCGGGTATTCGAAAATCTGCAAAAGAAGGCAACTTTTAGTTCTCTGGTGCATCTTTCTTCACCAAAATCTGGAAGCTTAATGTTCTTGAGAGGATTCACACCTTTGTTTGGCTAGCTTGTAAAGGTGGAATCTTATTAAACGCCGAAAGGGCTCGAAGACATATAGGTAGCAATGCTAATTGACCAATTTGTCATTGTTCTAGTGAGACGTTCATTCGTCTTTTTAGAGACTGCGATTCTGTGAAAGAGGTTTTGGATGCTGGTTGAGGGTGCTGAGTGGGAGGGGGAGTTTTTCTCACTTCAATTCGCTGCGTGGATTAGGAGTAATATCTCCTCTACTAAGGCAGATCCGGTGGAGTGGAAGGATTTCTTTGTTGTTGGCCTTTGGAAGATCTAGACGAGAAGAAACGAAGTGGTGTTCAAGGGAGGGCTAGTGCCGGCAATAACAAAGGAGAGCTTCAGGTCTATTGTCAATGACTACTCCGTTGCCAGGTTACATCAGCTGGGGACATGCAGTGCTAAGGAGAAAGTCCCTACAATAGTTAGTTGGAGTCCGCCCGATAGATATTGGGTCAAATTGAATACAGATGGCGCGGTTAGAAGCTCCGTGGGTGTTATCTGAAATGACAAAGGAGAATGGATCACTGGCTTTGTTCACCATATTGGCATGTTTTCGGTTGTGGCTGCTAAACCTTGGGGAATTGCGAAGAGGTTGGAGTAGACATGGCAACGGGTCGGACCCGCTGGGTCGGCAACCCGAGGGGCATGACCCTAACCCTGACCTGGGATTCACACGGATCAGTGGGTTCGGGTCACCCGCCGGGTCGATGGGTTGGCGGGTCGGCCACGTGGCGGTGAAATGTGGAAATAGGCCGACCCGCCGGGTCGACCCAACGGGTCTGGTCCGGGTCGACCCGTTGACCCGCTAGGTCACATTATTTTTTTTAAAAAAAAATAAAAATTAACTATTAAAAATAAATAAATAAATGATATGTGAAGATAAATCTTCACAACACATTTTATCACTTTGATATGAAGTGTTAAAAATAGGGGTGGGCAAACCCAATTAATTGATATTTCAATTAATTGCTTAGCAATTAATTGCTACTTTCAATTACCACAATTCAATAAAAAAAATTGAACTGAAATAAACAATTAAGTGCTAGCAATTAATTGCTACTTTCAATACAATTAACCAGTTAATTAATAATTGAATGAAATGAGAATACTCAGTATTTGTATACTCCACTTGTTTCCCAAGAAATCCTTGAATCCATCGCTTACTACCAATTAAGCTTCCAATTTCAATTCCAATTTTGTTTGATCATCGCTTTGCTTAATTTCCATGGAGATGGAGCACCGCCGCGGTTTCATGCTCCTAGGGTTCTTCATTAGTCCCGATGAGGAGCCCCCGCTAAAGCTTGTTCGACCCAACGTACCTGACCTCCAAAACCCTTGCCCTAATTCTTCTGATGAATCCTGCCGCCTCCTGAACGGCAGCCGACTCTCTCCGGAGGTCCGGCGTCTTCTAGTTTCGATGGAAGAACAAGACTAGCACCGGTGGAAGAGGCGGCGGAAAACCGAAACGGCGCCGTTTTGCATAAACGACCACGACGACGTGCTCTTGGAGGTGCTGAAGCGCCTCGACGCGCGCTCCCTCGGCGCCGCTGCCTGCGTCTGCCGGCTATGGAGAATGACAGATCTACGAGAAATCCGGCGATGGAGAATGATAGCGAGAGATCTGCGATGCAGATGGTGAGAGGAGGGAGATCTGCGATGGAGAGAGAGGAGGAGGAGAGAGAAAAAAACGATGGAAAGAGATATGCGGTAACTTATCGTTTTTTTTAATAAAGGCTGCAATTAATCAATTAATTGGATCAATTAATTTATACTGATTTGAATTGTAAAATAAAACCAATTCGGTTAACTATCTTGAAATGTATTTTTATTTCAAAACAGTTAATTGCAAAATAGAGCAATTTTTCAGTTTTTCAAATCAATTTTTCAATTTCAAGTAATTTTGCCCACCCCTAGTTAAAAATGTTGAAAGATTTTATATCTACATACCAAATCTTTCATCCACAATGATTTCAATGTGGGGTGTAAGAGGAAAAAATATGAGGATATATTTTTTCTCAAACTTTATTTCCAACTTCATTTCCAATGTAGGAAATGTAGGAAACAAGTGAAGTGAGGGAAATAAGATAGTGAGATACATATATATAGCCTCATGGCTTCTCATTCTAACTCCATATTTTCGATGTGGGATGTAGTGGTTGTCCCACATTGGAAATGAGGGGATGGAAGGAAAGCTTCCAAGTCTATAAAAGGAGAAGAATGGGGGATTATTTGTCTCACATTACCATTGCATATTAGCTTATGTAATATTATGAATTATTTTAAGAATAATTTATATAAGTTACATAATAATTATAAATTTATTTTTTTAAAATAAATTTTTCAAAAAGAACCAAGAAAAAAAGGCATATACAAACAATACTATACGTAGTATGAAATATCCTCATCCATGAAGACAAACATCTAAAATAATTTGGCATTTGAGGATCTTTCAAATCATACGTTACATTTTGTGGAAAAATTCAGAAAACATGAAAGAAGGATTGCCACTTAGATTTATCAACCGGATTATTCAAGCCGAGGTCCAATTCAAATCTAATTTATTTAGATTTTAAATCAATTGGGTTATATGTCATTTTAAATCTAGTTAAATTAGATTTATCTTAATTTCGGATCAGTCCAAACACAACCTTAAAGAATTTTTTAGAAATACTAAAATATTATTATAATTAAATTATAATATCAATACATCAAATTAACTAAAATAAAATATTAAAATCAAATTTAGAAATATTCCTAAATAAAATAATTTTATACAAATATTTTAAGCGTAAAATATTCAAAAACTCTTCTATTTTAAGAGTTTATATACATATAAATTTATTTAATTTATAAGTGGAATCAAAGAACACAAAAAAAAAAAAAAAAGATGAGTCCATGAAGAGGCAATGAATGATTCAATTTTGACATAAAATTTCGAAAGCGTTCAAATGGGATTTTTCGAGTTAGACCTGTATTTTGATCAAATCGTGAGTAATTAGAAAGTAAACCCTTGCGATATTAATCCGTATTGAATTGATTAATGTGAAAATTTGAGAGAGTGTATCTTTTTCAAGTTTTTTATTGGTAATTATACCCTTTAATTTTTCTTTTTAGTAATTATACCTTTTTATGGTGGATTTTACCTAAATACCTTTGAGGTAGAAATTTTTTTTTTAAAATCAAAATAAAAGTAAATATATATAGATAAGATTTTATATTTTTTAAATTAAAATAAATGTAAATAGATATAGATAAGATAGTTGAGATTGTAGATAAGATTGTTTTACGTTTTGAAAAGGAAAATTGTTCAGATTATTGATTTGTACGTAGAGACGCTGAAAGATGTTCAATTAATCATCTGGTGAATTTTCTAAGTTTACAGGTAAATCAATTTTGATTGTAACATACTGTAACCCTAGAATATTGCAAGAAATTTAATTATTGTAACCATTATTCTTGAAACTTAAGATTGTTTAGACATAGATAAGATTGTTTATACGATTTGTTTACGTTTTGATCAAGAAGACGCTACAATAATTGTAACCGGTACTATTGTCCCGTAACTAATTTATTGTAACCGTACTACAATAACTGTAACCGATATTATTGTCCCGTAACTAATTTATTGTAACCGTACCACAATAACTGTAACCGATATTATTGTCCCAAAACTAATTTATTGTAACCGCACTTTTAATCAATATTGTCACATTATTGTAACTAACCTCATCGTTAAGATTTAATAGGTTACAATAAATACACATAATAGATTGTAACTAATTTATTGTAACTATACATGTAATCAATTTTTTCATGGTATTCTAACTAATTCGTTGTAGGTGCTTTCATTCTTGTAATTAATTACTTGTATCTAGTTTGTATCGTAACTACCCACACAAATGCATAACATAAGGTTACAATAATAGCGTTCTAAATACACAAAATAAAAGTACGTCGATTCAGATTCAAATATATAATTGATTTTCAATTACAATTGATTTACCGTTACAATTTAATACTATATCAACAATTAACCTTATCACATCAAAATTGAAAGGATTCAATTTCAGTGCCTCCATGATCGACACTCCAATCAACAATAGCGATACATCTTGAAATCTCCAACCCTAGCAACAGTAGCGATGATCTTGAAACTGCTGATAGATATAGAATATACCGTAATAATTATAGCATAAAATATATAATTACATACCTTTAATCTTGTATCTTGATTTCAATTGACACTACTCACAGAAGTATTAAAATAAATTGATGGATGAAAAGCTGGTGTATTGAACGATTAACCCTAGTTTTAATCAATTTGGAAAGAGAGAGTCAGTTACAATCTACGTGATTTATAGAAGTTATCATCCCTATTTTTTTTTCTCTTTCTATGGACAAATTAGTCATTAATAACAAAAAAAGTATAATTACAAAAAAAAACTTTCATTGGTATAATTACCCATAAAAAAATTGAAAAGGATATATTACCCTAATTATCCCTTGATTAATTCCTTGAAATAATCAAATCCCTTTGTTTAGTGAAACAACTTAAACTGGTGCACGACTCCATCCATCATCCATCATCCATCATCCATGACTGGGTTTGCTCCGGGTTGACTGTTGAGCCGGTCAATGAAGCGCCGCGTCCTTTTCCAGTTTTCCTGTAAACCGTTTGTAAATCCTACGGGATACGGAAGTTTTTAGAAAATGACGAAAACACCCTCCGGTGATCCCGTTATCCAATCCCGGATAGGTTCAGAGGTAACCGTTGACGTGGTGGATCTCGTAAATATAGGAAGAGCACAACCCCTGATTCTTAGCTCACAATTACTACGGCGGAGAAGATAGAGGAAATAAAACGGCCAAAAAATCTCTCCTTTCTTTCTCCTTCCTAAAAAGGCAACTTGCCAACTTCCAGCCATTTCCTTTTCTTTTTTGTTTTTGTTTTCCTCTTTCCGCCCTCTTTCTTCTTCTTCTTCTTCTTCTTCTTCCTCCCATTCTGAATCCGCCATAATTAATTAATATTACTCCTTGTTGAATTATTCTCAATTTCCCCTGCTTATATAATTTTAGGTCATTTCTCACAGCCTGCAGTATCTTTTCATCTGTTCTGGATTTTAGTTTCTCTGAGTTGTTGTAGCGCACATAATTATCTGGTTCTTAAACCTTCCTAGGGTACATTGCCCTGCTTATCTGTTTTCTTCTGAGCCCCTCCTCGCATTTGCTCTACGGACACTTAGGGTTAGGGTTGCTGCCGTTGTTGTTTACAGACGAATTCCAAAATGTTGATGATGGGAGGTGAAGGGGGCCATTATTGCTCCAAGAAGACCGATAGTCTCTGCCATCATTGCTGTTGCCAGGTATTCCCTCTCTTCCTCTTTTGGGGGCGTTTCTTTTTTCTTTTTTAATTTTCGTCTTTCCCCAATTTTATGAACTTAGCATCCACATTGAACACTTTTAATTTGAAGGTTGGATATTGCTGATCGATTTTGCCTAACAATAACATTGTTATTGGTGTTGATTACAATTTGTTTGTCCATCACTCTCGTATTCACCTCTCCCGATTTTCCAACTTTTGCTTTTGTCAGAAACTTCTGAATTTAGGATTCATTTTCTAATGTTATCATCGGAATTCAGTTTCTAATTTTGCTACAGAAGTATTGATTTTTAAATCCTGCCAATGTCCCCTTTTCACTATGTGAGCATGAAAATTTTGATTAGTTTTTGTCTCTGTTGTCATCTATTATGGAAATTATGCCCTTCTGATCGAAAACGCTATTCATTGACTTTTAGAGTGAAATTAGAAATGTCAACAAATTCCGGATTTTGTCTATGAAAGTTCAAAATCTAAGCCTTTCCACTGAGTTCAAATGTGTTAGATTCTGTAAATTTGGTTCATTGGTTGCAGATAGGCCATTTTCATATTGCATATCTAAGAATCCTTGAATTCTGATTGCAGGATTCAAGCGGATCCACCATGTCAAGACTGCGATGCATCCTGCGGGGTTTGGACTTTAAAACCTTCATATTTCTATTCACTGTAGTCCCCATGTGCCTTTTTGTTATCTACCTCCATGGACAGAAGGTTTCCTACTTTATGAGGCCGCTATGGGAGAAACCACCCAAGCCATTCCATGAAATTCCTCACTACTACAACGAGAATGTCACTATGGAAAACCTTTGCAAGCTTCATGGATGGGGAATCCGCGAGTACCCTAGGCGTGTCTATGATGCCGTCTTGTTCAGCAACGAGGTGGACATGCTTAAAATCAGATGGAAAGAACTCTATCCTTACATAACACAGTTTGTTCTGCTCGAGTCCAACTCCACGTTCAGTGGCTTGCCGAAGCCTTTGGTCTTTGCTGCCAACCGGGACAAGTTCAAATTTATTGAACCTCGTCTCACATATGGGACAATTGGTGGACGGTTCAAGAAAGGGGAGAACCCATTTGTCGAGGAAGCATATCAACGTGTTGCATTGGACCAGCTGTTGAGAATAGGAGGCATATCAGAAGATGACCTGTTGATCATGTCGGATGTAGATGAGATACCCAGCAGGCACACCATTAATCTCTTGAGGTGGTGCGACGATATCCCTCCTGTCCTTCATCTCCAGCTCAGGAATTACATATACTCTTTTGAGTTCCTTGTGGATAATAACAGTTGGAGGGCTTCAGTTCACAGGTACCAGACTGGGAAAACCAAATATGCTCATTTTCGACAGACAGATGTTCTCTTGGTAGATGCAGGATGGCACTGCAGCTTTTGCTTCCGTTATATCAGCGAGTTTGTCTTCAAGATGAAGGCTTATAGCCATAATGACAGAGTGAGGTTTTCTCACTACTTGAACCCTGCGAGGATTCAGCAAGTCATCTGCAAAGGGGCGGACCTGTTTGACATGCTGCCTGAGGAGTATACTTTCAAGGAAATAATCGGTAAAATGGGACCCACACCTCACTCTTACTCAGCTGTTCATCTCCCATCGTTTCTTCTGGATAATGCTGATAAGTACAAGTTCCTTTTGCCTGGGAACTGCATAAGAGAAAGTGGGTGATCACCATTCTGATCACCCTAGTTCTTCTTGGCCATTTTTTTTCAATTACAGGTTTAAGTTAATACCCATGATTTGCTATACAGCATGGTTGGTGTGCTGATTCCTGCCTTGTGGCGTAGGGTTTTATTTACTTAAACGAGCCTGTGTCATGCCAGATGTATCATACATGTACATGGCTGGTTTTGGAAATTGTGGGAATATCTTCATTCCTTGGAGACAATAGACATCCAATATATAGGAAGATGGGTTTGGCTGTAATTTCTGTAAATATGTGAGGTTTCCTTTGGCTCAGTCGGATTTCTCACACACACTAGGGAGTGCTTATCCAGAGTGTAGTGACAGTACTTGTCATTTGTAGGCTGATTGATAGATACGCGGTACATTCTTGTTACATCTATAGGTTCCTCCGTAAATTCTTTCATTTTTCTTGTGCTGTCTTCATAAGTTCAGTAAGATATATTCCTGCTGAATCTGTGCTGTCATGACAGTTTGATTCATTTGAGATTGCTATCTCTGTACTAAATCTTTGACACTGCTGTTGTTGTTACAAAAGTTGTAAGTGCTTTGATGTGAAAAAGGAAGCTTTTAATGTCTCTTTGATAGATCAATTGGTTATCACCATATGGACAAATCTACTGGCATGAAATGTCAATGTGATTCAGGTGAATTACTCCTCAAACTCTCAGTAGTGCACAGAGTCCTCATTAGATATTATTGATCAGTTGAAGTATAAAATAAGTGGGATGGGTAATGACTAATGATTGGATGATTAAATGGGAGTGGCGGTGATAAGTTGGCATGTGATAACATGGCTGGCATGGCTGGCTGAGCTGACCTAATACCACTTTGTTCCTTACTTCCATGTGCTTGTCTTTTATTCTCTATTTGAGCTGTCTTGAAGAGGCTCTATTTGAGCTGTCCTCTAGCCTCTAGGGGTGATGAACGTGCTTTCTATCTAACTGCTTTCTTTTCTTTGCCACTTGTAAAACCTAGGAGTGGCAATGGGGCGGGGAATCCCCGATCTCTGCATGGAATCCTCGTTGCGAGGACGGAAATGGGGAAATTAAATGGGGACGGGGGTGATGGCTAAAGTGATTCCGAGCTCGGGGACGGGAATAATAGTCCCCACTCCGATCCCAACAAATTTATATTTATGAGATATTATATGTACCCGGAGAAATATTTATATCATATTTTTTAAATGGGGAACTCGACTAGAAATGCAAATGGAGAAAATTAATTGGGGATGAGGATTCCCAGATAGGGATGGGGACGGGGATTCCCAGATAGGAATGGGGACCGGACACGGATGGGAACGATGACATTTTTTATCCCTGAACAGGAACGGGGGGACTTTTTGTTGGTTGTTTATAGAATTTTAAAAGGGATTTTATGTGTAAAAGGAGGGGGGGGGGGTTCAATAAAACCGAATTTTGATTTTAACGGAGTCTTCAAATGAAACTCATTTGGAAGATTTATATAAAACTAAATAACTCTTGGGTTAAAGTCATTAAAGAAAAATACCTACAAAATGAGACAATTATGAATAGAACTAATTACGAAAATGCCTTCACACCCAGTGACTCAAGTGATCTAAAATTTGAAAAAAGAGCATCAAGCATGCACTCTCTTCTCCACAAAAAACTCTAGTTGTCCCACTCTCATGACCGAGCCTTCAACCGACGGCGAGACCCACGCCCTCATTGACGCCTCCAAACCCAGCCATGCCTCCTTGGTCCTAGTTGCGCTGGACTCTGGTGCGCGGCACCGATGAGGTGAAATTTAACCCTTAACCCGGCCAACAACTACCCTCACCGGTGCCGCCCTGGCTTTTTCCGTTGGGGAGCCCTTCAACGCCACCCTTCGCTTCCTCTCAGCCGTTGGTCCTGTTGGCTTAACAGTGGTCACTTGTCACTCCCTACTCCTCCTCACCCGCATGACCACACCATCCCGTCGGCCTGCTAGTCATCCTCCCTTCATGGCAGCACCATCTCCGAGGGTCTGAGCATCCACAACGACACTTGCAACAGAGGGGGATCTCCCAATCTTCCTCCTGAGCCTCCCCTGACATGCTCTTGACGCCGACGCCGACAACAAGAAGGGCGTCCCCAAAAGCCACACCAAGAACTTCGACGGGAGGGATCTCAGCTATCCTGCGAGTTCTGCTCCGGTGACGCCACCAGATCTCATGAATTAAGGATTCTAGTTATCTAGATATTTTAAGTTTAATTTTATGTAACTGTAATCTTATATTTTTTTTCTTTTTTTTTTCTTTTTGATTGGCGATATTCTACGCAGGGTCTTTCAAGTCATCTTTTGATGGCTTCAAGATCGCTTTGTCGATCTACTTCTTGTCTACTATCAAAAAACCAAGAAAAAAAGAATATAACCAATTACAATACGTCATGGCAACTTAGAAGACTCATAAATCTAAGTAACCAGTTTTATAAAGGTCTACTTTGGATTGTTGGGAACGGTCAATCAATAAATGTTTAATCGGACACATGGTTTAACGATCTCCCTCTAAATTATATCAGGGATAATCACGACCCTAACCTTATGGTCGCATACATCTTGGATAATAAAAAAACTGGAAGATTGCCCTCCTACAAACCTATTTCCAACATACATCCTCCAAAAATCCAGTCTATTCAAGTCCCAAAGTGGAACACACCTTCCAAACTAATTTAGAAACCAAACATGAATGGAACATTGGTGCGGGACGAATGTCGCTGACACTTTCGCCCTTTGCCAAATAGTAATAAAAATCCAAACTTAAACACATAACCAATAGATTAGGCAACCAATCACTTGATAAACCAAATAACTACTAGTATAGCGATGAAGTCCGGTGTCGAACCCACAGAGAGAAGCGATTTCCTATTCAATGACTCTAGACAAGACTCTATAAAGCAAAGCAATGATCTTTTGAACAAATAGAAATTATAAAAGTAACCAGATTTCAAATCACAAAGCAAATTGATATCAAAGTAGAAAGAACATTTCACCTGTAATTCTCTGACAATGGTTGGAATTCATGGTCATCGGATTGATTTATCAATTATTCATATTCCTAGGTCTATTTGACTAAAGTTGAGAGATCCGCAGAGATTCACTCATCTTATTCAATATCACTAAAGAATAGCATTAAGGACTCAAGTAATCAAGATCAATTGGCACATTGACTCTATTCAATCAAGACAGATAGGCGCATACCAAACTCAATCCTAATCAAATATCCTCAACATAGATCAACTGAAATCATCCACTACAAAGACAAAGAGACATCACTATCATCAATACCTTTGTTTGCTATCGAGAAAACAACAACGAATTCATAGCTAGAGATTCAATTCCTAACATGTTGATCAGGCATTGAAAGGAACACAAATATAAATTAAGCACAAGATGATAACTAAGAACATTAATAATCAAATAAACTCAAATTCTCACAATCCAAACAACCATGTCTTCGAATCACAGGCAAAACTATGAGTTTAGCTACTCACATGCCAATTCTCTCTCTCTCTCTCTCTCTCTCTCTCTCTCTCTCTCTCATTGAGTTCATAGTTTCTCTCCAATGTTGCTCTCCCTCTCTCTAAAGAACTGAAAAACAACTAAATAAATTCTCCTAAGGTCGGCGTGAACCCTAAAGGAATTAATAAGAAATAATATAAAATAATAGTCTTTGGATCCAAAACGCGTATCCGGGATCTGGGCAATGGTGTGCGCTTAGACCTGTCAAAACATAACCCGACCCGAAAACCCGACCCGACCGTTCGAAATTTTTTGGGTCAAGACCCGACAATTTTGACCCGGAAATTTTTTTCGACCCGAACCCGAAAACCCGGTTTACCCGATAGACCCGGTGACCTGATTGACCCGATTGATTTATAATTAAATATAATTATTTTTTTTATATATAATTAAAATTTATCGTAAAATTATCAAATCATGATTTTTTTTAATTTAAAAAAATAAAAAATTGACAAACCCGAAATCGACCCGAAATGACCCGAAACCCGGTCAAACCCGGGTTCTAGTCAACCCGGAAATACTCGGAACCCGTTTACCCGGGACCCGTTTTACCCGAGACCCGAAGTGACCCGACCCAAATGACCCGTTTGACAGGTCTACGTGCGCCGTTCAAGGGGCGACGGGCGCCGTTCCTGCAGTGCTCGACGTTCCTCATTTTCCTTCAACGAATTCCAATGCCGTGCCTCCTTGCTCCTCCTTAGCTCTTCCCCAGCCTCCATATGCTCCAAAACATGCTTCTTATGCTCTTTCCATAGTCCATGATGTCCATCCAAGGTCGGAATGTAATTCTGTAGAATAAACACTAAAAACGCATAGATTCCGAACTCGAGTACTTCACAAGTAATAAACGGAACTAGACTCAAAACATAACAAAATCAATACCTAATAGCAATAAGAAACACCTATAATGCCTATATGAAATATGCATTATCAAATCCCCCCACACTTAACTCTTGCTTATCCTCAAGCAACTATAAGGAAAAACATCATCCACGCATCCTACATGAAATCTTTCACAACTTTACTCATCGAAAGCAACATCATCAAATAGTGAAAATATAACCAAACATATAAACGTCATAACATGTATATATGGGATCAAGTAGCTTGCATCCTCAAAAATCAACCTTACCAAGAATAATGTGTATCTCTCACTCTCATGTGTTTAGGCTTTAAGCAGACACTCACCTCAATTCGATATACAAGCATCAACTAGAATATTGACATTTATATCACAAAATCTCCACCGGATACGTCAATGCAAAAATAAAAACATCAAGAGGACTTTCGTTCAATGGAAACCTTCATAGAAGATCCCATTCGGCGGGGTTGTAATGGGATTTGGTAGAAACATAAGGGCAAGGAATTGTATTTGGTTATGTGGTGCTATAAATTCCGGGAAAACAAGATTCCAAAACTCACAACATAACACCAACCAACTCAATAAATCAAGCTCACAAATGCACATCTCTCAATATCATCAAAATAACTCTAAAAATCTCAAATATCGTCATCTCATCATCTTACATATAGTGCAATCTCAACACCCAACCAATTTATCTCATAACCAACATAAATCCCAATTATTCCTCAATATGCAAACATAAGATAAATGACTCTTTATTTTTTTTTCTTTTCTTCTTTTTTTTTGGATTTTTTTCTTTTTCTTTTTCTTTTTCAACTTACTTTTACCCCTAGGTGAATTTTATCCTCCCTAGGTCCAAACTTTTTTTTCTTTTTTTTTCTTGAGCCAAAGTGCATGAAAATCAAATGCATATACATGAGGGACTAAATAAGCACATAACATTACATCTTCTCAAAGACCATAAACCATAGAATCACACTTTAGCTTCATTCTCCTCAATCTCCAAAATAGATTCCAAAAACCACTCAAAATCTCAATTCCCCCGGAATAAGGGTAAGGCTCATTAAAAGCTAGGAATGATAATTTTGTGGAGCTAACAACAAAAAGGCTAAAGACTCAAATTGGCTTCAAAACAAGATATAACATAAGGTAGATATAAATAAATATTTGGCTAAAAAGGTTGCCTCTATCATTTGAACTTATCAAACATTGAACATGTATATAATCGGTCTTGAAAATAGATAATCATGGCAATACTCAATGATAAATGTATAAGAAGAGTATATCACACGAGAAAAGCAAAAGGAATAAAGATGTATCCCTTATAAGGCCAAAAATATCTCATTGGGACAAATTTTTGTTGAATTTCAAGCATACTTCCAAACTTAGATCATACATGCTCAATTATATATGCTCAATCGCATTTCACTTAAAATCCAATTTTTCAAGATAAAATCAAATCATTCCAGAATTCCATGGGATTTATAAGATCATGCCAGGACAAACTCAAATTAAGATGGGTATCCTTGACAACACAATATGCAAAACAAAAAAAAAACCTCACTTTTTTCATATTTTTTTCAACATTTTTCAATTTTTTTTTCCATTTTTGACATTTTCTATAACATAAAAGAAATAACATAAAGGGAAATAACAAAGACTCAAAAGCAAAAATTCAAAGACAAACAGAAATTCAAACATGCACTAACCTAACTAATTCACTTCAATCCCCCCCCCCCACACTTACATGTTGCATTGTCCTCAATGCATAGAAACACAAAAAGGAACAATGAAAATATAAAAATAAAGGGTTTGAAAGAAGCAAATGACTGACCAATTACTGTGAAGGTGGGGTCTGGGTTCCAGACCGCTGATTGATGTCTTGAAGGGCAATCAACATGGAGCTTTGAAGACTAGAGAACTTATCCGCAAGTTTGTCGAGCTTATCAGTAGTTCTCGCTTCAAAATCAGGAAATCGACGCTCGATATCAACCAAAGTAGCATATGTAGGCTCGACGTCTTCTTTATCAACTTCTTCTTTCTTTTCGACGGCCTCAATTTCTTCTGCAACTTTTGTAATATCAGCAGGCAAAACACCAGCATCTTCATCAATAAGCTCATCAGCTACAACCTCTTCGTCCGCATTCTCGTCGTCGGTGGCCTTATTATTAATAACAGCCCAACACTTTAACCAACTCTTCTCCGCATGATCTAATGGAAACTGGTTGTGATAGAGATTGAAGTCTGACATTCTCAGGCACTGTGGTATATCCACAGGCAGATAATTGTGATGCTCCCTTCTTGGTCCCGACATCCATTTAAAACACCAAGTTTTATCCGGTTGCTGGGCCCACTCAGTCATCTCCCACCATTGCAGCCTGGAAAGATTGTAAACGTTCTTATCATCGAGGTGATGCAAACCATCCAGGCAGACACCTAAACCTCCGAATAAAACAATGCACCACGACCTCACATGGGTAGCTTTAATCACTTCTATACCGTTTCCCAAAAATAGCTGAACCCAGTCAGGGATGTGAACCCTTCCCGGAATCAAGCAGTAGATATAGCTCCAGGCTCTCATAGTAACAACGGACGGATTTTCCACACCTAAGAAAGAGTAGCAGAGTACCAAATAACATAACCTCAACGCAGGATGAGTAATCATTGATTCGTGGTACTGTTCATCATAATCGGCGAAACTCTGCTATAGTCTCCTTCCACATATCCATAGGATCTCGAGCACCCAACTTATCAAAAAATCTAGGATCAGCAGGCCACTTGGTAACACCAAAAGCTTGTGCAATGAGATCCTTAGTCACCACCAACTTCCGATTCCTCAGCTGAAAGCGAATCTCCATATCAGAGCGATAGTCCAGGGTGGCCAAGAATTCTCTCACTAGCTCTGGATAGGTGTAAGCAGACACATCCAAGAAGTCTTCCAGTCCCCCATCTCGCAAGAGTCGATGGACCTCCTCATAAATTCCCAATTTCTTCAACGTCGGGGGGTAAAAGAATATGGTGGATTCATACCGTCTTTCTTCAAGCTTGAGCCAACGATCCTCTTCTTCCCAAGACAGCAAAAGGGCTTCTTCATAAAAGGGGTCGACATGATGTAACCCGAGGAAAAACCGAAGAAAATACACAAACAATGACCGAAAATCGAGCTCGCTGTAGAGGCGGCAGGCGCCGTGGAAGGGGCGGCGAGCGCAGTGTACGTAGAACCACGAATCCGAGTGAAAACGTTGGAGAACCGACGTCCACTCCTCCAAATTTCAACTTTCTCGAACAACTTGGTTTCAAAAGGTTCTTTTGTGATAGGTAAGGGAATGGAATGGGTAAAGATTGATTTTTGTGGTTGCAGTAGTGACGGAAAGTGTTTTGGTGGATTGAATCAATTGAAACGCAAGGCTTTAGGTAGTTGGATTGGATTCCAGTAGACTTTTGGTATTGTTGAGATTCCTCTTGAGCAAGTTTGATTGATCCACAAATAAAGAGAAATATTATATGGTGAGTTGGAAGGAAATTTATCAAAAAGAAAAGGGAAAATATTAGATCTAGATAGAATAGAAATAGAAAAGATATAAATCTAGTCCTAGGAAATAAGTAAACTATTCCTAAAAACAAAAATCTAATCCTAAAATAAAATAGAAAATAAATAAATAAAATACTAACCTAAGATAGATAAAAGATAATCTATCCTAAAATAGATAAGAAATAATCTAATCCTAGAACCAAAATAAAATAAAATAATCTAATCCTATAAATCATAAAAATAAATAACCAAACTCGGAAAATAACCAAAATAAAAAGATAGAAACTTCCCTTTCAAGTGTACCAAAATTCGGATTCGTCAGGCGGACACACAGGCGGCGGGCGCCGTGGCTGGGGTGGCGGGCGCCGTGCCCAAAAAATGCAACTACGTCTTTTAAATCAATCAAACCTAAAACCCAAAATCGGTTTCACTTACCGTAACTTTCAAAATCCTTTCACACGATTGATTTTACTTTATTGAATTGAAAAACAAATGCAAAAATAGAAATACTACCTAATTACCTTGGGTTGCCTCCTAAGAAGCGCCTTTGTTTCATGTCTTTGGCTCGATGTGATGCAATCTTAATCAAGTTATTCCACCAAGATCCCCCACAATTGTTCTTTTCAGAACAAGAGGCGGAACTTTAGGAACTTTTCCGACATAGCCATCAATAGCATCCATCGATTTCTTCTTGAAATGAGTAACTCCGGGAGGTTGTCCTGCAATTGCAAAAACCTCAACATTATTAGGAATCGAATTTTCATAGGGAATAGCAATAGAATCTTTTGAATGAGACACATTTTCATGCGACTTAAACAAATTCTCAATTTTCTTTTCAATGTCATCTTTCCCTAATCCAATTTCATATTTGTTAGAAAACTCAAGATTCATAGATTCACTTTCAGCAGAAGCATCTAACAAAGCATTTGATTCATTCTTGTGATTAATTTCATTAGAGTCAAGAACATCTACAGAATCATTGGCAGAAGAAACAATAGGCTCAAATATAGAAAACTCAATCTTTCAACCATCAAACGCCATAGTTAGTGAACCTTCAAAACAATCAATCTTATTCTTAGCCGCTCGCAACAATGGCATTCCCAAGGTAATCGGGGTTTCAGGCGTACCTTGTTCCATGTCTAGAATGAAGAAATCCGCTGGAAAAATCAAATCATTTACCTTAACCAACACATCTTCAACAACTCCTCTAGGCTTAATACTAGAACGATCAGCGAGTTGTATAGTAACACCAGTTTCAAACAATGAATTGAGACCCAAAAACATGTATAAGTTATAAGACATAACATTAATTGAAGCACCTAGGTCTAACATAGCTTTGGTGAAGCTAGCATTACCTATCGCACATGGTATAGTAAACATACCCGGATCTCCGCACTTTTCAGGCAATCGTTTCTGAAGCAAAGCAAAAACATTCTCACTTAAACTTACCTTTTCCTTCTTTCTCATCCTTTTCTTGCGCTTCATCGTGCATAGCTCTTTCAAAAATTTTGCATAGCGACACACAATTTTAATCAAATTAAAAAGTGGAATATTTACCTCACAATGAGCAAAGGTGTCGTAAAGAATTTGTTCATCTTCCCACTTACGATCAGATCTTAAGGCGTGAGGAAAGGGTGGTGCAGGTCTTGAAACCTCAGAAGACCACTCTTTAGAAGCTTTCTTCAGGGATTGAACAACGTCAAAAGTCGGATCCGTCAAAGGAGGTGGCGGCGGATGCCGTGGTGAGGGGCGGCGGGCGCCGTCTCTGCAGTGCGTCTCCAATTTCGTCTCTTTGTCCTTATTTCCCAAATCAACTTCTTCTCTAGGCCTCTCTTCAACATTTCTAGTGGGTGTATTCACTTGTTTACCTCCTCTAAGGGTCATGGCGCTGACATTTTCCTTCGGATTCACCACCACTTGCGATGGCAACTTTCCCGAATCCTTCGCTTTCAATTCACTAATCTCCTTAGCCATTTGACTCAGCAACTTTTCTTGAACAGTCATCTTGTCCAATAACAACCTCAATGTCTCATCTCTGTCATCTTGTTGAGTGTTTCTAGGATGATTCTCATATTGTCCTCTTTGAAAAGGAACTTGTTGCTGCTGGCCTCTCCCGTTGAATCCACTTTGGTAGTTTGAATTGTAGCCTTGATTGTAATTGTTACCAAATTTGTGGCGAGGGACACTTATCCTTCGGATGAGTTGGATCTCCACAAACTCCACAAGGTCTAGACTGATGGGGTTTATTCATAACCATCTTGTTAACAATATCCATAAGACTATCGATATCGTCCTTGTGTCCATCTCTCGAACTATCCAACTTATGAACTCCTCTAACTCCTTGGTATCTCCCATTGATACATTTGGGATACTCCTCTAACTCCTTGGTATTTCCAGTAATTGAGAACTATGAAATAGCGACAGAATTCAAAGCAAGGGAAAAAGAGAGCGAGAGAGCCGAGGAATGCGGAGCCGGGTGTGCGGGTGCTCGAGGGTGAACGCAGGAGCGCAGGAGCATTAAGGCGCCAGGCCCCGAGCACTGCCGAGGACGCTGAGCGAGACTCCTCTTCCTGTTGCGACGAATTCTGGTTTCTTGGGCTGTGTTTGATGAATGCCAATTGAATGGGATTGTGTTTGGGTTTGGTGATTGCCGTAGGTGACTAAGAACATAAGGGAATTGAAAGCCTTTGGATTGGAAAATTGTAGAAACCTTTATTCCAATAAAGGTTCCACAATATAATTCCAATCTAATTCTAATTGAATGAAATACAAGAGTTTAAGTAGAAGCATATCAATTCTATCTTGTGTAAAAGATAGAGTTTTGACCAACTAAAGATAGATGAAATAATCCTAAGATAGATAATTCCTAAGATAGATAACTCAATCTAATTAAAGATAGAAAACTAACAACTTGGTGGACATGAATTATATCTAGATGAGATATAATTATTTCCACATTTTATATTCTAAATTGCATAAAATAAATCTAATGTAAATAAGTAACAAAACCGGCCCAACATAAGTGGACACTTGGCATGGCCCATGGCACTCGGTATCGACCCTCCTTCACTCGGTATGGAGGTTTGTCGAGTGAGACATGCTTGTGTCGAGTGGTGTCACGTCAAGGTGGGTGTTGTCGAGTCTTCATGAGCTCCGTGTGTGGACGCAAGCTCAACTCTTGTGCCGGTGGTCTAGCCTTGAGCAAGGTGATCCAGGGTGGCCTGAACCTTTGTTCCATCATTCCTTGGTAACGGACAAGAAGTGCTCTAGTTGCATCTTGAATCTTCTTGGCCCTTGCACGAGTGATAGGACCGTCAAATGGCACCTTCACATTGTCCTCAATGTCACCAGGAGTCATCGATATTTGTACTGCATCACCCATATTGTTACGATGCATTAGCCAACCCTTTGAAAATCTGCATTGCTTCCTGATGTGTTTTATCCAAAATATCTCTTCCGCTAGTAGCATTGATGAAACTCCTATCGGTGTCAAGCAAGCCTTCGTAAAGATATAGAACTAGATCATCCTTGGGTATACCGTGTTGTGGGAAACTACCCTTAAGCTTCTTGAACCGCTCAACATACTCATAAAGACTCTCCGTAGTTGATTGCTCAAAACTGGACAACTCCTTCTTAAGTTTGTTGAGGCGAGTCGCAGGAAATTAAGTACTTTTGCAGGAAAGCTTTCTTCAATTGCTCCCAAGTAGTAATGCTTTCTGAGGGTAGGTAGTAAAGCCAATCACTTGCAGCATCTTTTAGAGTAAAGAGGAACACTCTCAGCATTAATTGGTCGTCAGACAAGCCTTGGGGTCTCAGTCTATCACACACACTCACAAAGATAGCAAGGTGCTTGTTTGACCAATTCGACTTGAACTCAAATCTTGAACCCTCAGGGAGACCCAAAAGACTAATTGCAAGTGGTTGAACACTCAAATCAAGCTCCTTTAGGTTTCTCAGGGTCCTTCTTGGCGGATTAACAACAACGTTTGCCATGTCTTCGTCTGTCTCAAACGCGAGCCTCCTCTTCAATCGGAAAGATCTTTCAACCTCAGGATCAAAAGATAAAGACGATGAATTAGAAGATCTAGTTTGAACCATTCAAAGACAAAACAAACTTATAATAAAGAGTAATTGATAGAGTTAAAGAAAAGCAAACTCCTTTCTTCTCCCCGACAACGGCGCCAAGAATTTGGTGCGGGACAAACGTTGTTGGTACTTTCGCCTTTTGCCAAATAGTAATAAAAATCCAAACTTAAACACACAACCAATATATTAGGCAACCAATTACTTGATAAACCAAATAACTACTAGTATAGCGATGAAGTCCGGTGTCGAACCCACAGGGAAAAGCGATTTCCTATTCAATGACTCTAGACAAGACTCTTTAAAGTAAAGCAATGATCTTTTGAACAACGAGAAAATATAAAAGTAACCAGATTTCAAATCACAAAGCAAATTGATATCAAAGTAGAAAGAACATTTCACTTGTAATTCTCTGACAATGGTTGGAATTCATGGTCCTCGGATTGATTTATCAATTATTCATATTCCTAGGTCTATTTGACTAAAGTTGAGAGATCCGCAGAGATTCACTCATCTTATTCAATATCACTAAAGAATAGCATTAAAAACTCAAGTAATCAAGACCAATTGGCACATTGACTCTATTCAATCAAGATAGATAGGCGCATACCGAACTCAATCCTAATCAAATATCCTCAACATAGATCAACTGAAATCATCCACTACAAAGACAAAGAGACATCACTATCATCAATACCTTTGTTTGCTATCGAGAAAACAACAATGAATTCATAGCTAGAGATGCAATTCCTAACATGTTGATCAGGCATAGAAAGGAACACAAATATAAATTAAGCACAATACTACTAGAAAACTACAATTAGAAATCTGTTGACAACAGATGTCTTTCAAAAAAAATTCCGATTTCTATGTGTGTGTAGTAAAAGATCAAAATTTTCACATCGGTTTTAAGTAGATGTCTTTTCTTGGTTAAAACATCTTTTTTAATTTGGATATAGATATAAATCAACCCCTCAATTTTGTTTATTACATGTTCGATTGTTATTAAACCCTCGTTATTTTTCATTTTTAAGCTTTTGAAGATGACCGCACCAAGCCTAAATTTTACATTTACATCATTTTTTTAAAATAACCAATGTATTAAAACAAAATAGACATCTTTTTACTATATTGATTATGTGTATATTAATTTCATATTTATAGTTTGTGATTTTTTTATTGTTTTCAGATAATATACCATATGAAATATGTGCACACCCGATGTATTAACATGATATAGAAATCATTTTAGATTTTTATAAAGATGTTGTTGTTAGCAATATATCAATTTATATTAACATTGTGATGTAAAAAATATGTTACGCGTCGATTTAGATTATTTACACGATGTCTATAATGATACTAGCATCCGTTTTTATATAATGATTCGATTTCATAGTTATTGAGACATTACACCTTTCATCTATATTAAGATGTCTTTGCGTTTGATATACAACACCCTTTGCTCATAAAATGAGATTTTGTAAATGATGAGTAGTTTAATGAACATGTAGATAAACACGAAATCAACCTTAACAAAGTATAGGTACTTGAAAGATAAATTTTACAAATGAAGGGGACTTTTAAATCATAATTGAAGCAAGAGTTGACCATTGGAAAACATTAGCAACATCGACAGTAGGACACTTTGAGGAGTACATCATTTACACCTCAATACATCATCTTTAATTACTTCCTTGCACAATGAACAGTGAAGCTCTGGAGGAAGATCTCCCAAAGACCGAGTAGAAGGGATTCCTTCCATTTCCTTTTCAAAAGCATCCCTAAATCAAGAAGAAAATCCACATAAACTTACAATATCCTCATTTATAGATGGTACAATTGAAACAAAGAGGCCAAGAGCATACTCGCTAGGTTGTAAAACACCAACATCACCACTTGGCATTACCATTGTGTAAAATGCTAAATTGACATTTTTTTACTACTAAAGAAAGTATAAATGACAATGAGCATAAATACGCATCAACTCACCTGGCACCCTGCACCTTTGACAAACATATCCTTGTGGAGGTATTTTTCGCTCACCAATTCGGCCTAAATATACAATTAGTAGAATAAGTTCCTCATCATGTAGTAATGATGTTTTATCCATGCATTTCCACATTCAAAAACATTTTATGGCATATTACCATCAAGGCATCAACAAATTAAAGATTAAAAATAAAGAAAGAAAAAAACTAACAATTATTTCATGAGCTAATTGCATAAAATAACTCAAACTATTGAGGTGAGCAAGCTATTAGATTATGTACAATTAAGCCAATTATTAACATATCATTAAAAAAATCTCAGCTTCATACAATACATGAATCTGACATGCTATGGAAATGTCAATTAGATTAAAGGCCTTTAATTCTAACTTTTTATGGACACACACGCACATGATATACGATAACAAAAAAATCTGATATTGTAACTCTACAAGACTTGTGATAATAACTGACAGTCCTTTCACTTATTTTGTTATTGACTACTCACTTTTAATTATGCAATTAGTCCTCATTTTAGAATAGTCACAGCTCTACATTAATTGTAACAATAATAGTAGTACATAACTGACAGTTCTTTCACTTCTTGTGTTATTGACTACTCATTTTTAATTATCAATTAGTCCTTATTTTCAAGCTTATATAGCAGAATTAAAAGTACATAGAATAGTCACAAATTTGACTTAAATCCTAAATCATATGCGCAGGTCAGCTAGGAGTTACCGAAGCCACGTCCACCCATCATCCTCCCCCCCCCCCCTTCCAGATCTGATTGATATGGTGTGTAACTTATGTGAGATGATGTGATAAATCCTAACATGAATGATATGATGCTAGATATGTTATGCTATGTGACTGTCCGTTACATGAGTATGACCTGGTTATGAATGTGTGGTATGATTTCTATGTTGAACAATTGCTATGATATGTGATGCCTTGAATTGGAATTACTAGGATGAGAGAACCGAATTGATGAGATTTGATTCTGACTTAGAACTTAGGAAGGAAATATGAGATTAGCCATTAGAGGTGTATGATTCCACCTCTTGAGATTTGAAAATTGCTTGACTAACGTCGGGTTAGGGAATTTTGAATGGTGTTTAAACAGACTAACTTAGATGTTGAGAAAACTAATGCGACCCTAGTTTATTATAACGCCCCATGAAGTGGTTACAAGTATTTTATGGGGGCACCTGTAGATTACTTGCTAACACCTAGTGGTGACGCTATTATGCTTTTTGAGTTATGATATGGCCGAGAAGTCTGAGTAAGGATGTGGTAGGTGCCCATACTACATTCTTGCTACGGTCTATTGGGGATATTATAATCACGACAACGGTACTGTGAGAATCTCATAGGGGCACTTATGAGATGCTTACGGGATCAATGACATGATCCTTGGACTTACCAATTTCAAACTTCATCCCCAGTTTTAAAATGATTTTAGTCTCGAGGACTAGACTTGTTTTTAGAGGTGGATGGTGTAAAGGCTCGGATTTTCAAAATCCTAATTTTCCGAAAAAAGAGAATTAAAAATGAATTTAAATTGAATTAAAAGCTCGTTTAACAGATTCCGACCCGAATTTAAAATTTTGACGAACGATTTCATCCTGTTACCTCGCGAATTTAAAATAATTATCGAAAGGTGATATCCTTTTCGATTTTAAAAAATCTAACTGATCGAGAAAGCGGGATTCGGGGAAACTAACATTCGGAAACTAATTTGGGGGTTTGAAATTTGCGTATTCGGGATTATTTTACCGGGTACTTAATTTGACCTTCTTCCCTCATTTAATGCCTTTCCCATCCGAGCCACCCTACGGGTCATTACAAAAGTGGGGTATGGGGGGTCCGGATGTACGCACTCTTGCCCCGACTAGGTCGGGACAGTGTTTCCGATAGACCCGATAATAGCAGCACAGAAGAATAAAATGGGGACATGCTGATGAAATGGTAAATTATAGGACATCACAACAACATAAAAACACCAGTAATAGACTCAACTTAACAACCTAGGGCACTAGATGTCTGCCACCCGGATACTCCTCCGCCAATGGTCTCTATCCATAGTCGAATCTTTCGTAAGGTTTAATAAGTTGAGATCCTGTCTAATAACCTCCATCCAACTCTTCTTCGGTCTGCCTCTCTCCCTATGGGTAGGCCCCAGATCTAAACTCTCGGATCTACGCACCGGCGCCGAGAGGGGTCTTCTCCGAACATGACCAAACCAACGCAATCTGGTCTCCCGCATCTTGTCCACGATACTCGAAATTCCCACCTCGCTCCTAATGTCGATATTTCTGTTCCTCTCCAATCTCGTGTGACCACTCATCCACCGCAACATCCTCAACGCTGTCACCGCTATCCTCTCCTCTTGTTCTTTAGTAATAGGCCAACACTCATAACCATACAATAACGTAGGGCAAACAATTACCATGTGGAATTTCCCTTTCAGTTTAGCAGGAACTTTCCTATCGCAAAGGAGTCCTGACGCCTTTCTCCATCGTAGCCACCCCGCCTGAATCCTATGGCCAATATCCAAATCAATACCCCCGTCGTTTTGTACAAACGAACCCAAATGCTTGAAAATCTCATTCCTATGAGCCAACTAAACCCCCACCCCCCCAAACACAACTGAAGCCTCATAATCTCCGAGACCTCCAAAGTAGAACTGCATATACTCTATCTTCGTCCTACTCAAACGGAACCCCTTGGGCTCAAGCACTTCTCTCCAGTGTTCCAACCTGCACACCAAACCCGATCTAGAGTTGTTCACTAGGACTATGTCATCTGCAAAGAGCATACACCACAGAACCTCTTCTTGAAGCGGAGTAGAAAGTACGTCCATAAAAATAGTGAATAGCGGCGAGATAAGAGCCGACCCCTGATGCAGCCCCACTCGCACCCGAAAGTATTCCGAATCTTCCGAAGGGATTCTGACGCTTATCAATGCTCCATCATACATGTCTTGAATAACTATGATATACGTCCCCGGCACTCCCTTCTTCACTAAGCAACTCCATAGCAACTCTCTCGGGACCTTGTCATAAGCCTTTTCTAAATCAATGAAGGCCATGTGGAGATTCTTCTTCATATCTCTGTGCAACTCGATCAACTGCCTCATCAAATGAATGGCCTCCACCACTGATCTTCCGGGTATGAATCCAAACTGGTTTTCAGACACACTAATCAACTTTCTAATTCTCCCCTCTAGCACTCTTTCCCATATCTTTAACGTGTGACTCAAATTTTTTATTCCTATGTAGTTACTACAGCACTTGCATCTTAGCTGCTCTCAGAATAACATTAAAAAGCGTTGAAAGTCATTCCAAACCTCTGACCCCTAACCATTTCCAAACCTCCACCGGCATATCGTCAGGTCCTGGGGCTCTCTTGTTATACGCCCTACGGACAACACCTCTAACCTCCTCAACAGAGATGCACCGATGGAAGCCACGATCAATATGTCCTGAGAGGATATGACACGTATTATAGGAGTGAAAACCCTCATTGAGCAATTATGAGAAGTACCTCTTCCATCTTCCCTTGATTAGCTGGTCCTCAACCAACACTTGACCATTCCCCTCTTTGACACATCTGACATTGTGCAGGTCTCTACACGACCCCTCTCTCTGACGAGCGATGCGCGAAATAAAGCCCTCTCCCCTCCCTTCACATCCAGGGCCTTTTACAAGCTCTCGAATGCCTTATATTTAGCTTTAGAAACCTCTCGTTTAGCCTCTTTCTTGTCCACATTTTATCTAAATCGGAGCTCCGCACAGTCTTCATCAATGTCTTTGTGCAACCACCTCTGAAACGCTAGTTGATTAGCTCTCACTTTAGTCTTCACCTTCTCACTCCACCAGGTGACTCCTCGTCCAAGGCCTCTCTCCCCCCTTGACTCACCCAGAACCTCTGGGCCAACCCTACGAATGCACCCATGGAAACAACTCCACATCACATCAGGGTCGCCCTGCACCTCCCAAATCCCAAACACCATCTTGCTCAGCCGTTTGCCACACATTGTCTCTAAATAGAGGACCATTCACTTCTGATAGATGCCCCCACCTTATCTTTGGTGGCGTGTTATGATTACACTTCCGAAAGCCACTCCTCACTACGAAGTTGAGGAGTAGAAGGTGATGAGGAGTAGAGAGACCTCCATAGGGAATCACCTTACAATCCCTAAACTGTTCATGTGACTCTTCCTAACCAGAAAGAAGCCAATTTGAGACCTACCTACTGAACTTGCGAAAGTGATCAAGTGAGAATCTCTCTTCCGAAACCATGAGTTGCAGATGACACTCCCAAAACCAGCAGTGAACTCTAGCAATGCAGTGCCCCCAACATTCCTCTCTCCATAGCCAAAACCTCCATGTGCCTCTTCAAACCCATCATTACCCTTGCCAATGTGACCATTAAAATCCCCACCTATCACATACTGCTCTGACGCAGGGATAGTTCCATCCAAAGCATCTAGAGAGTCCCAAAAAAGTCTCTTCTCTTCCACACTTTGACCCACTTGCGGAGCATAAGCACAAATGACATTAAGGAATGAGTCCTCCAACACTAATTTGATATCCATCAGGCGGTCATAGTCTGGTGGATAACCATACAGAACCTTGAAGGGGGACTTGTGGTTGAGGTTTACGGTAATGGTTGGGGCTAGGTAGACAAATGTTTGAATGCATGTTCCCAAAATGTAAGGGGGGTTGTGCATGATCAAGTAAGGAGAGGCCTTTCTCAACAATGACACATTTTTTTTATTCTCTAAGTACCTATTTTGCTGAGGAGTATAGGGACAGGAATGCGATGCTCAATGCCAAGCGACCTGAGATATGTAGAAACATTTTGATACTCACCTCCCCAATCTGTCTGGAAAGATTTGACAAGGGTGTAAAATAGTGTTTGAATGAATTTGATGAACAATTCAAAAGTAGAGAGAACCTATGATTTATTGGACAAAAAATAAACCCAAACAAACTTGGAGCAATCATCACTAAAGCTAACATGGTACTTATTTCCATTGAGAGAAAGCGTTTGGGAGGAATCCCATACATCTGAATGGAACAATTCAAATGGTTTCTGGTGGGATGAAATGTCATGTGTTTCACCTCGCCAAAAGTAATAACCCAAACTAACAACTTAACTAGTAAACTAGTATAGCGGATAAGTAAAGGGTCGAACCCACAGAGAAACAAGTACTTCAATGCAATACGTGTTTATCAATTATGACACTAACAAAGGACTAGGGACACAAATGAAGGTAAACAAGGCAAGTAAACTAAGATAAATATGTTAGCAGGAGCGAATCTAAGATAGAAGAATAGAGCATATGGTTTCGCATATAATTCGCAACATTGGTTGATTGCTTGATCCTTGAGTTGATATCAATATTATTTCGAAGCCTATGTCGACTTGACTAAGGTTGAGAGATCTACAAAGATTCACTCATCTTATTCAATATCACTAAAGAATAGCATTAAGAACTCAAGTACTTAGACCAATTGGCACATTGATTCAATGCAACTAAGACAGATAGGCGCAAACCGAACTCATCCCTAATCGAATCTACACAACATAGATCAATTGTTATCATCTACTACAAAGGCATAGAAATATCACTAAATCAATGAATTCGTTTGCTATCGAGAAACCAACAACGGATTCATAACATAGATGCAATTCCTAACTAGATGGCCAGTCATGGAAAGGAACACAAATATAACATGAAGAACAAGATGATAAATAAACTCAAGAGTAATATAGAAATCAAGTATCACAATCAATCAACCAAGTCTTGAATCACAACAAAACCACAAGAATTCTAGGCAAGCATAACGTGCCTCAAATCCCTAAACTTAAATCCTCTCATCTCTCTTTGAGTTTATGGGGAATGGATTGTTAGTTGATTGAAAGATTGCTGGAAATACGTCTAATATAGGGCTCAAATGCGTCGGTCAAAACCCTAGGAAAGATAGATAAAAATTCCCATAAAGATAGATTGGGCCGCGTATCGCAAATCCGACATCTGACGAGGCGGCGGTCGCTGTGGAAATGGCGGCGGTCGCCGTTCCTACAGTGTTGACAGCTTCGGCAGACTGAACTTGTAACGAACTTTCTGGATTTATCCTTTGTCCGATTGATGCATATGAATATGCATTGGAAATCTCTGTCCAATCACTACGATTCTCATGAAGACCTCAGAAGCTAATTCCAACTTATCAGAACCTTAAAGATGGGATTTGTCCATGTTTTCCATTTCCGCTCTTGTTCCTTAGCTCTTCTTTGTCCATTTGCTACATTCTTTCTCCACCTTTCGAGGCCGGATCTTATAACCTACAAAAAACACTAGAAACCATAGATTCTGCGCTTCGAATACCAAATGACCAAGAATATGAATACGCTTATTACACATGCAATACGACTCTCTAATGCACCTATGACCTACCTATAATGCCTATATAAAATATGTATTATCAAACTCCCCCACACTTAAGCTTCGCTAGTCCTCTAGCGAACATAGAGTAGAGCAAAAAGATAGAGACTTCTTCATGTTTCAACAAAAAAATTTATATGCCATAACAAGTGCATATTAAACATGAATGAAGCAAACAAATTGTCACAATTCCAACTCCCCCACACTTAAGCCTTTGCTTGTCCTCAAGCAATGAAGAACATAGAAATTACCAAACATCCCACAAACATATTCATCATGCATTCGCCTCATCAAAAGCAACATCAAATTTAAATGAACACAAGATCAAGTGAATAAACATCTCAGCATGTATTTAGCGATCAAAGCGTAGAGTAGAAATCATCCAACCTCACTAGGAATATGTGTTTCACTCATACTCTCATGTGTTTAGGCTTTAAAGAACAACTCTCAACTCATTCCAAAATGCAACTAAGCTCATAGAAATTGACAACAATATCACCAAATCTCCATCGAAATGCCATTACTTGCGGAAAATCAGTAAAAATAAACAACTTTGCTCTAGATCTCTCTTTGTTTTTTTTTTTCCTTCTCTTTTTGGCTGTTTTTTTTTTCATTTTCTTTTTCCTTGCTATCTTTCGGCCTTGGTGTATTCCTTACGCAAGTCGCAAACATGGGTGTCATGAATGACCCCGGTCTATCAACACCTCAACTTACTTGTATAAAGTCCACTTGAACATCTTTTGACACGAGTTGCAAACATGGGTGCCATGAATGAACCCGGTTACTCAATGATCAAGCTAAATTTCTCAGTGGATAGCTTTTGACACCGTTATGCGTGAATCATACCCATGGGTGTCATGCGTAGATCTGGTTATTAAGTGTCTCAACCATTGCCACCTTATTTCACTCAAAACATGCAACTAAAGCCAAATATAAACATAAAAGCATAAAATTTCGCAAGTAACAAACATGTGAGTCGGTTTTGACAATAGATAATGAAATCAATATCAAGAGGTAGAAACATAAGGAAAGTAAATCCCACATACAAGCAAAAGGAATTATATGATTCCAATAAGGCTAAAAAACAATCTCACAAGGGTCATATTGTGTAGGATTTCAATCATACTCAAGCTCAATCATACATGCTCAATTATATCACCAAATCATGCTTCATACGAAAAACATTTTAAGGCGACAAGGCTAAACAATCCAAACTGTTTGACGGTAAAAAAAAAATTTAATATTACATGGGATTATTGCTCTCTACAAGAAATAAATTGAGAGAGCAAAAAGATTAAAAAAAATATAAAGAAAGAAAAGAAAAGCCCATTGAGCTATGCAGATCCGGCCCATTCAATCCCAAATTACATATTTAACAAAGGGAGAAAGAAACTGCTAAAATGGGAAGTTGGAAGAAACTGCTAAAAGGGGCAGTTGGAGGCTCAAGGTTAACTTTTTTTTTTTGATAAGGAAAAAATCCAGGTGGTGGTTAGCCAACCTGAGAGCATCTCGAAGGATGAGCTCACGAGGATCTGAAACAAATACAAATACAGAATACATCAAAAGAAACACATAAAGCAAACCCGGAAAAACCCCAAACCCTAAGCAAACAAGCGGATACAACAACGAGATGAAGGAAACCCGGCGTGGTGAAGTGGATAGCGAGCGCATGGGACAGCACATGCTGACACGATGTCTCGCCGCCGGAAAGACGGAAAGCGGAACACCTCGTAAGGCAAAGACGACTCCTAGGGAAGTGTGTATCACACGACGTTCCCCCCACCTAGATGAGGGATCTTCGAAGACCACAAACACCACTAACACGATCACTTCGATCAACCAGGGCCGCAGAACTGCTCCTCAACCGAAACTAACCACGAACCAACAAACGAACACCCAAACAAATACGAGGAAATGAAGTACGACCGCGAGTAGAGCGAAGAGTAAGATAAGATTCCAGAATTTATTTACAACTAATTATTGCAATTTTCGAATATATAAAGTTTTCTTAAGTTTTAAAGGAAACAAAGATATATAATTTATTTTTATTTTTTCCATCCAAGGGCAACTTGGTCTAAGCCAAAACCTAGGCCCAAAGAAAAAGCCCGGCCCAAGGCAAAGGTTGCAATAAACCACACTTAAGTCGGACTCTTTCAAAGTACTATATAAAAATGATACTATAATTTTTTTTTATTTTGGTCCTTGACCAACAAGGCAATACGGTACAGATTGTGACGCGTTGAAACGTCTCATCCTTGCACGGCAAGGATAAGAAATTTTTTTTTTTTCCAAAAAATTCTACTCAATCTGGACACACGACGGAAAAGGGATTCTCACGCCGACGACAGATCATCAAACCCTTGACAGGGATTTTTAATATTATCAATTCTTTAGTGATGGTGTTGGAGCCTAGAGATACGAAAGGACCATAACCCCCAAACGGGGACATGGCGGTGACGGAGGCGCCGAAGCGTCGGGACCTGGATTGGGGGAAAATCCAACGCCGGAGCGAACCCGGGCGAGTAGAGGAAAGGAGGTACGAACTTCCGAAGGGAACGGATTGGAGCTCCCGAAGGAGATTTAGGGCTCCCAGATGAGGTTTAGCATTCTCTTAAAAAAGAGCGTTTATCTTGGTCAGATTTATATAAAAGCTCCATCCCGATTTTTTTTCCTTTTTCAAAATCCCCAAATTTGAGGGCTTGAGGCAAAAGGGAACAGTGCACTCAAGCGGTATAGCTCCAACAGAAACCATGGCACTAGAGCCAAAATGGAGGCTAAAATCCGCGACAACGGCGGAGGGGAGCCAGGAATCGGACACAAGACTGGCCGATTTGGACAAAGAAGACCGGATATGGGGATGGATCCAAAGTCTAGGGTTCGGCAAGGGAAGGGAATCGGGTGGAAACGGGGCTCCCGTGGGGCGACGAGGTTGGTGTGGTGGTCCGAGGAGGACGCTAGACGGAGAGGGAAAGGGTGATGGTGGTGGTCATGGAGGCTGGGTTGTGGTGGTGGTGGATTTGTGGGGTGGTGGTCGTGGGTACTGTTGTTGTGAGATTGGGGTTTTTAGAGAGAGGGAGGCAGAGCCTCTCTCTCTAATCCTTCATTGCAATTTGTTGAGGCTCAAGGTTAACTGCCTGATGCCATCAAGATTGGCCCTCTCTGGGCCAAGACGGTTCGAGGACCCGATCATCCCAAGAAAGAAGAAGGCGCCACCATGGGTTCAAGACTTCAAGCTTGTTGAAGGGTCGACGTCGAGGGTCATGGGATCGACGCCGACTGTTGTATCCGATTTTGGTTTAGAGAATTATTTTAGCTATTTTATTATTTAATTAGGTAAATAAAAAGGAGGAGTTGTCTACCTCCTTAAGAAAACAATTCCTAGAATATTTTTATTTGTTTTTTTATATAGATAGAATTAGTTGATATTATTTTAGGTTTTATTTTAATTATTCCTAGATAGATAAAGATGAGTTGACTTAGGGTTTCTCCTTTGCATAGGAGGCCAATCTCATCCTATTTAAGTTGTCTTTTGCCTTTGAGAAAAAACACGTTGAATTGAATAGAAGAACGCTTGGCTAAATGTTCTCTTCTTTGTTCAACCCTAATTACGTTTTACGCTCTTTCATCCACACCGTCTTCTATTCTGCCGATCAAATCATTCTAATTGCAAATTTGGAGACCATAACTGCAATTAAGCCGTAATTGTGAAACATCACTCCTTTCCCACGTTGTATTAGCCAAATTCGATTGAAAATAAAATATGGTCCAGCTGCCATATTTGACGTGAATTGGTGAAGGCCAACTACGTAGCTCTCAGTCGGCCGATCGGTGGGTCACGATCAATTCAGGAACGGGTCAAGATTTCCTTAAGACGTCGCAAGATCCGAAGTAAATAAGTCGTTGGGGATAACAACATATCAACTGGTATTCAGAGCGAAGGTCTGTGCATACTTTCTTTGATTTTGATGTTGTCCTACTGATTTGATGACTTGGGAGATATGGAGAGATGGGGATGATGATCCCGAACTCTTGAGGTATTGGCAGCGACAAAGGAAGGCTCAAAGGCATCGCCTTTGGTTTCAACGTCAAGTGAAGATTGAGGAAAAGAGATGACAACAACGACGACGAGAGAATGAGGCATGGCTTCAAGCCGGGCTTGATGCCATTGCGGAAAAGATGAAGGAGCAATTCGTTGCCCAACGTGCCCAGAAAACAGCACTGCGCAACAATTTTGTTTTGCAGATTCCCATTGGTTTCGACATCGGAATCGCCTCATCTCAGATTCCCTGCGTAGATAACTTCGAGATCTTTCCAACGGTGGATCATACGCAACCAGAATCCCCAGCGAAGGCCTTCAAATCGGATCTGCAAGATGACAGCAATTCTGTATAGAATTTGTTGAACGTGTCCGGAGATGTTCGTGAGGTTCTCTTCGCTGATGTTGAGCCAAAAGTGAAGGTCGTTGATGAGGAGATCAGTGTGACCAAGGAGCCAATTCAGATCATTGATGTTGATTGCTCCAAGGCCATCATGGACGCTACTGTTTTCGAGGCTTATCGACCTAAAAATCTCCTGGTAGTTGTCCGTTATAGTCTTCTTTTTGTTCAAGATCAGGCTGCTGCTCCCCTAGTACCCTACAACCAGTCGATTCGAGGACGAATCGAAGATAAGTGGGGGAGAATGATGCCATCAAGATTTACCCTCTCTGGGCTAAGACGGTTCGAGGATCCGATCATCCCGAGAAAGAAGAAGGCGTCACCATGGATTCAAGCTTGTTGAAGGGTCGACGTCGAGGGTCCTGGGGTCGGTGCCGAGGGTTCTACAGGGCTGACCAGTTGTTGGACAATTATCTTATCTATTTTAATTATTATTATTTAGTTATTTAGGAGAAAAGCGAGAGATTTTTATCTCCTTGCTCCCTAAGAAAACATTATTTTTAGTCATTTTTAGGTAGATATAATTAGTAGTCTTTATCTTATAATTATTTATTTATTTTAGATATAGCTAGGGTTTCTTTGCATATGAACCAATCTAACCTATTTAAGTTGTAATTTGGCTTTTTAAGAAACCAGATTGAAATTGAAAGAGAAGCACTTGGCTAAGTGTTTTCTCTTCTTCAACCCTAGAAATCTCACATCCTAAATTTCATGTTCTTCCGATCACACTCGATTCATTTTTCCTCCAATCAAATTTAATTGCTTTGGATGTTGTTCTCAATTTAGTCGCTTCCGAATTAATGGCTCAAATTGATTAAGCAATCCGTTGTTGATTGACTTTGTTAATTAACTCCACCACCGCCATTACCTATTTGCCGAGGGAGCGAGTTCAAGTTCGAAAGCCATATTGCAATTGTGAGGGCTTCCGCAATTGTTGACCCAAAGCAATTCAACAAGGAGTTAGTTAATTGGCATGGCTAATTAATTAACTCGCACACGACCGGCATAAGTGTGAAGCATCGAAACGAGTCAAGGAAAGTGCAAGATCGGCATTTTATTTAGCAATTGGCCGGTCTAGCCAATTGCTATACATCACTGTCCACCCTTTTCAGGAAGTGGGGTTCAGTTTTCTGTATTTCTCTGCATGGGTTTAAAAAAAAGGAGAGAAAATGAGGGAGTGGGGGTAGCCTATTATCTGATCTCAGCCTACACCCTATAAATAAGAGTCCTAGAAACAAAAAAAAGCCCGTAAGCAACAGTTTCACAAAGAGAAAAAAGGCATTTAAAAACAGAGAAAGAGAGCATAAAGTAGTCCATTGTGCATTCTAGGTCGGTAGGTCGAGAGCAAACACACAACAGCAGCAGGTATAACTCTACTTCTACAACTCTTCTTTGTCTTAATTTGCAGGTAGATGGAGGACAAGAAGGAGAGGATACCTGTCCTGGACAAACAAACTCTCACCTAGGGATGACCTCAGAGTAGGATGAAGGTTTTCACTTTCTCCTAGGGGTCGCCTCATAGTAGGTTGAGAGTAGCTCGTACTCGGCTTGAGAGTTTCTACCTTCGTCACTAAACCCCTGATCCCGGTGTGGATTGACCTTTAAGGGGACGAAGTGCTGCCAAAATTTCTGCTTGGGCCATGCTCAAACAGTCCTGGACATACAAACTCTCACCTAGGGGATGACCTCATAGTAGGATGAAGGTTTTCACTTTTTTCCTAGGGGTCACCTAATAGTAGGTTGAGAGTTGCTCGTACTCGGCTTGAGAGTTTCTACCTTCGCCACTACACCCCCGATCCCGGTGTGGATCGACCTTTAAGGGGACGAAGTGCTGCCAAAATTTCTGCTCGGGCTATGCTCAAACAGTCATGGACATACAAACTCTCACCTAGGGGATGACCTCATAGTAGGATGAAGGTTTTCACTTTCTCCTAGGGGTCGCCTCATAGTAGGTTGAGAGTACGTAGCTCGTAGTCGACTTGAGAGTTTCTACTCACCACTACACCCCCGATCCCGGCGTGGATCGACCTCCAAGGGGATAAAGTGCTGCCAAAATTTCTGCTCAGGCCATGCTCAAACAGTTCACCAACATCATAAAAAAAAACTTCAGAAATTTCCTACAAAGGACTTGACAGGCTGTACATTCTGGTGAACAAAATAAAATAGCTTCACATATGGGATGGGACCTTCACCGTAGCCCTCTAATTTGTGAACACACAGAATCAGTTTCACAGAAACTACAGTTTACTTCCAACCAAACCAATGGGATTCAACGGAAGACAAAAAGGAAAAAAGAAAGTTATTAATAATAAACTGAATTGCACTTTGAGCAGGTTTACAACAATAGAAAAAGAGCAGCCAATTCACAGTAGATTGTAACAAATCAGAGATGTAAATTAAACCTCTCATCTTGGTATATCAGACAGCTTGTAACTCTACATAAATTCAATACAAAGGATTGAGAGCAGACCCTAATCAAAGAAAGTTGGCTAAATCCCAAGAGATTGGGGTCTCTCATATAATCCCAAGTGAGACAAAATCAGTATCACAGCCTCGAGTCACAAAATTTTGAGGCAGGCAAAAAATTAATTAAAGTTAAACAAACCTGGGGAATTTAGTCCATGGCTTCTTCAACTGTCGTTTGACGATTACTCTTGGTCCAAGAGTCCCTATTTAACTGCTGGCAGGATAAATGCGTGAGTCGAAAACCCTCAGATGCAGTCGACGGCAGCTGCGGGTACAAGCTAACAACCTCCATCATCCTCCCTTGAGCCCCAGTTGAAATTAACCGTAACGTGGCTTGACCAAAGCACACCAAAATCAAGTCTGACCAAAATTAAAACAAACGCATCTCAGATTCGAATAATGTCAAAACAAATGCAAAAAATGGGAGGAGAAGAAAGCTAATTCAACAAACAAAGTGGTAAGCTTTAATTTGGGGCAAAAATTGCAAGTGACTGGGTTTTTAAAACAAACCTCGATTGTCTTTGCCATGGTTGTCCTCGACTCCTTCCCAGTACTCTCGGACACCTTCAGGCGGCAGTGGACACCCCGGATCTGAGCTCGCCAGTCCCGAGCGGTTGTGGTTGGACTTTGGAGCTCATCCGTGCTTGGCTCCTGCTAATCGGGTTGGGTTTGGGCTTCCACTACCCAAAATCGCTCACCAAAATTTCCCTCGGTTATGAGTTTGGGGAGTATTTGCCTTTGAATTATGTTGGGATCCTCTCAAGTTCACATAGCTTCTTTGGGCTTGGGCTATGGCGAAATAAAGAGTAAGGGGTCGTTTGGTATTGATATCTAGATATCAAGATATCAGTATATCGATATCGATATCGATATACTGATATCTTGATATCTAGATATCAATACCAAACGACCCCTTACTCTTTATTTCGCCATAGCCCAAGCCCAAAGAAGCTATGTTTGGTATTCTGCAGTATATCAGATATAGCCCAACTAACAAACCCTAATTTCAGATTGTACACCTTAGTCCACAAACCCTAATTTCAGATTGTACAAGCCCTAATTTCATATTGTAGAGGCAAAACAACAACAAACCCTATCAACAAGCCAAAACAACAAAAAACCCTATATCAACAAGCCAAAAATCGACAGGTTTTTGTCCGAGATTTCGTTCCCAATGCTTTGGCAATCCCAATTGAACTTGATTTAACACCTATAGATGGCAAAACAACAACAAACCCTATATCAAGCCAAAAATCACCCAAAAAAAGGAGAGAAGAGAAGAACGTGAGCGAGCGCAGAGAAGAACGAGAGAAGAGAGAAGAGAGAGCGTACCTGAGAGAGCGAGCGAACATAGCGAGCGAACAGAGCAAGAGAAGAGAGCCTGATATCAGCTAATACCGCCCAAATCATCGGTATATCAATTTGGGCATTCTCTAGTTAAAACTGATATCAAGTATATCACTTGATATCGATATACTCCCCGTACCAAACATCGATATCAGATATCGAGAGCCGATATCCTATCCGATATACCGATATCAATACCAAACGACCCCTAAAGTGAATTTGAGGTTGCTGAGCAAAAGCAACAACAAAAATGTTTGCAAAATAAGGAAAAGCAAAACAACAGTAAAAGGCAAAAATTTCCATGTTTAAGTGGGTTTTAAATTGGGCATATACCCATCCAAACCCTCTAAAATACATAAAAAGAAAATTTGTTTTAGGCTTCGATTTTCAAAAGTAAAACACAATATATATATATATATATATATATATATATATATATATATATATATATATAGGTCTCAAGCTCCTCAAATGTGTATTTAATTACACAACTCACCCACTAAAGCATACAAATTATAATTGACACAAATTAAAAATCGGGTTTAATAAAAATCATAAAGTTAAACTCGTAAAATTTCATTTTCATTTTATTCTAGTGGGTCGAATCTCACAAGGGTCATATTGTGTAGGATTTCAATCATACTCAAGCTCAATTGCATCACTAAATCATGCTTCATAAGAAAAACATTTTAAGCCGACAAGGCTAAACAATCCAAACATGCTATGGAATTTCTATGATCATGCCAAAATACATAAAAGAGGACAAACATTGCAAGATGGGTAGTTGAATAACACATATTTATGCAGTGCATGATATTTTTGGGTTTTTGACATTTCTCTTTTTTTTTTCTTTTTTCTAATGCAATAAAATAACGGAAAAGTAAACATGAAACTGAATTTAAACATGATCTAATCTAACTAATTCACTTCCCTTTTCCCTCACACTTAAACTATTCATCATCCTTAAATGAAAATCAAATAAAGACAACAAAATGTAAAATAGAATCACAAGTGAGGGAAAAGGTGACCTACTTGATCATGGTAGTGGTGGCTATCATCGTCGGATAAAGAAGCTTTGGAACACTGAAGCAGCGGCAGGCGCCGGGTATGGGGCGAGGGCGCCGCTTATGTAGAACTGTGAATCCGAGTTAAAACGTCAATTTTCCGACGTCCAAACTCCTTCCAAATTGCTCTTTGAAGATCAGGACTTGGTTTCAAAGTCTTTCTTTTGTGTTAGAGATACTGATGGTATGAAAATAATCGAATTTGATGGATGAAGGGTATTGATGGATGTGGATGATGGATGGGGAAAAAAAAAGCTTTTGATTGAAACTCAAGGCTTAGTTTTTCGAATTTAGATTCAAGTGGAGAAATCAGGGTTCTTGCATTTTCTTGGACACAAAGGCTTGAATGATCAAATTCGAGAAATCGGGATATGTGGTTAATTGGAAAGGGAAATGATCATCTATCAAAAGAAAAAAGAAATATTAGAAATAGATAGAAATAATAAAATAAAATAAAATAAAATAAATAAAAAAGATAAAATCTAGTCCTAAGATAAATGGAAACTAATCCTAGATAGAACAATCTAACCCTAAGATAGAATAGATAGAAGATAAATAAAACTAACCTAAAATAAAAAGAAATCTAATCCTAAAGATAGATAGAATAAAATCTACACCTAAAATAGAAAATAGAAAACATCTAATCTTAAATAGGATAGAAAATATAAACTAACCTAAAAATCAAAAATAATAAAAGGATAGAAAATACTCCCTTCCAATTAATGTTACCAAAATCCTGAAACGCGTCTGTGAACAAGGGCGGCGGGCGCCGTGGATGGGCCGGCGGGCGCCATTTGTGCAGAACGTCATTCCGTCATTCAATCAAGCAAATTTCATAGTTAACTCAAGACTCCTCCAAAAACACATATCTAAATAGAACTCTATCATTTTATTGAATTTGAAAGACTAAATACCTAACTAGGAATAAAAAAACTTGCAAACTAGAAAACAAATCATGGGTTACCTCCCAAGAAGCGTCCTTGGTTAACGTCATAGACTCGACGGTTTATTTTGTCCTTACCTTAAGACTCATTCAGACATTGTTAAATCCCTTAAAAGCAAATCAAATTCTTGTGCCCAACTAAACTTTGAAAGAACACTAAACATGAAAAACTTTGCAATTAAGGCTACCGTGTAGTGAAGCTTTGAGACTTCTCTACTTACCTGAGGTTGATCTTTTCCAGAAGGAATGTAAGACCACCAACACAGTTCCGTTGGGGTCTTGTAGAAGTAATGCTCCCAGGGATCCAAATATTCACCATAAATCACAAAAGTGTTAGAAATTTCATTACCTTGCTCAGGAGCCACAAAAATCGTCTCTGAAATTTGTTTAGTGACTAGCGCGATTGAGATGACTTCTTCAGGTAAATCAGGAGCCAAAACATATAGATTCTCATGTGTACGCTCATGAGACTCCATTTCGATAGGTATTGGGCTATCCACGTCACCGGATGATGGGTAAGAAGAGGAAATGGGTGATGGGGAGGAAAACATAATGGATGATAAAGGAGAGAGCAGAAAAGATTACGAAGAAGAATGCATAATAGAGGAAACATCATGCGTCGACTCATGAGACTCTGCTTCAAGAAGTACTAGATCTTCTTCATCCTAGTCATCATCAGAGAAGCCATGTGTCTCCCAATATTCTTGCTCGGTTAGGATCCTTACCTTTGGGCATTCTGCAGATACGGCGAGCGCCTTGCTATGCAGTGGCGATTCCTCCTTGAGTAGCTCGGCCAACTTCTTGCATCATTTCTCCCATGTTTCTCTTAACTCACAATCAAGGGCTATGTGTTGGATAAGATCTCATATTTCTAGTCATGTGTTACACTCTCCATCGTCAATAAGTTTCCTTATTTCAGGTAGCGCACCCTCCATAACACAAAGCACCTTATCTAACTCACTATCATTTAAACCTTGTTATTTGCGCTCGCTCACAAATTCTTTCTTGCACTCTTTTGAAGTAATGGTGAAAAGATTCTCCCTGATTTTTATATAACCTCAATATTTTTTAAAATATTTTTTTTCGAAAGACACAAAACAAAAGAAGCAAAAATCAATAAACACACAAAACAAAGAAATAAACTTGCTTCCCCGGCAACGACGCCAAAATATGGGGGGATGAAATGTCGTGTGTTTCACCTCGCCAAAAGTAATAACCCAAACTAACAACTTAACTAGTAAACTAGTATAGCGAATAAGTAAGGGGTCGAACCCACAGAGAAACAAGTACTTCAATGCAGTATGTGTTTATCAATTATGACACTAATAAAGGACTAGGGGCATGAATGAAGGTAAACAAGGCAAGTAAACTAAGATAAAGATGTTAGCAAGAGCGAATCAAAGATAGAAGAATAGAGCATATGGTTTCGCATACAATTCGCAACATTGGTTCATTGCTTGATCCTTAAGTTGATATCAATATTATTTCTAAGCCTATGTCGACTTGACTAAGGTTGAGAGATCCGCAGAGATTCACTCATCTTATTCAATATCACTAAATAATAGAATTAAGAACTCAAGTACTTAGATCAATTGGCACATTGATTCAATGCAACTAAGACAGATAGGCGCAAACCGAATTCAACCCTAATCGAATCTACACAACATAGATCAATTGTTATCATCCACTACAAAGGCATAGAAATATCACTAAATAAATGACTTTGTTTGCTATCGAGAAACCAACAACGGATTCATAGCATAGATGCAATTCCTAACTAGATGGTCAATCATGGAAAGGAACACAAATATAACACGAAGAATAAGATGATAAATAAACTCAAGAATAATATAGAAATCAAGTCTCACAATCAATCAACCAAGTCTTGAATCATAGCAAAACCACAAGAATTCTAGGCAAGCATAACGTGCCTCAAATCCCTAAACTTAAATAATCTCATCTCTCTTTGAGTTTATGGAGAATAGAATGTTAGTTGATTGAAATAATGCTGGAAATATGTCTAATATAGGGCTCAAAGGCGTCAGCCAAAACCCTAGGAAAGATAGAAAAGAGTTCCCATAAAGATAGATTGGGCCGCGTATCGCAAATCCGGGATCTGACGAGGCGGCTGGCGCCGTGGAAATGGCGGCGGGCGCCGTTCCTACAACGCTGACAGCTTCGGCAGATTGAACTTGTAACACACTTTCTGGATTCATCCTTTGTTCGATTGACACATATGAATATGCGTTAGAAAGTTCCTTCCAAGCACTACGATTATCATGAAGACCTCAGAAGCGAATTCCAACTTATCAAAATCTTAAAGATGAGATTTCTCCATATTCTCCATTTCCGCTCTTGTTCCTTAGCTCTTCTTTGTCCATTTGCTCCATTCTTTCTCCACCTTTCGAGGCCGGATCTTATAACCTACAAATAAACACTAGAAATCATAGATTCCGCACTTCGAATACCAAATGACCAAGAATATGAATATGCTTATTAAACATGCAATACGACTCTCTAACGCACCTAAGACCTACCTATAATGCCTATATAAAATATGCATTATCAGTTTCGTAGTAGTAGACCCACGATTGGGTAAATGAAGATGAAGACTCCTGCCAAGTTGACAAGCACCACAGACTGATGGTAATTTATTGAGAGTGATCGGGAGCTTGAAACTGGAGACTAGGTGACACAAGACAGACTCGAAGATGATGCCACCAATAGATGGAGGCACGTTCACCAACAAATGCAACTGGATGGACGACAGTAAAGAAAACGTGGACTCGTGGGAGAGATGAGGAAGGCGGTAGAGGCCATTTTCAGCGGTTCCTCTAAGTAGAATCTGACCCTGCATGTTCTTCACAAACAATTACGAGCATGAAATTCAAGAAACACATTATTATCACTTGCTTACTTGGAAACGTTAAAAAAAATGGTAATGTGAGGCACAACGGTTGTAGGAGACAATTAATCATCCTAGGTAGACAGAGAAATTGGATTGAGATCCATGTGAATTCATCTATAGCAAGGTTTATCTATATATGGTTTTATATATAGGTGGTTTATTATAGATAGTTTTATCTATAATAGGTTCTAAATAAGATAAGTTTTATTTATATCAAGGTTTATCAATAAGAGGGTCTACCTATAGGGATTTCTATATTATAAATAGAGGGTGTAGGGTTGAATAATAGTGTGCCAGTGTATCCATCAAAACATCACAATAATAAAAAACCCTAGCTGCAGAAAAGTTTTACTCTGCATGGTGTTCTGCGAGGTTCTTTCCAAAACATGGAAATCTTTTTGTGTTCTGTTGTTCATTCTCTTTCTATTTAATGCAGATATTTACTCGGGGAAATTCACAACAATTGGTATTAGAGCATTAGGTTAGCTGATCGTATCCACTATGAAATTCGAGGTCCCTCAACTCAATGACACTGAGATTTCAGTCTCTGGCAATGGCGAGTGAAGAGTTTTCTGACGTGGAAGGGGATGTTAAAGGGGGTGAAAAGAGACAAACTTGTTTCGTTGAAAGATGGTGGGAGAAGATACAAGATAACGAATTGTCAAATATACGACTTTGTCAGATGGGTAAAGTGATATACCACGTGATTGACTTGGAGTCTTTGAAGAAGATTCGGGCTCATTCGAAGAAGAGGTATATGTCAAACTCTTTGTCCAACAAGATATATTTGCTGCAAAGGTTATCAAGATGTAAGATGATGGAGGGTACCGGACTGGTGAGGTATGCCACCAGGAGGAAGTTCAAGGAGCGCTACTTAGATTTAATCAATATCACTTAAGGATATTCGAGTGAGTTGGAGCCCTAGAGAGTGAAGCAAGGGAGGACTTTGAGCAGACAAGGTCCTGGAGTTGTCTTTGTTCGTTGTTATAGATAGATTATTTGTATAGGTGGAGATTATTGTAGGGGACAATTAATCATCATATGTAGACAAATAAATTGGATTGGGCCCAAGTCAATTTATCTATAGTAAGTTTTATGTATATATGGTTTTATACATAGGTGGTTTATTAAAGATGATTTTATCTATAATAGGATAAGATAGGTTTTACCTATATTAGGTTTATCTATATGAGGTTTTACTTATAGGAATTTCTCTATTATGAATAGAAAAATGTAAATGAGCTTTTAAATACGAATTTTAAATATATTTATAATTAAATTTGAGTTTAAAAATATTAAAATATAATATATTTAATGATAACTAGAGGTGGGCACAAATCTCGTCCTATCCCGTCCCGATTCCGGTGGAATTTAAAAAAAAAAAATTCAATCCCATCCCTCAAAAAATACGAGGGCTGGGATGCGGGACAGAAAGTTCTCGTCCCGCAAATCCCGTCTCGTCCCACATATATATATATATATATATATATATATATATATATATATATATATATATATATATATATATATATATATATATATATATATATATATATATATAGAGAGAGAGAGAGAGAGAGAGAGAGAGAGAGAGATTAGGTAAATTGTGCACACCCTAAGGGGTGTACTTTGTGCACAATTTGTAGCCTTTGATTGAGATGAGATAGAGGGTTGAGATTAATTCTTTTTTTTTCTATTTTTTAATTAATAAATTATGGGCCCCAATAGATTTCAACCTAGCAGCAAGGAGGGGAGCGCGTGTGATTTGGAAAATATAAACCTAATCCCAATCTTTCTTCTTCATCGGTCGATATGTGGAGCCGAAAAATCATCCGAAGGTTCCTGTGCGGCGGTTCCTGTGCGGTGGAGGCGATGGAGGCAAGGCGGGTGTGGCGGTTCCTGTGCGGTTGTTCCTGTGCGGTGCGGCGGGTGGTTCCTGTGCGGAGGCGATGGAGGCAAGGCGGGTGTGGCGGTTCCTGTGCGGTGGTTCCTGTGCGGTGCGGTGTGGCGGTTCCTGTGCGGTGCGGTGGGTGTGGGTGACGGTTTCTCTAGCACCTTCAATTCCTCTCTCCTCTCACTCAGGTCAGATTCAGGAGACGGTGGGGTGCGAAGGCGGTGGCGGATTCAGGAGACGAGGTTGCGGGTGTGGGGTGTGGCCGTGGGTGACGGTGGGGTGCGAAGGTGGCGACAGATTGCAATCGGCGGCGGCAAGAGGCGAAGGCCGGCGATGATGTGAGGAATTGAAGGCTGGTGGTGAGGCGGCAGATTGCAATCGGCGCTCTCCTTCCCCGGTGGCGAACTGCGCAGTTTTTTTTTTTTATTTATGAATTTGGGATTATTCGGTCGGATATAGGATATTATTCGGTGGGATATAGAATATTATTCGGTGATATTGTATAATTATTCATAGAAATCAGGGGTTTTTTTTTATGAATTTGGGGTTTATGAAATATGAAACATTGTTTGGTGAATTTTGAAGCATTATTCGGTGAAATATGTAACATTATTCGGTAATATGTGTTTAATTATTTAGTGGAATTGGTGAATTTTTACATAAGATGGATTGAAAAAGATAAAAAAATATTATTCGGTATAATATAAAATATTATTCAATTGAATTAACGGATTTTTAAGACAAACAAAATCATGCTATTTTTATATATAAATTAAAAAAATATACAAATAGTGGGGAATGATTTGTTAAAAAAAACAGCCTTTAAAAAAAAGAATGGGATGGGTGAACATCACGTAGGAGGGAAGGAGAGGGTGGGAGAGGGTGATTGTTTGTTGGCAAGGGGGGCCCACAAATTAAAAAGAAAAAAAAAATCACTTTTAATCCTGACACTCTATTCCCTCTCCATAAATGGTTCATATATGTGCACAAGATACACCCTAAGGGGTGTGCACAAGGGAACCAATCCCTATATATATATATATATATATTATAAAAATATTAAAACTAAATATGTATAACGTCGGTTTTAATTAGTTGCACCCATTGTATGCATATATATGTTGTAATTATGAATAAAACCTACTAAATTTGGCCTCGCAAAACTCTGATTTTGGCCTCAAAAGAGCTTTATTTAAGGGATATGAGATTGAAGTTTAGTTTCAACTATCTTGGATCTTGCCGACTTAGAGTAGAGGAAATAGATTATTGGAAGATTTTGGAAATCTTTTTTTTACAAGGGACGAGTCCCATCCCGTCCCAATTCCATTCCGTCCTGCAAGGGATAAGACTTGGTGAGATTCAAAAAAAAAAAAATTCAATCCCATCCCGATCCCCTCCCTTAAAAAATACGCAGGATTACCCCAATCCCGTCCCATCCCGTCCCGTCCTATCTCCACCCCTGATGACAACTTAACAAAAATAGATAAAGGGTGGTGATTGTAAAAAAAAAACCATTTAAAGGATAGTTTTCGGTAATTTTAAATTTAAGGGGTGGTTAAGTGAAAATCATCTATTTAAGGGTGGTTTTCTGTAAATTTTCCTATAATTTATACACGGCGTCACGAACGCGCTGATCTGGTTCGAGAAAAAGAAAAAAAAAAAAAGCAAAATTTGATGACGTGAATATGCAACGGCACAATTTGAGCAACCCATTCCTTGATTACCATCTTCAAAACTCTCCCCTCTCCGCGCTCCTCTTTGCCCTTCTAGCCGTTACACTACAACTCTCTCAACCTCCCTCCAAACCTACTCTTACAATGGCAATGCTAACTCTAACAGCTCCCAAATTCACGGCTTCCGAAGAGAATCGCGATCCACTTTCTCTTGATTCCCATCTTCAATCGCTCATTACCGATGAACCCCTGAAACCCTCTGAATCTCTAGCCACGGAGACGCTGCCGCCTGCTGTAAACTCCTCCGACGTTTGTTTCTCATTGAAGCGTAAGAGACCACCGCCCACGATCCAAATCCCTGCTGTTCTTCGTGAAATTAAGGTCGATGCACATCTCAAATCAGCCAAAGATTGCAGCTTTGTTTCCTTTGGGGATGTCGGGGTCGGGGTTTCGTCTGTCAAGGGCAAGAAGAAGTTTATGGAGGACGCTCACAAGGTCGTCCTTTGCTTGGATGGAAACCCCACTAAGGTAGCTTTTTTACTCTACTTTCTGGCTCTGTTGCCCTTGTTAGGCTATTGTGTAACCGCAATGTAAGGCACAGTTTGCAAAAATAGATCCGATTAATGTCCTTACCAAAATTAAACATTTTCCAAAAGTAACAGGGATTTTAATATGCAGGGATTTTTTGGTGTTTATGATGGACATGGAGGGAGAAAAGCAGTTGAGTTTGTAGCCAAGAATTTGCACACTAATATGCTTGAGATTCTGGGTACTTGCTCGGAGAAGGCCACTAAGATTGAAGCTGTTAAAGCTGGGTACCTGAAAACTGATAAAGACTTTCTAGAGCTTGTAAGTTATAACTTTCTGTTGTAATTTCTTGTGTTACTATTGCTGCTAAGTGACAAATGGGATGATAAAATGAGTTGTTGGAAGTTGGGATTAAAAAATTGAGTTAGCATTAGCTGGGCATTGAATGAGCCTTATTTCTTTGGTTGGAAGTTGGGATTGTTCAGTGCTAACCTATATAAGTTGGTGGGCTATCATTAAGTCATTGCCTAGTTAGATCCTATAGTGCGTTGTGCTGCACTTGATATGCCCCTCTCCCTAAGCCCCATTAGACCTCCATATCACTGATTAGAATAGATTAGTATTCAGAGTTCACACTTATGATGTACTGTGTGCTTAATGCTTTTGATTTAGGAAGTAGGCAGTGGTGCCTGTTGTGTGACAGCATTGATAGAAGGAAATGAGATTATTATCTCCAACTTAGGAGATTGCAGGGCTGTGCTTTGCAGAGGTGGGATGGCTGAGACTCTCACAAAGGATCACACTGCAGAACGGGCAGATGAACGGAAAAGAATAGAGGACAAGGTGTGTTTTTGTAGAGTATACAATGTCAATGTGGTTTATAACGTTACTCCCTCCGTTAAGAAAAACATGTCGTTTTAGGAGTAAAATCTTGTTAAGAAAAACTTGTCGTTTTAGGTATTTTGGTGTTCACTTTCCAAAATTACCCTTGTCATGATTAGTTGTTTGTTAGTTGCAGTTTTCAATAAAGTGGAAAAGTAAAGTAATAATTAGGGGTATAAGTGTATTTTTGTTTACTTTTATTTGCTTTATTAAATAATGTGCAAATGTCTAAAACGACATGTTTTGATTAACGGAGGGAGTATGTAGAGAACTGGCCAATCATTTCTGGATATTATGATACTTGTGAAAATAGGGAGGATATGTTGAGATCCACCGAGGAGGTTGGAGAGTTCATGGCGTGCTTTCGGTTTCTAGAAGCATAGGTGATGCTCATCTTAAGAGCTGGGTAGTGGCAGAGCCAGACACGAAGATCTTGAGTCTTACTCCCGATATGGAGTTTATTGTATTGGCTTCCGATGGACTATGGGGAAAGGTAAAAGCGATGTGGAGATGTATTTCAGTTTGTTTGTTCTTTTGCTGTGTTTTCCATCAGGTATATTACTAGACAACTAGATGTTTTAGGTTTCAACATATATGCTTCTTATCGACAGGTTGGGAACCAAGAAGCTGTGGATGCAGTTCTAAGATCAGCCTTGACAGGAAGGAAGACTTGTGTGCCTGCTAAGGAGCTCTCCAAAGAGAATACTGATGAATTTGTGTGCATTAACTCAAGTTCTTCACCCAAGGTAAAGAGGGTCTCGGTGGTTAAGCATCAGAAAATGACTAGTTTGTCACCAAGCCATCATCCTAAGAAGACAGCCAGTGGTAACTTAAAAGCAGCAGACAGGTATGACCCTGACGCTGAAAACGAGAGCCCTCCATCAAAGATGAGAAGAACTTCCTTGTTCCAGCGAAGCGTCAAAGCGCACCCACCAAGTGAAGACAGCAAGCAATCCACATCCAAGGGCCTGGTAACAGCCTGCCAGGAGCTTGTAAATCTTGCTTTAACAAGGGGCAGTTTGGATGATATAACTGTTATGGTAATTGATTTGAACCATTTCAGAGTCAATCAGTGCCTCAAATAGTAGCTTTCATGTGTCTCTTGTATAGATTCATTGACAGAAATTGGGATTCACATTCAGTCCTTTCACTTACAACAACAGTACAAAATTGTCACTTCCAGATTTTTCAAGTGTGGCTTGATTAGAATGAATTTCATCATCAGATTGTGATGTAAGGTTTTGCCTTTGAGCATCAATAGCATCTATTCATTGCTGTTAGAGTAAACAACTATCTTGGGATATCAAAATTGGAAACACAATTCACAGTGTATCGCCTCCCTCAAAATGAACCAATTAATTAATCTTTGCAGGATCTATCTTCGTTTATCTAAACATGTCCATATTCAATTATTATATTTGGGTTTCCTACCCCACCACACATGTGATCATGCCTGAAAACTCCCAGCTTAAGATAGATATATGGATGGATCTATTATGGGTAAAACTAATATGTGATTTCACTATATTATTGCATTTTGGGGATGAGAGATCGATAGGAATGTTACCTTGATGAATTCCAACATTGCAAGAGCCAAAGCCACCTGAAAGTAAGAGGAGGAATAGAAGGCAGGTCTGTGAGGATCTCCGATCCAATCCAAAGAGAGGAAAATGGAAGAGAAAAGCAACAAGTTGGGCATGGGAAGAGAGTAAGGACATTTCGTAGATGTCGCTTCTCATGTGATGATGGGGCCGGGGGCCAAGCAGTCCTTCCTTAGGCAGTATCCAAGACAGCTCATGGGTAAGATTATCAGTTGTGTAACAAAATCTCCATCATTGGAGCATTGATATCATTCAGTCCTTTGAATTATTATAGTTACGCGATCAAATTCCGTTTTGATCATATTTGTGTGAGTATGATGCAAGACACAGTAGCATTCCCGGCTTGCTTTTCCTCTGTCGATGAGCCAGACTCTCCCCTTGCCCGGTCACAGCCACAGAGCTTGATTATGTCAGTCTACAAGATGAACATTGCAAGCAAGTCTCGGCTTGTGACCATCACATGGTGCAAGAACCTGTTGCTCCATGGCCTATCCATCTGCGTTGATGGTCCCAGCGGAGATCACCACTACCGCTGCAAGGTTGAGCTGAAACCGTGGTACTTCTGGAGGAAGCAAGGCTCAAAGCACTTTGTCGTGGATGGTAAGACTGTCGACGTGGTGTGGGACCTCAAGGCGGCCAAGTTCAACGGTGAGGTGGAGCCACAATCTGACTACTATGTTGCCATAGTCTCTGAAGAAGAGGTTGTGCTAGTGGTTGGTGATCTGAAGAAAGACGCTTTCCGGAAAACAGGTTGCAGGCCAGCACTCATGGATCCAGTTCTGGTTTCACGGAAGGAACATGTTTTCGGGAAGAAGAAGTTTACGACAAAGGTGAAGTTCCATGAAAGGGAGAGATCCCACGAGATCTCAGTCGAGTGCAACAGCAACGGAAGCATTGGAAGTGGCAATAACAAGAGCGATTTGGATGGTTTCAGCTCGGAGATGGAGATAAAAATAGACGGACAGGTAGCAACTCGTGTGAAGCACCTTCAGTGGAAGTTCAGAGGTAACCAGCTGATTGATGCTAACAAAATCAAAGTGGAAGTGTGCTGGGATGTTCATGACTGGCTTTTCGGGTCTGGCCCTAGACACGCCGTCTTCTTGTTCAAGCCGGTGCTAGCACTATCCCCTCAACAGTCCTCCACATCTTCGCCATTGTTGTTGGCATCAGAAGCAGACACTTGTTCTACCTCATTGGAGAGGTTTGAACCTAGTGGCCCAGTTGAGCTGTCCGAGTTCTGCTTGTTTCTTTACGCTTGGAAAGTCGAATGAGTTGATAAAAGATTCTTAAACTGTCACACAAACAACACAAGTCAGTAATTCATCATTGCTTAATCATCAGCGACGGAGTGTGTTTGAATTCCATAAGAGCACAGTCTCTTAAGTGCTCGCTTACTTCAACTGTGTGGATTGAGAATAAGTGGAGACAGCAAACAATGGGGCTGGGCCAAACACAGTTAATGTCCCTAGATAGAGGGAGGGGCAAAGAAAAAGCTCAACATAACACCTATATATGTATGTTTGTTGTCTTCATTCACTTCGCATTTCTTCTCCTTTGTTTTCTGGTATCTTGAGCTTTCGCATTTGATCTGTTACGATGATGACCCGAAAGAAAACAAACATTTGTACTTTCTACCCAGCGCCACCTGCCCTCGAAGCAGGCTTCCTGGTTCGTTTTGAATGCCATCAAATATAATACATTTCACATTAGATTTAGTGTTTACAGTAGAAGGTGAATCCCGACCTTATAAGCAAATAAAAGCAAAGATGAAAGGGCAGAAGAAGCATCAGGCATGGAAAAAGGAAAACACGAAAACACATCCATGTGATGGGAGATGGAAAGTAGAGAACTTGCTTGATTTAAGCAAAGATGGACCCAACCCAAGATTGATTCAGAAGAGCAACACGTACATGTGGATGTGGTCAACCGAACGAGGACCCCAACAAGGTTGCCCCTCCAATGTACCATGAAATAAAGCTAAGAAGCTTTCCAATCATAAAGGTTAAAAAAGCAAATAATACCAAGGAAAGTGAAACCGAAAACAGTAACAAGGAGGAGGAAGAGGTGAGCATCAATGGCCAATAACCCTCTGACTGACAAGCCTTATTCAAACCAACTGGTGGGTCTGAGAAGGATGGAGCCATTCACAATCTGATCAAATACCCACTTGTTAGCTGCTTCTGTATAGTGTGTATCCCATTCCAACGTACTCTAACTCGAGGCGCCTCGCATCCCTTCGCAATTAACATTTCCTTGCCTTGGATTAATGCCTGTCAATTGGGTCATACGCATCGCGTTAAATCGGGATCAATCGGGTTATCGATTGTTCCGGATCGAGCCAAACCGGGTTGATCTCAAGTTCGGATCGACCCAAGACTCAAAAAATAAAACTCGAATTTTTTTAAAACTTTTTAAAAATATTATCAAAATTAAATTGTAATATAAATATGTCAAATTAAACTAAATAATAATATTATAATTAAATTTATAAATATTATTATAATAATATTTTAAGCATAAAAAATCATATTTATATAAATAAGTGTTCTAAACATACTAAAATTATAAAATATATAAGTTATTTAACTTATGAATAATCTTAACGAACATAATTATCAATCTAGTGCTCATGTGGTGTCTACTTGGTGCTGATTCACCGGGTCGATTTTGACCCAACGGGTCATCCAGGTTCGAGTCGATTTCGGGTCCTAAGTCTAAAACACCGAGTTTAAACCCGTAAAATTACCGGATTTACTGGTCGGATTTTTCGGCATGGTCCACGTCTCATGCAGTCATGCCGTTGTTTGAAGTTGTATTTCCCTCCGGGGCCACAACAAGTATTGATTCTTCAGCTATGAATCAATCACCCTAACTAACACACAAGAGCACTCAGAATGAAGGAAGAGAAGAAACTGAACTCTCAGAAATCATAAATTTTATTACATTGAAAAACAGTTTGGTATTGTACATGGATAGCTGTATTTATAGAGCACAGAAAGAAGAGGCACACACATGTGCTTGTACCCGTCATTTTCTGTTATAACAGAACAACAGCAAACACAGCTCCTCTTGACTAACTTTGAGCTGGTTTAACACTCCCCCTCAAGTTGATAGTTGGAACACATTCACAACTCCCAACTTGCTTAACATCTTCTCAGAAATGTCTTGATTCACTGTCTTAGTGAATATATCTGCTGGTTGTTCTTTGGTGGAGATATAGCCTAGTACAATTTCTTTCTTTAGAGCTTTGTTCCTCACCACATGCCAGTCACCTTCAATGTTCTTTGTCCTCTCGTGGTACATAGGATTTTTAGCAATATGAAGGGCAGATTTGTTGTCACAATGCAGCTGGACTGGTTCTAACTTTACTCCCAAATCAGACAGCAAATTCACCAACCAAGTTATCTCACAACATGTCATAGCCATGGCCCTATATTCTACCTCAGCTGTGGACATGGCTACATAGGATTTCTTCTTGGTTCTCCATGAGATCAGTGAGTTACCAAGCAGTATACAGAATCCAGTTAGTGACTTTTTAGTCATAGGGCAGCTTTGCCAATCAGAGTCACAAAACGCCCTCAGCTGTAGTTTAGACTCTTTAGCCAATAATAGACCCTGTCCTGGAGCTTTCTTTAAGTACCTCAGCACATGTTTAGCAGCTTGCCAATGTTCCATACTTGGAGAATGCATGAACTGGCTGAGCATCTGTACTGCATAGCATATGTCTGGACGAGTAATGGTAAGGTAAATCAGTTTTCCCACCATTCTCCTGTAAGCCACTTGATCCACTCCTTCCTTGTCTCCATCTAGACTGAGCTTTACTCGAGGGTCCAAGGGAGTGGCCACAGGCTTTGCATCTGTCATTCCAGTTTCAACTAGCAATTCTAGAGCATATTTCCTTTGATTTAGAAACAATCCTTTCTCATTTCTGTCTATTTCAATACCCAAAAAATATCCGAGATCACCTAATTCTTTCATCTGAAAATTCCTGTGAAGATGAGCTTTGAGCTTGCTTATCTCATCTTTATCATTATCGCGTTCCCTATATACACCGCAAATGACACGTCGAATTGGACGTTACAGCAACGTTGGATTAGACGTTGCCAAAACGTCCAATTTGACGTGTCATCTGTTGGGGAAATTGCCCAAGTGTAGGGGATCCGACGTTGTTACAACGTTGGATCAGACGTTGTTACAACGTCGGATCCGACGTTGTACCCTGGAAGCCAACGGGCTCCGTCGGGCTTAGCAACGTTTATTTGAACGTTGCTACAACGGTACATTTGACGTTGCTGCTACCTCCAAATCCCCAACGGCAAACTAGGGGCAGGCTTAAAAACGTCGGATTTGGCGTTGTCACAACGTCCGATTTGACGTTGTGACTACTTCCAGGTAACCAACCACTCCTATAAAAGGGAATGAGGACCTTGAATAACTCAACACAACAATTCCACATTCTCATTCCTTCCACATTTTCAATCCTTCCATGGAGCCGGTTACATCTGGAGTAGTAGGCTCCACGGGCAGAATTGATTATGCAATCGAAAGGGTTCGGTACCCAATGCCCCCGGAGGAGTCCAAATGTGCTTGCAGCAGTCCAGAATACAGAGGCATGCATCCATGCGCACTGTTTCAGGTCGTTTGTGAAAAAGAGAATCACATTTCTGCACCCTTGCGGGTCGGGTGTCTGGAGTGCAATGATTTTCATCCGGGCATTCGTGGAGCCTACGAGTGGAAGGTTGGTGATCTTCTACTTCAACATATCCGGTCATTCTTCGCCGATGTAAACAGATGTGACCACGTTGACGTGGCTCAAACGGCAGGAATAATAATGAGGGAAGCAAATAAAGAGGTCGCCACCTTTCCATTCAATGAGTTAAAGATTAAAATAATTCCGAAGACGAACTAAGAATAGTATGGTCAATATGAAGAAAAAATTATGTTGTTATCGATGTTGTATTTGTTAGTTGTGGTAATGCGTCGAAGTATGGAATTTGTTAGTTTCAGTAATGCCTCGATGTATGTAATTTGTTAGTTTTAGTAATGCCTCGATGTGAAATCTGATCGTTATCTATGAAGTGAAGCGTTTGCATGTGATTGTTTGTTGTTGTGATTGGGTAGAAACCATCGAAAATAATAACGCAAACAATACGAAATACACAAATATAGCATACCGACAAAATACGAAATGTATGTCATAAACAAAGGGACGATAATGTATCTACTGCAGAGATCGAATGTAGCCCATGAAATGCTCGTACATCTGGTCTAGCTGGGGATGCCCGACCAATGCCTGAATGGCATGGGTCATCTCGTCGACCCGGGCCTGGCGAGCAGCAGTCTCAGCATCAACCTCATCCCCATCCCCATCTGGTCCGATGTCGTCGTCTGGGTGGGTAGGCGCAGCCGGAGGAACACCAGGTAGTACCACTGTCGTGGGCAACACATGACCTCGACTCTGTGACTGGAACCAAGCGAGGTAGTCAGCTGTGACGCCTCCCTGACAGCTCTCGATCGTCCCCCTCCTCCTGCTCCTGAGCCTCATCCGCCTGGTCGCCCCCCTCCTCCTCCTGGTCGCCCCCCTCCTCCTCCTGGTCGCCCCCCTCCTCCTCCTCCTCGCCCCCCTCCTCCTGCTCCTGAGCCTCATGCTCCTCGTCACTCTCGTCATCGAGGTCCTCCTGCTCGAACTCAAGGTCCTCCGGTATATCCGCATGCTCCTCCTGTGTGACATCCGCCCCCACAGCAGGTGTGAGGCAGTCAGATGCTGCTGCAATGACCGCATCCCAAGCAGCGTCTCCATGAGCGTGTCCGGAAGTACTGGCAACAGCCATAGGATCTGACGCCGGCTGCGCTGGCGGTTCTATGTCCATCAGAACATGTGATGTGGGCTCCACAGATGTATGCATGTGGAAGAATGTACGGTCATCGTCAGTACCGTCCTCCGGCCTGAACGGTGGCGGGGCTGTATCAGGCTGAACCGCCGTATCTCTGACGGTCAAAGTCTCCTGCTCCGCAATAGCCATGAGATCTGACACCGTCTGCGAAGACGAGTCAGTGATGATGACCTCCTCCGGACGGGCGCCCTCTACTGCATCTGGAGGCGCATTGCGGTCTCGCCCGAGAACGACGCGAATAGTCCCGTCGTCCCGTCTCATCCGAGAATCCTATTAAAATGTTTTATTACAGTAGTTCACTGTAAACAACTTCATTTGTAATAATTTATTTCTATAATTTCTTTTTTGTTTGGTTCATCAAATTGCATTCAAATTAAAAAAGGTTCACTTAATTTCTTCTAATACATTTTATTTTGTAACAATTTTTTATAAGAACTATTATTTTTTAACAATTTTGTTTCTATAATTTCGCGTTGGACATTAAAGTAGTTATTTTGTAACAATTTGTCTTAAATATATTGTGCATTCAAATTAAACAAGGTTCACTTAATTTCTTCTAATACATTTTATTTTGTAACAATTTTTTATAAGAACTATTATTTTTTAACAATTTCGTTTCTATAATTTCGCGTTGGACATAAAAGTAGTTATTTTGTAACAATTTGTCTTAAATATATTGTGCACTCAAATTAAACAAGGTTCACTTATCCGATTCATACGATAAACTTATTCGTTATAAAATTCAACAAATAAATAAGAACATAAAATGAAAAATAAAATAAATAAAATCAAACTAACCGATGGCGTAGTCGTCAGGGGAGAAACCTCCTGCGTCCGCCTCTTCCGGCCACCACCGCCATCACCGGCGGTCCTCCCGGCGCCACCACCACCACGGCCACGGCCAACACCACCAGCAGCCAGCCCCCGGCCTCGGCCACCAACAGCCACCGCGCGCCCCTCACCTCGGCCCCCATCACCGCCGCCTCGTCGTCCCTCGGCCTCCTGCCCCTTGCCCAGATCCGCCCTCGCCTCGGCCATCACCGCCGCCTCCTAGGGCTCTGCCCCCATCACCGGCTCCTCGTCGTCCTCCTCGGCCTCCTCGGCCTCCTGCCCCTTGCCCAGATCCGCCCTCGCCTCGGCCATCACCGCCGCCTCCTCGGCCTCCTCGGCCTCCTGCCCCTTGCCCAGATCCGCCCTCGCCTTGGCCACCACCGCCGCCTCCTCGGGATCTCACCATTGATCTCGCTCTCAATCGATATCGCTCCCAATTGAACCTCGGCCAATCAATCTCGCTCCCAATCGATCTCGCTCCCAATTTGCAGATCCGCTCTCGTGTGGAGGAAGAAGAATGACGACGTCCAATTCGATGTTGTGTTTTATATATTAAGCACAACAACGTCGGATTCGACGTTGTACACAGCGGGACGCTTCAACTTACAACGTTGAATTCGACGTTGTACGCAGCTGGGCCCTTCAACTTACAACGTCGAATTCGACGTTGTGCCCTGGGCCCTTCAACTTACAACGTCTAGTTTGACGTTGTAATTCAAATTACAACGTCAAAATAAACGTTGTAGTTATCTTTTTTTTTAATTCAACTGCAAATTATAAATAAATAAAATACAGTATTTGGACATTTAGGTCATTGAAATTAACTTGGCATATTTCATAAAATACTTAAATGAAACGATAATACATATTGTACATACGCCGGTCTCCGGGCACCTCTATCTCCCAAAAACCCTTCCGGCATAATCAAATATGAAAACGATAATACATATATTACATACCCCGATCTCCGGTTACCCCCACCCCCCCTTTGAAAATACATATATTACATACATTACATACGATAAGTCTACAACTACGTGGTGCTAACGGCACTAGGTGTACAACTACCAACAGACTCATCTAGATTGGTAGAGATGTCGATCTCTACGTCGATGAACGCGTACGATCGCAACCTATCGTTTCCCGGACCCACCACCCTCTCAATTATGTACGCTGTAACTTCACGGATACAATGCCGACATACATCGGCGTAGAACGTGTCCAGCATTTCCGTAATGCCTCTGCCCATGTCGGATAGGTAGGCCTCTCGGTCGTTTGTATAAAACTCCGTGTCGTAGTGGCATCCGAACTCCCCCGCAACCGATCTCCTTGAGCCACTCTGACATGAGATGCGGAAAAGGCAGCATGGGAATGCCCCATTGTTGGATTGAACGTTGCATAAGGTTTGCAACGTTGGATTGAACGTTGCATCGGGGAACCCTAGGGCTGGGGTTTAGCAACGTTTAATTAAACGTTGTATAGGGTTAGCAACGTTTGATATAATGTTGCATAGGGTTAGGGCAACGTTTGATATAACGTTGCATATGCTAGGGTTGGAAGGGTTGATAGCAACGTTTCTTTAAACGTTGCTAGGGTATAGCAACGTTGTATCCGACGTTTTCTGTTGACCTTATTATTTTATCGATTTCGAGTTAATTAAACCGATATCCAGTGATTTTGAAAGTGAGTATGAACATATAGAATTAATATTTCGATCATCTTAGTAGGTTCCATTTAAGCGAAAATGAAAATGATTCATATGTTAATGTTTCGATTTTGTTAGTAGGTTCCATTAAAACGATTTTGAAAATGATTCATATGGAAATGTTTCGATCTTATTAGTAAGTTCTATTCAAGTGAATATGAAAATGGTTGATAGGTTAATATTTCGATCTTCTTAGTAGGTTCCATTCAAGCGATTATGAAAACGATTCATATGTTAATGTTTCGAATTTTAATACCAAAGAGAGTACATAGAGTTCACATCGAAGACGCATTACCAAATATATAACTTACATAATAAATATAAAGTTCCAGTGCTAATCGAACGTTGAATACACAAAATCAATTGGATCAGTTGCTCCCAACAGACTCTGCAGGTCCCGCTGGTTGAATATCAATCAGCGCTTGCTGGAACGCGTAAGTCTCCTTAGTTTGTTGGGCGGGCCGCGCGACTAAGTCAACCACGTACTCGGCAATGCTGTTAATACGCGCCTGGCTCACATCGCAGTAAAGACTTTTGATGTTATCTTTTGTATGGGCCAACACGCGAGTATAGTACGACTCGGGGTCTCGGTCGGACTCCATACAACGGAAATACACCTCCCTTGACATCTCAGACCGGCGATGACACTGCATAGAGAATAAACAGCATGGAAATAAAATGCGATATTTCTTGTGCTTACAGTTGCAAATGTGACGTTCAGCCGGCACACTGTGCCTCGTCACTGTAATAGTGTAACGGGTGCCATCCGAGAACTCAACTGTCTTCTCGAAACTGTACGGAGTTGAAGGCATGGTAGAGGGCTTTTTGGGTGTTGGGTGTTGGGTGTGATAAAGTGGAGGGGGGGACCAACGGGGCCTTATATGGTGATTGGGAACATCCCCAATTTACAACGTTGAAATGGACGTTGTAATTGGGAACGTTCCCAATTACAACGTCCATTCCAACGTTGTAAATTGGGAACCTTCCCAATTACAACGTCCATTCCAACGTTGTAAATGGGGGATGTTCCCAATTACCACGTCTGAATGTACGTTGTAATTGGGGAATGGTCCCAAATACAACGTCTGGTGTGACGTTGTTACGACTGACACATAGAACGCGTAATTGACGTCATGTATGGTCCCCCTCCTTTGCCCTTATATATACCTCCACCATCAGACCGATTGAATGCATCCATTGACCTCACAATTCAAGACAATAGTTACTATTTCATTCGTAGATCTGAAAATGTCATCCTCAGAAAGTGGAGAAGCGATGGAGGTTGTACGAGTCGCCCCCCCCCCCCCCCACCCCACGACGAAACAATTGCGTACCACAGGTAAAATCCAATGGCTGTATTATCTGTCTCTATGTGTTTTTCCATTATTTAACCCGAAGTAAATATATACCCTTTAAGTAATAACAAGTGCACATACGTTGTTATGCCTTTATCTAGTTTCAAGACTTTACATGTACGTTTACCGACACCCGTACTTGGCAATCCCGGAATGAAATGGTCGACCATTTCAAGCAACTCGGCTTGAAGAACAACATGGTCTTAGTAATCAAGCGATCGTGGTCGACCGCTTCAAATCGACCGGGTGGCGTGTTGTTAGCGTGCGAGCAATATTGAGTGTTTCGCAGAAGGGGGAAGCAGATTCGAAGCACGCAGAGCAAACTAAGCAACTGCCCGTTCTCCTTACTCGGTCATGAGGGGGGGCCGAATATGTGGACGATGACCGTGCAAAATGGAACGCACAACCATGGGCTCCCTCAACGATTGAAGGGTCATGCTTACGCCGGAAGAATGACACCAGGGGAGAAGAAAATGTGCAAGTGGATGAAAGACATAGGAACTCCGCCTAAGGCCATCTCGTACGGGCTACGACAAGCAGATGCGAATAGCGTCACCTCATCGCGATCACTGGAGAACACCCTCAACAAGCTCGCCGTTGAAGAGAGAGGAAATCGAACGATGACCCAAGATACCCTCCATCGTCTCCGAGAAAGGGGCTACTACTACGAATTCAGGAGGAGCCCAGACGATGACAATGTATTGAATGACCTTTTTCTCGCACACCCGGATGGGATTCGTCTCTTGAACAAATACCCTTACGTCGTCGTCATGGATAGTACGTACAAGACAAACGCGTAAGTACTATATCCTATGTCTTCCTACATTTCTTCCATAAATAGTGATATGCTAATGTGCGTACGTTGCGGCACCGCGTCCACAGGTACAACGTCGCGCTGTGCGAGATAGTCGGCTTAACGCCAACGGGAAACAACTTTTGCATCGCATATGCCTTTATGGCCCACGAGGACACGGACACGGACACGTACACTTGGGTGCTCAACAACCTACGTGTTATTTTTCAGGGTAAGGTGCCCGATTCGATTATGACAGATCGAGAGCTGGGCCTTATGGCTGCACTTAGGGCCGTCTTCCCCGAGGTGCAACATCTACTGTGCTGGTTACATGTAACTCGCAACTGTGAAGACACCGCTTTGAAGATTACAAAAAATCTGGAAATTTCAACTCTATTCAAGAATCAGGTGTGGGGTTTATTCTCGTCTTCGACGGAGGAGTCGTTCGAGAGGCGGCGTAGATTTCTTCACGCCCAATGGCAGCCCTATCCCGGGGTCATGGGGTATCTGGAAACAGTGTGGCTCATCCACCGGACGAGCCTTGTCAGATGTTACACCGACCACGTCCTACACTTTGGAACGAGGACAACCAATAGGTACGCATATCGTTTTCGTCGTTACCCTTGTCACTCCTTTACTACATTTCGACAGTCGTTCACCTCAAGCACATGATGCATTGTGTAGGGTTGAAGGCCAACATAAAGTGTTGAAGGAAGCATTACACTCGTCCACTGGTGATTTCTGTGTCGTGGTGGATGCCATTCATCGGGTGAACGAATGTCAGGTGCACGAGATCCAGACTGCGTTGGAGATAGATCGTTTCAAGTGGCCAACTAACGCACACGAAGTCCCCTTATTCGATCAGATTAAGCACGTGGTTTCTAAGAAGTGTTTCGAACTTCTCTACGGTCATTGGAGGAAAGTCGTCTCCAAAACAGTAGCTCCAGAGTGCGTCGACCGTCATTGGAGAATATGCCATGGGATACCTTGTGTGCATGACGTTCAGCGTTTTATTGATGAAGGAATTCAAATAACACCTGACGACATCCACCCATTCTGGATGGATCTGACGTGGGATGAATCGGACAATGCGATCTTACCCTATGCCAGGTCGGCTTCGTACACTGCATCTAATGAAGCTTGTGACCCTGATTTGCACCCACCGGAGCGGGGTAGCATACGGTCAAAGGGCAGACCTAGAGGGAGGAGGAACCCGTGCAGAACGAATCCCTTGCGATCTGAGCAATGTCGGGCGAATTTTGAAAGGGAGGAAGCCAGAGCAGGTCGCCACGGTAGGGACCGACAGTCCGGACATCCGTCTGACGCACAATATTGGGGATTTACCTGGGGAGACAACAATGTGGACCCTTTCATGTTCAGGCACATTGCGGCGGCCGTCAACACCGTGGGAGATGGTCACTGCGGATATCGAGCTTTGGCGCAGCTGATGTTACGGCCAAGGGAGGCACGATTCGCAGATATGAAAGGGTTATTGTGTAACCATCTGGAGCATAACGATCACCTTTACGCTGGTTGTTACATGGGAGGGTATTCGGTCCGGGAGTTTGTCGACCTACAGAGTTACTCCGGTAGAGTGGGAGGTGACCGGAGATACTGGATCGAGTTGCCTATCATGGGTCTTGTGTTCGCAACCGTCTACCAGGTACCCCTTGTCGTCTTATCTTGGCACATGCCCTTCACATGCCTCCCTATGTACACCGAAGAACCAAATGGCGCACCTCAAGAGGCCATACTGGGCATGGCATGCATCGGGAACCAAGATCATTTCGCAGCGGTGAGTATGATCTCACTCCAACCATAAATTAACTATCATTAATTACCCCACTTAACATTATACTATACTTTTTGCCCTTTTTGCAGATATGGCTACATCCCAACGCCCCTTTACCTCCTCCAACGCATGAATGGACGGCATACCATCACCCGAGCGTCAACGGATGGGATACTCCCTTCCAAGACCAATTTGATAGATTTAGAGCATTGCGGATTCAGGAAGGTCGCCCTCTACACCATGTTTAGGAGTCATGAAAGTTGGAATTATCTGTGTCGTATCTGTTTGTTTTCTTTTCTATGAAGTTCAGAGTTGAAAGTTGAATGTTTGTTGTTATGAAGACGTAGAAACAATATAAAAAAGCAATCGTTCGACCAAAACAAACATCAGTTGGCCCCATGTCTAAATTTACAAACGGGTTTTAATGTTACATTTCAACAAGGGTTGTTGTATTAAACGGAACAACTACCGACCGACTCTTCAGGAATGTTTGGGTATATACTAATCTGAAATAACCACAAATCATATTTGAAAACCCTCCGCGAGGGGCAAAACGCTCCAACAAAATAAAAGATGCAGCATCGCACTAAGTTTTCGCCAACATCCTACCCAACAAAAATAAAGATAATAGAACTTCAAAGTTGATCCAAGTGTTGCTGGTACAAACGTCAGACTTAACGTTGTCTTTATTGTAAGTTCTAAGGGTTGCAACGTTGTATTGAACGTTGCTTTCTGGCCCGACGAGGCCCACTTTAGCAACGTCGGATTAGACGTTGCTAAAGTGTCCGACCCGCCCAACTTCCTTCAATTCACAACGTTGTGTAGGACAAATGACAACGCCGAAATGAACGTTGCTGCAACGTGAAATCGAACGTTTTTACAACGTCATATTCGACGTTTCATTAACAGCGCTAATCGTGGATTTGCGGTGTATATAGGGTGACCCATTCCTGTAATGATCATATCGTCTACATACACCAATAGAGCTATGATCTTCTTCCCATTCCTTTTTACAAACAAGGAATGATCATATTCTGATTGTACAAATCCTGCTGTAACAACCACTTCAGAAAATTTGGCAAACCATTGCCTAGGTGCTTGCTTTAATCCATATAAAGACTTTTGCAGTTTGCACACTAAATCCTGCTTAGCTTGCTGATTCTGTATCTCACACTCCCCCTGAACAGCAGGCTGGAAGGATTTGAGAAGTTGATATACAGGTGGTAACTCCATGTAGACTTCCTCCTCTAGATCACCATACAAAAATGCATTGGTGACATCCAATTGAGAGATAAACCAATCATGTGCAGCTGCAACAACTAGCAATGTTCTCATAGAGATCATCTTTGCAGCAGGTGCAAATGTCTCACTATAGTCAATTCCTTCTACTTGACTGAAACCTCAAGCTACTAACCTTGCTTTGTACCTATCCAAGGTACTATCAGCCTTGAGTTTGAGCTTGAAGAGCCACTTGTAGGTGACTACAGATTGATGCAAAGGACGAGAGACCAAACTCCAGGTGTGAGTTCTTTCAAGAGCATCCAACTCAGTGTTCATTGCTTGACACCATTCAGGTGATTGCAGTGCTTCCCTTACAGACATGGGTTCAGATAGAGGTGCACTATTACTAATGAAAGTGTTATATGCAGTGGGGCAATTTTTGTAAGAAACAAAGGAGGATATGGGATAGGGAGACTTACTGCAGGAGGCAGACCTTGCAGCTGGAGATCCAAGATGGGCAGTACACACATAATCCTTTAACCAGAGAGGAGTTTTGGTAGTTCTGTGAGACTGCCTTAGAGGAGCTTGAGGCTCACAAATATTCTCAGAGGGTGGTGTATTGGATGAGGAAGGGATAGCATCAAATGTTGGTGGCACAGGAGAAGGAGAGTAATCTGCCAAAGACTCATGAGGTGAAAGAGGATCAAGAGGGTGCTGATCAGAAATATGGTCAAGAGAAATCATGTCAAAAGGCCAATCATCAACATAGGATGGTGAGGATGGAGTCTCTGTAGTTATAGGTGTTGGGTTTATTTGTTCAGGGATTTGGGAGGGATTTGCAGAAGCAAATGGGAAATAGTCTTCAACAAATTTCACATCCCTACTTATGTAACATTTTTGATCTTGTAGATTGTAAACTTTGTAACCTTTGAAACCAAAAGGATACCCCACAAAAACACAAGGGTCAGATCTTGTATCAAATTTCTTTTTATGTTGAAAGCTAGTAGACATGAAACAAAGGCAACCAAATACTTTCAGAAAAGAGTAATCTGGTGTGACTTGAAACAGCACTTCATAAGGTGATTTATTTTCAAGAAGGGGTGTAGGTAACCTGTTTATAAGGTAAGTAGCAGTGAGGATACAATCTCCCCAAAATTTAATGGGCAAAGAGGAGTGAAATCTTAGAGCTCTAGCTGTTTCCAAGATATATCTATGTTTTCTTTCCACTCTCCCATTTTGTTGGGGAGTGGCTGTGCACGAGCTCTCATGTATAATGCCCTTATCAGCTAGAAAAGTCTTTAAGTCATTATTGAAGAATTCAGTCCCTTGATCAGTTCTTAAGATTTTAACAGTGGTGACAAACTGATTTTCCACTTTTGCAAAGAAATCTTTTAAAACAGTAGCAGTGTCAGATTTATGAGCTAAGAGATATGCCCAAACACTTCTACTTTTATCATCTACAATAGTCAGAAAATACTTTTTCCCATTGTGTGTGGGTGTCTCATATGGTCCCCAAAGATCACAATGGACAAGTTCAAATATGTTTTTAGCATGAGATGTGCTTTTGTGAAAGACATTTCTAGTTTGCTTTGCAATGGGACAAACTGAACAGGAAAGGTCTGAATTTTTATTCATATCATGAGAAAATGAGAAATTGAAGGTACATGTAGAAGTTTGTCTAAAGCTCCAGCTTCTGGAGCTTGCTTTGGTAGCCCAATCCGGTTGAGTGAAGCACTGCGTTTGGCCTTGGCTTCACTTGAGATCTGGTGATCTAGCTATATAAGCTCCCTACAGCTCCTGGATGCTCAGATTGGCTCTCTCTCTCTCTCTCCTCCGTCTCTTCACAAAAGCTCTTAAAGGGTTCTAGGGTTTTCTAGTGTTTGTCTCTGGCTCCTCCCCTGCGATTGTGAAGGCGAAGGCGTTGGTTGATCTCGGAGATCTCCTGATGGTGGCGCAGCGAAGCTCCTAGCTTGGGTTGCTGCTTCTCTCACGTCTGGAGATCTAGGGTTTGGGAGAATCGAAGAGTTCTTCGATCTCCGGTCATCGCACACGGGGGGGTCTTCTTCTCTCTATATCTCCGAGGCTCATACATGCTAGATCTAGGGTTTATCTTTGCATTGTTTGATTGTAACCCTCTATTGAACGATTACTTAGTGGATTCGGCCGATTCTTGAGGCCCCGAGGACGTAGGCATCTTTTGCCGAACCTCGTAAAACTCTGGTGTTCGTTCTTGCATGTTTTATTTGAGTTTCTCGTTCTTTATCACTCGCTTCCGCTCAAATCGTTTTCGTTATCTCGAATCTCGGTTTTCAACACTTGATTCCGAAGAATTGAAGCATACGAATCTCCCATGGCATGCTTCTCTAAAGCGGCTGATTCACAAGTCACAACAAATTTGATGTTTGTACAAGACCTTAATATATGAAGCTTACAAGTTCCAAGTTTCACAAAACACACATTTGGAACTTGATTCGGAAATTGCAGGAAACAAGATGGAAGAGGAAGAACAAACTTTTCTGATGATTGATCTGACGTCTGTATATGACCTTATACATATGAAGGTCAATCTGTCAACTCTAGCTAACAACCTATTCTAATCTCAGCCATACAGGTATCCTTGTCTGTTACTTACATCAATTGCCAATTACGACTTTCATTTCAGCTAAAACCACTTTTACCGTTTTATGATCTATAAAGACCTCTTATTTTCTAAATTGATCCAATTCCACACGATCTCGAGAAATCATTCAAGCCTCCATTCAACAAATACCCATGTAAGCCTTCATCCTACAAAGATTTCTATATTCACCTTGTAAAAAAAAAACGATTTCCATTATCCCTCTGCTCTTCCCATACAAAGTCGATCTTTTATACTCCTTATGTTATTCGACCACAAGGTTTCCTCTCGAATATTGAATTTCCCACGTTAAACCAATGTGTTTGTTCTTGCCTTCCGTCTCTTATTTGTATTATTCAATTTGATCGCTTCCACTACACTCACTATCTCAGTAATCTCACCATAACAGCTCCGTTCAACTGCATTTTAGGAGCATCTCAAATTCCTCATTAACCCGTCAAAATCAACGATAAGGTAATAAAATAATGGTTCCCACTGAAAATATCTAAGTTCAACGAGAGCTCCAACGCAAAGGTCTAATGGTCTATGAAACCCAGATGCGTTAAGGACCAAGCTATTGCACAGAGATTACTATCCCAAAGAGAGAATATATTTTTTTTTTTTAAATAAGGTATAGAGAAAATTGTACAATGGTGACTATAGAGGGGAGGAAAAAACTGAACCTAGCAATTGTAGCTGTCCTTGAAGGATTACAATGATCCTTCATGTACCTAAGCACCTGGTTGTATTGGCCTTCATTTTTACCTGCCTGGAGTTTGTTACCCTGACGACTATACTTAAACGTACGTCTCCTCCTCTCCATGTTAGAGAAACCTGACACAAAGTACTATCAAACATAGTTACATTCAGTCCACTACAAAAACAATGTTGCGGCATGCAATGTCGAAGAGATGATAAAAGAAAGGCAGCTGTTCACACTGTTCTTTCATTTCACAATCAAAGATTTATGGGTTACTTCAGATATGACAAGGAAAAAGAAAGGGTCGTAACACTTTTGACTTACTTCGTGCAGCATCGTTCAGCCCAACTTGGGCAGCAAGGCAGTGACTATAATAGCTTCAACTATTGTTCATGAAGGGGCAGAAATGTTTTTCTCAAGTTTGTTTCCCAGTTTGTTCACCTCAAAATTATCAAGAAAATAGCACCTTTTCTGCAATGATAAAGTGTGCAAATGTCATAATTTGTACAAGATAGCATACAACTAATCCCATGAAGCAGAAATAAATTTACCAACATCCTATCGTACTTCAGATTGCACACAGCATGATATTAACAATATTAGCTATGAATATTTGGGATGGTAAATTTACCAACATCCTATCGTACTTCAGATTGCTCAACAACTTAATGCTTGATTATATATAGCCTTTCAGAATATTCGATAAATTTCCACATTCACTTGACATATAGATCTATTCAAGGTTTGATCCCATATGCATTGTACAATTGTAAGACAACAAAATAAAAACTGAACACAAATTCTACTATCAATCTCAGTAAAGACAGGTTTAGACCCATCTGTAGTTAGCCAGAGAGCATGTTCAAAACATATAGTCTATTATGCCTCGACATGATTCATTACTTCTATCTTACCTACAGCAAAAAATAGCTATGCAATCAGTGGCAGGAGATTTTTACCAGGGAATTCAACTACACCCAAGCGTAGTTATGAACTATAATTAGAAGAAAAACCATGCTTTGTATTGCTAATAAAAAAAGTTTAGACCTTTTAGACTTATGTGCTTATCATTAGACACGGACAATTTTGAAATTGCATCCAGAATAAAAAATAAGAAGGTAACTTGCAGTGAATATTTTGGGCTTCAGCAAGTGGAATGGAAAATAAACACCAACAGGGCGGCCAACTGTCTAGTGTCGACCCGTGACTTTACTCATCTACAGCACCAAAATCATTTTACAAATCATATAGCTGATGCAAAATAAGGTTAATTTGCACTAAGATAGATGCATTCCTATGGGAAAAGATGAATCTGTTCAAGAATAAAATGAGTCCATCTCAATTATTTGCCTCTTTATCTTCCATCATTCAGTCATACAACACGACAGATGTCAAGAATCCTTGTTTGACACGCTTAACCTAACTAGAAGTGAATATGATTTCTATACAAAGGAAATTCTGTAAATAAAGTTCAAAGAGGTGAGAGGATCAAGTGATATACTGATGTAACACACTGTTGCTTTCAAGCTTTAAAGATCTGGGTAAATACAAAGAATTTAAATGCCATCGTCGTGTGAATATTCCAGGAAACTTCCGCGAATTAACGACAATGACACCCAAACAAATCTCTACCATTTGGTCATTCAAACTATAGGATGTATGATACCAAAATCATCAGAAAAGCAGCACTCATCATTTACAATGTTCTCTAAGAAAATTCATTCTGAACCCGGGAAACCACCAATCCAATTAGAATTTCAACTACTATGCCATTCGAAACAGTAAATTCCGTATGTCACCACACCAAACTGACAAGTTGAAGGTGCTAACTCTTCATGAAACTTGAATTTCAAGAGGATTTACCTTTAGCGATTACATCTTCGGGCGGGATGACCAAGGAAGACAGAGTTTCTAACGAAGGGAATTTTTCCCTATTCGCCATGAGAGACCTTGTCCTATCCTGCATACTCACCAACACGTTATGCCAACTGTTAACCCTTGAACGCACTGGGAGCCCCACGTTCATGTCTGTTAAATCCTCACCCTTGACCTTCAAATCAAAGGAAAATACACCAACTATTTAATTTCAATTTTTTATTTTTATATAAGAACACTAAACCCTAACTTGAAACAAAATAAATCAGGTCGGAAAAGCTTTTTTAATTTATTACCATCAATACTTCGTCAGGGGAGGCCCCATCAAGCAAGTAAATCAAGCAAGAGCAAAAGCCCTTGGTAATCTCCGAATCGCTGTCGGCCCCAAACCTCATCCTCCCGAACTCGTCCATTTCAACCTCCAACCAGACCTGGGCGGCGCAACCGGCTATTCGGTGCTCAGGAGACCGAGTCGACTCACCGAGTTGAGTGAGAACCGAAGCGTAATCGAGGAGCCGCTTGACCCGATCAATAGGCTCAGGGAGGGACCGGAACTCGGAGACGAGCCTCTGGAGGCGGAGAGAAACAACGCCAGATCTCGAAATGGGGGAAGGAAGCGAACCCCGGAGCTCCTGAGGGCGGAAATTCGAGCAATTGGAAACACGGAGAGGCGAGAAATTCGGCGGGGGGATCTTGGTGTTGCGATTGAAATGGAAGAACATGGGAGGCGGTGTTGGAGGCTTAATAAAGGTCGGGGAGAAAGAAGAGGAGGCAGGGACCATTGATGATGGGATTGTGGTGGAGTTCATGAGGTGCGCGAGTGTGAGGGAGAGAGATGAAGGAAAAAGGAGAGGAGGGAAGTGTTGGTGAAATCGAGAGGGGATCCTAGGAAAGCGTTCCTGGAAGAGTGGTGGTCCTGGCGGTGGGTGGGGTGGTGCCTGGTAGTGGTGGAGGAGGGTGGCCTCCCGCACCGCACCCACCTTATATATTTATACGGTCGCAACTCGCAGCGGAGATGGGGAAAAGGTCAGACATTTCAATGGACCACCAACCCCTAAGACCATCGGCAACAAAGAGTCACACCAATCAAAACTCATTTCAGCCACATCAGCAACTATTCATCTCTCATCAGTTTTCCACTAACTTTTCAGTTTTTTACATTTTTCATCCACAACAGAATCAAAACTAACTTTATATTTTTTTATATTTCTTAAGCTAAATGTTGATTTATTTTACTTCAAATTTTATATTAATGATGTTATTAATATTAATATTAATAGGTGTCATTAAAATAAAAAAAGATACACAATTAAATTTAGAAATATTTTATTAAATTGATAAACTTAGTGAAAATTTTAACATATGGTAAACTTAGTGAAAATTTTAGCATATGGTAAGTTTGTGTTAATTTAAGTTAATGTTGTTTATGTGACTATAAATCTTTAACAAATGGTAAACTTTGGGAAAAAAAATTTCCCCAAAACATATGCAAAATGGGTGTCATTGGTTAGAGAAAAATAAATCGTATTCAAAAAAATATATATATTTTTTTAAAAATAATTTATTTAACGAATAAATAGAGATTTTAATTTAATTAAAACCACATGCCACGTGTCTAACCACTATTGGCTATCAAAAAAAAAAAAATTGGATGAGCCGCATCAACCCATGGCTTCTTCCGTAAAATTTGAAGTCGGATCATTTATTTCTCTCTCCACTTTCCCCCATTTTCGGCTGATGTGGCACCAAAAATGGGTCGCACGCATATGGATTGTCCATGGTCTAACTATCGTCTTGGACTACTGTATTTTTCTTTTTCCTAAAATAATGATTTTTTAATGGAAAAATATACCTTCTCCAGTTCTCCATATCATAGTTGTCTTTCTTTTTCCTAAAATAATGATTTTTTTAATGGAAAAATATACCTTCTCGGCTTCTCCTCTCCTTGTCACATGTCTTTCAATCGTTCCAATTTTATGGTGTCCGAATAAAAAAAGTTGCCTTTCTTCTCCTACGGAAGAAATGGCCGAACTGCACCGTAGCAAATAAATAATCGATGATGATCAAATTGTCGCCTTCAATCATGATGCTGGAAAGTCGAATCTCCTTTGCCTTGGCGATGCCTCCTCTGATCGCCAGAGTCTCCGCGGCTAATACTGAGATGTGTCCACATTTGAAGCCGCTACACTCGATGACTGCTCCACTGTGGTCCTTAATAATGAAACTTGCAAGATCTTTACCTGAAGATAGTTTGGATCCATCGAAATTAATTTTGAAAGATCTCTCATCTGGTTTGCTTCATCTCAAATTTCTTCTTCTCCGTGGTTGACTTGTCCGAGTTTTCTGGTGGTGGCACGTGGTCTCATCTTCAAAGATCAATTCAGAGGCAGCCCAGTTCTGTATTTGTTGCTTGGTATAAATCTCCATAGCATGTATGGATGTTGTATTGAGGGTTTCAAATACTCGTCGTTTCCTGCTTGTCCATAGGCTCCACCATGTCGCCGCAAGTCTTCCTTTTTGCTCGTGGTTGAGTTTAGTAAAAATTTAACATACAATGTTTTTGATCGATTTGTTTCTAGTGTCAATTTATCGAATCACTCTTTCAATGTTTAGGACAATTTTATGAATCAGTTGTAGGGTGTGGGGGCATTCAGTAAAGAGATGGATTGGGCTTTTATCCTTCCGATCACACAAAGCGCAAGATAGTGGAACATGAATGCCTTTGTTTGCTAGTCTGGTTTTCGTCGAGATTCCATCTAGTGCAAGTTTCCAGATGAAGTTTTTGACTTTCGGGAATGTGTCTAGGGTACATATTCATGTCGTGTCACTAGTTTCTTCTGTGTTTTGTTTTGTGATGTGTGCTAGGGCACTTGTCGTACTGAACCAACCATTTTTACTTGGTTTCCAGTACAGTATGTCTTCTATTTCGTGTTTTGGTATGTAGATGTTATCGATCTTGTTGATCGCGTCCATTGAGAATATGTTGGATAATTCATCAATATTCCATTTCTTGTTGACGTCGATGTATTTTTCCGCCTTGTCCTTTTTGTTGATTGTGATGTTGGGATGTTGTTGACCTTGTAGTGGTTTTCCGTCTAGCAGATGTCTTTCCGAAATATGATCGTCTTTCCATTTCCTATTTGCCATATTAATCCTTTGCATAATTCTTCTTTTAGTTCCATTAGTTTGGTCTATTGCCAATGATAGATTACATAGGTCTCATATTGTATAGTGGGCCCAAAAGACCTAATACCTTGTGACCTATATATATCTTTGTCTAATGAATGAAACCCTCAAGGAGGACTTTACATCAGTTCTATCATTCTACATGGTATCACAACCTTTTCTTCCTCACGGAACCCTAATTTGATCCTCCCGCCTCACCTCTCCTCCTATCGTCGTCGGCCTCGTACCGCCGCTGTCCTCCCTCACCGGACTTCCCCCATTCACCGGTCATCCTCTTCCTCCGACCTTCCACCGGCGCCGCCACCACCTGCTCACCGTCGCCGGTCACTGTAACACCCCCTTTTTGATCCCAATGGAATGTTACAGCGCCAGTGAATCCGCAGACATTAATGTCTTTGAATTCACCTGAGGCTTATAGGGACATGCAACCATGCTCCCATAAACAAGATGATAATTTAAATACAATCGAATAGGCGGAAGTGAATAAAATTTATTAGTTTAGAATATCTGACCATAATAACATAAAAATTCCAAAACTATAAAGTATGAATAAATTCCAAAATAGATGAAATTAAAGTAGCGGTGCGGAAACTTTAGAGGTTCAAAACTTGTAATAAAATATTCAATAACTGATAGCCCGCTCTTCAACTCTCTCCTGCTCCACTGTTTGCGCTAGACCTGTGGAATATGGTCTTGTGTTTCGTGGGAACGAAGGACACCAGCCATCCAATAAATAGGATGGTTAGTACAATGGCCGATTTGCAGAAATACACCAAATCGGTGTTCGGTTTGCAAAAGTATACCTGTTTTCTGATAATAGCAAAAATAGAGTAGGTGGGTCATATGTGCTAAAAAATAGGTTATTTGTGCTAAAAAATAATGACTGATTTTACCTTTAAATTTAAATATAAAAATCATTAAAAGGAGTATTATGAATTAAAAGAAGATTAAAAAATAAAAAAAAATACATATATATATTAAAATAATGTTTTTAGTATATTTTTCTCGGAAATTTAAGAATAATAATCCAAGCCGGATGAAAATCTTTGCCTTATTAAGAGAATCAATCATTGACAAGGATAAATTTGTTGTTGACAGGATATATGTTTTTGATGACAAACCAAATTTTTAATAATGACAGGATGAGTCTATGATAGGAAAGAGAATAAAGATACGATTATATCCATACCACAACTAGAAATTAAAGGTCTGCTCAAGATGACAAGGTTATTTGTTCCAAGTGACAGGATATATGTGTATAGTGACAGGAGGCACGTTAATTCTGACATGATTAAACTTATAATCGGGGAGAGAATCAATGAAGATACGGTCAATCATATCTTGAGGATTATTAACCATATTTACAAAACGATTGTCAATATATATCTTCAGTATAACTGTCTATAGTGACAGGATATTTAAGGTTGTTGACAATCTTAAATTTGAATACTGACAGGATATGATCAAAAATCGGCGGGAGATTGCGTAAAGATATGATTTTGACCTAAATCATAACAACCAGATTTTTAACCCTAACCGCTTAGTTGCCGCCTCTTACTAGATATTCCCTCCAATATATTACCCACCCCCGCCAGCTCTAACAACACTTAAACTTTATCTTCGTAAATCATAGTCGCCTCATATTTTCCGGTGGAATCGCTTGATCTTCGATTGATTGGTATCGCAGTCATGGGTGAGCTCTTCATCACAATAACTTCCTATCAATTTGTTTGTTATGATACTTATTTCGTCCATATTCATATGATATTCATTACTTGTAGGTCGAAACGATTACTATATGTCATTGATAACCAATGGTGAGTGGAGGGTCAGTGGCACCAAGTGGACCTATGAAGGAAAGCAACTGGCTAAAGGAGTTGTTGTTGGTGACAATATCAAGTACGAGACGATTAAGGAGAAAATAGCCGAGAAGTTAAGTTTTGATCCCGACAGGTATGAAATTGAACTGAAATACATTTCATCTCTAAGAGAGAACTTTCCGCCGATTGAGATTAACGACGAAGATGATTGGGAAGCATTTAAGTTTCTGAATTTGAAGTCAAAAGCGTCTGTGTGGCCTATTGAACTGTACACAAGCCTCGTAGGGAAGAAAGATAGGCAATTGATGGAGAATGAGTATGAAATGAAGCCGATTCTAGAGGGGAAGAGTTCAATGGAGCATACAACAGTTCCTCTATCCGCACCGCAGGCAACACAAAGTCAAGACGAAGTTGGTCCAGACAGGGAGGTAGTGAACGTCGTCAGGCCATATGCTCATGCCGACAGGTCATTAGATGATATCATCGATGATGATAACCGGTGTGAATTACTGGGTGACAAAGCCAACACTGGAGATGTTCGGAAATATTTTCAAAAAAAGTCAAAATCTCCTCAAATTGTATCACTGGGTGTCCAGTGATACAATTTGAGGAGATTGTTATTGTATGGTTGAATTGGTTTATTTTTTGGTTATCTTAAACTTTGTTTAGTTAGTTCATGGATTTGTTTCGTGAGATTGTTATTGTATAGTTCGTGTTTACCATGTCGTTATTTGTTTTACATCCTGACAGTGTAATTATTGATCCTGTCATTATTGGGAAAAACTCATCAAGGATTTCTCATTTTCTCATACAGTTCAGCTGTAAAACCCCCCACACAATGCCTATAGGCTTTTTTGAACTCATCTCTTATTTGTTCATAGGCATAGTAATGTATGAGAAATTTCGTACATGTTACAAAATACAAGGTAAAGTCAACGTGAGCCTCCATTTACATCGAGCTTCACATTCTCAAAACTCATCAAGTCTGATCAACAATTTGAAGAGGCTTTGAAAGAGAAGGAATTGTTTTCCATTTACCCTAAGTTTGAGATGACACAAGAACAATCCAAAACAATCATAGTTGAGAGATTGATTTTCTGTACACAATAAGTACTAAGCTAAACTACTCCAAGAACAGACAGACATAACCATAAGTATCCAATACACAACCACAAAAATCCAAAAGTAATTGTAGCATCGTACATGAACCTATTCATGTCGAACAAAAACACTAGATAATATATAACGTATTAGGCTAAACGAAACAACTAAGTTTGCGCCATAATATTGTTAGCCCTTGTTCCACTTGCAGTTGAAGATGATATGCGCCAGCTCGTTCCTAAACAAATCAACATTCTTGTCTGAAACATCCAACAACTCCGTCTTCCCAGCAATTAGAAGTTCAATCTATTTGAGCGTGTACACCCCACAATCCCCCCTGCAAATTCATTGACACCATGAGTAATAAGGATTATAAGTGGAAAAACTTCAAAAAAACACATCAAAAGGTTGGTAGATGCACTTACACACGCTCGTTTGTCGGCAATCCTTTCACTCGATTGACACTCAAAGGAGATGTACCAAAATGTGCATACTTCTTTGCCAGAGGCTCATATCTTTCCAACACCATCGGAAGCTTTTCAATAACCGGAGTTAAAAGAGTTTTCACCTGGTTCTCCCGGTTAAGAGCAACATTTGAATCGTACACATTTATGCACCACTTGTTGAGGTCAATTTGTAGAGCCACCCAATGTTTGTCATCAAAGTTGAATGGGATATAAATGAACTTGATGTCGTTCCAGCTCTTACCATAAAGATGTGGTAGTTCTCCTTCACAATATTTCAACATAATCTCCTCCTTCTCCAGATTGGCAACCCACCATGAGTCTAGCACTACCACCTCCTTGTGCTTATCTGATTGTCCATGGACTAGTTCACGTAGGAAGTACAGGACTTGTTCCATGTGCTAAAACATAACCAGTTGATAGTCATTTAATGTTATAGATGAAAAATCATTTAAGATTAAATTTGATTTACAATACAAATATTTTACCTCAGAAGTTAACCACTCTTGTGGTTCTATAAGGGCCTTAAAGAATCCTTTGTTGAGGGCAATTCCAATCGGGCCTTGTCGGCAATCGGGGCTGACACATCAAGCCAGTGACATAAATATAAGGAACTATATTTTGCACGTCATCACATAAGAACAAAAAATAAGTCACTAACCTCTCTGACGCAAGCCAATCCAGTAATTATGAAGCCCCTTGAACACTTGTATTTTTCGTCTTCCATGTCACTACACCCACCTCGTAATTATCAGGGAGCCTCCCATATTTTTTCGCTCGAGGTATCGGCTGTGTAATGACTTCTTCCCCTGGATTTTTACTCTTGATGGACCGAGTATAATACTTCCCTCCTGCTTCTTGTACGACATTCTGTCTGGGCTCTACTCTTGCTTGAATCAATTTTAATCCCTTATTATCACATCCAGGGGACACATGTTTGTCAGTTTCACTCTAATATCAAAGCACATGAAAATTAGTTTAATCGACATCTTTCGAACATCTATTTACATAGGTTACCTGGACTGGCTTCTCAACAACTAACTCTTTTCCATCCTCTTTTATGCTGTCTGCAGTGTACAGGTTTCCATCGGCGACATCTTCATTGGTGTCATCCCATTCGTAGTCCGAAGATGCATGCTAAATTGGCAATCAATGTAAGTAAAAAAACTACCTTCCTCCTTGTGAATAACATATAAACCATGACTTTTAATCTTGAAAAATTGAACATCTACAATTTCATAAACTTATAAATTTGAAGATGTCATACCTTGTTGTTTTCCTTGTCGGGTTCACCCCTTCTACTATCCGTCGCATCCTTCTTGGAAGAGTCACCATCTTTTCTCTTCGACAAGTAATTCTTTAGATTTCTGAAGTCCCTTTCAAGCCTCTGCATCCTCGTGGACAATTCATTTCCTTGCTTATCTACCTTATCAGCTATCTCTTTTCCTTGCCTCAAAACAGTGTCAGCCAATGCCTTGAATGCTGACAGGATCTCGCTTGATGCACCAATGTCATGATTGATAGGGAATTGTTCATGTGCTTTCATTTGTTCCCTTTCAACACTTCTTTTATGATTGTCCTCCAGATTCTTCACATGGTCATCAAGGTACTCATCGACTACTTCATCAGAGAAGTCGCACTCGTCTAACATATTCTCTTCACCTTCCTCTTCTAGAAGAATTGATTTGACTTCCATGTGCCTTTGTAACAAAGTGCTAATCATAACATGGTCATGTGTAACATCAGAGTGCCAACGTAAACAGCGTGGAATGACACATTCATCAAGCCTAGCTGCACACTTGGAGCCAATGTCTGGGACCGCTTCAAATACCCAAATCTGCGTTCATATAAAAGTCATGTGAGTTTATACATTTTCCTATGAACATTAACAAATTACTTCATGTATTTTGCCTCTACTCTAAATGCCCAACAACACAACAACACCAACTAGCCACATCTTGTCCCCATCGTAACAATATTATATTTGAAAAGAGCATACAACAGTGACATGACAACGCCAAATTATCATACACTCAGAGTCAATAAGAACTAAGAAGCCAATGGGAGTGCAATCCCATGATTAACCTAACTGATGAGGTAAGAATGAAAATTCATGTGAGTTTACACCCACTTCTATGAATATTAACAAATTACAAGAGCATTCAAAGAAAACGTTATTATATGCACACGTTTACCTGGAAAATAAGAGGTAAACCTTTCATGGTATACCCTGTTCGACAAGCTGAAGAACTGACTTGTGATTTTGCATTGGTTGCAAGCCGTCTACTTAGAGAATTCTTCAAACTATCATGCAGCTCCAAATAAGCAATCCTACCCCATGGGAAATTATTGAATCGATCCATATCATCAAGCAATTTGACATGTGCAGAGTCGACGTAGCGCTTTTTGTCGCCACCTAGGATAACACCCTCCAAAATCAGCAAAAGGGCCAGCTTAAGTTTTCGGGTAGTGTTCTCTTCAGCGTCTATGAACAGATTCGAAAGTTCTGCAATACTGATTTTGGTCCCTCTTAGCAATGACATCATAGCACGATTGTCCTTTTCCAGGTCCTCATATCCGTGGCAATTCAACCCAGTAAGTAGCCTAAATTCTTTAAGGGAAAAACGACAAATTTTCCCATCCACTTCATACCATGTCTCCCATTTCTTTTTACACTCTATTTGTCTAAACAACATATGGTGCAACAGTTGAGACGATAGCTTCACTGACTTCATCATCTTCACAATTTTCCCAAAGGGCCCATCCGCCCATCTAAAACTAGCTGCCATATTCCAGGGGATAATTTGTCCTCAATTAGTTGAAGATATGCAAGCCTAGAGTTTTGGTTTATTCTCCCATAAAACATACTTTCACTCTTATATTTCAATTTCGCCTGCATGATGAAGTTTAGTTATAGACTAACTAAATAACTTAGAGAAATGATTTGAACTATATTAAAGATGAGTTGTACTAACTTGCACTTCTGGTTGAGGAGTAGATGTTTTAGGTTTCAACTTGCTTGTACTAGTATCCACATCTTCCGTGCCATTTGAGTCATCTAACTCAAGGATCCTCTTCCTTTTACCCTTTGCCCCCGAAGGACTTGCTTTCGTCGCCTTCCCTCCTCTTGTAATAGTCATAGAAGTTACTAAGAAGTTCTTGAGTAGTTCTTGTAGCCTTAACCCACAAATCTGTAATCTCTGGCATTCAAATTCAGATTGAAGAAATTAACAATCAATATGAATAAAAACCGTAAAGAAAATCCATCCAAATAACAAGATACTGATGGACATCCACAAAATTTAAGCAAAAGGGGAAACCCCCAGAAATTGACCAAGCAAGAGGGAGGATTGTTTATTGGTGGTAATATACATATAAAAGCATATCATCAGTCAAATAACTACTAATCTGCAGCTACTGCTAGTGAGAAAACAAGGGCATGATCCAGAATTAGCAATATAAGGGGAACTCAAAATAGAAAAAAATCCAACATACAAGGATGTATTTTGAGCTATGTTTGTGATTCCTTGACAAAGATCAGTTTCAGAACAGATCATGATTGTATTAACAAAACCATTGCTTTTAGGTCTCGGCGAATCCTAAATACTCCATGAATTCAACAAAAATCATAAACACAAAGCAATGTGGATAGTAAGTCGAGAACTGGAAACGAAATTCCCAAAATTCAAACTTACCTGGGACCTAATTGAGAAGCTCCGGGGGCATGGATTCCCGAATACCACATCAATTTTCTACAAGAACGAAACTGAATTAGAATAAGAGTGCCAATAAAAGATGAAAGTAGTTACTGAAATCCAGATTCCCCATTTTAGCAGAGCATAAGAAGAAGAGGGATTTACAGGTAAATTGGCGGAGACTGATTGCGTCGGAATGCCCGCACAGCGTCGGAATGCCCGCACATCGTCGGAGGGTAAGGGCGGCGACTGCCGGAGACGCGAGTGACGGAGTGAGCGCTGGGGTCCTGGGGTTGGGGCCGCCGGAGCAGGATAGGGAAGGGTTGTGTATTTTGGTTAGGGTTTGGAATGGGATTGTCGGAATGCCCGCACAGCGTCGGAGGGTAAGGGCAGCGACTGCCGGAGACGCGAGTGACGGAGTGAGCGCCGGGGTCCTGGGGTTGGGGCCGCCGGTGCCGGATAGGGAAGGGGCGAAGGGCTGTGTATTTTGGTTAGGGTTTGGAGTGGGATTGGGATTGGGGGTCGGGTCTATAGTCCGGTTGAAAGGGGTGTTAATCTTATTTTTTCTTTTTTTTTTTTAATTTCAGATTTTTATTATTATTTGATTATTTAATATAATTTAAAAATATCAAAAAAATTAAAAAATACCTAAAATATTTAACTTTTTTTTTTCCTGATTTTTTGGGGTGGTGGGTAGTTTTGAGAATAAAATAATGTATTTTTGCAAATTTCCATATATTGATGTAATTGTTTTCAAAACTAGGTATTTTTGCAAACCAAATATCAAAGTAGGGTATTTACTAATAATTCCCCTAGTACAATTAAGACTAGCAAATGATAAGGAAAATGTTCAGACTTTAACCTTATAGTGACCATAAAACGGTATGTCTCAGGTTAAGGGAATGACACGAATATTTATAGTAGAAACTGAATGAAAATGATAAAAATTCACACATGACTCGGATGATCATAACGATCGATTATAAGATAAGAAATGGAATTATACTCGAGGCAGATAAGTATAATAACTAAAATGATCACCTATTTAACAGTCGATAATAAAGATAACGATAATCATAATAATACTACGTGGTACCAGTCGGGCCTTTAACAAGGACCACGACCTACATCAGATCGTTGTTTTATCATCCCGCAGAGAATGCATTCCGGGATGGTGTTTCATGAAACCTTGTAAGGCGGTGGCTTAACGAACCACAACCTGCAAGTCAGTCTACTGCATAACTTGCCAAAGGCATAAAGCCACTCGCATCACGTGGTGCGCATTTTAACATATCACAACTAAGCATCACATGGTGCCTATCTTATCATATATAAACAATTTATACTAGGTGATCATAATAACGACATTAAATCAAACAGGGACAAGCATGGATAATTCAAAGGGTCTTACTATCACATGCCACTAGTTTGCATGAAAGAACAAGCAGAATATCATGCACTTTAGGAAGAAGAAAATGGTCAACCTTTACTTATCTCGAGTTATCAACAAACAAATCAAATTTAATACTATATCACTATAATTACTTTAATAATAACTGCCCATTAATTTAACTCATGCCAATTTATGATTAAAAAGATAAATTACATCAAGCAGACGGGTATGCAATTTATCGAAATTGGCAAGGAAATTGGCCACAGGGCCGCATTCGACACGGAAGAATTTAAAAGGCACAACAAAAGAATCACGAAACACGCAAAGGGCGTTTGAACGAAATCACTTGCCTTGACTTTCGATGATCAGCTGATGACAACTAGGCGGGATTTTAGCACCTATCGAATCAACGGAAAAAGGAATATTAATATTGATATTTTATGAAATTAACTTTACTTAACTCAATTTGAAATTGAATTAATTCTATAAAGTTAAATAGTATATACCAATATGAATTCCTCGGGAAGCGGGGTCCGGGGTGAGTACTTCTAGATTTCTTGGTGTCGCTGAAACGGGCAAGAATTGAATAATTTAGAAACATTGGCCACTTAACGTAATAAATAATTAATTTAGGGCCAAAACGAGAATAGACTAAATAATAGGGAAGTTTTTGTAATATTTACAAAAGAGATTAAAATGTCCCGCTTGCTTTCTTCTTCAATTCACTTACGAAGAACAGAGCCGGTCTGCCAAAGCTCCTCGGCGGTGATTGAAAGCGGCAACAACGATGGCTCGGCGCGGCGATTGGCGACGGTGATGACGAAGGGCAGCCGTGGTGATGGTAACGGGACAACAGCGACCCTCGAAAAAGGATCGAAGGCGGTGCTCTTCCTCCGGCGTCGATGCGCGAGTGCAGCAACAAATCGGCGCGACTCGGGCGGCCTCGACTCTCTGTACTCCGTCCAGGTGGTGCTGCAGTTTCTCGGCGGCGAGGACAGTGGCAATGGTGGCCGGCGGTGGACTGCGAGCAGGATGCGGCGATGGTGGTGCTCGGACAGTCCGTCGGTGATGGCTCACGGGAGTAATTAGGAGAGGAGGAGATGAATTGCTTGTGAGATGTGGAGATCAGCAAGGCCCTCCCCTCTATTTATAAGGTTGAAACTGAACAAGGATAGAGAGGAAGGGATCGATCAGGTTGAGGAGATCTCGGCCTTAGTTCGGTGAGATTTGGGATAAACTCCCCTGAGAACTTAAGGAAGAAGGTAAGGGGTAAAAGAAATTCATCTCCCTGTTTGTTATTTTTTTCTTTTTACCGTAGCATATCCAAAGAGGAAGAAGATGGGCCTTTTTGGCTCTTGGACCACTATACTCTGGGCTTATCTTTGGACTGAAAATTCTGGGCATCCAAATACACAAGTTGGGTCGAAAAATAGGCCTTTTCTATTGGGTTTCCTCTTGTGGAAATGAAGTATGGTTTTGACTATATATTATACATATATACGGATCTATATATATATATATATCATATATATTAGCGGAAAGAAAATTATTTAATTTAACTTTATAAATTAAATAAATTAAATAAGGAGAATGTTTAGAGGATAAAATTAGAATAAATAGTTATTCTAATTTATATTATATATCTTATGTGAATTTATTGGTTTCCCAAATTCACATAGTATAGCATAATATTATTTAAAGAAATATCCCAAAAATAATTTGGGGTATTTCAGTCACCACAGCCCCGTCCTCCCTCGTGCGTCTCTGATCCGGACTCCACGAGCCCCGCACCCTCGCTCTCGCTGTCCTCCCTCGCATCTTTGCCGCTGCCCAAATCCGGAATCCTCGGCCACCACAAGCACAGATCCGGCCACTCTTAGCCCGGATCCGAGCCTCACCCACACCTAGCCATCACTGTCCGAGCCGTCTCCGGTTGCCGCTGCCCGTTGCCGCCTCCGTCTCTGTCTGTGCGTCCAACGAAGAAGAAAGCTTCGATCTTTTGTAATCTCTTTTGAAGTAATTGCAGAAACGTCCTTGTGTTTGACTATTTTCGTTTTTGGCCATGAGTTAATTGTTTATTAACTTAGGTGGCCACAAAAAAAATGCACCGGTACTCCGGATATCCTACCTCTCGACATGCCGGTCCTCACGCCTGTCTGACATCGCCTGATATAGGCTATGTTCCGCCAGCTATGCAACACGCCTTCTCCTCTACGCAACTGACATCCCCCGACTCTTCTTGGTACATGGACACTAGTGCCACCTCCCATATGACGAACTCCTCAGGTAACCTCTCTTCTATTTCCTTTAAAGGTCATGCACACTCTATTATCGTCGGAAATGGTGGTCGCCTTGCTACTTCGGGAATTGGCCATGCCAAATTACATACCCCAACCCACCCACTACACCTTAACAATGTCCTCATTGCCCCAAAGATTGTCAAAAACCTTATCTCTGTCCGTCGGTTCACTACTGACAATAACGTTTCCCTTACGTTTGATCCCTTTGGTTTCTCTGTGAACGATCTCACTACGGGGGTTACTCGCATGAGATGTAACAGCACCGGGGAGCTCTACCCTGTCACACCACCTCCTGCGTCCAGTCAGTCGTGCCCGGTCGCCCTCTCGGCATCGTCGTCCAAGCCTGTGACATGCACGCCTGGGCCATCCCAATGCTGCCGTTCTAGATGTCCTCCGGTCTCAGAGTCTTGTCACCTGTAATAAAGACATACGCTCTAGTTTATGCTCTTCCTATCAGTTAGGCAAACATGTAAGACTACCGTTCCAACGGTCCTTGAACTCCACCCTTGCTCCTTTTGATATCATTCATAGTGACATTTGGACCTCTCCTGTGCCTAGCAAGGAGGGTCACAAGTATTACCTCTTGTTTCTTGATGATTACACTCATTTCTTATGGGTCTTCCCGTTGCATTTCAAGTCCCAAGTGTTTCCTATCTTTGTCAAGTTCCATGCCTACATAAAAACACAGTTTCAAACATCCATCAAATGCTTCCAATGTGACAATGGCCGTGAATTTGACAACAAAGACTTTCACTCTTTCTTCGCCACAAATGGGATCTCCTATCGGTTGCCTTGCCCCTATACTTCCCAGCAGAATGGCAAGGCCGAACGAATCATTAGAACCATCACCAACATGATGCGCTCTCTCCTCTTTCACGCATCTATTCCCCTTACCTATTGGCCTCACGCCTTATCAACCACTTGTTATCCCCTCAACATTCTCCCATCTACTACCCTACACCATCGCTCGCCGACTCAAGCACTCTATTGCACCTTGCCTAGGTATGATCATCTTCGTACCTTCGGGCGCTTGTGCTTCCCAAACCAGTCCTCCACCGCCCCACATAAGCTTCACCCGCGCTCCACTCCATGTGTCTTCCTAGGCCATCCGTCTGATCATCAAGGTTACCTTTGCCTCGATGTTCGGAGCCATAAGCTTATTATGTCACGTCATGTCACTTTTGATGAGTCTCGCTTTCCCTTCTCTTCTCCTCCTCTCCCATCTCCGACACCTCCTATGTCCCAGTTTGAGTCAGAGTCTTCCTTCCCACACTTTCTCCTTCCCCAGAGCTCTATCGGTGCTCCTGCCTCTCCCCCTACACCGCCCCCACCGCCACCTCCTTCTCCTACCACCAGACCGCACACCCGTAGCATCTCCGGTGTCTTCAGACCTCGTCAGATCATCTCTATGAACGCCACCCTGCACCCCACAAAACCTCCTCATGCGTACTCCCGACCACCCCCTACGTCACCCTAGATGCCGCGGTCGCAGCATCTTGCTGCGCCCGCGACATATCAACCCGCGCCGCGGCCGCAACCTTTTACCGCGCCCACCGCACAACCTCTTACTACCCCCACCGATTCCCAAATCTCTCCTGCCCCAAACCCGACCTCCCTTTCCCCTATCCCCACCTCCCACAAAATAACCCTCCTTGACCCGAATTGGCAGGCGGCTATGCTCGATGAATACAGGGCCCTTACAAGGAATGGTACATGGGTTCTAGTTCATCGCCCTCCTGAGGCGAACGTCATCCGCTGCATGTGGCTCTTCCGCCACAAGTTCAGCTCGGATGGGTCGTTGGAACGCTACAAAGCTCGTCTTGTGGTTAACGGTCGATCTTAGCAGGCAAGTATTGATTGTGATGAGACATTCAGCCCCATGGCCAAGCCTGCCACTATCCGAGTGGTGTTGAGCTTAGCGTTGTCGCGACAGTCGGCCATTCATCAGCTGGATGTCAAGAACGCCTTTCTGCATGACCATCTAAATGAGACAATTTACATTTTTCAGTCGCCGGGGTTCGCTGATACTGATCGCCCCAAGCACGTGTGTCTCCTGAAGCGCTCTCTGTATGGTCTGAAACAGGCTCCGCGGGCTTGGTTCCAACGCTTTGCTTCTCATCTACTACGTTTTGGCTTCATTGGTAGCCGCTCAGATACGTCTTTGTTTATCTATCGCAGAGGTCCAGACATGGCCTTTCTGTTACTATATGTCGACGACATCATCCTCACCGCCTCTTCTGATGCTCTTTGGACATCTATTATTTCTCAGTTGAGTGTCGAGTTCGCCATGTCAGATCTGGGTCCGTTGTCTTACTACTTAGGTGTCGCCGTGTAGCGTCATGCGTCTGGGCTGTTTCTCTCTCAGAGTAAGTATGTTGTTGAGATTGTTGCTCGGGCCAAGATGAGTAGCTACAAGCCTGTTGTCACCCCTGTGGATACTTCCAACAAGCTCAGTGCTCACTCTGGTCCTCTGTTTGATGATCCGACGTTGTACTAGAGCCTCGCCGGTGCTTTGCAGTATCTTACGTTCACTAGGCCAGACATCAGTTACGTCGTTCAGCAGATCTGCCTGTTCATGCATGCACCCAGCGAACCGCACTTTCAGGCCTTGAAGCGGGTCATCCGGTACATCAGCGGTACCCTCGAGCTGGGCACCATAATCACCCCTTCCTCTCGGCTTGACCTCGTCGATTACACTGATGCGAATTGGGGTGGTTGTCCTAACACACGTCGCTCCACGTCTGGCTATTGTATCTTCCTCAACGACACCCTTGTGTCGTGATCCGCGAAGCGACAGTCTGTGGTGTCTCGCTCTAGCGCCGAGGCAGAGTACAGAGGTGTCGCCAACGTTGTCTTCGAGTGCTCTTGGCTGCACAATCTCCTTCTTGAGCTCCGCTGCCCTCTTCAGAAGGCCACCCTGGTCTACACCGATAACGTCTCCGCCGTCTATCTGGCCAGCAACCCAGTCCAACATCAGTGAACGAAGCACATTGAGCTCGACCTCCACTTCGATCGGGATAAGGTTGCTCTTGGACATGTTCGTGTTCTTCATGTCCCGTCCTTTTATCAGTACGCTGATATCTTCACCAAGGGTTTACCTCGGCAATTGTTCTTCAATTTTCGGTTGATAGATTACATAGGTCTCATATTGTATAGTGGGCCCAAAAGGCCCAATACCTTGTAACCTATATATATCTTTGTCTAATGAATGAAAACCCTCAAGGAGGACTTTACATCAATTCTATCATTCTACATCCAAGATGAATTACCTTTTTGCTGGTATTCAAGGAGGGGGGTTTCTTTCAAATATTTTTCTTTGATCACTTAGACCCCCTGGTTACATGGCTCTGCTAAGATTTTCAAAAGCAATTTCATTTGTAGGGATTGGTTCATGGGTGTGTATGGTTACTAATTTTAAATGTTAAAATTATTACATTTTAGCTGTTAAAAAATTAAACAGTTAAAAAGTGGGTATGGGAACCCAAAATAAGCCTAAAACAGTTAAAATTATGAGTTAAAAAAAAGCTACTTGAGAGAGCTTATTTGGGGTTTATTTTGTTTATTTGGTTTGAAAGTACCACAATACCCCTAATAACAACCAAATAAACTCCACTTTTTACAAATAAACTGTTTTTCGTCCCATACGGAGTTTATATTTTTTCATAAATTTTTAACTACTTTTACCAACAGTTTATAAATTTTTACCCTGTTTATAATTTTAGTCAGTTTATTAACCCCTTCCCATACGAACCCCATATCTTTTGTTTTATGTATTCTTGCGCCTCCCAATAGTTTATGCTTGCACACCTTGTCCCAACCAATAAGGGGGGAGAAGGATTGATCATTGTTCCAGAAAAAGCATCTGTTTATTTGGTCAAGTTCTTTATGGATTATTGTGGGGAGCATTAAATTTTGCGTAATATAGTTTGGCTTAGCTGCCAAGTTTGATCTTATTAGATTCGCCCTTCTTTCTTGTGAAAGTGAGTTTGTTTTCCATTTCATGAGTTGTTGCCTGGTTTTGGTTACTGTTTCTTCAAATGTGGTTCGTTTGACTCGACCATTGATAATGGGAAAGCCGAGGTATTTATCAAGCCCTATCTGGTTTGTGATATGGATCGTACTTTGGATCAATTGTTTTGTTCTGTTTGGGACCTTTGGGGTAGTTTGAAAGGCCGATTTGTGGAAATTGACATTTTGTTCCGATATGGCACAGTAGTCGTCAATAATTTTTTTTCACCACTCGACATGAGTCTTGGTTCGTCTTGGCGAATATCATCATATTGTCCGCAGAGGATAGGAAAGGGATTTTCATGCCTGATCTAGATATTTTGAATCCGATGGATTTGTCTGATTGGTTTGAAGCAGCTTGTAGTTTCCTAGCAAGAATTTATGCTCCTATGATGAATAGATAGGGTGAGAGTGGGTCTCCTTGTCTGATCCCTCTCCCTGGTATGAAGGGATCCGTGGGGCTATCATTAACCAAGACTAAGAAGGAGACGGTCTGGACACATTGCTCTATCCATATTCGGAATTTTTGGCAAAAGTCAAATTTTTCTAGAACTTCGAATATGAAGTCTCATTCTACTCTATCATATGCCTTCTCCATATCTAGTTTGACGACAATCCATCCTTCTTTTCCGCGTCTACTTTTAAATGAGTGGAAGATTTCATGGGCTATTAAGACATTGTCTTGGATAGCCCTGTCAGATACAAATGCCCCTTGGAGGGGGTGAATAATTTTCTTTAAAATCGGTTTCATCCTTTCTGCAATAATTTGGGCTATACCTTTGTAAATCGTTGAGCAAAGGCTTATTGGTCTAAAGTGGTTTGTAGTTGTCGGGTTGTCACATTTTGGGATCAATGTGATAAAAGTGTGGTTGATTTGTTTTAGGATTCGTCCAGAGTGGAAAAATCCTTTGATTGCCTTTATGACTGATGGGCCTACAATATCCCAGTATTCCTGGTAAAATTCTGATGTCATTCCATCAGGTCCAGGGGATTTATCTTTTCCAATCAAGAAGAACGCATTTTTGATTCCCTAGTTTGATATCTTTTCAGTTAGCTTTGAGTTGTCATCATCAGTGATTTCTGTGTAGATGAACGAGAGGTAATCATTTAGGAGGTTATGGTTGATGGGTTGCATCCTAAACCTTTTTTCGAAATTGTTTCTTATTTCTCTTGTAATATTTTCTTCTCCTTCCTGATGTCATTCGGTGGAAACACTCTGAGTTCGTATCAGCCAGTTTAAGGTGTTTTTTTGTTTGCTCATTGGCTCTAATACATTTTGTGATATGATAAGATTTTCTCTCGTTTATTTATAAGTTTGTTTCTGCTTTTGGATATCGTTTCTGTTTTGGGATATTCCGTTTCTGTTTTGTAAATCGATGAGCAAATCATCGATTTCCTTTAATTGACGGAATATATTTCCAAATGTTTTCTTATTCCATTCTTTAGTCAATCGCTTAAGTATTTGTTTTTTTTTCACCGGGTTGTACATATGTGATCCTCACAACATTTGATCTCCAAGCCTGTTGGATCACATGTCGTTAATCTTTTCATGTAGTCCACATTTTTTCAAATTTAAATGGTTGGGTCTTGTTTAGTTCTTGGTTATCTAACTATGTTACAATAGGATAGTGATCTGATGATGTAAATACATGATTTTTCGTTGTAATATTGGGGAACCAAGTGAGTATCTGCTCTTGTATTAAGGTTCTATCAAGTTTTTCCATGATGTTATGGTTATTGGATCTATTTTTCCTCCATGTAAAAATGTTTCCAGTCATAGGCACTTCTTGTAGTAAGCAATTATCTTTGAATTCTATTAATATTGTAGAGGCCGAATTTGGAGCCGAAACCGAGTCGATATCGAGGGGACCACAAAGGCCGAATTCGAGTCCGATTTCCTAGTTGGTTTACTTGCCTTGGAAGAAAAAGATCTTTTATCAAGAGTTGGAAATTTATCCCTTATGATGAATTCCTAATTTACCTAGGGAATCTTATTTATTTTTGGAACATTTTATCTTAAGTAAGTAGGATATTTTATCTTAGGAACTAGATAGAGTTGTTCTATCCTAGATTAGCTAGGGTTGAGCACTATAAATAAAGCCCTAGGGGTTGGGATTTGAGGCATTCCATTCCACAAGCAATTGTGCACCATAGAGATAGATAGATAGATAGATAGATAGATAGAGAGAGAGAGAGAGAGAGAGAGAGAGAGAGAGAGCGCTAAGGCCAAGTGAGGTTGGAGCAAGGAGAGAAGTTTTGGCTTTGTTCGGTTGTAAGCTTTCGTTATTTTAATGCAAGTAGTTATTTTTATTACGAATTTGATGTTTGTTTCTATGATGAGAAGCGAGTAGTCACCCTGATACGGGGTTAGTCGTAGGATGGCCCGATCTTCGACAATCAAACAATAAACTAAAGAACGGAAGCAGAGACTCAAGAATACCAAGAGGGAACTCGGTATCGACCAAGACTCAAGACGACGCGGCAATGAATATGACCTCGATATCGACTATTATGAATGAAACACGACTCGATTCAAATAACAAAAATAAAGACACGAAATTGAAATAACAAGACCGATAAAAGGGTGATTCGAACTAAGGTAGAACGAGATAAAGACCCCAGGCCTCCTAAGAGGTAGGAACCAAATACCAACGACTATAAAGCCCGCCTCTACAACCTTACACGACCAAGCGGACAACTTGGAGGCACAAGGAGGGGACTTGTGATTACCAAGATCACCAAGCTCTCGCGAGGTTGATGAACTCAAAGCAAACCAAGAAAGATCACGAACCAATTTGCAATCGACGAGCAATGCTTCAAATCGATTGACTTCTCACAGATGTGTTTTACACAAAACGGATTTCTATATCAAAAGAGGCGTGAAGCGTTCTACAAGATGAAAGACGATTAATATAACCTCGTCTAGGGCTGATTTTTGTCTATAATTAATTAAAATAAATAACTTAAGAAAATATTAAAATAACCCTAAGGGTTTCCTAAAATAACTTAAGTAGGAAAGTTACCAAAATAGGAAATAAGGTAATGTTCAACACTTAAAGAAATTCGGCTCTACAAGGCCTAAGGTGGCTCGACCACAAGGCCTATACACATGTAGCTCTTCAATGTAGGCCCGGGGAGTTGAACCGTGCTCGAGAACAAGGCATGACTCACGAATAAGAATGAGTCGCGTTGAAGCTTCTTAGCTCGGGCTCGAGTCATTGGTCCGTCTCCTAAGATAATTGGCGTGTCTGGAGGTGTAGAAGATGGTCCCGCATCAACCTCCCCTTCTTGGAAAGGATTCGACCACGAATCCAATTCCTCGTCCATGGCAAGGTATGGAATAAGATCCACGACGTTGAAGGTAGCACTCACGCCATAAGTTCCAGGAAGCTCCAGTTTGTAGGCATTGTCACCCACCTTCTGTAGAACCTTGAAAGGTCCATCTCCTTATGGTGCAATCTTGCTCTTCCTCTCATTGGGAAACCTCTCCTTCCTCAGGTGCACCCACACTAGATCCCCAGGCTGGAACGTCACCAATTTGCGCCCCTTGTTGGCCTTGTTGGCGTTGTACTCAGCCTTCCGTATGAGCTGGTGATGCGTCCGTTCATGTAGCTCCTTGACGAACTCAACATGCTTACCTGCGTCAAAAGACTCATTTTCTCTCATAGGATATGGAGTAAGATCAAAAGGGGTTAGTGGATTAACACCATATACACATTGAAATGGAGTGATTTTAGTTGAGGAATGCAATGTCCTATTGTAAGCAAACTCCACATGAGGTAAGACTTCTTCCCAAAGCTTTAAATTTTTCCTTAAAATGGATCTAAGGATAGTGGTTAAGGTTCTATTGGTCACCTCAGTTTGGCCATCAGTTTGGGGGTGACTAGAGGTAGAGAATAACAATCTAGTTCCCAATTTGTTCCATAAAGTACGCCAAAAATGACTTAAGAACTTAACATCCCTATCATTCACAATGGTCTTAGACACTTCATGCAACCTAACTACCTCTCTAAAGAACAAGTTAGCGACATTGGTAGCATCATCAGTCTTATGGCATGCTATGAAGTGAGCCATCTTAGAAAATCTATCCGCCACCACAAAGATAGAATCCCTCCCCTTCTTAGTTTTAGGCAATCCCATAATAAAGTCCATAGAAATATCTTCCCAAGGGGCAGAAGGGATCGGAAATGGTGTATATAATTCATGGGGCATAAGCTTAGACTTGGCCTTTAAACAGTTAATACATCTCTTAGGCAATGTTCTACATCCCTAAGCATATGTGGCCAATAAAAGTGCGACTTAAGTGTATGATAGGTCTTATCTCTCCCAAAATGACCCATTAAACCTCCACTATGGGCTTCATTTAACAATAGTAGTCTAAGAGAACACCTAGGGATACACACTTGGTCTTTTCTAAATAAGAATCCATCAAAGATATAAAATTGGTCGGTAGGACCCTTATCTAAGCACTTTCGAAAAACTTCCCCAAGATCAGTGTCATTAGCATACAATTCCTTAATGTATACAAAGCCTAAGACTCTAGAATCCAAAGTGGTCAAAAGGACATGTCTCCTAGATAAAGCATCAACAACCACATTGTCTTTCCCTTTCTTATACTTTATAACATAAGGAAATGTTTCTATGAATTCCATCCATCTACCATGTCTCCTATGAAGTTTGTCTTGTCTCTTAAAATGTTTTAAGGATTCATGATCAGTCCTAAGTATAAACTCTCTAGGCCAAAGGTAATGGGACCATGTCTTAAGGACTATAAACAATGCATACAATTCTTTGTCATACGTAGAGTAATTAAGACATGCACCTTTTAACTTTTCAGAAAAGAAGGCTAGGCTTACCTTCTTGCATGAGGACTCCGCCTATGCCAACTCCGCTAGCATCACATTCAACCTCGAAAGGTCTAGTGAAATCAGGCAGAGCAAGCAATGGAGCTTGCGTCAACTTCTCCTTAAGCTGCTGAAATGCATCCTCCTGAGCTGGACCCCACTTGAACTCGCACCTCTTCTTCATGAGTTCCGTGAGAGGGGCTGCGATGGAGCTGAAGACGCGCACAAATCTCCGATAGAAGCTCGCCAAGCCTTGGAAACTCCTCACATGGCCGATGTTGGTAGGCGTCGGCCAGTCCTGGATTGCTTTGATCTTCGCATCGTCGACTTGCAATCTACTTGAGCTCACTACAAAACCCAGAAAAGACACTTGATTATTACACAATTCACATTTCTTAAGATTGGCATACAAGTGTTCTAATCTAAGTGTAGAAAGTACTTCCCTTAAGTGTGCTTCATGTTCATCAGGTGATTTGCTATAGATAAGAATGTCATCAAAATACACAACAACAAATTTACCTATGAAATTTCTAAGCACATGGTTCATTAATCTCATGAAAGTACTAGGAGCGTTAGTCAAGCCAAAAGGCATGACGAACCATTCATAGAGTCTAAATTTGGTTTTAAATGCTGTTTTCCATTCATCGCCTTCCTTGATCCTAATCTGATGGTAACCGCTTTTTAAATCAATTTTAGAAAAGATAGAAGAACCATGCAATTCATCTAACATGTCATCTAAGCGGGGTATAGAATGGCGATATTTCACAGTTATGTTGTTAATTGCCCTACAGTCTACACACATTCTCCAAGAACCATATTTCTTAGGGACTAACAACACAAGCACAACACATGGACTCAAAAATTTCCCTAATGTATCCCTTGTCCAACAGTTCCTGGACTTGGGATTGAACCTCTTGGGTTTCAGTGGGATTCATTCTGTAAGCGGACCTATTAGGCAAAGAAGCCCCTGGAATGAGATCAATTTGATGCTCAATTTCTCTAACAGGGGGTAGACCTGCGGGTATGTCCTCGAGGAATACATCCTTATACTCTTCAATAAGAGATAGGATGTAAGGAGGGAGGGTAGCTCTAAACTCCTCACTCAACATGTTCAACCCTTTGCATAGGAGCATGAGGGTTATTTCCCCATCCGCAAACTCGTCTAAAAATGTACTCTTGGAAGCCAAGAACATACCCTTAGGCCGAGTAGGGGTAGACACATGGCTCGACTGAGCCTCCTTATCTAACTCACATTTACTTATCTTTCGCTTCTCAATCTCATCGGCCACCTGGGTTGGCGTCATAGGCTTAAGAACAACATTCTTGCCCTGAAAAGTAAAGGAATATCTGTTAGTAAAGCCATCATCTAAGACCTTACGATCAAATTGCCAAGGACGTCCTAATAAAATATGACAGGCTTGCATAGGTACAATATCACATAACACATCATCTTCATAATGTCCTAGTTTGATATGCACTTTCACTTGCCTATTCACTTTCAAATTACCACAGTCATTCATCCAATGCAATCTATAAGGCCTAGGATGCTAAATAGTAGGAAGTTGTAATTTTTCAATCATTTCCTGACTAGCTAAGTTACAACAACTTCCCCCATCAATGATCACATTAACCACCTTACCTTTAAGTAAGCATCTAGTATGAAATAGATTCTCACGTTGATTGTTATCACATGGTGCAGGAACAACACTTAAGACTCTCCTAACAATCAATGATTCTCCGTGTTCATAATCAATGCCATCATCATCCTCATCATAAGTAAGCAGGTTAAGGTTTTGATCATTATCATTAGCATTCTCTTCATTTTCATCACAAGAATTGTCAGACACATATTCACCCAAGTGATTAATCATGAGAGTTTTCTTATTGGGACAATCCTTAATAACATGACCTCTATAGCAAATCACAACTTTTGTTGTTGAATTTTTGACAAAAAAATCAGATTTGGAGAGTTCTTCTAGGGAGGAACCGAGTTCCCCTACGTGGGATAGGTTTTGATGTGTTGTTCTTAGCTTGGTTTGTCTTGTGTGTGTCGATCCTCTTTGGTGGGTTGGTGCTACCACATGTTTGGTGTGTGTCGATTCTCGTGATAGGATTGGTGCTATCCATCATGCATGGTTTGTGTCGATTGTCGTCATAGGATTGGTGCTATCAAGCATCCACAATTCCCCTCCTTGTGCCTCCAAGTTGTCCGCTTGGTTGTATAAGGTTGTAGAGGCGGGCTTTATAGTCGTTGGTATTTGGTTCCTACCCTCTTAGGAGGCATGGGGTCTTTATCTCGTTCTATTTTAGTTCGAATCAGTCCTTATCGGTCGTGTCTTTACTATCAATTTCGAGTCTTGCATATCGAGTCTTGGTGTTCTTGGTCGTTTCTTGCTTCCGTTCTTGAGTTTCTTGTTTGATTGTCAAAGATCGGGCCATCCTGCGGCTAACCCCATATCAAATTGGCAACAGAGCTTTGGTTTCCGACATCAAAAGTTGTGTCTTTCATTCTTAAACACAAAAACTATAAAAATAGAGTCTTTCTTGTTCTTGGTTTTTACTTCTTGAATTTTTTAATTTGATTGCATTAACCTTTGTTTGTTTGTGATGATTGTGGTTGCAATTAGCCTAAACACACACTAGCCGTGTCCCACTGTAGCTTCATTGGAGCCGATTAGAACCTTAATTTGTGCAGCCGCCATAATTGCTGGAAGTGGCCTTCTATTCGGCATTCCCTTTGTTTGAAGTGGAACTCCTGTCGGCAGCTTTCAATCCAACCACAAGAGGTTTCCTAACCCTAGTTTGTTGTTCTATCTTTTGATCTATCTTGTTTTATCTATTCATTGCCTTATTTAATTTTGATTTTTGGTAGATTAAATTACTTTTATCTATCATAGATTATCAAAGGCCTTGGATAGATCTACTTACCTAAGATAGCCAAACCATCACCTATATATATTTCATAGAGCTACATATTTTATTTCTTTCACCTTAGCATATAATTTTTTAGAGTCCTTTATTTCATAGATAGTTTTCTTGCATTAGTCAAAAAAAAAAGTCCGACATTGTTAATATATATATATATATATATATATATATATATATATATATATATATATATATATATATATATATATATATATATATATATATACATTCAAGCTTTGACCTAGGAGGATAAAATTCACTAGGGGCAAAAGTAGCTTCAAAAAAAATTGAATTTTTGACAAAAAAAAATCAGATTTGGAGAGTTCTCCTAGGCAGGAACTGAGTTCCCCTGCGTGGGATAGGTTTCGATGTGTTGTTCTTAGCTTGGTTTGTCTTGTGTGTGTCGATCCTCTTTGGTGGGTTGGTGCTACCACATGTTTGGTGTGTGTCGATTCTCGTCATAGGATTGGTGCTATCCATCATGCCTGGTGTGTGTCGATTGTCGTCATAGGATTGGTGCTATCAAGCATCCACAAGTCCCCTCCTTGTGCCTCCAAGTTGTCTGCTTGGTTGTGTAAGGTTGTAGAGGTGGGCTTTATAGTCGTTGCTATTTGGTTCCTACCCTCTTAGGAGGCATGTGGTCTTTATCTCGTTCTATTTAGTTTGAATCAGTCCTTATCGGTCGTGTCGTTACTATCAATTTCGAGTCTTGGTGTTCTTTGTCGTTTCTTGCTTCCGTTCTTGAGTTTCTTGTTTGATTGTCGAAGATCGGGCCATCATCCGGCTAACCCCGTATCACACCCTACTTCTAGGGTCGGGGTGAGCCCGATGGTAGCCATGTGAGTTTATGCATTAAAGGTATGGTTTTTATTGTGATTTCATCTTCTATCCTTATTTGCATGATTCTTCTATGAAATTAGTAGGTGATCCTTATTTGTATTATTGAAACGAAAATGATCTTAATATAAATTTGGATTAATTATCAAAAAGGGTAGTAACAATTATAGTTTATGCGAAAGCCTCTATATTCTTAATTGTTAATAACGAAGGTTATTTGATGAAAAGGCATAATCTTTTATGAACTTGGCATAATTCTTACATGGTCATTGCTGTGGAATTGAATCTCCGATCTTGGAAGTCTTTAGTTTATTGAATCAAAAACCCCAAATTTACGATCTTTTCTGTTCATCGATCTTCTTATTCATCCTTTATTTCTTCGAACGCACTTTTCCGACATTATTTACTTATTTTTCTGCATGTTTTATGAGTTACTGCACATCACTCGATTTCGACCCAACCCGGTCGATATCGAGTCCATCTCACCTCATATCGAGTGCCCCACACTCGACGTCGACTCTGTTGCTTTTCTGTTGTGCAGGTTTGACTAGGAACCGGCTAACTCAGTCGATATCGACCCTTACCAGTCAATATCGAGTGCTCTACTGGTCGAAATCAGGGCTTTCAAGGGACTAATTTGGCGAGCGTTGACACGCTTCCTCGTGGATTCGATCATGATTCCCTACCACTACAACGGGAGGGTTTCTTGTATTTTATTTGCTTGGACAGGGAGTTGGTTTAATTCGTAATTATTTATTCGACTAGTTTCCCTCCTAACAAATAACGACCTTATCGAGCTTTAGACATGCTTAAAACTCGAGAGACTGATAAATCGGCAAATGGAAGACCATCAAACATACAACAGAAATACAAGAAAAATGTGCAAAAGACTAGACAACACACACAACAAAAGATTAATCAAAGTTAATCTAAAACTGGCAGGTTGGGGACGTAAGACTACGAATGAAGCCAAGCACCGTCGTGTAATAGCACCGCTGGCCAGCAATATATCAAGAATCCATGTGGGTAGTCAAGACGAACCTTCAAGGAAGCTTTCGGTACACAGAGTCGCCCCGTATACACTACTACGATCTCAACCAGTCCCAACTTTGAATGTCCCCCAACAAAGAAATAGATCGCCAAGACACACCAGGCAAAGCCGTACACAACCTGGGCATCACGAATCAAGAAGAATCGTTCAAAACGGACACGGATTTTGGTCAAGCCCTACAGGATTTAATTCACACTACAAGAAAAATGGGCTATCGCAATGACATTTCGCAACGACAAATTTATTATCGTTGCGAAAAATTCTTTTTCGCAACGACTAAAATATTTCGTTGCAAAAGGTCGTTGCCCAAATCGTAATTTTATTTTGCCGCTCCTTTGTACTTTGGCGGGGTGGCTGAAAATTTGAGCTTAATTTTTGGCAACAACATTATTGTTGCAGTAGAATTTTCATAGGTAACGCAACGACGTCTTTGGTCGTTGCTAAACACTAGGTAATTTTTAACAACGATATTTTTTCTTGTTAAAAGTCAAATAGAAAATTGGCAAGAAGATATTGTTGCTATATATATAACAAAATTATATAAAGAAAATACCAAATTAATTGGAATTGAAAAAACAAAAATTAAAACAAATAAATCCCCAAATTGAAACCCTTTTCTCCAGTCCCCGATTGTTCCCCATCTTCTTCAAACAACATGGCGATTGACTATGAATCCATAGCAAATCTGAAAGAGCTCTTCAAATCTTCCCGTTTGTGAGTCGATTCATGGCGTCGAGAGAGGAGGGCGTGAAGTGTCGCTTGTGAAGGCGGGCTAGTGTGGAAGCGGTGTTCGCTGGTGTCGGAAGCGCGATGTTCGCTGGTGAAGGTGAGGGCTTGAGGGTTCGCCGTCGGTGCTCACTAGTGTCAGAAGAGATGGTCACTGCTGTCTGAAGAGGTGCTCGCTGGTGAGGGCTTGAGGGCTCGCCGTCGGTGCTCACTGGTGTCAGAAGAGATGGTCACTGCTGTCTGAAGAGGTGCTCGCTGGTGAAGGCTTGAGGGCGTGAGGCTCGCTGGTACTTGCTGGTGTCGAAAGAGGTGCTCGTTGGTGAAAGGTTGAGGGCTAGCGGGTGTGTCGACAGCTCGCTAGAAGTGCTGATTGGTAAAGGATTGAGGACTTGAAGCTTCAGGGCTTGAGGCTTGAGGGTTTAGCTTCGCAGATTGTGTGCGAAACTGGCTACAAGGTATAGTTTCTCTTTCGATTTCAAATTAGCACAGAGATTTAACATTAATTAGCTACTTCATAAACTGGTGTTTGCTTGTATGAATTTCATATTGGCACAGATTGTGTGCAAAATTGGTGTTTGCTTGTATGAATTCTAAATTTCAGTCTCTATTGTAGTGAAAAGATTTACTGTTTCTGGAAAGTTTGCTGTTTATTGACATACCCTGACCTCTAAAAGCTTCCTGGAATAAGCTTATGTCAAGGTTGGATTAAGCTGAAAACTGTTTCTAGGTTCCTATGTTAGACACACTTAGCATAATGCGATCCTTCTAAATTGTGAGGGTATCTGCAAATAATTTCTATCTAGTCATCCTTGTTTAGATGGTCCCAAATACACGATTCTCTTTTTTAAGAGCAAATCTCTATGTTTTCTCTGAGAGAACAATATTTCCATTTGTAGCTTTACAACCTAAATGATGTAATTAGCTATGGCATCTGATATCCGTCCATGTTTCTAGCGAAGCCAAAGTCTCACAGGCTAAGTCAAGACTCAAATAAGTGGGGTGCAACCTTTGTGCGATTCAATAGGAAAGATGAAGTTTCAGTAGCCAAAAAATCACCTTACGTGACAAAGAAAGCAGTTTCCATCCATGTTTTTTTTCTCGGAACAAGTTTTTAGTGGCCGACTAGACGGAAACGTACACATTTTATGTGCATCCTTTTCATTCCATGCGATTTCATGAGAGGCTATACTTTTAAATCTTATTAGTAACTTGACTTTCTTTTTCTCTCATATGCACAAATAATTGCTCATGATTCAATTGTTTTTCCTTTTATTGGGAGGCATTTGTCTTCAATCATATGATTTTTGTTGACGAGTTTTTAACATTTGAAGTTTAAATTGGAGGGTGTTATACTAAAGTATTAGTTATTGCTTGTGTTAAGATTTATCTTTCAAATGGTTAACTGAATTGCAGTCTAGGATGCCAAAAATTTGGTTATTGAAGTGTAGTTTTCATCTATGCTGGAGGATGCAGCAATTTGATTTTCAATTAATAGAATATAGCAATTGTTTTTGGATTTTTATACTAACAAATCCATGTGATTCTGAGGTTAATCATGTGATCACAATAGAGAAATTGTCCTTAACGTTTATATCTTGTTCGCCATATCTTTTTCTTTGCTGTTTTTAATTACGTGGTTTTCACAGTTTATTTTTTATCTTCCAGATGACTTATATGCATATGCAATCTCCTGATTTGTTCCGGTCATCTTCTCTTCTTCAAATTGGTGAGACTTCTAACTTCTTTATTCATTGCATGTTCTGCTACAGTTATGGCCAATGCTTATCAGATCCAAAAGTCCAAACTATATCTGATCTTATTTCTATCCAAAATTCTAATGCACTTTATACCTGAAACTGTAATAAACTGACCCAGATGATTTTTTAAGTTTGATATTAAACTGAATTCAATGTAGCTGAATGCTAAAACTATCAAACCAATAAAAAAAAATATGACCTGATTTTAACCAAATACTCCGTAATATACATGCCTGAATGCGGTACATGTAAGACTCGTAAAGAAGCCTGATTTGATGTCTCCCAGTTGAATTCCAATTCATCCAACCAATTCAATTAATATTTGATAATTATTTATTGTAATGCTAGACAAATCAAGGGCCTTTATGGAGCTTATTTGTGTTGATATGGTACATATTTGTGGTGATAAAGAGCTTATATGATACGAAACCCAATATAATTCCATTTATTTTTTATAAAATTATTGGGTTAATTAATTTTATATATAATATAGCAATAGATATGTTTTTTTTAAATATCCACTCTTTCAAAAATAATTAACAAAATATTCATGGATATAATTTTTTTTAATATTAGTGCATTCTGCCTTTGTTTCTCTTGATTCCTTGTAGCGGCCTTCTTTCATGATTTATTCCGGTGGTGCACATGGTATGCCTTCTACACTGATGTCACAACAGAAGGTGTAGAAAAAGGTCTTCAAAGGTGTTTACAAGTTTTTATACTGAACTTTATCTAATAGTTTAATGATAGTTACTGAGTTATGTTCCACTTTCACCACAGCTTGTCATCAGAAGGAACACCTTCCTGTTTCTTGATCATCAATGATGGTTGGCAACGAGGAAAAGACGGATAACGACTGTGTCATGCAGGAAGGGGTATAGTAAGTTGTGTTCTTTGTCTCCAAGGCCATATGTGTTGATCTAACTTCCTGTTTGGCTCTATGTGATCAACATTTCAGCAGTGCATTATTTTTTTTTTGTTCAACTTCTGTTGTTCTCTGTGCAGATTTGCTAACAGATTGCCTACATAAAGCCAAACTAAAAGTTATGCTCTCTGCTGCGCTATACCTTTATAACTCTTCCATTTTTCTTCTTTTTTGTATCTCTATTTCTTATGTGTGATAACTCTTTCACAAGCTCATAACCTTTTTTTTCGATCATTTTGTTTTCTCTCAGTAACTATGGAAATAATTCTTGTTTGTGACTATAATATGATTCGAGGTTTTCACATCTAGTTTATTTGTTTTCTCTTTCTCTTTCTTGCATGTTCATCTTTTATTTCATTTTTTGAGCTATATAATGCAATGTGCTTCCTCCGATCTATTTGATTACGAAGAGATAGGGAAAGCATTATATTGGTTGACTCCTTATGTGTAAGTGTAACCTTTGGGGTGCTTATTGCAGCTATAACTGGTAATTTGGATTCATAGCTTATAATTTGATTTCTCTAAAGCATGTCATTTCCTTGCTATTGATTTTGGTATGTAAGTAATGTAACTGCATGGACTTTCTCTTGTTATTGTTGAGCAAGAAATCTACAACATAAAGAACATGTACACTTGTGTAAGTACTAATGACATAAATATTGTATTTTGGATGCTCAGAACATTCAATAAAGCCTGACCTTCTTGAATTTTTTTTTGTACAGACACTGTTGTAATCCTACATTTGTTTATGCAGTAGCAGTTTCTGAAGTTATGTATGAAAAATTGGGATTTTACATGCTTGTAGATTTTTACTTGGGTTCAATTTAATGGACCAAAATTAAATGGAAAAGAAAAAACCATAATTGAAAAATGAAGCTTTCCTAATGCAATACTTTACCTCTTGTTTTGACCAAGGCTACTGTATATTGCTTGAACAACTGATTCAAAAGCATAAAAGAAGGAAATGAAGGAGGTAATATTTTTTTTAATTGGTAGTTACAATTGTCTTTATAAGTTATGTTCCTCAGAGGTCTATCCTATGCACATCTCTATTTTTGCTTTTTTCTGTTTCCATTTGACATGAAGAGGATAGATAGATTTGCCTTTTTATCACAGTGGTGTACTGACTACTCCACCAAGTATACATATCATTTGCCGATATTTAGTTGGTTTTCTTTCTTGTATGCCAATGTTTTTAGCTCAACTTCAATTATCTAATCGGTGAAATCTGCTCCTCTTCTACTATTTCTTCCTAGCCTTCTGTTTTGGCCAATTTTGTTTTCCCCTTTTAAATTCATTTGCTATGTAATTAGTAGTTAATAGTATTTGTGTGTGTATAGAAGACTCACCTGAGATTCTAAGAATGATGGGTTTCTGATGTACAATTTGCTAATCATTAGAAAGAACATAAAACTATTAGCCATATATGACCCATGAATTCATTATCAATCCCTCTCTCCTTTTAACAGCCTTTAATTATTTTTTTAGGATTGATATCACAAAAGTAGTAGTTAAGGTCATGCAGGTGAGTGTACCATGCAGCAAGATGTTCACAATATTGAGACTTGGTGTTTCATTTCTGTGTGGAAGGTTAACGTTACAGAACTTATCAAAACTTGTGGTGTTCATGAACTTCAAGAAGGGAAAACACTTGTAAAGGTGCGTAGGCTTTATTTTTTTTTTGAAGTTTCCCTATGTATTTTTATGGTGTCTAATTCTATTTATTAAAATTTAATCTTATTACTCCCACTTAATGATCTTCCAAATTTCTTATTTGAAAAAAATCTATGAAAGCTCTCAAGAGTGACAAGATGCAAAATGCTAGAGTCATGTATGCCTTGTTTCTTTTATTCTTGATCCGTGTAATTTTTCTTTAAATTAAAATCTGTTAGAATTTCTACTACTTTCTTAAACCTATGCTATCTTAGATTAGTTGATTTCCACTATGATGAGCTCAAATTTCATAGAGCTTAACTCTAACAAGTGTTTAAACCTACTATAGTTGGTGTTTTGCATAAGAAACCATATACCACATTTTCGAATTTATATTGTTTTTCTCTTGGCTAGAAGCCTTTGAACTATTTCAAAGAAATGGTTTAAATTCGACCATGTTTAGTGCTAATCTTACAAAGGAGTTTAAATTTGATCATGTTTGTAACCTAGAGAACAACAAGGTTTAATGGCTTTTGTTGTCCTGGTTGTGTGAATTCTGACTTGGGTCATTCATAGACCGGTTCCCAAGCTTTGTCAAAGCTCCCTACAATGCCTTCAAGATTTAGAATTTTTTGGAAGCTTTGATTATTATTAAGTATATATTTTGCAGGATTTGGAAAAATGAGCGAGGACGATGGATGTATATTTTTGGAGAAGGATTTGGAAATATTCTTGCTAGTTAGTTTGGAACATGTACATTTTGTATGGTTTATTGGATAATCTATGTGTATAGTTTATTCGAAGGTAGTCATGTGTATTTGCATACAATGGTACAAATGAATGTGTAAGGAATCTACCGAAATTGTGTGTATTGAAACAGGGAATTGCAAAAACCTTATTTCTTTGCAACAAACAAATTGTTGTCAAATACAACATTTATCTTTTACAACAAATTTTTTGTTGCAAAAGATTTTATTTATCACAATATTGAGCCTATTGCAACGACATTTGTCAATGCAAAAGATTTTATTAATCATAATGCACTCTTTTACAACGACGTTTTTTGTTGCAAAAAGTGACATTTATAGCAACGACAATGGTTGTTTCCAAAGGTTAGTTCTATAGCAACGACAATAGTCATTGCAAAAGAATGATGCCAATTGCAACGACATTTTTTTGTTGCTAAAATGTGTCAGTAATTTACAAGATGCAAGTGTTTAGCAACGACAAATGTATTGCAACGACAAAATATTGTTGCATTAGGTTTATTTTTCGCAACGACCAATGTCGTTGCAATACCCTTTAGCTACGCCCCGACCCGCAACGACCTCGCAACGATAATTGTCGTTGCAAAATGTGTCTATTGCAACGACAACCCATGTATTGCAACGACTTTTGTCGTTGCGATATGCCGTTTTTCTTGTAGTGTCAAGATCTTTCGGTCAGGATTTACAATGTTAAGTTATTTTATTTACAACTGTTATATTGTGTACTCAAACCCTGATAGATTTAGGCCATGGAAAGGGGTTTAGTCAAACCCTTACGGGATGTTGGTCTAACCCTTTTGAGATTTTATTCAAACCCTTTGGGAATTTTTTTTAATTCTCCCAGGAGTGGCGTGCAAGGCACAACAATCATACCTTGTAGGGATGTTCATCGACCCATAACCGAACTGGGCCAAACCGAACCGAACCGAAAACTGAAATTCCTAAATATATAAACCGAAAACCGAACCAAAACTAATAGGTTTGGTTCGGTTTTCAGTCGGTTTGGTTTCGGTTTGGTTCCATTATAAGCCTAAGTGAATCGAAATAATTTGAGCACTTTATTTTTTAGCTTTGGGAGGGAATTTCATCCGAAAATCTAAAGTAACACAATAGGAAAAAAAGCACTATTTAGCACTTACACAGCAGCACAATTACACAATAGAAATAGTGATCCGAAACAATGACAAACTCATTTGTGATCTTGTACGTCAATGTTGACATTGATGCAGAGGTGGGGGTTTCTTACATTCTCCCATTTATCTGTATATGAGTCAAGTTTAATCAGTGATCCGGGGTGGTTCATTTCAACTATTCTTTTCAAGGAGTTAAAATTATAAAATTTTTGGGGAGTTGGAGAATCCTTATCCACATATCCACCACTGATGTGGATTTGGTCGCCGGGTTGAATGTCGAGGACCATCTCCTAAGAATCAGGAGGTGCTTGAAAATGTGGAAAGGGCATCTGTTCTAGATCCTTCTTATGTCATCAGTGTTCGTGAATCGAATCTCGAACTAGTTGTTTGGATGGGCTAGGACTTCAAAGTGTCCATTGAGGAAAGCTCAATCATTGTGGAGCTTAATGTTAAGCTTCTTAATGTCAATCAGATCTCCCAACAGGTATTCGAGAAGAGCAATCTTCTTGATTTTGTTTATGTTCTTTCATTCCTGATATCAAATCCAGATATGACTTCATGTCGATAAACAATTTCTTCTTTTCATTTCAGATCTTTTGTTGAGAGGTAGAGCCCTCGACAAAAGTTATAAGGAATTAAAAATGCACTAATGCTCCCATCTAAATGCATGTTATCATAATTGCATTGTAATTATAATACTCTGTTGTAAGCCTAATTTGCCATGTTTTATAGTTACTTTTATATCGTTTTTTGCATACATTTCATGCATTTTGGTTAGAATAGTACATAATCTATGTAGTTTGTGCTTATTTGCCAAATTTTGGAATCTACACCAGTTTCTGTTTAATTTCGCAGAAATCGAAGCAATTTACAGCAATTCAGAGAAAGGGAGAAAAGCTCGAAGTCAACTACAGAAGTCCGAGGTCAAGGAGCAGCGGAACCAGGACAAATCAAGCTGAGCTGAGAAAGTTGGTCGATATCGACTTCCTTTAGTCGATATCGAGTTGGCCATATCGAGCCAATAACCAGACATCGACACGAGAAACTGGGAGCTGGAACATGTTAGTCGATATCGAGGAACTTTACTTGATATCGAGTAATCCCCAAGTCGATGTGCCGTCCAGGAGCCGAGATCGACGAAGAAGCTGAAGACGGACCAAGCCTTGCTCGATATCGAGGAAATCTACTCGATATCGAGGAAAAATCAAAGTCGGCGTTGCTTCTGGAGGCCGGAATCGAGTTGCTGAACAGAAGACGAGAAAAGTGCTAGTCGATATCGAGCAATTCTACTCGATATCGAGGAACCCCCAGTAGCCGACATCGAGCTATCCGAATCTTGTTAAGTTTCTATCCCGAGTCCAATGGTGATATTTTCGAGATGAAATTCTATCAAGATATATCAAGAGCTATCAAGTCAAGAGAGAAGATATTTTATCCACATTAGATATAGTCCTAGTTGATTTTATTTATTTATTTCCATGTTTTAATCTTTAGATAAAAGATAGATAGAATTAGATATAGATATAGTTTTCTTGCCTAGATTAGCTTGGAATGAAGGCTATAAATAAAGCCTTAGGGGCTGATTTCCATGAATTCAATTTCAGTTACAATTAGTTACATAGAGAGAGAGAGAGAGAGAGAGAGAGAGAGAGAGCTTGTGGCGAGAGAAGTCGGAAAGGCGAAAGCGGATTTGGCTTCGATTGGTTGTAAGCTTTCTTTAGTTTATTTTTAATGCAATTTATTTTCCAGAAATCTTTGATGTCTTTCTTGACGATGAAGAGCGAGTAGTCCACCCACTTCTAGGGTCGGGGTGAGCCCGATGGTAGCCATGTGAGATGATGCGGTAAAGGTTTGATCTTTTTATGCAATTCGTCTTCTATCCCTATAAGCATGATTCTTTTGCGAAAGTTGAAGGTGATCCTTGTTTGTGTTATTGAAGCGAAAGTGATCTTAATGCAACTTGGATTAATTATGTGAAAAGGGTTAGTAACAATTAGGGTTTATGCGAAAGCCTCTATCTGTCTATTTGTTAATAACGAAAGTTATTTGATGAAAAGCATGATCTTTTTATGCCTTTATGTGTTATTTTGCATGGTTATCGTTGTGGTGTTGATACCCTGATCCTGGAAGTCTTTAGTTTATTGATTTATTTCATCGAAATTCGTGTTTTGTGTTGCGAAAGGTTGCGATTTTAGTTTCTGTCTTTACTCGACATCGGGGAGTTTTTGTCGATATCGAGGAGTTTGCTCGATATCGAGGAAAGTTTGTCGACATCGAGTTGTCTGCTTTGAATTCTGTTTCTGTTTGTCGATTTCCTGCACTGTTGGTCGATATTCTTACTCGATATCGAGGAACAGTGGTCAATATCAACTAGTTTCTGTGCTTTCGTTTTCTTTTCTGCTTTGCTTTGTTATTTCTGTCTGTCGATCTGTTTCATTTTCTGTCTGTGAGATTTGCTGCTACCTCAGATCCGCTGACGTGCTTCCTCGAGGATCGATCCTGACTTCCGGCTGCTACATCAGGAGCAGGTCTTGTGATTATTTCCGTGGGCACGAATCTGGGTTGATCTATTTCATTATATTTTGAACTCGATTTCCTCCTACAACATACTCCCTAATTAAAACATGTCGTTTTAGACATTTACACATTTTTTATGAAAACAAACAAAAGCAAACAAAAATACACTTATACCCCTAATTATTACTTTATTTGTTCACTTTATTGAAAACTACAACTAACAAATCTCTAATCATCATAAGCGTAATTTTGGAAAGTGAACACCAAAATACCTAAAATGACATGTTTTTCTTAATAAGATTTTACTCCTAAAACGACATTTTTTCCTTAACGAAAGGAGTACATTGGAATCCAAGCACACCCAGAATATACTCGACATTAACCTGACTGGACATTGACCAAAACATAAAAGATATACCCAAATCGAACCGAACTCTACTATTAGGTAGACAAATAGATTTGGCAAATTCTATCCAAACACAAAAACTCGATCCAATTGAAATTGATTAACCCGAATAACTGGAAATTTAGGGTGTTTTTGGCACGGGGTGGGAATGGTGAGCGATTTCTTTTGGGAATCGAGCTGGGATGTTTGGGACGGGGTGGAGGTGGGGGTGGATAGGGTGGCGGGGATGAGAAACCATGGAATTCTCTCATCTTGGATTTGGGGGTTGGAGGAGGTGGGAAAATTTTTCCACCCTATTCTGACAATTTATGCCCCTCGACCCTTGCCTTTCAACTTCACCCTCAACCATATCAATCTTCGCATAGACCCTCTCACCACAGGGCCCCGTAACTGATAGGCAATCACCTTCAATCTCGAAAGCAAACTACGATAGTAAGTTGTACGGGAAAGGAGCCTCCAGTGTCACTATTGGTGGAGGAGGACGGTGTTCGGGGAAGGAGATGAAAGCGATTCGGCGGCAGGAGAAGGGATTTTGTTGAGATCGATTGAGAGAAAAGGAGCGGGGTAAAGCTGTTGGATTCCGGCTTGAGGCGTCGGCGGCGGAGCCGGTGAACTTATTTTTTTGAAACAAACCAAGATAAAAAAAAAAAAAAAGAAAACTAGTGGATCCGCCAAACAGATGAAGCTTTATTCTATTGTTCTTGTCATGCCCTACTTTGATTGCAAGTTGCAACAATGTCCTCATAGTTGGATGCAAAGTTACGAAGCAATTTTTACTTCAATTTACTTTTCGAACGATTGTTAATTTGTTGTTTTAGATTATTTTTTTTCTTTGATGCAAACTGGTTGGTGCTTTCGAACAAATGGATTTCGTTTTGTTTTACTAGACGATTTGGCTTTCTTTGGGATCGACAGGAATGGGTAGGAAGGAGGAGGGTGTTGGTGAGGGCATTTGTGCCTTTTTAGTCTATTATCTTGTTCAGGCCTTTTTAGTCTATTATATAAAAATCTATCCCCATTCAACCAAACACGTAGAGGATTATTTTTCACAAATAATCTTCACCTCGTCCACTCTAAAAAGTATCTTCATCCCCTCCATCCTCAAAAGTATCTCCACCTTCTAAAAAAATATTCCCTCGCAAACACTCTTAGTGAAGTATATCACCAAAAAACTGTTCGACTTGCCTCTTTTTTGCCCCACATATGAAACTAGCCATTTCATCCAAAAAAAAAAGGAAACTAGCACAAATCCGAATGAATCAAACTCATTTCAACTGAAACCCAACCGTTATAACTTAAACCCGATACATTATAATGGAATTTAAAAAAGGGAAATTTTGGCAACTAGCACATTATGAAGATCTAATTAGCTAACTAGCACCCAAATAAAATTAATTAGCTAACCTAGCACCCTTTCCAAATGGACTATTAAGGTCAATGGCCAACCTGTTTGACTGTCAATCGGTCAACGTTGACCGTTGACCGGCTCTTTAGGATTTTTTTTTTAAAGTGACATTTTTTGTGATGCCATTTTTTACCGTTTTGATGCCATTTTTTTATTACATTTCATTTTCGCTTTGATGTCACTTTTCTAATGAAATTGTTTGATGACACTTTTTAATGCCACTTTTTTCAAAACTTGATGACATTGTGAATTGTGATGTCATGTTGACTATTGATGACATTTTTTTTTACTGTTAACTATCGATGACACATTTTTTTATGTCAATTTTTTGATGATATTTTTTTTACCGTGATGCAATATTTTTCAAAGTAGTATTTTGATGATATTTTTTTTCTTTAATGTGATGCAAGCTTTTCAAAGCAATGTCTTAATGCCGTTTTTCTAATGTAATTATTTGATGCCACTTTTTTTAATCAAATCGTTTGATGCCACTTCATTGATGCAATCACTTGTGGTGACATGTTTATAACATTTGTATTCATCGATGACATTTGTGATTACACTTCATTTATCTCGATCATTTGTGATGACATTTTTTGTTGATGACATTTTTATCACATTTTTTTATACAATTGATGATATAGGAGCATGAAATGTGATTTTTACATATTTTATTGACGACTTTTATTCATTGATGACAATCGTAATTGTTTCTGATGACATTTATATATAATTGATGACAGATAATCTTAAAACGTGGAATCGGTCGCTCCAAAGGCAAATAAAACAGCTCCAAAGGCAACTAAAAAATGCAGCAACATCAGCATGTCTCAATTAAACTTAATCAACCACAATAAACAAAGCCGTGGGCTGAATAAAAGAAAAATCAATTCATTGTAAAAACATGAAGCTAATCGAGATGATATTAATCTGGATTTGGAACATGCGATGAATTGATAGTTAAGCAAGCATACATGTAGAAGACAAGTTTCCTCTATGGAGTACATGAAATTGGCATCACAAACTAATCTAATGCAATTTTCCAATCAAGACCCACAACACCAATGGGAGGGTGTGCACTGCTGTTGCCCAAAGAATCTAGCAGGGCAAGATACTCGTTTATCGCTTCAGCTTCTTTCATCAAGTCTGATAGGGCATCTCCCCTGTCAACCTCCTGCACAAGTTCTTTTTCCATCTTGGCGTCCCTATCTTCAGACCCAACAGAACTCGATGCCCCTTCATCTTATCTTGCTTCGTCAGCCAAGCTAGATCTAGCATCCGGTGCAGGAATGGAGGATTCAACACAAAGTTTCCCGGAGGATTTAGATTATCCGACATTCGGTCCTAGCTGGGATAGAAGATGAATCAATGTAAAATAATATATGGGAACAAAAACTAAGCATAAAATAATTGCAGGCTTCAATGTACTAATAACTACATAAAAATGCAACTTGCTAAGACTCCCTGTAATGTTCAAATAATCAAATAAAAAATCATGTAGAATAGCATCATATGGTATGGAATCAAAGAAATAGTGGGTAGGGAGGAAGAATGAGGAAGTTTTAAAAATCATGTAGAATAGCATTCATATGGTACATACCCTTTAGCTGCACCCTTCAAAATCTCAAAGCACACCCATAAGGTACATGAGCGTGGCCCTATTAGAAGTGTGTGATTGATCTACACCACTTGTTGAAATCAAATTGTAGGCCCCCTAGTTAGTACTAGCCTTTAGTTCCTTTTCCTCTAAATGTATGCAAGTTTGATTTTTCCATTTCTTTTGCCAAGCTTTTCTTGTAAACACACTTGCACAGTAGCATAGAATAGTTTCTGTCATAATTTAGGACTTTGTGAGCCTTCAAAAGAATCATGTCATCCTTGGAGTTTAATATACCCTGATAGTATCAAAAAGGTTCCAATCGTTTACCTTGAAGGTGGAAACTGCAAGCTTGAATCAATCTAAATGCTTATCTGCGCATGGACTGGAATCAATCTCATCACAGGGGATACTGTTTCTCAACGGAGGAGCCAGAAAAGCATATATCTCCTATTTTTTACAATACAACTATTAGACTTTTTCTTAGTCCAATTTGATTAGCATTGACTATGACTGGGGGGGAAATTGGCACCGAGTACCATTTTCAGCAGTTATCGAGAGCAAGTAATTTTTGTTAAAACACGCAAAGTTCACAATTACAATCTGATCACCAAAGTTTATAGGGAGAATCTCACCAGCGAAGCATCCAAAATGTCAATGGCGTACAATCCAAAGTCATCATTAGGGACACCAATTTCATAGTCCTCATCCAACTCTTCCATTTAACCTGATCAATCCAAATCACAAACCATTGCTCAATCCAAAACACAAACAATTTCATAGTCCTCGTACATTCAACACTAATTCATCACTCATCCTTCTACTCGACATTTTCACAAACACCTTGTATGCATTAGAGATTTTTGAAAATCCCATCAAATTCTTGAAATGTGTCATGAGAGTCAAGACATGAGAGGCTGTTAATCACACAATTACATAAATTCAACGACACCAAAATCAAGCAAGCGAACACAAATCAGTCCAGCAACGTGCATATCTCTATCAATTAGAAAAGAAAGCGAATGGAATCAACAAAAGGGGAAGGAGGAGGGAGAGGGAGAGACTAGCTAATCACAAATAAATCACAAAATCCCCAAATTAATCAATTTCTCCAAAACCCTAACAATTCAAATCTTCAAATAAATCAGGTAAACCATCAATCAATGTGAAATTCAATGTGAAAAAAAGATTAGAGGGAATGAGATTTACCATAAATCAAGGTAAAAGAGGTTCATACGGGGAATAGGAAGACAAGGAAGTAGGAGGTTGAAGAAGAAGAGAGGTTGTTGCGCGGGTGGATGGATGGGCGGGGAGAGCCGGCTCCGGCTGCGGATCTGGCGTCATGAGGCGAGAGTGTGAGGTCGAGATCCCGAGAGCTGTGACTCTTTCGGATCTGGGCGAAGAAGCGGCGATTCAGCCTCGGGTTGGCAATCACGCGAGGGACGTGAGGTCGAGAGGGATAGGGGTGCTTGCTTCCATAGCCTCTGGCACTGGTTCGTCGTGGTTAGGGTTGCTCAACGGGCCGGAACCGAACCGAACCGACCCGACCCAAATGGGTCGGGCCGAAACCGATGGCCCGATTTTTTGGGAGGGGCGGCCCGAAGCCCGAACCGAAGACCGAATATACGGTTATGGTTTTTTCGGTTTTTGGCCCGAAAAAACCGAAAAACCGAACCCTTCCAATTTGAATTGAATCGAGTATAATTTCTATTTTTATATGTATATTAGATATATATTATTTAGACTAGAAAAATTAAAAATTAAGTTAAAGGTGGAGCATATTTTTAGATCAAATTTTAATTCTTATCTATTTTAGAATGACGTTATATTTTTCAAACAAATAGATTGTTTATTTGGAAAGTGAGATTAAATAATTTTGTTCATCATTATTTTATTTGGAAAGTGAGATCAAAATCTCAAATTAGGTATTGTACTGTACATGTATATATTCATTAATCCACACACGTATGTTCAACACTATTTATATACATATAATGATACTGTCGGTTAATTCGGGCCAAAACCGAAATTTTCGGTTCGGTTTCGGTTTTTGGCCCGAAACCTAAATTTTATTTTTTGAGGCCCGAGGCCCGAACCGTTTACTATTCGGGCTGGACCGAAACCGGGGTTTTGGTTCGGTTTTGGTTCGGTTTTCGGGCCGGACCACATTCTGAACCACCCTAGTCGTGGTTAGTCCCGGTTGGGAGAGAGGGAGCGAGAAGCCATGAAAAAGAAGTTTGAAGAAGAAGTGGGATATATGAGGAAGAAGAACGAGGGGCATGAGGAAGGATGCTATGCGGCTAAAAAAGATTGAAGTGGTGCTAGAACGACCAATAAAAGATTGAGAAATACTAATTACTAAATTAAGGGTGTGTTTGGGAACAAGATTGATTTTAGTGGATTTGTAGGATTTTAGGGGATGTGATAGATGTGGATGGATTTTCGGGATGGAAGAGATGAAAACTCAACACCCAAATTTTGGGGTTTTGTGTTTGGTTGTATTTTGATTTTTTGGTGGATGGAGTGACGGGCAAAGACCGAATTACCCCCACTTACGCACATGAAAAGACAAAATTGCCCCCAATTCATACCTCTCTTGAAAGTGATTTCACCCATTGTTGTCGACATTATTGGTGTTGTTCGAAAGCAATCCTCTGCCTCCTGGTCATCGCGAGGGAAAAGCCTCCCACAGTTCCGAGCGACTGCACCCGACCACCCTCGTCGGAAAGCCAGCTCGCTGCAGCGGCACCCGACACCTCCGCCGTCTACTGGTCGTCGAACATGTAAGTTGTTCTAATCTCCTACCTTAGGAGCTCGAATCGAAGTAAGGCCGAGTTGTTAGGGTTAGGTCGTCTATGCAATTGGGGAAATATGTGTTAATTGAATGGGGGGTTTACTTGTGTTTGGGGGCGTCAGTCATATAGAGTCGATTGAATGCATACATAACGGTTGAGGGCGGGAATTGAGGGTTTGACAAGTCCGGAAGGGCAATTGAAACGCAACCCACTTCATGAATTGACTTCGTACTTGACTTGCAAGAGCAATTAGTTTGATAGGGTTGGGAAGGTGTTAATTGAGATGGGTTTTCTTGTGTTTTGATTCCTGAATTTGCTTCTTTTGTATCGAGTGTTTTCGTTCTGGTTGAAGTTGAATTTACTACTAATTTGCTTGGAAACATTCGATTGTTGTTGTGCATCGCCATCCATCGAGCCGTCGCATTCCTCGCCATCCACCCATTCTAGATTGGCATGGATTCCACGCCCGTTAGCAATGACAAAGGTAAACGAAAGGCGACGAGTAATCGAAGGGGAAAAGCTAAGCTACCCGCCAGGGGTGACGACAAGGTCCCCGTTCCAGCCGCCTTCTACTGGTCGTACGACCTGACGATGAAGCTGATGCGAGTTCTCCTAGCATACCAGAAAAAAAATGGAAGGGAGCAGGCCTTCCTTTGGGCTCCCCTTACAGCTCAGTTTGAGGAATTGACGGGGAAGAAGTGCAACACCAACACTCTTAAGAATCGCACTCGCGATATGAAAGCTTATTACAACTGTTGGAAAGAGCTGAAGAAGGATGAGACGGAGTTGGGTTGGGATCCCGTTAGAGGAACCATCATGGCGTCTGACGAATGGTGGGAGAAGAAAATTGCGATACGTCCTCGTTTTGTGTTTGTCTCGTCTTCAATGTGCACACCGCAATTACGGAAGTCCCATATATATGCCTTCATTTCCCATTGAGTAGGTCGACCATAACTTCAGGAAGTTCCAAAAGAAGGGGATCCCTCCTGAGTTGGAGGACTTGTTTAACCAAGTTTACGGTGGCACCGTGGACACCGGTGAGTACTACGTTGCCCCATCCATGGACCCATTGGCCCGGACATCTCAGGAACCCCCCCGCGATGAAGGACAGCCGGAGTGCATTTCCATTGATGACGACGATGGTCGACAGGGGAATGGAGGAGACAATGGAGTTTGATGAGCTGTCCCCAGTCAGACCCGGACTCCATCTATGTCTCAAGCAATGAACGACATCTGCGATGAAGAGGCTAACCACGGGAGCACACCTGAGAATGTCCCTGCCTCCGAGGCTTCAAATGGGGCAAGGTCTGGTCCTTCAACTGCCCAACGCTCTTGTCCTTCAAATGCGGCAGGTTCGGGTCCATCCACCATCAAAAAGTGAGGTCTAGCCAGTTCCGGGTCTGGGGCATCAACCGTCGCTCCAAAGCGCAACATTCGGAAGTCGGAGGGCTCAAAGCTTGCTTCGCGACATTTTGAATTGGCGGAAGACACCAACAATTTATTGAAGACCATGCTGGAGAGGGATGCGAGGGAGGCGAGGGAAGAGAAGGAGGAGGTGTCATCCAACAAACCACATGGGACCACCCGGGAGGTGATGGACATTGTGAAAACCATGGTGACAGATGGGCTCATGAAGGAAGGTGATCCCATGTGGTGCTTCAGATTGGCCATTCCCACCCCCGAAAGGCGGGAGGTGTTCCTGGAGATTGAGACGAATGAGTCCTGGATGGCGTGACTCAAGTGGCTGTACTCCACGAATGACGGGCAGCATTTGGGCGCTTGTCCCCCCTGAATCCCACAAGTGCAACATCCAACTCTGTTCGAGCCTTCCAATGACCCTCCATTTTCCTTTGCAACTTTAAAATTTTCGTTCATTAAACTTGTTGGTTTGTAATGATGCGACTTTGCATTCGGCTTTCGTTTCCATCATTTGAGGTTGTGAACAGTTTATTATGGTTTGCGTTACAAAACCAAATTATGAATAATGTGTGTTATGCTGGGACCTTCATCACATTTTACCTCATTTCCTTCGTTTGTGTAATAGGTGTGATTGTGTGACCTTCTAACAAGAAAGTAATTAATGGGGCCTTCACAATTTGGTTTTGTTGTTGCAGGCTGCAACCTAAGGGGTACGAGCGCCGTCGTCGTAGGCGTCGACGACGGCGAAGAATTGTCATCGCTTGCCTCATCCTCCAGCAGCAGGCCATCCCCATTGTTCAGGACTACTTTATGCATGTGCATAAAGTCCCCCAATACATCGGCCCGTACACAGGAGCACGTTGGGTTGATGACATTGTGACGCATTGGTCGCAAACGAGAAGTGTCAACTCCTTCAGAATGGAAAAGGGTGCATTCGTGCGGCTATGTGGGATTCTTGAGCATTAATACGGTCTGCGAGGGTCCATCCAGATGTTTGTGACAGAGAAGGTTGCCATTTTCGTCAACACGATGGCTTGGGGGGCCAACCATCGGAATGCTTGTGAACGGTTCCAACGATCCTCGTACACTATATCTGACAGAATAGGCCAAGTTCTAGACGCAATGAGTGGGGCTAGATGCAATGACTACCGTGGCCTCGCAGGAGACATCATCCGCCCTCTGGACCCCCACTTCAACAACATACCCGACGCCATCCAGAATGACAACCGGTACTGGCCGTACTTCAAGGGCGCTATCAGTGTAATAGACGGGACCCATATTCAAGCGGCGATACCCAAGGGCGACCAGATCAGGTTTCGGTGCAGGAAGGGCACATGCACGTACAACGTGATGGCCGTATGCGACTTCGACCTGCGATTCACGTTCATATCGGCCGGTTGGGAGGGTAGCGCACACGATGCACGTGTGTTTGATCACACCCTAAGGGCAACCGCGTTGCGCTTCCCACATCCTCCTGCCAGTACGTGTGATAAGTCATAGCTTCATACCAAACTGTGCCATGCAGAACTCAAGTGGTTTAGCCTTGCCTAATGCACATTCATGTTGTATAGACCGCTACTACCTATGCGATAAAGGGTACCCCTTCCGTCCGGGTTATATGATTCCCTATTCGACGACTAAGTACCATCACCCGACATTCACCGCTTCACACCGTCGAACGAGAAAGAGGCCTTCAACAAGTCACACTCGTCCCTCAGGGGCACTATCGAGAGGTCGTTTGGGATATTGAAGTCCAAGTCGAAGATCCTGATGCAACTCCCGAAGTACCCTATTCGGAAGCAGATTGCAATCAACATAGCTTGGTTTGCGCTCCACAATTACGTCATGCAGTCTTGTGCGGAGCCAGAGATCGTGGAGGACGATGACCCGAGGTTCATGGAGTTCACCCTTGATGTTTCCCCATCCGACGGGGAGGACGAAGATGATCCCTACGATGACGAAGAGGAAATTGGTCACGAGGACGATGATCCCTTGTATGTCTCGGACGAGGATGGCGGCCCTGTCGCAGGGATGAAGGGGCTAAGGGACGAAATCGCTCGCCGGATTTGGAACGACAGGCGCGTACCGCGTTTTGAAGGTTAATGTTAATTGACTTATTGTAAAATACAAGGCCTTCCTTTTGTCGATGGAGGTGCAAAACCTAAGCGAGGATTGTCGAGGGAGGAGTTCCCTATTGTAGGTGCACACGCTTATTCACAACTTGCCTAGCGGTTTAGGCAAGTCTTTTGTGCAAACTGCCAAGTCTTTTGTAGCAATTATCTCGTTTTGCAGCATTACTTTCCTATTGTAACTCGAATTGATGACAACGATAACTTCACATAACAAGTAAAAACCTAAACACTTGAGCATATAAACATAAGCATTTCATAGTTGGTTCATAATAAGGCGGCCCTGCTTGCCCGGACCGGACACAACAACCTACACAAAATGTCGCAGGAAAGCAGGAGGGAGATTGTTTGTTCTTACACATTCTAACCCCAAAACATGCACAAAGTACGGGCCAATCAGTTCAAGCAAATTGTATCTGCATGCTACAGGTAACTTACAAGCCACACAGATATTACAAAAAAGGTCTTCAACACCGAGACTGGCTACGCCCTGAATCACAGGCACAGGATGATGGCCACCGCCAGAACGATCAGCCACCCTCGAAACTTCACCACACGACCCAGCTGCTGGATGCGGACTTGCTTCGCAACGTGGTCGACCCACCTGGCACACGGGTAGGCGCAGAGGTCAGCAACCCTCTACACCAGGTGGTCGTTGCTCGCCTCGGAAGCCCAGATGGTTTTACAACCGAATTCTATAAGAAATACTGGGACATTGTTGGCTTATCTATCATTAGAGCTGTAAAACGTTTTTCCACTCTGGAAAAATTCTCAAACAAATAAACCATATATTCATATCACTACTGCCAAAGCGAGATAACCCTACCAATACCAGTCACTACCGCCCAATCAGTTTATGTTCTATTTTATACAAAATCATTTCAAAAATTTTGACAGAAAGAATCAAAACAATTATCGGTAAACTAATTCACCCACTACAAGGTGCCTTTGTGTCGGACAGGGCCATCCAAGACAATGTCCTAATAGCACACGAAATCTTCCACTCCTTCAGATCGCGCAAGGGTCAGGAGGGATGGTTGGCGATAAAACTTGACATGGAGAAAGTGTATGATAGAGTTGATTGGAACTTCATAAGAAAGGTTTTAGAAAAATTTGGGTTCCACCCTACTTTCATTACGTGGATTATGGAATGCGTAACGACTGTGTCCTTCTCCGTACTAGTAAACAACGGTCCTACTGATATGTTCTTCCCCTCTCGTGGGCTACGTCAAGGGGATCCTCTATCTCCTTTCTTGTTTATCTTAGAGGCAGAAATTTTAGCTCGAAAACTCTCAGCAGAAACAAATGTGGCAAACAATCCAATTGGATTTTCCTTCGGTAGGAGTGGACCTAGGGTCCCATTCCTATCTTTTGCCGATGACATCATTATTTTTACAAGAGGCAGTGTTGCCGCGGGACAGAAAGTTAGGGACATAATTGATTCATACTGTAAAGTTTCTGGACAAAAAGTCAATTATCATAAATCTAGCTTCCAAGCCACAAAAGGCATTTCGAACTCTAGGATCTCAGAACTTAGCAGTTGCTTAAGTATTACACATGAAAACTCATTAGAAAAATACCTTGGATGTCCGATTATTAACGGCAGAGTAAACAAACACACTTTTGAAGACATCATATGTAAATCTAAAGAGCAACTAAGTAAATGGCGAGCTAATGCTCTATCACAACAGGGACGTGCAATCCTCATTAATACAAACTTATCGGCCAAACCGTTGTTTACAATGCAGAACTTTTTGTTACCCTCATCAATACATAAAGAGCTTGACCAAATTAATAGAATGTTACTCTGGAATAAAGATCTACAACACCGCCCGCTTATTAGATGGGATAAGATTTGCAGACCGAAAAAATATGGGGGAATTGGGCTTAGGAAATCGAAAGAGATGAATGAAGCCCTTCAAATGAAATTACTTTGGAAAATATTGGCTGAACCAGAAAATGTCTGGGTGTCTCTCGTTAAACATAAGTATCTTCGTTCAGCTAACATCTTTGAATACGTGAAAAGTGGAGATTCTTCATGACAATGGGCTAAACTGACAACTCTTATAGATAAATTTAAGACTGTCCTTTTTTGGTCAGTAGGAAATGGTTCATCTATCAAATTTTGGACGGATAATTGGATTACAACAAGCTCTCTGCTATCTAGGGAGGATTGCCCCCAAATTAACAACATAGAAGAAACTGTCAGTGACTATATTTTAGGTGGTAGATGGTGGACGGAAAAACTTAGCAATACATTACCAAATGACGTAGTCAAGGAAATCCCGGACATTCCACTTCACGTTTCCCCCTTTGAGGATCGCTTATATTGGTGGCCTGATAGGGCTGGTTGGTTCACCACGTCAAGTGCATATAAGCTAGTCACAACTCAATCCTCACTGAGCATAGACAATAACGCCTGGATATGGAATTTGGATATTCTGCCTAAGATCAAAAATTTTCTATGGAAAAGAAAGCATGGTAACATTACTTGGCGAAAACCCCCTAGGGGAACTTTCAAATTAAATTTTGATGGATCCACAATTCCAAACAATGAGAGCTCGGCTGGAGCCGTAATCCGGGACTGGGAAGGACATTCGACACACATCTGTTATAATCGAACTGATTTTATCAGATGTTAAATTTCTACTATCGACTTTAAAAGAAGTTTCCTTCTTTCATGTTCCCCGATTAGGCAATAGAGTGACCGATAAGGTTGCACACCTTTGCCACTCAGCTGTGGGTGTCGATATTAACAACGATTCTGGTCTTCTAGATCTCATCCGTAAGGATGCCATCGGGTAGAGCTCGCTCATCCGAATTCTTTGCTAATCAAAAAAAAAAAAAAAACCATAACAGTCAAAACTCGAATTAATTGAAACACAACTCTGACAATCGAAACCGAGATAACCGAAACCCGAACCTCTCCCAACCCAAACTGACTCATCCCGTTGCCACCTCTAAAGGCAAGAGGCTTGACCCTCCAATCCTCCAAAATCGATTCGAGGGGGACTGTGTAGTGTGGCAGTGGGTGGCTTCACCCTCCAATCCTCCATAATCGATTCTAGGGGGAGATCATGGAGGCGCTTCGACTCCGGTTGAAGTTCGACGATTCCGTTCTTACCGACTCTCAGAAATCAGACGGCTTCAAACGTTCCTGGGTTTCCTTTGAGCCCCGCCACCTGCCCACCGTCTCCGACTTCGTTTCTCATCTCCTTCACTCCTTCGACCTTTGTGATTCCTGCCCCGATGGCATTCTCCTTTCTGTAAGCTCTCCCTCCCTCTCTCTCGCACGCCTCTACCTTGGTCCCTCCCTTCCCTCTTCATTTATGCTCAAAATCCATATGCTCTCTATGTGCCACGGTGATGAGGGTTTTTGATAAGAATTTCCCCTCTTTTCTTGCAGATGGAAGGGTTTGTGCTGCCCCATTTTGAGTCGATTGCGATTTTGAATGATAACGACCTAGTCTGGTAATGCTCCATTCAATCATCAAGGTTGCCAAAACCTAGATTGCTTTTCCAAGTGCGAATGAGTATTTGCTTCTTTTGGCAGTGTGAAAAGAAGGGGGTCCGGATTGCTTGATGGTGTAGATGTATGTGGTGAGGAGAAAGCTGCTGTGGAAGAAAAGGCTGGGGAGGGTAAGGGTGTGCGGCTTCTGCAAAATGAAGAGTTTGAAGAGGAGTCTGGAGGTTATCAGAGCGAAACCAATGAGGAGGATGAAGACGATATGCATACTGAGTTGCTGCATGAGGACAATGTGCCAAATGGAAATGCATCTTCCAAGAAGAGAAAAGCGTCCAAACACCTTGAGAACTCTAGGTATGTTTATGCCCTATTTTTAAGCATCTTGGGTGATGTTTTACATGCACAATTTGTATGATGTAATTGGCCTTGATCAGGGGAAGAATATTTGTGGTCTACAGGAAGAAGCGGAGGTTCATGAGTGACGAATCATCCTCACCTATACAGGAGCATCCTGATAGTTATTTGCAAAATGGATATCACCAGAGGAGGTCATCAAAGCATAAACCAGATCAAGTGCATAATGCAGTGTGTGTTCTCTGACATTGCATGTATTCTCCATGTTTGTTGTGATAATTTGTTTCTAGTTTGCTGCCTGCTTTCCGTGTTTGATAAAGGCTTGTGAAAAAAAGGCATGGGATGTTTCTTTATAACATGAACGAGGAACGGAATCTCTCTTGTTTGAAGTGAGAAGACTACAGCCTTGTGTTTGGGTCATTGCTCCAAGATCAAATACTAACGTCTAGTTTTGTCAGCCATATCAGTCTTAATCTGCTTGGGTTGTTATGTAGGGGCAGCAGTATTGAGAATGGTGAAGGGACTTTGACGCCGTCTAGTGTCCAAGATGGAACTGTAAAGGCGTCTGTGGTATGTTGTGTCTGTCTGTTGATACAGTAATACACATTATTTGGTGATATCATAACTGTACATCACTTGTAGTACTGCAAGGATTTTTCTGCTGAATAAATCATTGTTTTATGTAGTTGCTTCATAACCTTGACTTGTACATTTCTTGTTAACTCAACTTTTTTTCGTTTCCTTACTGTCATTATTTATTTATCGTACTTGTGAATTTGTAATATTAAAGCTGTAGAGGTGTTAGAGATTGCTTCCCTGTATTTGATTATTTTTAAATTACATTTCTAGGCCCGAAGTACTAGGCGCAAGAGGGCACAAAGGCAGTGGAGACAAACTCTTCATGGAGCCGGACAGGAACAGGTATTTGCCACTTTGAAGGTTGTCTACAAATTGGGAATCCACACAAAGTATCACACGAACACTGATTAATTAAGATTCCCTCCCAATTGGGATACAAAATACTAGAGGATGTGACTCTGCTAAGCCTGCCAGACGAGGATTACGAATTACCTCAGACTGGCCACCAGAGAGCCTAACTCAACTGGCCAAGAAGTGTAAAGCCTTTTCAACATGATTTCTGGATAATGATCTGCTATAGGCCTAATGCCTTATTTATAGTGACTCCCATCCCTTAGGGCAACCGCCTGTCACATTAGTAACCCTCCTCACAGGCATAACTAACTAGACTCTAGATGATTCCAGCCTATGTGCTTGTACCTATTGAATGATAAAAAGCACAATCAATGTACGTAACAATCTCTTAATTTGCCGTAGTAGCACAATTACTAATCGGAACAATCTCTTAATTTGAACGATGTGTTTTTATAATCTGGATGATTTGTCCTTATATTTTTCTTCTTTCTTGGTGTTTATACAAGACTATCACATGATTTGTTTGCAGCTTCTCAAGAAGAAACCTCTAGGGGAATATATGGATGTTGAAGATCATCCAAAAGAATCAGATCAGGATACCGATGGTGAAATTGTTCCTGTAGTGGTTCGGCCAGGGCATATTCGCTTTGTTGCTCCTGGAAAAGGTTTATTTTTCATTTCCTTTGACCTAACCTCTATTGTGGTAGTTGGCTAGGCGCCACCAGATGAATTGCATTTAATACTCTTTCTGTTATCTTTAAATTTGTTTGAGGGAGGGATTTGAGGAAGTTTATTGGAGGGAAGTAGTTGTTTGTTTCCTCCTGTAAAGTGCCATTAGGTGCATGTATGTTGTATAATGTTCTTATATCTCTTTATCAGTTTGCCCACTTACAGTGACTTCCTTTTGTGGCAGAAAAAAGCGTTCAACAGTATCAAGAAGAAGAGGTTTGTTAAATAGTTCTTTGTACACAGCTACCTTTCACTTTCTTTCCTTCTCACAACTCTTTTCCACCTCTTTGCGCTTTGTCATTCATTTGGCTTAAGTTTTTCCTGCCTGCTCATGTCCCATAGGCTATTGTGTTTAAAAAATGAGTGAATTTATGCTCTGTGGTGTATTGAACTACATTAGTGATCTTGCTAACTGTTCGCAGTTATTGCATCTTCCTCCAGCATCTTTTGCACAATTTTAATTTTGCATGCATGGGTATGTATCAAGGGAGTGTGTGTGTGTGTGTGTTAGGGTGGGAGGTTTATTTTTCTCAATCATAGAGTTGTGTGAATTCAGGGATTATTTAATTGGCATGGAATCATGAAGAAGAAAAAAGGTCAAAAGTGGAAACAGGAGAAACAAACATCCTCCAAAAGGAATGAGTATAAAAAGCAGCCAGCCTCCAAATGGAATGAATGTAGAGCTACCCAAGACAAGGAATCAGCCTCAAAATGGAATGAGCTTAGATCTCCCAAAGAGAAGCAATCTGCTTACACATGGGGTGGAAATAGATCTACTGACGAGAGACAATCAGGCTCCAAGTGGAATAATTATAGAAACCACGGTAGAAATTGGGCTTCCCAAAAGGCAACATCAGCAAATGCATCAATGGACTATGAGAAGCTGGTACCCATGACAGACTTTCCAGTGGTAAGGGATTATTTCCCCTCCTTTTCTGATCATTTCCTTGGGATGAAATGATGACAGCTAGTCTAAGCTGGAAACGTGGCCGATATTTTCTTGTTAGATCATTACTGTGAATGGTATTTAATTATAATATGATTAATTTGGTTTTTGTTTTTTCTGACCGGTAGCTAGGTGAAACCATTGCTTATCGCCTATTGGAGATGTCGTCATCGTTCTGCCCTCAGCTGACTTCATACCGGGTACAATTATCATTAGCCTTTTATTCTCTACTCCAATTATGCTCTGGTTCATGTTTTTTTTTAATTTATAATAAAAAACCATTTCATGTGTAGGTTGGAGAAGTTGCGTGGTCTGACCAAGAATCAAATAGGGTTCGATTGGTTCCTATCCCAGAATATCCTTTTGAGTTCAAGAAGGGAAAAGATGATAAATCTAATGAACTGGATGACGCTGCCCGCTACAAGGAAGATGGATCATTGGAGGTACATTATCTATCTTATACACGGGTTCTTCGCCTAATCTCAGCCATGCTTTCTTTCTTCTTTTTTACGAGGAAAATGTTAAATATATGAGATCTTCTTCAGATAGACTTCCCATCTCTTGCTGATGTGCGAATCGTGAAGCGTGGTGGCATGAATCCCTCTACACCAAATTCAGCCCCGGCCTCAGGTTGGAACCCTGCTTCTTCAGGATCAGGTTGGGGGGGTGATAATACAGTGGGCAACAAGGCTCCTTCATCCTGGGCACAGTCCACAGGCAGCAAATGGACCAAAACGAGTTCATGGGCCGCTGCTCCTACTCCAACTTCAGGTTGGGGCTCTACATCAGAATCAGGCAGCAAATGGACCAAAACGAGCACGTGGGCCACTGCTCCTTCTACAACTTCAGGCTGGGGCTCTACTTCAGAATCAGGCTGGAGGACTGAAACTCCAGGGAGCAGCAAGGATCATCAATCCGACACACAGCCCATGAGCAACAACTGGACTGGTATGGATACCCGCGCTTCTGCTTCTGCTACTGCTACTGCTACTGGCAAGTCTTTGCAAGCTAAAATTCTTAGCAATATGTTAATTGAAATGTTGTTCTTTCATATTTGCTCTCTTTTGGTGGATTAAGCTTTAAGGCCTTCTGTGCAGAAAATGGTAACAAAGATGTATGGGAAAAGATGAGTGAAGCCTTGAATGCGAAGAAGGCAGAGTGTCTGAAAGAGGATAACTGGAACAAGAAGCCGAAATCTGTCAGCTACTCTGGGTCATACAGATCACTCAGGAGCAATGCAGGCCCAACCATGGGAAGGTTTAGAGCACGAAATGGCCGTGGACGAAATTAAGATGACCACTTTATAGCGTACCTACGTTTTTGGGTTAAATTAGGGTATGGAGGGAGAGAGAAAGAGATAGAGCTGGACAGGACCAGATAGATTGGGCGTCAATTTGACTCGTATGTAGTGCATCCAAGCCCTGAACTTGCAGAGGGGGGGTATAGATGCCTTGTATGTACAGTGATAGTTAAGCTCTTGGTAGACGTAGGAAAGGGCAAGCCTGAAGCCTGCCCCTTGGTAGGTTTGATCCGTTTTACTGCAGTGTAGACATCCTACTTTTACGTTGTTTCCAGTTGCTTTGGTACATCCAACTTCTAAGGCCCAACTGATTGCCGTACTACAGAGGCTCAGGAGACTCGAGCAGTCGTTTGGTATTGATATTGATATCTAGATATCATATATTGGAAATCAATCCTAATATCATCCATCGATCTGATATCTAGTGCTTGATATAGATAGATATTGATATCATTTAATATAATAATCTACGGAGAAATATCTAAGTGTTTAGGATAGATATCGGTATCACTTTGATATCTAGATGAGCCAATTTGATTTTTGACCCAAAAAAGTCTATTTGATATACTTATTTTGAGGGAATATCACTTGATATCGAGGTATCAATCGATATCGATAGATGATATCTAGATATCAAGATATCAATGACGAATATCGATAGATGATATCTAGATATCAAGATATCAATGGCGAATGAGTGTGTAGTTTCATGCCATCATGGCAATTGATTGTTGTTTGAGGCTATAATTTTTTTTATACAATGCGAAACTTTGAAATTCGGTATGGGGTTTCAACAAATCATCACACAAAAGTGGGGTTTCGTGAGTACGGGAAACTCTCTGTTAAGATTGGGTGTCAAAGAAAGGAGGTCCCGTCAAAGATGATTGAGGTTTAGAGGGGGGTTGGTGAAAAGAGGAATGGGTTGCAGGCTGCTGATATGGGAATTAAGGGGGAGTGTATGATTATGTGGAGTTCTTTCTGTTGGTGGTGGGAAGGGTTTTGCGTGATTCGTGTGATTAGACAAAAGGGGCTTGCTTCCAAATCCTCTCTTTTTAGAGTGGGTAGGATGCTTTGGATTGATGGCAGAGGTTATCTTTGTTCTGTCTTCTATCCATGTCCAATCAAGGGTAGATTTAACCGTTGTTTAATCCTACTTCGGTTGAATCTCCCCCATCTGCTGGCCTATATAAAGGGGTCGAGGATCTGTGTTGCAACCCACACCTCTCACTGGTTTCTTTCCTTTCTTCTTTCTGAAATCTCAAAAAGTTTCTGGCTATTAATGGTGAATCCATCTGATAAAGGAAAAACCCCCATGAGGGAAGATACAAATGCCCCTGGGCACAATAACACCCGAAAGGGAGACAAACCCTCCGAGGAGGAAAGGAAACAGGCGCCTTCTACCTCTATGAAGGCCAAGAAAAAAGCCATGCCCAATGTGGAAAAGCTCAAGTCAAAGATTTATGGAGTCCAAGATAACATCACCAGGCTGTGCAACTCGTCTCTGTACATCAAAGTGATTGGCAACCTAGTGGACCTCCGGACCATTTGGAAGAAGATAAGGTATGATTGGCACTTTGTGGAAGGAGGTTTTCAGTTGATTCCTGCCTCACATGGTTGGATCGAGCTCAAGTTCGATGTTGAGGCGGACAGAGACAAGGTGTGGGAGGGCCGCCCCTACCACATTGAGCACCAACTGATCTTGTTGAAACCATGGAGGGTTGATTTTGATCCTGCCTCGGAGTCTGTCTTTGTGCTGGATACGTGGGTTAGATTCCCTGGGCTCCCGTCTAAGTTTGTCAGCAACGAGATTCTGGCCGACATTGCGATTGCAAACAAGATCGGAACAGTCTTGAAGGTAGATGCGGTTAACAACAAGGGGGCTCGGAGGAGGTACCCGAGGGTTTGCATTAATGTAGACACAAGGAAGTTCTCTGCAAAGCATGTTTTTGTAGTGGATGAAAACGACCAGCTGCTGAAGTTTCCAGTCTGGTTCGACGATTTCTCGGAAGGATGTGGTGCATGTGGCGAACCGGACCACCTGTTCAAGGTTTGTCCAAGGAGGCTGCCATTCTATAAGGACACTGAGTCTGCTCCTGCGGGCGGTATCCAGGCGGGAAGTTCTGGCCAACAGGCGCAAAGGACATGCGAGGAGGAAGGAAATTGGGTCAAGGTGGTGTCAAGTAAGAAGAAGGAAACAACTCCGATCAAGGTAGGACACTCCAAGCAGAAGATTTTCAAATTTCTAGGAGCAAACGCTAGCTTCAACTCTGATTCTTCGTCCTCGGGGTTCTCGGCTAAGGAATCCGACGCCGGATCCAGGGTGGAGATTGCTCAGCCAGTTGTTGTCTCGGCCGAGCCTGTTGTGCCTGTTAATGCTGTTGTTTCGGATGCTCCTCCGATTCCAGGCCCTACTGTTGAAAAGATGATGGCTGCGCCCACGCCTATGGTGGACATCTCTATCGAAGAAGCTATGGAATGGCTGAACGACGACTCTCAACTGGAGCACCCTCAAGAAGGTGGTGAGGTCCAACTGTTGGATTATGGTGAAGAGAGCGAGACGAGCTTTGCGAGGATGATGGGCTTGCTTGGTCAGGATAAGATGGAGGATATGCTTCGTTCCATCCCTCCCTCGGAGGAGTTCAAACTGCCAGACCTCTCCAACCCGGATGTGTTTGCGCAGCACATCGTCAACCCTATTGTCACTCCCTCTGACTCACCATCGGTGGTGCAGAGGTTTGAAAAATTGGAGGTTGTCACAACCTCTAATTCAGAATCGGCTAAGCGGAAGAGTGGATGGGGAGATAGTGACACTACTTTATCCATGATGGTGGGGAGCAGTGCCAAGCGAGTGAGACATGCTCCGTGATCGAGAAGAAACCCACGACGCCAGATGTAGTAGGGGTGGTGCTTCTGGTGGTCTAGTGGTGATGAACATACCACCTTATCAAGTTGGAATGGAAGTCTGCGTCTTCTTTTGGTATCCAGGTGGCAGATTTGGTGGTCACTTCATGACCTTTAGGAGAGTCCTAGGTTATTCTCCCTTTTGTGGATCTGATGCCATTGTAAAGCTTTTGTGTGTTGGGTATGGTATGTATGTGGGTCGGTTGGACTCGAGCGGTAGTGGTCCCTTATGTTATCTATTATCTATGCTCTGTAATATATGTGCTTATGGTAATTCAATGTAGATGTTTAATGGTATATGCTTGCTTAGATGCAAGGATGATTGGGACAAATTTCTTTTAGGTGTTCAAACTGCAGCCTTAATTGGTTGTAACAAAACCGATCCTGCTGCTATGTTGTGGCTATGGAGATCGGAGCATCGACCTGAAACTAAGGTCAGGACAAGGAACAAGACTCACACTAATTGAGAAATTCGTCTCTGCACAAGTAAGATCGTTAATTGTTATCTCTTCAAATTGAACTCTAATATTGATACAAACCCAATTGAATGCTCTGAAGGTTCTACTACCCCTAGATGGGTTTGTTTTTGCAACACTGTGGGAGTATGGGTGACGGTGGATTCTTGGGTTATTCTCGAAATTGAGGTAGGCTTGATTGCCTGGAATGTTGTTGACAGATTGGTAGTATATATCGGTCTGCTGGCTGGTTTAATCACTAGGGGGAGGGGTGGTTTTCCCTTGCGGTGTTTTATTGTTAGCAGTAGGGTTTCTCTTTGCAATCTTAAGTTATTTTTAACTATCAGATCTTCGTCTTCGTTTGGATATCTACATACTTTCAGTTGTTGGTATAAAGGTAGGTTCTTGGTCTATGGATATTTTAAGAGGTTGTTCCTTGCTGCTGGTGCCGTGGGGAATTCATGGCAGCAGTCGCCGAGTCGGCTTGGAGCCAGATTCATTTTCCTACTCCCTGGTTTCGTTTTTTTCGGGAAGCTTTGGTTCTGAATCCATTAATATTTGAGGTCGGATTGGGTTCGTTTGTTGAGTTTCTTACTTTGAATACATGCAGTGCCTTTTGGGTAAGATGGAGTTACATTTTGTGGAAATTGGTTTATCCCACAGCTCAGTGCTGGGCTCGGGTGTTGGCTCGCTGTGCAGATGATCTTCCCGGTCTTTGCTGGGGGGCTTTACTTTCAGTCCTGTGTGGGGTGATGTTGAGTCCCCATCGGCCTGGTGATCGGTCTGGTGGGGATTGGTCGTGTTGTACGTTTCCGGATCGTGGGTTCAGTTCATCGTCCCACATAGCTCTCTATTGATTAACCACTATGTTAACACTGATGAGTGTCTGCTCATTCATAAAAACACCTGCCTAAGGGCATCAACATCCCCTTGTGGGTTGGAGTCCTACTATGTTCACCTCAGGGCTATGCGTAGTTGCTTCTGCAGTTCCCGGTGGAAAATGTTTTTGAGTGCCATCGGTGCTCAAGCTGATCAAAGTCAGGCTCTTGCTCTTCCCAGTGCTGGGTCTCGGGGCCATGGTATGGTATGTACCAAAATTATATGGAAAAAGGTTAATGGGTTAAGGTTTTCAAACTCGCTCCTTAACCCCTATGAATGTATGAAATGAAAGTTTCCTTTTGGAACTATCGGGGGGATAGGCAAACCGTAATTTTGGACAAACATTTAGACAAAATGTTATAACGAATCAATCCATATTCTCGCTCTCGCGGAAACAAAAACGGATAAAATTCCTGATGAAATAAACTGGAAACAAGCGGACTTTGATTGCGCTGTTTGGTCACCTGCCGTAGGAAAAACAGGGGGTATTTGTGTGTTATGGAAATCCTATCAGCTGCCGTCGGAACAAATTACTGTTGCTATACATCTCCCAAGAATCATTGCGCTAGATATCGATAACGCAAAACAACAATTTTCGTTCAGAATCTGGTTTGTCTACGTGCCGCCGGAGCATGGAAATAAAGAGACGTTCTGGGCCAATTTTACGAATCTCATTTTATCAGGCACTAAATTGTGTATTATCATGGGAGATCTCAATGAGATTAACTGTTACGACGATAAAATTGGTGATGCTCGCACTCTGTCATCGAGATTCACCATACTTGAAAATTTCAAAAGCCAGTGTGGATTAATTGACATCCCAGCATTTGGAAATCATTTCACTTGGAGAAAAAAAGTTTCTGGCCCTGATAATATTAAGGAAAAATTGGATCGAGTTTTGGTCCAGCAACCTACAATAGACAAATTCCCTGCAATCAGCACTTTTAATGGTGCGTTTTCGTCATCAGATCATTGTCCCATAACGATGGATCTCTCGTTTTCCGGCAGTTTCAAAGCACCACCTTTCAAATTCGAAAATACATGGATTCATAGGAAAGAGTTTACTAACGTCGTTAAGCAAGCTTGGAGGGCTTCTTGTCGGGGGTCGGCTATGTACCAACTTACCTTTAAAACAAAGCTGCTTAAAAAGAAGGCTAAAATATGGAACAAGACAACCTTTGGAAACATTTTTAGACAACTTGCGAAAGTAGAATCGCAACTACTTACCATACAAACTAGTCAAAGCAATTACTTAGCGCCCTCGGAGAGGGAGGAGAGAAGAGAGAGAAACTTGCTTCAAAAGAAGGAAGTCTTGCTTATATATCACAAAAGCTATTGGAGCCAAAGGGCCAAATCAAAACATATACAACAGGCGGACACTAACTCATCGTACTTTCATAAGGTGGCATCCGGAAGAAGAAATAGGAAGATTATTCGAGGGCTCACCTCTTCTAATGGTACCGAGGTTCTGGGAGAAGAAAATATTAAAATGGAAATCCGATCTGACTTTGATAGGAGGTTTCGATCGGAGTTTGATCATTCTTCAACTAACCACGACAACACTCTCCAGCTAATGGGGAAATCAAAGCAGTTGTCTTTAGCATGGGAACGAACAAATCGCCTGGACCGGATGGTATGACAGCAGAATTCTATAAAGCTTATTGGGGAATAGTGGGGAAAGACGTTATTCATGCAGTCAAGAGGTTCTTTCTCTCCGGGAAACTACTAAAACAAATTAATCACACGTTTATCACCCTGTTACCCAAAACCGATAACCCATCTATAACTGCATATTACAAACCAATCAGTTTGTGTAACACCATCTATAAAATCATTTCGAAAATTCTTACTGAAAGACTGAAGAAGGTGATTGGTAAACTCATTCACCCACTACAAGGAGCCTTTGTGGCAGACAGAGCGATTCAGGACAATGTCCTCATTGCGCATGAAATCTTCCACTCATTTAAATCAAGAACTGGGCGTGAAGGTTGGATAGCTACCAAACTTGATATGGAAAAGGCTTATGATAGGCTTGAATGACCTTTCATTGAGCAAATCATGATCAGATTTGGTTTTGATAACAAATTTGTTCGTCTGGTCATGGAATGTATCACTACGGTATCCTTCTCTGTACCGGTTAACAATGGTCCTTCTGATCCATTCAAACCATCTAGGGGTATTCGTCAGGGAGACCCGCTTTCTCCGTTTCTGTTTATCCTTGGGGCGGAAGTGCTAGCCAGGAATCTGTCGCATGCTGCGTCTGCCAAAAAGCTTGTGGGGTTTAGGTTCGGATCCTATGGACCATGCATGTATTCCATTCCTTTCTTTTGCAGACGACATAATAATTTTTCCAAATGAAGCATTGAGGCATGTGTGGAAGTAAAAGATATCATAGCTGCGTATTGTAAAGTCTCTGGATAAAAAGTCAATCTTCACAAATCTGCTTTTCAAGCTACAAAGGGATTAGTGCAGCACGGAAGGAAGATATTGAGGGTTGTTTGGGAATATCGAATGAACGAAACCTTGAGAAATATCTTGGTTGCCCAATCATTAATGGAAGAGTTAATAAAGATACATTCCAGGAGCTTTTATGCAAATCCAAAGAACAGTTATCTCAGTGGCGGGCCAACTCCCTGTCTCAACAGGGCCGGGCTGTACTAATCAAGTCAAATCTGGCAGCTAAACCTTTGTATACTATGCAAAGCTTCATGCTACCGGCTTTGATCCATAAGGAGCTGGATCAAATAAACCGGAAATTCTTCTGGAATAAGGATCTTCAACACCGCCCACTCATTGGGTGGGATAAGATTTGTAGACCTCAAAATAAGGGAGGGATAGGAATCAGAAAGGCATACAAAATGAATGAGGCATTACAACTAAAATTACTATGGAAAACGCTTGCAGAACCCGACAATGTATGGGTCCAGGTGATACAGTATAAGTACCTTAAGGCACATAATGTTTTAAATTACAGAAAGAATTGTAATTGTTCTTGGCAATGGGCCAAACTCTACCCGCTTATACCCAAATTCAAAAACGGCCTGATCTGGTCGGTAGGAAATGGGCAAACTATTAAGTTATGGAATGACAACTGGCTCTGGCATCACCCGATTTCAGAACATGGGGACTGTCCGGCTCTCATCGAGGAAAATGAACGAGTAGGTGATTATATAATGAACGGTAAGAGGTGCGTGGAAAAATTGGAGAGGTGCCTGCCTCCACATATTGTAACATAAATTATCTCGATACATATTCCAACTGTCCCATTTGAGGATAGGTTATATTGGTGGCATGACCGCTCCGGCTGGTTCACAACATAGAGTGCGTATAACCTCCTGACTCGTGAATGGGCCATGGAGGAGGACAGATATAAGTGGATATGGAAGCTTGATACATTACCTAAAGTCAAGAATTTTATGTGGAAATTGAGACACAATGGATTACCAACTAAATCTAGGTTGGCTCAGCGTGGTATGGCCATCCCTGTGTCATGTGCGATTTGTGGCGATGGTGCTGAAGATGACATGCATCTTTTCATTGAGTGTGGGGCTCATCTGATTTCGGGTTTGCTGTCACCAACGCAAATTTTTTTGCTATTGCAGCTAGTCGAAGCATTGATGAGAGGGTTTCTCGACCAAATAAATTTATAGTCAAGACCCCGCTACAGTATAGGGAGTCAGGATCGTCCACAGGAGAGAGTCAGCGCTTCTTATTTAGTTGCTTTGTCGGGTTAAAAGTAACAAAAGAGATGGAAACGAGATGAGCAACGATAAGAACATAAAATCTGAATTTTTATTAATAAAAGGGAAAACTTCCAAGGCAAGGCTTACCACAACAACAAACACATGTATAAATCAACGAATCAAATGAGAAATCATGCTTTTATCTTAAAGAGATAGCTTTCGCATACTCAACAAATAGATAGTAGAGGTGATCACATAAAACCTATTTGTTTCTACCTTTCTTAATTAGATCCCTTTCACTTTCGTCAAAGATCCCTAATTACTATGAATGTTAACAATCTCCTCTTTCAATTCAATTGTAACAATGAATTCCTTTAGACTTTCATCAAAGGTTAAGCACATAGGTAGAAGGAGATAAAAACATCAAATAATCATAGATCCATCAATTCAACACACATGTATATTGTTGGGTTCACCCCAACCCTAGAAGAGAAAAGAACTACTCAAACATGGCAATGGAAAACATGAATTTAAGAGAAGAAAACATAAACTAAACTTGCAATAATATAAAACCTGGAAATCAGCGTCTTAATCGCAACAAACACATCCAATCTTTCGCCCAAACGCCAAAACAAAACCCTAAAAATCGCCCTACAGCTGCTGCGCGCAGCCCTGCGCTGTCCGTACAACGTGTCTCCTTCTCTCTCCAAAATCAGCCCCTAATAGGCTTTATTTAAAGATAGAATTTTAGACTTAATCTCCAAGGAAAGAGATTTAATCTTAGGAAAATAATATAATCTATCTAAGGAAGGATAAAATATCCCAAGTCTATCTAACTAAAATATCCTAAAAGAAATTTAGAAGAAAACGCTAATTAAAAAACCCATTAAGTGAATAAAACAGCCCGCAGAATCTTTTGCTGGTGCGCAGGGTATCGGCGCCGAGGTCTCAGGTGTCGGCGCCGAGGTATCTGTTCGAATGCAGTAACTTCTGATTTTCTCCAGCTTTTCGACGCTGTCTTCAATCGTACTTTCCCGAGTCCTTGTTAATCCGATTGACGTATATGAATATGCGTTGGAAAGCTCTTTTCAAGGACTACAAATCTCATGAAGGCCTCAGATCTTGAATCGAAGTGATGGATGACGAAAATAAGGCTTTTCTCCAGCTACACCACTTTTTGCTTTTGCTTGGCTTCTCCATTGCCTTCATGATTTTTCATTAAGCTCTAAAGTGCGTTGAAACTCTTCCAAATCAGCTCCAAAACCTATAAAATCACACCAAAGCTTGTGTAGACTCCATATCTTGCAATATTAAGCATAACTACATATTTTCCTTACTTTCCCAACACAAAAAGTAATAAAATGACTCAAATGAAATGAAAACATGATGCAAAATAAGACTAAATATGCGGACATCAAGCATCGAGGAACTTCAAACAGATTCTAAATTTCATGGGTGAACAATTGGTGAATTCAGTGAGAACAACGATTGCAAATCGCTGGTGGGCATTATGGTACTATCGCAATAAGATTTCATTCGCTGATGACAGTAACATTACAACTACAAGTGTCATCGCTATGGCCGACTCGATTACCAACTGCTGGGCTAAAGCTCAATCTTTTAATGAGGCAGATAGAATTCCGACTACTATCCAAAAGGACAATCGTAAATTATAAAAAAAGTCACGACAGAAATGTAAATGGACAAAACCACCGTCAGGAACATTCAAACTAAAATTTGACGGGTCCTCCTTGTCCGATCGTGACAGTTCTGGGGGATACATCGTTTGTGATTGGCAGGGCAATCCGATTGAGGTCGGCTACAAATGTTTAGGAAAGCAATCCCCTTTGGTGGCTGAGGCTCTGGCCTTACTACTGGGTGTGCAAAAGGTCGTGAAGCTAAGGATTCAGAAACTACAGATAGAGGGTGACTCCTTGACTATCATAAAGTACTTCCAAGGCCTAACCAGGTGTCCATGGGAGGTTGAACTCATCTTATCTGAGACTAAGCTTCTCCTACAAGGAGTTCCTTCAGTCTCCTTCTCTCATGTTCCCCGTGAGGGCAATACCATGGCAGATATGGTTGCACACCTTTGCCACGGTGCCCGGGGGAAATAGAATTTACTAGATCCGGCTCTACAGGATCTCATCCGTAAGGATGCTATCGGTTAGGAACTCGCATCCTTCCGAAATCTTACCTAATAAAAAAAAAAAATCATCCATGAGTGTCCTTTTGGATGAAAACGTCAAGCTCAGAGTGAGACATTAACACGACTGAATCTGAGGCCATCCTAGGATGCACAACTTAAACGGCCATTGTGTTACTTTCTCTGAAGATATAGGAGAACGAGACTACCTTAAAAGACTGGATGATGTAGAGAGCATATGAAATTGGCAACAAATCCATTGTCCTTAAATGTGTCCCCCTCTCCTCTCCCCTAACCCCCTCCCCCCCACAACCTTCAATAGATAAATATGTAGTATTACAATAGATAAATATGTAGTATTTGATAGATGTTATTTTATTTATATCTAGATTATTTTTTTGGTGGAAAGACTTATTTATATCAAAATTAATTATTTAATAATTGTTATTTTATTTATATCTATATTAATTTTTGAGGCAAAAATAAATTACTAAAATATTGTATGTAGCCATAATATGTAGTCACAATTCATCCGTAAATAGATATTTTAGTAAATTAACGTAATAAATATATACTACATATATATATTTAATAAAAAAGAATATTAAAATATTTTAAAAAATATGCTATCTATCAAATTACATGAGATTTAATCAACTATAAATTAGAAAAAAAACCTTTTACCTTATAAATGTGAATTTTATTTATATTTTTAGAGATTCGAAATAAAAGATATTTAGATTAAATATAATATGTCAAACTAATTTTATTTATATATATATTACTTTTTGGTGGAAAATGATTTATATTTAGATTATTATTATTTATTTATTAGAATCTATTTAGATTATTTATAATATTATATTAATGTATTTTCCGTACATGAGACGAGGTCTACGTACACTAGTTATAATATATTAATGATCTCAAGGTAATCATCCTTCACTTCAATCTTCCCGATTCTCAGTCTTCTAGCCTCTAACAAGCTAAGCTGAAGTCCAACGACCTTTGCATGAAGGGCTGAAGATGATTCGCTCCTTCGAGAATTACAAACAGCCACTACCCCACGATCTTCGCTTCCTTTGCCTTACTTTAATGTATAATTTTTCTTTTTCTTTGTTTTTTTATGCCTAGTCGTTGTGCTTGCTTCTTCTTCTGAGTCAAGTATCTTTGATTTTTCCCAGTCTCTCATATGCGTTTTGATTACTTCTACTCATTTTTCCAAATATCTCTAACACTTGATTCTTGAACATAACTTTATTTCTCCTTGTCCAAATCTCCCACCAGCTGCAGAATGCCAAAATCAGATAACTGGAAACATCCAAAATCTAAAAACACATACCATGTGTTCAACTCGATCATATGCTCATTGTTCAATATTTATAGACTTGAACAAGGGCGAAATATATAAAACATCACCGTTCAAATTTGAAAATATTTGGCTATAGAGAAAAGACTTCATAAATGTAGTCCAACAAGCCTGGCATGCCAACTACAGTGGCTCTGCTATGTTCCAATTAATTTTTAAAACAAAAATCTGTATGGGAAAAGCAAAGGAATGGAATAAGATAACATTCGGAAATATTTTTTGTCAACTAAAGGAAGTAGACTATGAACTTCTCAGCATACAAAGCTTAGCAACACAGATCGAGAACTAAATATCACTAACAAGCAAACAAATCTTCTCAAGAAAGCAAAGGAAAGGAATAAGATAACATTCGGAAATATTTTCTCCAACTAAAGGAAGTAGACAATGAACTTCTCAGCATACAAAGCTTAGCAGCACAGATCAAGAACTAAATATCACTAACTAGCAAACAAACCTTCTCAAGAAAGCCTGGCGGGCCAACTACAATGGCTTTGCTATGTTCCAACTAATTTTTAAAACAAAAATCTGTAAGGCAAAAGGAAAGGAATGGAATAAGATAACATTTGAAAATATTTTTCGCCAAGTAAAGGAAGTAGAGAATGAACTTCTCAGCTTACAAAACTTAACAGCATAGATCGAGAACTAAATATCACTAATAAGCAAACAAACCTTCTCAAGAGAAAGGAGGTACTCCTTCATTACCATAAAACATATTGGAGTGAAAGAGCAAAAACTAAGCATTTAAAACTATCTGATACAAATTTTAGGTACTTTTGTAAAATGGCCTCTGGAAGGAGGAATAGGAAATTCATAAGACAAATAATTTCGGCAAAAGGAATACGGGTGATTGGGGAGGAGAATATTAGAAAAGAGATTCAAAGAGACTTCAAAAAGAGATTTGGAAGGGATGGAGGAAACAGAAGCAATCTTACTAACTATCTAAGACTTTACAGAAAATAAGAATGAAGAATTGATTAAATCGGTCTCTGATAGTGAAATAAAAAGTGTGGTCTTTAGCTTGGGGAAAAACAAATCCCCTAGCATGGATGGGATGACTGTAGAATTTTACACGACATCGTGGAACATAGTTGGTTCATCAATTATAAGGGAAATAAAAGGCTTCTTCAGATCGGGTAGAAAGCTAAAACAAATCTACGACACATTCATCACATCACTACCAAAAATTGATAACCCAACTGAAGCGCTCATGGAATTTCAACTATACTTATTGCCCCATTGTGACGACAAAAATGACTAGGAATACCTGCAAGTCTTAACCAAGAGGGGTTATGATTAGATTACACGTTTATTGATCCAAGCGAGGATTTCAGTTGATTCTTATTGCCCCATTGTTACGTTCGGCTCGCGAGGATTTGAGTTGTTCAGTCGCAGACTTGGGTGGGAGTTAGGTGATGTTCTTATTCCAAGAACGTTCTTCTCCGATCACAAATCTCGAGAACTCAATTCCAGGGGTTTTAGGTCCGGGAGACAATCAGAGCTCTTCTGCCTTTCTTATCTTGAAATCAGATCTCTTTATTTGGGGTAGAAGGGGGGTATTTATAGGGAAACTAAGCGAGTAGCTGGCTGGCGACCTCGTGGTTTTGCATAGGACACGTGTAACGCATGCCCACATGCTTAGGGGCATAGGCAACACGCGTGGTGCCATTTAGAGGTGAGGTGTTTGAGCCATCGAGCTGCTTGCTAGGATCCCGTAGGGTTATGAGATATTCGGAGGACCTACTCTGGTTCTTACGCAGGATTATGTCGATATTTAGGTCGCGAGGAAATGTGGGTCAATGTTCTTGAGGGTGCGGGGTCTAGTCATGACTTTGACCAAGTACATTGCTCGCGATGAATCTGGTGGTGGGGCCAGATGTCTTTTTGCGTTGGGTGACTTATTTATGATGTCATACTTGTGTTATTTAATATGTCTATTTTCTATGACATCGTCACCAACAACATTAAACAACTACAGACTTTTCAACTTGTGCTCTACAATATACAAAGTTGTGTCCAAAATTATCACTGGAAGATTAAAATGGGTTATGGGCAAACTAATACATCCCCTAAAGGGTGGCTTTGTTTATGATAGAGCAATCCAAGATAATGTCTTTTTTTATTAGGTAAGAATTTGGATTCGCCGAGGCGCTATCCGATAGCATCCTTACGGATGAGGTTAAGAAGACCTGGATCAGTAAGCAGTTTTGGGTTTCTGGTAGAACGGGCCATTCGTGTAATAAAGTCGACCACCTGCTTACCTTTGCGAAGTATGTGAAAAAATCTCACTTCGCGAAACCCACGGAGTAGGCAAGATATTTCTGACATTATCATTTCGATTTCCCACGGGCACTTCATCCCATATTTAAAATAATTTATAATTATTAAGGTGTCACCTTCAATTATGAGTCTATCGGAACGCAAGTCAATTGCCTTTTTTACACCTAATCGTAATACCCGGGCCTCCGAAGACAGGGCTGACTGTTTTCTAATCGTCTCCATCCCTGCAGCAATTGGGGCACCTTCCCAATCTCGGATAACGAAGCCAACTGAGTTGTTGTGTTTGTCCGGCGCTAAGCCATCAAAATTAAGTTTCAAAAATCCCGGTGGGGGTTTTATCCACATCTGATTTGTCCTTTTCCGTTTTATACTCCCTATTCGTATTTCCTTATCATACCCTTTATCCTTACCATCTACAGAATCTCTAGTGGCTCTAAGCCCGTTGTTCATATGTGTTTTCACAGTTTGGTTATAACTGTCGATTGATAACTGTTTCTGTTGTCTGAAAACCACTTGGTCCCTAGTGAGCCAGGACACCCACCAACTAAAGGCCATTTCTCGTTTCTGTTTCCCATTCAAGTGTTCAGCTAGTATATTCATAATAGGTTTGATCTTCCTTGATGTATGTATTGTGCTTGTCACTACCTTTTATATATTGTTGTCTACATTCCTAAAAAACGTACTATATTTACATTCCAAGAAGATATGTGTTGCGTCTTCTTCGTGGTGATTATAGATTGGACAATAAGGAGGGATGGCAACTCCTCGTTTAGATAGCAATGCCGCAGTCGGTAATCCCTCTTGAGCAGCTTTCCATTAGAAATTCATCTCTTTTGGGGTGACGTCAATTTTCCAAATCCAATTATTGTCATCTGGTTGTTGTTCAGTGTTATTCGTCACTAGCTTATACGCACTAGTAGTTGAGAACCACTCTTTCTTGTCCGACCACCAATATAAACGGTCTTCCAATGGTACAGATGGCACATGAATATCCAAGATAATGTCTTAATTGCACACGAAATCTTCCATTCATTGAAGGGAAGAAAAGGAACAATGGGTTGGATGACAATTAAACTAGACATGGAAAAAGCATACGATAGGCTTGATTGGGAATTCTTAGTCGAGATCTTAAAATGTTTCGGCTTCCACCCTACCTTTATTGGATGGATAAAAGAAATCATTAAATTGTCTCGTTTTCAGTTCTGGTTAGCAACGGACCTACACCACCCTTCTGTCTGTCTAGAGGAATATAACAAGATGATCCTTTGTCACCCTTTATATTCATTTTGTGTGCAGAATTACTAACAAGAAAATTGCAAGAAGTGTCAAATGCACACAAAGGAAAAATAGGTATCAAATTTGGAAGAATGGGGCCTAAAATCCGGTTTCTTGCCTTTGTAGATATTATTACGTTTCGGCTATATACACCGCAAATCCCCACGTCCTTAAGGACGTGCAAGTGGGGTGAGAGCCACCAGAACCCGGACGTGCTTGCACGTCCTTAAGGACGTGCAAAAGGGCACGTGCTTAAGGACGTGCTGCACGTCCTTAAGGATGTGCAAAAGGGCACGTGCTTAAGGATGTGCTGCACGTCCTTAAGGACGTGCAAGCCCGTCCCTTAAAGACGAAGAGGACGTGCCTCTTCGTCTTCGTCTCCATTCGCCTTCAGAGAAATCGAGAGAGAGGGAGCGACTGCCGGAGCTAGAGACCGAGAGAGAGAGAGACCGAGACCGAGACCGAGAGAGAGAGAGAGAGAGAGAGAGAGAGAGAGAGAGAGAGAGAGAGACCATGGAGGCAGAAAGAGAGAGAGATCTTGAGGCGGCGGTGGCGGCCATGGAGGCGGATCTGCTGGCGGCGACGGAGGGTGGTGGTGGTGCGACGGCGATGGAGGTGGAGGGTGGTGGTGGGGGTGGAGCACCGGGGGAGACGGTGCGGCTGGCGGCTTTGGCGGAGGAGGAGGGTGGTGCTGGTGGGGCGGCGTATGGCGGCGACGATGGAGGCCGAGCAGTGGCGGAGGAGGAGGGTGGTGGTGGTGTGGTGGCGTCTGGCGGCGGCAATGGAGGCGGAGCAGAGGCGGAGGCGGACGACGATCTATTACCGCCGCGGAAGCGTCGGACGATTGAGGTGTCCCCGATTCCGACTCCACCGGTATGTTATTTGAATTACTTTTTGTTTGATTTATTTTTATAGTTTTAAAATATAATTTGATAGATTATAATATAGTTTTATAATAGAAGTTTATAGAATATGATATACTGTTTGATAGAATATAATTGATAATATTTTGTTTGATTTATTTATATATTATAATATTTTTTTATAGTATATAGTTTGATAGAAAAGAATATAGTTTTAATTTGATAGAATATAATAGATAGTATATATTCAAATACATAGAAAAAAATTACAATTGAAAGACAATAAAAAACATTAAAATATATTACAATACTTCAAAAGTATTTAATTAACATTAAAATATATTTGAATATATTAAAATATATTCAAATACATAAAAATAAATTTATATTGAAAGATAATAAAAAACATTCAAAAATATTAAAATACTTCAAAATTATTTAATTAACATTAAAATATATTTAAATATATTTAAATATATTCAAATACATAAAAATAAATTAATATAATTGTAATACTTAATTAACATTAAAATATAATAAAAGACAATAAAACATATGAAAATATATTAAAATACATCAAAAGACATTAGAATAACATCAAAATACATTAAAATATACTGAAAAGACATTAATATTCAACTGGATCATAATAACAGGCAGGGAGGCTCATGAGGGGTGATGGTACCCTTCGGCCTATTAGATTCGGCGACCGGGCAGCGGTCAGCCAGGTACAGGAGTCTACGGCACCCCCTGATCAGACAGTCGACGATCTACTTGCGTCTGCAGAGCGCTTACAGCCGTCGATGGGGACGCCCCCGGCCGACGAGCACGACAGCTTCTGGAAGGGTCTGCCGGGTTGGGATCCTTCGGGCGATGCGATGATGGGGTTGCAGCCTTCATTAGTGCCCGCTGATGTTTTGTTTAATTGTAGGTCGAGTGGATGCCCTTTGGGCGTGATCTGGACTTCGACGGCCAGTACCGTCAGTCCACCTATCGGGGCACCATCACCTTCTACGGGGAGGAGGAGCGATATATGCCCGATAGGTGCCTCCGGCAGTTCGGACGGCTCCAGGGGATCCCGCAGCCCGTTATCGCGCCAGATCAGGTCTGCCGCGACACCACCCTGAAAAACGCGAGGTACATCGCCGTGTTTGCCCACAGCCACAACAAGTGGCAGGATCTGTAGGAAGATGGTCGCTTCTATAGGCTGGCCGAGCACAGGCGCACCAGCGAGGATTGCGAGGCCGGTGTCACTGCAGATTACATGGCTTGGTACGCGTCCCAGAGCCGGCTGTACGTACTGCCGACCACGCCACCCCATCCTGACCCGCCGGCGCCCGTCCACCCGATCGGTATGGATCCATGGGTGGACCTCCCTCAGCCTCCCATCATCCGTCCGGCGCTGTTAGCCCGCTTTCGTGAGGTCGAGGGCTATTTGAGGGCCCTGGCTAGCGACCCTCGTATTGAGCAGCTAGTGGACGAGGTGACGGAGATTTTGTATCATGCTGTACGCCATTTTGTAGACCAGTGATGTACATTTATACTTTTGCAGTTTCTATCTTGATATTATACTTTTATATTACGGATTTTGTATCTATCTCTATATTTCTATTTCTATCTCGAGTAGACTCTTATCATTTCTTCCGAGTCATATTGAACGTAAACATCAAGAACGAAAACGTTAATATGATATGGTTGCCCGATAACGAAAACGTGAAACCATCCGTAATGAATCCTTTTGTGTATGTTGTTTATAGTGTTTTCGTGCATATTTTGGTTAGGAACTTCCCTCAGGATTTGTGAAGGAGCACGGAAACAGCTTGTCGAAGTAGATCGATATCAAGAATGAAAAACGTTAATATGATATGGTTATGAGTCATATTGATCGTTATGGATCCTTTTAGGGTTTGGGTAGGGTTTTAGGGTTTAGCTAGGGTTTAGGAAACAGCACGTCCTTAAGGAAGTGTTGCACGTCGTCAACGACGTGCAGCACGTGGTCGAGGACGTGCAAGCACGTCCTTGACCACGTGCTGTTTCCTAAACCCTAAACCCTACCCTAGCCAAACCCTAAAACCCTATCGGGAGCTAGGTCTCTTGGCGGCGCTGAATGTTGTCTTCCCCGACATCCAGCATCTCCTTTTTTGGTTACACGTGACGAGAAGATGCGAGGAAGCTGCTCTGAAGATCACGAAGAATTTAAACCACGCTGGCATCTTTAAGGGCAACTGTTGAGGGTTGTTCGAATCGAGGTCGGAGGAATCATTCAACCGACGTCGTCGGGCGCTACACGCTGCATGGCACCCATTCCCAGGTGTGGTGGCGTATTTAGAGTCGGTTTGGCTTCCATACAACAGGAGCATCGTACGATGCTACGTAGATAATGTCTTCCATCTCGGCACCTCTACGACAAACAGGTACAACCTTACTTCATATCTCCCATTACAATATGATATAATATCGAATATTTAGTGGTATGCACTTCAATGTGTACAGAGTTGAGGGTCAACACAAGGTTCTGAAGGAGGCACTTCACTCATCGACTGGTGACTTCCGCATCGTGATCGATGCAATCCATAGAGTCAACGATTGTCAACTGCATGAGCTGCAAACTGCTTTGGAGATCGACCGCTTCAAATGGCCAACAACGGCGTATAAAGTCAACCTTTTCGATGAGGTAAAGACTTTAATCTCCAAAAAGTGCTTCGATTATCTGTACCGGATGTGGCAGGACGTCGTGAACGAAAAGGTTCCTCTGGTATGCACGGACCAACATTGGAGGGTTTGTTACGGGATCCCTTGTGTCCATGAGATTCAGGCATACGTCAACTCCGGTACTCCGATACCCGCCGATGACATCCACCCGTTCTGGATGGATTTGTCATGGACTGACATCGACGACACCCCACTGACGTATGAGCTGTCATCTTCATACACGGCTTCGAACGATGTATGCGAGGATGAGCTGCACCCACCCTCATCAGCAAGCGTCCGAAGGAAGGAGAGGCCTCGGGGGTCGAGGAATGCCTGCAGAACCAACCCGTTGCCATACGAGGAGGTAAGGGAAAGGTTTGAGAGAGAAGAAGCGCGTGCTGCTCGAAATGCTGCTCGGCCTTGTCCACAAGCGACCTCAGCTCGACGTGGACGTGATGATGTGTTCGGAGGGTTCAACTGGGGTCGAAACAACGTTGATCCCTTCATGCTCGGTCATATTGAGACGGTGAGGGACACTGTTGGAGATGGTCATTGTGGCTACCGTGCTTTGGCGGCTTTGACATCACTGATCGGCGAGACTGCTTTCCCGGAACTCAAAACGTTACTATGTAATCACTTGGAGGATCACGCCGATCTGTACGCCGGTTGTTATACGGGAGGGTACCCATTCCAGCAGTTCGTCGACTACCAGAGATGGGTGGGAGCTGTGCATGGTGATAGGAGACGGTGGATAGAGCTACCCTTTATGGGTTTAGTATTTGCAACGGTATATCAGATTCCTCTCGTCGTCCTAGCTTTGCATCATCCGTTCACATGTCTCTCCATGACCTCGCCGACACCTGCTAACAACCCTCAATCAGCAACTCTTGGTGTAGCCTGCATCGGAAACCAAGACCATTTTGCCGCGGTACGACTTCAAACGTCTTTTTTTATTACCTATTCATGCTTTTCATATATATGTCAATACTCTAACTCTAATTTTCCGTTCCCATAGATCTGGTTGCGTCCTAACGCTCCTCTTCCGCCGCCTCCGCCAGAATGGGTCGAACATCATCATCCGAGCGTGGAAGGATAGGATGCTCCGTTTCAAGCTTAGATTGAGAGATTTTGAGCCTTGCGTGCCAAGTTCGGCCGCCCTTTACTATTTTCCTAGATTGTATTCCACAACTTTATTAAAATTATGAATGTAAACCTTTTTTTTTTCGTTTCGGCTATATACACCGCAAATCCCCACGTCCTTAAGGACGTGCAAGGGTGGTGAGAGCCACCCAAACTCGGACGTACTTGCACGTCTTTTTTTTTTTTTAATAACGTGCTTGCACGTCCTTGGGGACGGGCTTGCACGTCCTTAAGGACGTGCAATAGGGCACGTGCTTAAGGACGTGTTGCACGTGCTTAAGGACGTGTTGCACGTCCTTAAGGACGTGCAAGCCCGTCCCTTAAAGAAAAAGAGGACGTGCCTCTTCGTCTTCATCGTCTTCTTCTTCGTCTGAAATCGAGCGAAAGAGAGCAGTGCCCGCCGGAGCGAGAGAGAGACCGAGAGAGATAGAGACCTAGAGAGAGAGAGAGAGACCCAGAGAGAGAGAGACCGAGAGAGATGGAGACAGAAAGAGAGAGAGAGAGCTCGAGGCGGCGGTGGCGGCCTTGGAGGCGGAGGCGACAACGATGGAGGTGGATGGTGGTGGTGGTGGAGCATCGGGGGAGGCGGAGGGTGGTGGTGGTGGAGCATCGGGGTAGGCGGTGGCGGTGGAGCCGGTGGCTGAGGGGCTGGAGGTGCTGGCGGCTGTGGCGGCGGAGGAGGGTGGTGGTGGTGGGGCGGCGGCTGGCGCCGGCGAGGGAGCCCGAACAGTGGCCGAGGAGGAGGGTGGTGGTGGTGGGGCGGCGTCTGGCGCCGGCGACGGAGGCCGAGCAGTGGCCGAGGAGGAGGCAGAACCGCCGCGAAAGCGTCGGTCCATTGAGGTGTCCCCGATCCCGACTCCACCGGTATATTATTTGAATTACTTTTTGTTTGATTTATTTTTAGAGTTTTAAAATATAATTTGATAGATAATATAGTTTTATAATAGAAATTTATAGAATATATGATTGATAATATATATTGTTTAATAGAATATAATTGAAAATAGATTTTTTGATTTATTTATATATTATAATGTTTTTTTATAGTATATAGTTTGATAGAAGAGAATATAATTGTAATTTGATAGAATATAATACATAGAAAAAAATTACAATTGAAAGACAATAAAAAACATTAAAATATATTATAATACTTCAAAAGTATTTAATTAACATTAAAATATATTTGAATATATTCAAATATATTCAAATACATAAAAATAAATTTATATTGAAAGATAATAAAAAACATTAAAAAAATATTAAAATACTTCAAAATTATTTCATTTACATTAAAATATATTTAAATATATTCAAATACATAAAAATAAATTTATATTGAAAGATAATAAAAAAACATAAAAAAATATTAAAATACTTCAAAATACATAATAATATAATAAAATACATAGAAATAAATTTAAATTTAAAGAAAATAAAAAAATTAAAATATAATAAAATATAATAAAATACATAGAAATAAATTTAAATTTAATGAAAATAAAAACATTAAAATATAATAAATTATAATAAAATACATGAAAATAAAATTAAATTTAAAGAAAATAAAAACATTAAAATATAATAACTTATAATAAAATACATAGAAATGAATTTATATTTAAAGAAAATAAAAACATTAAAATATAATAAAATACATAGAAATAAATATAAATGGAAAGAAAATAAAATCATTAAAATATATTAAATTATATTAAATTATAATATAATAAATTATAATAAAATACATTTCATAATAACAGGCAGGGAGGCTCATGAGGGGGGACGGTACCCTCCGGCCTGTTACGTTCTCCGACCGGGCAGCGGTCAGCCAGATTCCAGGGAGGACGGTACCCGACAGTTCGACATCCACAGTCGACGATCTGCTCGCGTCTGCAGAGCGGTTGCAGCAGTCGATGGGGACCCCCACGGCCGACGAGAACGACACTTTCTGGTCGGGTATGCCAGGTTGGGATCCTTCTGGCGATGCGATGATGGGGTTGCAGCCTTCTTTAGAGCCCCCTGAGGTTTTGAGTAGCTGCATCACCGACGTAGTCGCTGGGCGACGGGCCGACATGGGTAGACGTCCTACTCGTGTTCCACCCACCATCTCGGAGGCATCTTCTTCAGCCGTTCCGGAGGCTTCTACATCCGGCACAGACGAGCCCGAGCCTTTGACCTCCGCCACACCAGCGGCCATCTCTTTGGGCTCTGCAGATGATGTGATCCCTGACGTCGTTGAGGAGGCTGACGACGGTTAGGAGGGGCAGGCTCAGGGCTAGGGGGGCCCATAGGTACAGCCCGAGCCCATCCCTGCGCAGGCTGCCGCACCGGCTGCGCAGGTCGACCCTTTGTTGCCGCCGGGAGAGCTGCTACTGTCTTACAGGCATCACCGGGCGTATCAGGTGTGGAGAGATCCTACGGTGGAGCTGCCGCTGCTGAAGTTCCACCACCGGGCGACTCACTTGCTGCCTTTCGAGCCCTACATATTTCAGGGCCCGGGGACATGGGTCCAGGATCTGCTCCCATCCGGCGTCCCCCAGCTCAGGTCCCTCCACTGGCAGTGTATGGACGAGTTCACCTGCACGGGCTTTTTGGAGCATTGGCACCTGGAGACGAACTCCTTCCACTTTCCATGGGGCGAGATGACCATCACGCTGCACGATGTTGCATGTCTGATTGGACTTCCGATTGATGGCCAGCCCTGCACGTCACATCTGCCCGCGACAGCTTTGGTCCCCGCCATCGTGGAGTACTACCAGCTCACCCCTGCGACTCTGAAGTCGTACAGACACGTTGGCGGCCCTCCGGTGACTAGGTTTACTGCCCTGTGGCAGCAGAGACACGGGCCGCTCGTCGACCCCGCCCCCGCCGGTGACCCAGAGGCCGCGGCTGATCCTGAGCAGATATGGCTACGCACGCATGTGGGAGGGGGGGGGGGGCAGCCTGAGGATGACCCTGCACAACGTCTGTTTCTGCACAGGACCTACATGGCCATCGCTCTCGCCGCGACTTTGTTTGTGGACAAGTCGCAGAGCCGGATCCCATGGAGGATATTCGGCCTCATTTGGGACATCCCACGGACGGCCACCCTTGCATGGGCTTCAGGTGCCCTCGCATGTCTCTACAGGGCCTAGGCGAGGCTACCCGCTCAGGCGCGAAGGGCATAGACAGCTGCACGCCGATCCTACAGGTACGAGACCGTTGAATTAGAGTTTTAGTTTACAAATATTTAAATTATATGCTAACAACATACTTTTTTGTGTCAAGGCTTGGATATGGGCGTACTTCTCTCGCTTCCGAGGTGATTTTTCCAGCGACCCGGCTAGGAAGGATGACCCTCGCTTCTACGCGAAGTTCATCGGTCCGAAGCAGCCAACGCGGATGAAGGACGACGCGAAGATGAAGAAGATGCGGGAGCTGCGGGACGAGGTGGACCGTCTTACCGTCGATGATGTATGTATTCGAGACTCTATCTATATCACTTATAATTCTTAGCTGTGAATTAAATCTGATTTATTTAATTGTAGGTTCGGTTGATGCCTTTTGGGCGTGATCTGGACTTCGACGGCCAGTACCGTCAGTCCACCTATCGGGGCACCATCACCTTCTGCGGTGAGGAGGAGCCGTATATGCCTGATAGATGCCTCTGGCAGTTCGGACGGGTCCAGGGGATCCCGCAGGCCGTCATCGCGCCGGATCAGGTCTGCCGCGACACGACCCTGAAGAACGCGCGTTACATCGCCGTGTTTGCCCCGGGCCACAACAGGTGGCGGGACCTGCAGGACAAGGGTCGCTTCTACAGGCTGGCCGATCACAGGCGCACCAGCGAGGATTGCGAGGCCGGTGTCACTGCAGATTACTTGCCTTGGTACGCGTCGCAGAGCCGGCCGTACGTGCTGCCGACCATGCCACCCCATCCCGACCCGCCGGCGCCCGTCCACCCGATCGGCATGGACCCATGGGTGGACCTCCCTCAGCCTCCCGTCATCCCACCGGCGTTGGCGGCCCGCTTGCACGAGATGGAGGGCTATTGGAGAGCCCTGTCTACCGACCCTCGCCTTGAGGAGCTATTAGACGAGGTGACGGGTATTTTGGATCATGCTGTACGCCATCCACCTGGCGAGTGATGTACTTTTGCAGTTTGTATGTTGATATTATACATTTATATTACGGATTTTGTATCTATCTCTATATTTCTATTAGACTCTTCTCATTTCTTCATAGTCATATTGAACGTAAACATCAAAAACGAAAACGTTAATATGATAAGGTTGCACGATAACGAAAACGAAAACGTTAATATGATAAGGTTGCCCGATAATGAAAACGAAAACGTTAATATGATAAGGTCGAGGGCTATTTGTGTATGTTGTTTATAATGTTTTCATGCATATTTTGGTTAGGAACTTCCCTAAGGATTTGTGAAGGAGCACAGAAACAGATTGTCGAAGTAGATCGACAATCTGTTTCTGTGCTCCTTGATACAACTACCTTACAGATTGGCTATGGTTTAAGGGTAGGCTAGGGTTTAAGGGCATGGGCTAGGGTTTTAGGGTTTGTCGAAACTGCACGTCGTTAAGGACGTGCTGCACGTCGTTAAGGACGTGCTGCACGTCGTTAAGGACGTGCAGTTTCCTTACCCTAAAACCCTAACCTACCCAAACCCTAAAACCCTAGCCAAACCCTAAACCCTAGCACGTCCTTAAGGACGTGCTGCACGTTCTTAACGACGTGCTGCACGTTCTTAACGACGTGCTGCACGTTCTTAACGACGTGCTGCACGTTCTTAACGACGTGCTGCACGTTCTTAACGACGTGCTAGCACGTTCTTAAGAACGTGCAGCACGTCCCTAAGGACGTGCTAGGGTTCTGCTTACAATTAACGCAACAGTGCCTATTTGAAGCGATGGAGGACATCTTCATTCCGCACTCCAAAACAAAGTCCGACTTCTTTCGATATATTCTTTCGCCGTTAGAATCGTTATGGCCGAGCCGCAAAGCAATCCTCGTCTCCAAGTATCCCAGGTACGGATAGGTTTCGTAGAGTCAACATAGTTCGAATTCGTTCCGTTTTGTTCATATTTCCTATTATGTGAATACAGTTTCGAGACTTTACGTCTGAGTTCTCGGACCCAAGGGTTTGGAATGACCGTGACGAAATGGTTACGCATTTCAAGGACTTGGGTCGGAAACACTGCATGATTTTAGTAATCAAGCGGTCTTGGACGGGGGCGTCGAATCGTCCATGCGGGGTTCTCCTTGCTTGCGAGCAGTTTGGGGAGTACCGACCACGCGGGAGGAAGCTCCGGAGCACGCAGACGAAGATAAGTGGTTGTCCATTCTCTCTACACGGACACGAAGCTCCGCCGGGTCAGTGGCGCATGACGGTAACCCATGGTGTTCATAACCACGGGCTTTCCACGAGCTTGAAGGGTCACGCCATCGCCGGACAGATGACAGAGGGGGAAAAGAAGATGGCGAGGTGGATGAAGGAAGTTGGCACTCCTCCAAAATCCATTGGGTACGGATTGAGGCAGTTGGATGATACCAGCGTCACATCAAGGAAGAGCCTTACCAACACGCTCGCCATGATGGTCGCCGAAGAAAGAGGTAGTCGGACGATGACCCAAGATACCTTGCACCATCTGCGGGAAAGAAGGTACTACTACGACTTCAGACGACATCCAGATGAAGACAACGTCTTGAGCGACCTCTTCCTGGCGCATCCCGACGGGATACGCCTTCTCCGAAGGTTCCATTACGTCATCATAATGGACAGCACATACAAAACAAATGCGTAAGTTACTTAATTACGATTACATTATTGCACATATAGCCAATTATAAAGTATTTTATATGTAACATATTTACACTTGCAGATATGGGATTCCTTTGTGCGAGGTGGTCGGGCTCACACCCTCAAGCAATACTTACTGCATCGCCTATGCCTTTATGTCGCAAGAGAACGAAGACACATACGCATGGGTGTTGCGACAGCTTCAGATCTTGCTTGGGACGGTTCAGCCTCAAGCTATCATGACTGATCGAGAGCTAGGTCTCTTGGCGGCGCTGAATGTTGTCTTCCCCGATGTCCAGCATCTCCTTTGTTGGTTATACGTGACGAGAAGATGCGAGGAAGCAGCTCTGAAGATCACGAAGAATTTAAACCACGCGGGCATCTTTAAGGGCAACTGTTGGGGGCTGTTCGAATCGAGGTCGGAGGAATCATTCAACCGACTTCGTCGGGTGCTACGAGCTGCATGGCACCCATTCCCAGGTGTGGTGGCGTATTTGGAGTCGGTTTGGATTCCATACAGCAGAAGCATAGTACGGTGCTACGTAGATAATGTCTTCCATCTCGGCACCCGTACGACAAACAGGTACAACCTTACTTCATATCTCCCATTACAATATGATATAATATCGAATATTTAGTGGTATGCACTTCAATGTGTACAGAGTTGAGGGTCAACACAAGGTTCTGAAGGAGGCACTTCACTCATCGACTGGTGACTTCCGCGTCGTGATCGATGCAATCCATAGAGTCAACGATTGTCAACTGCATGAGCTGCAAACTGCTTTGGAGATCGACCGCTTCAAATGGCCAACAGCGGCGTATAAAGTCAACCTTTTCGATGAGGTAAAGACTTTAATCTCCAAAAAGTGCTTCGATTATCTGTACAAGATGTGGCAGGACGTCGTGAACCAAAAGGTTCCTCCGGTATGCACGGACCGACATTGGAGGGTTTCTTACGGGATCCCTTGTGTCCATGAGATTCAGGCATACGTCAACTCCGGCACTCCGATACCCGCCGAGGACATCCACCCGTTCTGGATGGATTTGACATGGACTGACCTCGACGACACCCCACTGCCGTATGAGCTGTCATCTTCATACACGGCTTCCAACGATGTATGCGAGGATGAGCTGCACCCACCCTCATCAGCAAGCGTCCAAAGGAAGGGGAGGCCTCGGGGGTCGAGGAATGCCTGCAGAACCAACCCGTTGCCATACGAGGAGGTAAGGGAAAGGTTTGAGAGAGAAGAAGCGCGTGCTGCTCGAAATGCTGCTCGGCCTCATCCACAAGCGACCTCAGCTCGACGTGGACGTGATGATGTGTTCGGAGGGTTCAACTGGGGTCGAAACAACGTTGATCCCTTCATGTTCGGTCATATTGAGACGGTGAGGGACACTGTTGGAGACGGTCATTGTGGCTACCGTGCTTTGACGGCTTTGACATCACCGATCGGCGAGACTGCTTTCCCGGAACTCAAAGCGTTACTATGCAATCACTTGGAGGATCACGCCGATCTGTACGTCGGTTGTTATACGGGAGAGTACCCATTTCAGCAGTTCGTCGACTACCAGAGATGGGCCGGAGCCACACATGGTGATAGGAGACGGTGGATAGAGCTACCCATCATGGGTTTAGTATTTGCGACGGTATATCAGATTCCTCTCGTCGTCCTAGCTTGGCATCATCCGTTCACATGTCTCCCCATGATCTCGCCGACATCTGCTAACAACCCTCTCCAATCAGCAACTCTTGGTGTAGCCTGCATCGGAAACCAAGACCATTTTGCCGCGGTACGACTTCAAACGTCTTTTTTATTACCTATTCATGCTTTTCATACATATATCAATACTCTAACTCTAAATTTTTGTTCTCATAGATCTGGTTGCGTCCTAACGCTCCTCTTCCGCCGCCTCCACTAGAATGGGTCGAACATCATCATCCGAGCGTCGAAGGATGGGATGCTCCGTTTCAAGCTCAGATTGAGAGATTTAGAGCCTTGCGTGCCGAGTCCGGCCGCCCTTTACTATTTTCCTAGATTGTATTCCACAACTTTATTAAAATTATGAATGTAAACCTTTTTTTCCGTTCCTTGTAACGTTATTTGCATATTATCCGAATGAAAACCTTAACAATTATTGTTTTCTATTTAATTTGACCCTAAATCCTTCAAATCCACTAGCTAAACACTTCAATTTTATCAATTAACATTACAAAACCGTCGGAAAACCTAAACCCTAACCCTAAACCCTAAACGCAAAACCCTAACTAGGGTTTGCACGTCCTTAACAACGTGCAAGTATTGCACGTCCTTAAGGACGTGCTTGCACGTTGTTAAGGACGTGCAAGACTTAAATAGTGGACATGCAAAGTCCCAGACTTGCACGTCCTTAAGAACGTGTAAGCACGTCCTTAAGGACGTGCAAATCCTTAATCCGGATTTACGGTGTATATAGTGACACCCTTTTTTTTCCGTTCCTTGTAACGTTATTTGCATATTATCCGAATGAAAACCTTAACAATTATTGTTTTCTATTTAATTTGACCCTAAATCCTTCAAATCCACTAGCTAAACACTTCAATTTTATCAATTAACATTACAAAACCGTCGGAAAACCTAAACCCTAACCCTAAACCCTAAACCCTAAATGCAAAACCCTAACTAGGGTTTGCACGTCCTTAACAACGTGCAAGTATTGCACGTCCTTAAGGACGTGCTTGCACATTGTTAAGGACGTGCAAGACTTAAATAGTGGACGTGCACAGTCCCAGACTTGCACGTCCTTAAGAACGTGTAAGCACGTCCTTAAGGACGTGCAAATCCTTAATCCGGATTTGCGGTGTATATAGTGACACCCTATTATTATCTTTGCAAATGCCTCTATCAGTGCAAGTCAAAAAATAAAAGAAATCTTGGACGAATACTATATTATAGCAGGATAGAAAGTAAACTTTTACAAATTCTCATTCCAAACCACTACAGGAGTGCCTAGCTTAAGAATACAAACATTGATGGATACACTGAACATTCCCCACACGAGATTGATGGAAAGTTATTTTGGATGGTCAATCATCAATGGAAGAGTGAATAGAGAAACCTTCACTTCCTCTAACAATATATAACACTTAATTACCTGTTATTACTCTCACATATGCATGAATATGCTTTCCAACCTATTTCTCAAGATATGTTGGCTACTTTATAGGATTAAGGCCCGCAATAGCGGATATAGCTATAATCCCTAGCACGTTGATAAAATATCATAATGGCCAGTTAAGACGAAGAACCAACATAAACATGTGAAGAAAAAGAGTAATGAATAACCAAATATGCATAAACCATATATTAATTATAAAATAGTATAGAAACAACCCTCACGTGTCCTAAACCAATGCATTGAGTATAAGCAAAATTATAGAAAAGGTTTAGTCGAGCATGACTTACCGAAAAGCGAAAAACAACGAGAGAGAGAGAGAGAGAGAGAGAGAGAGAGAGAGAGAGAGAGAGAGAGAGAGAGAGAGAGAGAGAGAGATGTGTCAAATGGTGAATGAGTGTGTGAAATGGTTGAGGAGAGGCCTCTATTGATAGTGCTTGGAAACTCTAGGAGTCTACAAACTTGGTGTAGAAGCAAAGCCCAATGGGCCGTATTTGTCCGCTGAGATATCTGTGAAGTTACGGGATCAGCGATCGCCGATGGTCAGTGGTGGGCACCGACTCAGTGAGTGCTCCTGATCTTCCGCGGGAGCTGCTAGTGGGTCACGGGCGCCGCCTCTGTAGAACACTTCTTCTTCGTTTCTTCGTGTTTTGGCTTCATCCGCTTCTTCTTTTGCCTTAATTCTTGACTCGTCTTAGGGTTTCATAGCTCTAGAGTGTAGCTTTGCTCCTCTTTTTATGCTTGGTTCCAAGAATCTATATAAATAGGCATAAAACGCATAGATTCCAAACTTTGTAAGTTAAGAGACAATGAATGCACATTATGCTAAAAACATGTCTAAATGCAGCCTAAGTGACTTAAGAACTACCTAAAATGCATATACAAATCATGCATTATTTGTCCACTAAAAGGAAGTACATACACTAATTGACAAATTCAAAGCGGGCTTGGAATGGTCAGTAGGAGATGGTAATTCAATAAACCACTAGGAACACAATTGGGTATTAATCACACCTCTCATTAAAAGAGTTAGCCCAATTATACAGTGTAAAAAAAATCATGGTTAGTGATTACATTGTGTGTGTGGGGGGGGGGGGGGGGGAGATGGTGGAAGAAGAAGCCGAATGAACAACTAGATCAGGACATAGTGAAGAAATTACAATATCCCAATACCAAGCAACCCCCTCTCAGATAGACTATACTGGTGGCATGACTAGAAAAGATGGTTCACAACGGCCAACACAATGAAAATTATAACTAACTTGATAGAGTATCAAATGATCCAAACACATGGATATGGAAACTAAATATGGTCCCGAAAATTAAAAATTTCTTCGAAAATTTGCTCAAAGGGATCTACCAACAAAAGAGAGACTAGCGAATAGAAGAATTCCAATTCCTAAAGAGTGTGCCTTATGTGGAAACCATAAGGAGGACGAAGTCCGTCTGTTCATTGACTGCGGATTTATAAAAGGCTGAAGCCTAAAATTGATAAAAATCATGGAGATAATAAGGACCCTTTAAACTACACTAGAGATATCAAAGTAATTATGAGCAATATAAGAGAGAAATTAGATAATGAAGAAAAATAAAATGTGGCAATAAACTGGCGGACTACCTGGTTCTATCGAAATCAGATCACGTTCTCTCGGAACCAAATCTCATCTTCCCAAGAAATAACAAGCTTCATACAAACAACACGAGATAACTGGCGGGAAGTAAAGAAGGAAGAAACTAGCTCAGACGAATCTGAGGTCGGAAAAGGTTATAGGAAAAAGATGAGTAGGAAAAATGTTAAATGGAGAAAACCGAAGTACGGTTATATGAAATTAAATTTCAACGACTCAACTACACCAATGGAGGGTAGGATACAAAAACATAGGTGACAAAACCCAACTGTAACAAGCTCTGGCATTGTGTGAAGGCCTTAAGAAAGCACAAGAACTTTAAATAAGAAATTTGATTATAGAAAGGGACTCTCAAATCATCATTAAACACTTATAGCTAAAAGACAGTCTATGAAGTAAATTTCGGTCATATGCCCCGTGAAGGCAACATAGTGGCTGACGAGGTTGCACACCTTTGTCGTTCTATCTCATCTCAATTAAACATTGCTAGGCCTACGAGTTTGATCCGTAAACCTGTTGAGTGTTACTCAACCCACCCAAAACCCAGCTTGAGACCCAACCCTACTGAATACAAGTTAGACCTATGTTTAATTGTAATTCAATTTAGTGGATCATTGATAAAAATTATTGAAACTCACGATTTGAACACCGGTTTGATATTCATATAATGAATTTTTCGTTAAGCACATGGTCACAACATCGGATTCCAAATTCGGTAGGCATTTTTATCTATTCTGCCGACTTGAGAAGCCAGTGTCGATAAATTATTTTGAATAAAAAATGCTTATAAACTCCAGAAGACAGTGTCCTGATTATGCACAATATTTTAATAATGTATAGTGGCCCTTTTTAAAATCTGTTGGACCCGAGTTAATTCAATAGCCAAAACCATTCAAATCGAAAATGATCTAAACTTGACACAACTCGAACACAATACAAATTCGATTCAAGTCCGAAGCTAAACTCTAAATAAAAGTTGATTTTAATTATACACGTTTGGCTGTAAATGATACGAGTAATGTTTATAACACGATTTGGCTATAACTCAAAACCAAAATTGACCTCATTTGATAATAACCCGACCCAAATCCAAATTTGATAAGACTGTTGGAGTCAGACCCAAATTTGATCCAACGCAGTCACTATCCAGATTGCACTCATCTCTATGTTTAAGATTCAAAATCAAAACAGATTCCTACTACAGTATGGGTTCGTATGGAACGGGGTTAATAAACTGACTAAAATTATAAACAGGGTAAAAATTTATAAACTGTTGGTAAAAGTAGTTAAAAATTTATGAAAAAATATAAACTCCGTATGGGACGAAAAACAGTTTATTTGTAAAAAGTGGAGTTTATTTGGTTTTTATTAGGGGTGTTGTGGTACTTTCAAACCAAATAAGATAAAAGAGAAGGGGTAAAATAGTAATTATGGAATATAAACCTCAAAATAAGCTTCAATCTGCAGCTTATTTATAAACCCTTTTTTTAACTGACTAAAGCTTATTTGTTGTTCCCATACACCATTTAAACCCGTTTATTTTTTTAACAGCTAATAATTTCAGACTTTTTAACCGACTTATACCGGTACCATACACACCCTATCTGTGTGAAAACAGTAAACACTGAGCCTTGATTTTAGGACAGAGTAAAGTTTAAGATTCAAAATCAAAACTGTCAGTTTTGACTTTGACAATAAGAAAAATAAGATTTGTTTAATACTCCGGTTATCAAGTTGATACTATTAGGAGGAACCGATCTCCGGTTATCAAGTTGATACTTGATACCTGTCTACTGTCTAGTGTCCTCACTCTCTCTCTCTATAGGTACATTATTTTGGAAGAAATGATAGGAAATGCTGAATCCCCATATAAATGTAAGGCCTTAACCGACCCAGCATGTGATGAGTCGCAATTTCCTTTGTCCACATTCTATGTTTTCATTTTCAAACCAAACAAAAATTAAAATAGCCACCAAAAAACCCAATACAGCTAAGCAATTCAAGGAATACTATGACAGCAGTTGCATTTCCATTTACATTAAGCAGTAAATCTAAACCCATCCATCATCAAAACTCTGTTTTGTTTATATGAGAGGAGTCCACAAATGGAGATTGGGAGGGAAATGAGTTGAGGATGCCTTGGCAAGATTCATTTTCCCCAAGCAATGAAGCAGCAGCAGTTCCTTAATTCGCACCATTCAGCGACATTTGCGAGCCCTGCGACACCGAACAATGAAGAGCCGGGAGGTCAGACAATCACCCCCAAGGGCTGGAGCTCGGAGAGAGTTCCGGTGTCCAAGTACAGCAGCCGTAACAGGCATGTCAATGCGTCTGCTGTGCTGTTTCCGTTCAGCAGCGGAAGGGCTCTGCCTTCCAAGTGGGACGACGCTGAGAGATGGATTTGTAGCCCGGTTTTCGGCCAAGAAGGCAGCTACAGCAGCAAGAGTTTGCAGCTGATTCAATCCGAAAGGCGGGCTAAATCAAAGAGTGGCCCTCTTGGTCCTCAGATGCTAGGTAACTATGGCAATTACTCGCCGCTCATGCCTGTGGCGTACGGTGGCGGTGGTGGTGGTTCTACCGCGGTTGATTCTCCGTTCTTGGTACACTCCAACAACAGCAGCTATGGAGGGAGAAGGTCGTGTCCCGGGCAGAGCGAGCAGGAGCTAGCTTGCACCCGCGAATGGCTTAAGATGTTACACGAGCCACCGGACCCTGATTCCCCCCAAGGTAATTTTGTTCTTGGATCCTATACCAATGGCAAGATTTATGTCTTCCTCGATCCAGATTTGCTGAGCCTAGATTGATTGAACAACAGACATTAATTGCTTGTCAACTTAGTCTCAATCCAGATTAGCCTGCAGATCTCATCTGAAATGGGCTCTGATTTCAACTGGATACTGATATGGTGGTTTTTTATGTTGCAAAGGGGATTCGAGACAAGGCGAAGATGGAGGGATAGAAGAAGGTGAAAACCAAGTAACGAGGGCGCTTTCAAGGAGGGATATGGGCACACAGATGCTTCCTTCCGAGGGCAGTAGCACCACCAATAGCAACTGCTCCTCGCCGCATCCCGCCGCCGGCAACGATTCGCCGGAGATGGTGAAGGATGTGAAGGTGGACAAAGAGGATACTTTCCCAATTAGACGGCAGAGCAGACCAAATCGGTCGCCTCCTTCAAACGATTCCGATGATGACGGCGCTATCAATGATTCACGCCTCCCCATCTCCAAGTAGGGTTTTCTCTATACACGTCCTGAAATTCGATTAGGGGTTAATTAATGTAAACTCAAGATTGAAGCTTTCGTTGCGAAATTGGTGAGTTGCAGGTTGGAAAGAGAGGAAGCAAAGATCGATGAGTGGGAGAACAACCAAAGAGCGAAAGCGGAGGCCGCCATACGGAAACTGGAGGTTCGTTATCCTTGAAATTGTAGGGCATTCAATTAAGCAAACGCAGCCTTTGCCTTTGCGTTTATGTGGGGAGTTTGATTTGATATGAACAGATGAAGCTGGAGAGGAAGAGATCAAAAGGGACGGAGAAGATAATGAAGAAGCTGAAAAGGGCTGAGTTGAAGGCGGAGAAGATGAGAACCTCCATAACCGGCGGAACAACTCATCAAAGGATAGGCGGCTTGTATCGGAGGATTCGGCTGGGTTGCATTGCCAATTGCGTTGCTTGTGCTTGTTGATTGATGATCAGATGAGCATTCAGCAGTCGCAGCACCCCTCAGTTTTTAATACTCCATCCTCATCTTGGTATGGATCATTTTGTTTAAACACTGTCCACAATGTGGACATCATCAATGTTGCTGTAAATTACTTAACCTTAGAAAATAATAAAATAAATTGAGACAGATTACAATTAGGTTTAGTGATTATGATACTATCTGTCTATCTCCATGAAAAAAGAGCATCTCTAAACCAAAAAAAAAAATACTCCGTTGCTTCCACTTACATCAACGAACACTCAATTGTTTTGACATTAGAAATTGAATTCGCGTGAGTTATGGGATGGACAACAACGTGTAAGATAAATTTTAATGGAGCTTCCTTTGCGGATATTATGCAGTGGCGGATCTTATGCAATGGCGGATATAGTGTTTCTTCTTCGGCTTACTTCGTAGACGTCATTATCATTTCTCGGATCATTAGGCACAACTAGGAGAATTAGGAAAGCTCATAATGGAGTGGAATTGGCATCGTGCCTACTATTATTTATTTATGACGATATTATTAATTAGATGCCGTCATTAGTAGAGTAGGCATAGAGGGGTCACTCTAAATAGACGAGTTCGACGCATTAAATTATGATCTATCTATTACGATGAAGTTCATTGCATTTCCTATACCCTTCCTTCTTGGTATACGGGCTACTTCATTCCTTGCTTTAGAATGACGAAGAGAGAAGTGTGAAAGCAATGCTACCTTCCCTCTATTCTTTCAGTTGCTCGCTGCTTCTTTATCTTGTATTGAGTTCATAGACCACAATCTAAATGTGTCGGAAATTTAGGTGAGCGAAATTTTTTTAATCATGATAAAGAAAAAAAATTTCAATCCAGAATACGATTATAAGAGTTATTTGGAATTCATAATAATAAAAAGTTTTATTACAAAAGTTATACCTATTGACTCAAAAGTTATACAAAAAAAAATAAGTAAAAACAATAAATACAAAAATTCATTCGAGTTATGTTGTATTATAATAGACCACTCACTAAAATAATATATAAAGCATAAAAAAAAAGATGGTATAAAATACTAATCCAACATCTATAATCAAATTACCAAAAAATTCAATAGAATCAAAACCCAAATTTAATAAATTAAAAATTAAATAAACACTACTAAAAAGAGAGTAAAAAAACATACCTTATAAAAATAATAGATTAAATAAGTTGAAATTCCTTAAATTGAAAATTTAGAATTGAACAACCAAATTCAAGAAATATATTGGTTTTCAAAAAAAAAACTGAAGACAGAAAAATGCCAAAAGTTTTTTTTTTTTGCTGTTTTAGTGCTATGTGAAATTGTGTTGTCGGTTGTGGGCAATCGATCACCTTTTAATTTTTCAATTTAAGGAGTTAATGGGCTTTAAAAATAAAGAGGGCATATGAGTTTGTTTAATATTGGCCCAAGTCCATAAAAGTAAGCTTACCTTGACAAATATACTTCCCGGTAAAAATTTCTATTTTAACCTAATTTACAATTTTCTTCCCAGCAATTACTGGGCTAGCGCTTCAAGCCATCCGCCTCTGATCTTATGGCTTCTGCTGGCTTTATTATAAGGAACTGGGATTGTTGTTAAAATTGGGGCCAAAAGACTAGGAGCTGCTTCCTCCCTTTTGGCGGAAGTTATGGCGCTACGAGAAGGGATAGTGCACAGAAGAAAAATCAATTGTGGGAAAATTGAGATAGAAGGGGACTCATCAACAATAATTGTTCATCTTCGATCAAAAGGGAAATGTCCATGGGAAATCGAGTTACTAATGGGGGATATTAAGTGGCTGCTCCGTGATTTTCAAAGCGTCTCCTTTTCCTATGGGCCACGCGAGGGTAACAGGGCGGCTGACAAGGTTGCACACCCCTAAGGGTGGTTTTTTCCATTTGCAATCTTTCCGTTTGTGTGGCTTAGAGCTGTGATCAATAGGCAAAGATGAAGACTAATTTTCAAAATTATGAATGTCTAGTTTACATGCCTTTTTCCAAGTTTCCACATGGCTGGAAAGTAATCGTTTTATCCCGATAGCATCCGAGGGATCTTTATTTATGAAGATATATTGATTTCAGATGTACCGCGATCAAATGTTCTTCCTTTTTTGAAAGTGTTTCACCAAGGAATTGGAGTATAGCGGTGAATTCTCTTGAATCTGATAGCATATGCTCTATTATTTGTTTCGTTTCATTTGTGAACTGTCTTTGAAAACTATGGATCTGGCCCTCTAAAAACAAATGAGCTTCATCCTCAACAGACTGATTACAGAGAGTACAAATAGATGAGACATAGAGCCTTTTTTGTTCCAATCAGGTTGTCGTTGTCAAACCTTTTTGACTTAATTTCCACATGAAGTTCTTAATTTTTGGTTGAACATAAATTTTCTAGATCCGGGCACGAGTTATTGCCTATAGTTGTAGCGACATTGGTGGAGAGAAGATTAAATGCATTATGTAGTAAACCAACCTTTTTTTGTCTGGTTACCAATAAAGTCTGTCTTCAAAAGGCGTTGAAGGAAGGGGAATGTCCATTATTTCTTTGGCTATATCCGCAGGAAGGGTGGAGACAAGTTTCTCCCTCCACCACTGCCCACCTAGGGTATAGTCGCTGACAGTTTCTTTTAGATTGAGAGAGTTCATTTGGTCAACTCTTTTAACAAGAGGTGTTGTAGTGATCCAGTTGTCTTCCCAGAAATTGATAAATTTTCCGTTACCAATCGTTGATATCAGGCATGTTTTAAAAGTTTGTATGAGAGAGCATAATTTTGACCATTTCCATGAAGAGCTCCCACGACGAGTGTAATTCAATATATTATTCTCTTTCAAATATTTATATTGTATTACTCTAACCCAGACATTGTCTATTTTAGCTAGTAATTTCCATAACAACTTCTTTTGAAGCGCTTTGTTCATATCTCTTGCTTTCCGTATGCTAAGAACCCCACGATTCTTGGGTCTGCATATCTTGTCCTATAAAATAAGAGGAATATGTTGTGTATCTTTGTTCCAGATAAAAGGTCAGTTAATTTGGTCTAATTGTTTATGTATAGTTCTCGGAAGAAGGAAACTCCGCATGACATATAGAGGTTTCGCAGATAAGTTTGTTGCTATATATAAACGTAGCTCTCCTCTCTTGGGAGGGAGAGTTAATCCGTCATTTGCATAGTTGGTCTTTGGACTTAGAGATAATTTCCTAAAAAGTTTGTTTAGTGACTCTTCCATTAATAATCGGGCATCCTAACTATTTTTCCAAATTAGTTTCGTTTCAAATATTGAGATTTCTCAGCTATTTGTGCGCGAGCTATGCCAGATGTAGCATGAAAAGGCAATTTATGGTAGTTAACCTGTTGGAATGATATTCTACAGTAATCATCAATTAATTTTCGCACCTTGGTACATGCAGAAACATTGCCTTTGGAGAAAATAATAACGTCATCAGCAAACGCAAGAAAGGGAGCTCTGGAGCCACTGCATCTGAATTGGAAACCAATCTCAGAGTCAGCATGATTCGCTTCCCACGCAAGCGTTCTTGCTAATATTTCCGCCCCAAGAATGAATAAGAAAGGGAACAGGGGGTCCCCTTGTCGCAGGCCTCGGGTGGGTTTAAATTGTTCTGTAGGGCTGTTGTTTACTAAGACGGAGAAAAAGACTAAAGTGACACATTCCATAATCAAGATTATAAATTTTGGGTTGAAATCAAATTTTGTCAATACTTGCTGGGTAAAATTCTAGTCTACTCTGTCATAGACTTTTTCCATATAAAGCTTGATAGCCAAACAATCTTTTTTTTCCTTTCCTTGTTTTGAAAGAATGAAAGATTTCATATGCTATCAAGACGTTGTTGGGTGCAACATCAAACTTTTTTTTCCTTTTCGTTCTCTTGAATAGCCCTGTCAAAAACAAACGAACCTTGTAAAGGGTGAATTAAGTTGCCAATGACTTTTTTTAAGTCTCTCTTTGAGTATGTTAGAGATTATTTTGTAGATGGTGGAGCAGAGGCTTATGGGTTGATAATGATTTATTGTAGCAGGGTTATCACATTTAGGTATTAGTCAAAAGAAAGTATGGTTTGTTTGACATAATAACTTACCAGAGTGGAAGAAGGCTTTGACAACACGGATGATGCTGCACCCAACAATGTCCCAGTATTTTCTATAGGATTCTCTCGTCATGTCGTCAGGCCCCGGGGACTTATTATTGCCTAAGTTAAAAACAAAATTTCTTATCTCTCCATTAGAAGGTTGTTTAGTGCGAAATTCGTTTTCCTTTGGAGTGATGGTGGGGTTGATAAGATCCAGATGTTCATTCATCACCGCTTTATCAGTTAGTTGTCTCATAAATATATGTCTTGTGAAAATAAGAGGAGTTGATGTAAGCTAATTAGCCTAATTTTATACTTACGAGTCGTGCGAGCAATTTCTTTTTTTTGGGGAGTCAAAAGCAATTTATTTTTTTGCATTACGTTTAAAAAAATTAAAAGCCATTCTTTTGAACATTCTCCAGTAAAAAAATCATTTAATAACAACCATCCATTCACTTTTATTTGTCGTTTACTATTTACGGACGTTTTCTTAGGAGGATAAAAACTATATAAAATATTTATGCACTGATGGAGTATTTAATACTCCCTCTGTTAATTAACACTTGTCATTTACTATTCATAGCTTTTATGCACGCTGTTTTAGAATGATAAAAAATTATATAAAATATTAAGAGAAATATTGGTAAAATATACACCTTTGTTAATTTAATTAGGTAATAAACACCCTTCCTTATTTATTTAGCCGTGCTAACACCTCTTGAATGTTTATAGGTATTTGTGCCCCTTTACTCTTTCTCCTCTCTCAGGTGTTCTTGATTCGTCTCCTTCATCATCTCCTACTGGCGATTTCGCGTCCATTCTATGGCCGGTTCCTCGTTTGCTTCTTCCATCTGTCCACCGGTGGTTATTTACTCCCCACCTTCTTCCTTTTCTTGCATCGTGGTCGTTGTGTGCTACTTTTCTTCGGGTTTTGTGATTTTCCCGAAATTGTTGTCAAATGGAAGGTTCTCCAAGTATGTCTCCCTGTTTTAATGTGATTTTCGTTCGATTCTACTGTGTATTCCTATTGTGTATTCGATTTTCTGTTGATTTTTTGGTTTTCGAGTGTTTTTGGTTGTTCTTCTGTTTTAGGGTTTTGAAATTTGTTGAGCTATATGGCTAGATCTTATACGCTGTGGTTCATTCTTTGTGGTTGATGGCATTTAGTTGTCTACAATCTTCTTGATTTAAATTAGCTGTGGCCATTTTAGTTGACATTGTTGTTTTATTCCTTTTGTTGCTTCGTTGCTTAGGGATAACTTAGGGAGTAAACTGAAATCTGTGTTAATTCTTTAATTTTGTGTAATTGATTCCATTTTGTTGTTGTTTATGTCTTCATATTGTACATTTGTTGCATTATACGACACTATTTTGGATATATATATATATATATAGGGTTTTTGCTGTCATCCTTCGATTTTGTCATACTTTGCCATCTTTTTTCTTTGAATCCATTTGGTGCCATCTTGTTGTCTTTGTCTTATTCACTTTTTGTGCATTTTGAATTAACTGATGGCATCATTGATGTTTGATGTCAATGGTCACATTTTTTTTTATTTTGATGTCATCCTTTGTTGATGTTGTTTGGAATTAGGTGAGCCATGTGTTATTTCGTTTAATTTGTTGTCACCCTTTGATGTTTTCCTCCTTTGTTGACATCTTTTTTCGTTCAATCTAGATGTTGCCATTTCATTACTTCCATTTAGTTCACATATTTTGGGCATTTTGGATGAATTGATGTCCTCATTTGAATTCTTTTGCATTTGCTGATATGTTGTCATCCTTACTGTTGTTTACAACTCTCCTGCTTACTACTAGTGATGACAATGGGGAATTACCTTGTCCTGTTTGTCACTTCTCTGCCTTTTCCCCCTTTTGGTGTATTTCCATGTTAAATGATCGATGCTTATCTTTTTCTTTGTATATTTGAATATTTGTTGGTTATATGTAGGTATTTGATTATATTTGTCAAGATCGTGATAGTTTCTATGAGAAGTATAATCTTTACTCCCGGGTTAATGTGATTCCTGTTATAGAAAAACAGTTGTCTGCTTCTAATTGGTCTTCTTTATCAACTTCTTTTCTGCGTCGTGTTCTATGGTTTGGCCATAAGATGAAATTTGCCCAACTACTTGTGAATCATTTCATGATTCATGAAGTTAAAACCTCAAAATTAGAGAAATGTGGTTTAAGCTGGAATCATCCCACCCTTGTAGGTTTTCAATGTCTTAGTTTGCTGCGGTAACCGGTCTAAAATGTTACTCTGATCACCCTGTTGACATTCCTTCTCTTTACATCAAATCCGTTTTGGGTGTAGATAAAATCAAGTATGATGATTTGATCGATCTTTACTGTAAAACACCCAAAAATTCACCAAAGAAGTTGCTTATTCCGTATGTATTGTAAATTGATGGGGTTTTGTTACCTCATAGGGATCGGTTTGTAAATCAAGTATGATGATTTGATGGGCTTATATTATGATGCACTTAAAAAAATTACAGAAATTGACAGCAATGAGAAACAAAAGAAGAGCTAGGATATGTAAAATTTAAGAACAAACTGAAAAAAATTTGACCCCCAGAAAAAGGGAAATGATGGAACACAGTTGCATCTTGTAGTGAGAAAGATGTTTCAAAGTTAGGCCCTTGTTTGAGATGAGGATATAAGAAAGCTAAGCAAAGGTAAATGAGAAATCATATTTTTTTGGTGTGAAGAAGATGTATCTTTCTTTTCCCTTTTTGCTCACTTTGATCAGCATACAAGAGCAATTCCCAGGGATCTAAAGGATCGTACATCAAGATCTAGAGCCAATATTTGAGTTAAGTCGTAGCCTAACTCAACAAGGGTTCAAAGCTAAAATAAAATAACAGATGTATGTCCGAGTCAAGGCACAACTTGATTGAGCACATACAAAATGCCAAGAAAACAAAAAATGAGAGCGGTTAGGATATGCAAACCCAACACACCTCCAAAATACAGCCAAAAGACCTTGTTTCCGGGCCTCACAGGCACCCAAAGGGACACAAGCCAAACACTGGCCAAGCAAAGATGGTTCTTGAGTGCACACAAGCACTAGCGGCATGCAAACCCTAGGACACCGTCCCAAAACCACAACTTTCCAACAAAACATAGCCCAAGAGAATTTCATAAGAAACCAAAGCTTAGATCCTCTCACCATCATCAAGACTAAAGGACACATGAAGGAGACGGAACACATGGGTCGCTATAAGTCTAGCAACCACCTCTTCGGGAATGTGATTGTCGTCATAAACCTTTGCATTTCTCGCATGCCAAATGAAGTAGATGGCAGCGAAAAAGGCAAAGGTTTTGGCCTTTGCTTCACATACTTTCTTCCTTTTGTATCTCCGGAGCCACCTTAAACCACGAGCCAAGCTGTCCACTTCTTCCGGGATCAAGAATCTCTCCCTAGTTCTCCTCCAAATACCCTTAGTGTAAGGTCATCCGAAGAAGAGGTGATCATGGGTCTCCAAGATGTCTTCCCCACAAAACCTACACCCATGGTTAATATCAAGAAAGAAAAGTTTATCCATGGTAGGGAGCTTACCCAAGGTAGGGAGCCAAAGGATGAAGCTGTAAAGACTGAAATTTAATTAATATTTATAAAATAGCCATAGGATAATCCGAATATTATCCTCCCTTATGATTATGAAAACCCGGAAAATTTAAAATTTATGGATGGCTTTACATTGGTTTAATTATGGATTTTATGAAAGAAATATATACCCGAGCCACTTTTCTCGTATCTTGTAAACCTAATGGATTTTAACGTGTCACGAACTCGGGATTTACGTCTTGCTAATATAAGAACAAGCCGTCACTTGAGAGTAAAGGGAGAGAAAAGAAGCCTATCTCCATTACTAGTCCTTTTGGTTCCTTTCAAAACTGATCAAAGTGGCAAGGTGTTTGGAAGGTGTTCCGAAGGACTCCCAAGGGTGTTCCTGAGTCGTTTCACTCGTTTGTATGGGACTCTTCGAAAGTAATCTCTCATACGCCTTCCCCTATCTAGGATAGATGTGTTTTGGTGTGGAAAAGGCTTATAAAGTGGAGCCTCTATGTGTTTTAGTGGCGTTTTGCAGCAAAAAGTCAAAAAAACAAAATGGATATATGTGCCTCTGTAATTTGGACGTTATTTCGAATCTAACAGTATGATCCGGCTGAAATATTAATATGATGTTCATAGCAATGTTATCTAACTTACCTTCAAAAATGAGAACGATCCAACGGTTGGATCAAGAGTTATTATAATTTTAGTAAACAATGTTTATAATGATTCGATTAAAAACTTGGTTAAGGGAATGCTAAGAATATGGTTAAATATATGATGGCATAACCGAAACTTAGAGTATATAAAATATAGAAAAGAAGTATACCCATAACTTGGCAAATAACAATGATGAAAATGGTAAGATTACGTGATGATATGACCCGGATTATAACTTGTTAAGTGTGGATACTTAACCAAGCTTATAAGTCCTTAAGCCATTAACCCTATGTGAATGTGTGTGATTATCTTGCGGTATGGGTTTATGTGATGCATTAATAAGAAGAACCTAATGTGAAATAATTACAATTGTTAGGCGCTTGATTCGTGTTTACACTTGGTGCTTGATGGTTTCCGTGCTTACCTTCGGATTTCAGGTAAGTCCCCTGGATTTACTCATGAGGTTACTCGTGACACATGAGTTATTGTAGGGTATAAACCGGTATTATTGTAGGATATAAACCGGAATTATAACATAGAACGGAACATAGGGAATGAAATGAACCCTTGTCTTCTCTTTGTCTTTGTTATAATAGGTGGCCATCGTATTCTATGTTGTTCTGTGGTGATTATCAGGATTCCCAAAAGGCTGCGGCGTAGCCGAACCTTCGAGCATTCGATAAAGGTTGGCACATGCTCCAAGAATTTGGTGATAAAGGATGGTGTAACCTCCAAGCATTTGGAAAGGGATTATATGGTTGATTGTTATCATTTGGGTACCCATTACCTCATTTATTTATATATTCAGATTATGCCTTAGAAGCATGATAGTATGTTTACAATTTTATCGCATCACGTTTATATGCCTTTTTACGTACTCGCAGAGTATGTTGGTGCTATGTGTATGAGTAATCAATGATTGACCCCATTATCTTTCTTGTTTTTAGATTCAGGTACCCCTGATACCCGATATGCGTGATCATATGTGGATGTTTGTCGGGCATAGCCTATGGGATGATAGAGTGAGAGAGACATGGACCATGTTTTAGTATTTTCTCGCTACTTATTACTTTTGTGTTTTGACCCGGCTAGGCTGCGACATGTGTTGTACTTTAATTCCGCCTTTATCTTTCGTTGAAAATCCGTTTTGCGATAGTTACCTATGACAGGTTCTAGCCTCCAATGGGCATGCGTTTGCTTTGGGGTTCGAAATCCCCGTTTTAACAACTTATCTACGCTTCTGCTAAATAAATAATCTAAGTAATAACTCGTACAGTCGTAAGATCTAAAGTTCACGGGATAATTCAAAACTCTTCCTTAACGTACCCCGAATAACCGGATTATCCGAACCTTATTAATCTTCTAAGTGGATTAATGGAGGCATATTCGGATATCCAAACTTTTGGGTCGTTACAGAAGCTATGCTTCAGAGTGTTTCCTTTCGCCCACACTTCCTTGTACCAATGGACATTGGCCTCCTTTTCTCGGAATTCCCCATAGGCTCTCTTGACCTTGCATCTTTCTCCGTCACACCATTCAACAAGCAAACTATTAAGGTTAGAGTTCAAAATCAACATTTTGTCCTTTACCTCAACAATTGCTTTGATGAGCGGTGAGTCTCTCCGATGAGCTTCCCAAGTCTTCACATCCGCCACTCCAAGATACCGGTGGTGCACCCACCGAACCCAAAGGCTTTCCTTCTTCTCCTGGATCCTCCAAAGGTGCTTACTAATGAAAGCTTCATTCCAAGGCCAAATATCAATCAGCCCTAGACCTCCTTCTTGTCTTGGCTTGCACACCTTGCTCCATTTCACTCTCGGTGTTTTCCAAAGGAAGGAGCGGCACAAGCTAATAAGGGCTTGCATAATGGACTCCGAAACTGGAAGTACTGAAAGCCAAAAACCCTCCGTCCCTTGGATTACCGAAGCTATAAGCTCTCGTCATCCTGCATAAGACAAGTGCTTACCAACCCAAGTATTTACTTTCTTACCAATCTTGTCCAAGAGCGGGCCATAGTGCGCCACCCGAAGGCCGTGAGGGATGATGGGAACACTGAGGTACCGGAAGGGGAACTCTCCTTTCTTGAATCCCGTTACTCCCAAAATAGCTTGCGCTTCATTAGGAGGAACCGAGGCTAAGAAGGTCGAAGACTTCTCCTTGTGGACCGAGAGCCCCAAGGCCTTCTCAAACAGGTGAAGGCAAGTCATCAAGCACCTAACCGAACTCATGTCACCACGGCTAAAGAGCACTATATCATCCGCAACCATTAGGTGGGCAATCCTAACACTCTCACGATGTTGATGGAAGTGAAAACCAACCTTACTAGTCTCAACTTTGAAAATCCTAGAGAAGAATTCCATAGCTAAGAAAAAAAGTAAGGGAGAGAATGGATCACCTTGCCTAAGCACCCTCTTACCTTCAAACATGTCATGTATCTCATTGTTCACCTTGAGGGAGAAGAAAGTCGTCTCAACACATTCCATTACCCATGCTATAAACTCCGAAGGGAAACCTAATTCACACAACGCAAAGCGTAAGAACGTCCAAGATAAAGAATCACAAGCCTTAGCTAGGTCAATGTTAAGAAAACATTTCCTAGTTTCACGCTTAACATTATATTTGCGAAGAAGCTCTTTCACCAAAAAATATTATCGAGCATGAGTGGATTAGGGATGAAGGCATTTTGGGCAAGATCCACAATGTAGCCAAGGCACTTTCCAAGCCTCAAAGTGAGGTAGATTTTAATGTTGGTTGTTATACCTTTTCGAGGTAGATTTGAATGGTGGTTGTTATTGTCTCAGTATATGCATAGATTCTGGAAATTTAAGAAATTTCTAAATGTTTTTTATTTGGCTTGAGTGGTTATCACACTAGAAAACAAGTAAATTATTAACAAATTTTGGCAATTATAGGTTAGCAGCTAGTATAAAACAATGACTGAAATTTTGAGTGAGACTAAATAATTTCAGGTGCCATGCATTATATGTTCTTAGATATATTTTGCAAACATGGCCGGCGGTTGATAACCAAACAATGAAATGTGAAACCTAAAGTAATTTGATCCAAACCTTCTTCTAGCATTTTTTATCAAAAGAAAAGAAAAGAGGAACATAGAAAATATGAACGAGGTAGAGGTAGCACTTTGCACTACATTACTTACAAATATTGCAGATTCTTTAGAAGGTTGAGCTTAGGAACTAACTGGCCAGAAAAGGCTGTGTCTCCAAGGTCTCTGAACATATAGAGAACAAACATATTATATGAGACACTATTCTAAAACCAAAGTAATCAAGTGGCAAACTATTCGAATGGGAGGCAATGAAAAAAAGACACCGCTTACTGATTCATTGACTGCCTATCCGTTGAAGGTCCACCATTTTCTTTTGTCTAGATTGCAATAGAAATAGAAAGTCAAAAGAATGACTGATTAACTTACAGCTAGCAACCTAAAACATACTAATTCATTGGTTGTCCATCTTCAATAGTAATGAAATGAGTGTATCTTTTCTGGGAGAACTTGGCCAAAGGCATCTCAGACGCGTCATACTGTAGACAACCATAACAGATTGCTTACATTATGTGTGCTATATTAGCAATGTTGCCTAAGAGATGTAATAAGGAATATAAAGCAAAAAGAATGTCTTACAGATCCCTCTTGTGTTGCAGTTTTATAACTATTGCATACATCATGGATTCATGGTCGGTCCAAGGGCCCAAGCAAATCCTGGATATATACATTTAAGATATAGTAATGAAGCAAAGCTTCATACATGCACTAGTGTAGTGAACTCGTAATCAGCGGGTAGTTAATAGGCAGTAAGTCACCTACCAGCAAAATTCAAATGTACAAGGTGGTGTGCAACAAGTCATAAGCATGGAGCCCTGATTCTTCTTGACTAGGGACTTGCACTTGGGACATTTCTTAAAATCAGCCAAAATCCTAGGGACAAAAAGTAATGATGATTCACTAAGCATTGGGTAAACATGCATCAAACTAAGGTCCTACAATCTGGGTTGGGCATCCAACTGCATCAAAGTCACACTTGTAGGATTGGCTCAATGGCCTTGCTTAAAGCCACTAAAAATAAGGTACCAGCAAATAACAATTGCTTAAACAAATACTTGTATACCAATTTCTTAAACAAAGGGATGAATCCTAAAGGAATTTACCATTAAAGGGAAACAATTATAAGGTGTGTTAGAATTGGAGAGATCTGTTTTGTCTTCCCAGTTACTCGATCAGTTTCATCTTGGATCTCCTTACTCGCAAAGCTTCAGATGAAGAAAAGTATCAAAAGTAAGGCATTTGCATAATGCTTAAACAGTAGAGGACATTTTGCAAGATCCACAAATGATGTAACAGAAAGTTGAAAGTAGCTCAAAGTCCACTTGTGTGTGTGCAGATAACTCACCGAAATCAGTAAATCATCACTTCGGCAAGTGAAAAAACTCAACAAACTCAGGCGTTCCTCGCACAGTGGCCTCCTCGTCACAATCCCTACGAACACAATGACCATATCCCTAAACAATCAACTCCAAAACTCCTCACAAACTCTAAATGCAACTACTAAAAAAAAAACAAAATTCAAGAGAAACCCTAACCAGATCCTCAGGGGAGAAAACCGCGTCCAACTATAATCTCGAGCATGGAGGACTTGCCAGAGCTCTGCGAAAGCCAGAGAAGGTGGGTCTGTATGCTCGGCAGTCGTCGGTGAGAGTTTGAAGGGTAAGAAAGAAGAGACCTTGTGTTGGAGAAAGAGGATAGAGAAAGATGGAATCCCGGCAGTGGTGAGGAGGTAAAGTGGTGATGTGAGGGTTTCATGGGTAAGCGAATCAACAAGCAGCAGTAATGAGATGATGAAGACATGAACAACCTCAGATCGAGGGAGAAACCCTCTCAGAACTGAACGGAGAGGGATGGATTTAGGGGGCAGGGAAGAGGGGACGCTTGGTTTTGAGATCTGGAGAGAGGAAGAGCGAGGTCGGGGTCGCAGGAGGAGAGGAGGACGTGGAGGAAGGTCGTCGGAGATGGAGAAATGTGGTGGTAATACCTCAGAAGATTGAGAGAGAAACGCTCTCAGATCTGAAGGAAGAGGGATGGATTTAGGGGGCGGGGAAGGGTGAGGCTTCATTTTGAGATCTGGAGAGAGGAAGAGCGAGGTTGGGATCACCGGAGGAGAGGGGGACGTGGAGGAAGCTCGCCGGAGATAGAGAAAGGTGATGGTAATTTAGATATGAAGACTGGAGAGAGGAAGATTGAGGTCGGGGTCGGGAATTTGGGATTCAGCCAAGTGAATGTGGCACCCATGAAATTCTTCAAGTCTTTAAATTTTGAAAACCCTCCTATTTTTTTCCAAGCGTTTCAATCCCGCTTATTTTACCTTAGAAAATTTAAACTCGCGCGCGTTTTAATTTTTTTAAGAACAGACAATTTCACATTAGTAAAAAAATTTGACAGGTGTCTAAACATTTTTCAACATCACAAATTAATAATTGACGTAACAAACTAATTTAATATCAGGTGTTTTATTGACAGACTTAAAAGGTGTGATATCTAATTGCACAATTCTAGTAGTGTATATGCAAAAATAAAGATTAAAGATTTGACATATGATATGTATTTCCTATAAAGCTTCATGTTTCATCTTCTATGTATGTGCTGATTGATGCTTTGGCGGGGCATGTTAGCTTGTTAAGCTCTTTCCTCCCGCAAGTGCCACACTTGTATGTCACGTTCCTTGTCTTCGTTTGCCCTTCAACGACCGATGGAATCCGACATTTTCTTGGCCTCCCACTGTTCTTACGGATTGTTGGAGGAAGACGTTTGATTGTTCTGATCTCTTCTGGTACATACCAGTTGTCCTCACAAGGCACCGGGTATATGGTTTCTCGGTATGCCATGCGCCAAGACTGAATCTTGTAGTATTCACTTACAAAATCAGTTATATTGATGCGGGTCAAGCTGGCCTTCTGTGGGTCAAACAACGATCTTGATCCAGGCGACGACTCGAGGACGAGTCGATCTCAAATGGAGGAGAATGATGTCATCCTCAAGCGAAAGAAGAAGGCTCCACCTTGGGAGTCGTTGAAAAAATGGAGTTAATTATTTTATTATTTATATTTCTTGTTTTTAATATATTCTATTTTTAGTAACTCCTATGTTAGTTGGAGTCTAATTATAGAATTGTTTATTTTTAGTATTTCTTAGTTAGATTAAATAAGATGGTTAGGAGAGTCTATCTTTAGACTTTCTTAATTATCATATTTTATTATTTCATATATTAGGATTTTAGATTAAGTTTTATCTTCTAGGTTTATTTATCTTTAGGATTAAAATTCTATCTTTATAAACCTAAATTCTATCTTGCACGGTAGAATTGGTTCTTAGGTTTTCTATTTAAACATTGTAGTTCTATTGAATTAAAGCAGATTGAATTAGAATTGAGAAACCCCTTTATGGATTAAAGGGTTCTCGATTTTCAATCCAAATGCTATCCGGTTCTTATGTTATTGTTACCTCGGCACTTCACAAATCACAATCATCGTCATCATCATCCCTTACCTTGCCCTTGATCGACAAATCATCAACCAAACACAATCAATAGTCACGAAGCCGTTGCAAGGAGGGTGACATGTTCTTGGTGTCGCTCACGGCGGTCCTCGCTCCCAGCGATCCCGGTGTCTTCGGCTCCGCTCCGGCGCGCGCAGGCGCTCGTGCGCCAGGCGTCTGGAACTCCCGCTCTTACGATCGCGCTCCCTGCGCTCGCTAGCCTTCGCTCCCGCATCCCCAGCACCTTGCTCCGCGGCTTCGTGCTCTCGATCGTGCTCGCATCCGCCCTCGCCACCAGCGATCGTCGGCGAGGCTTGGCGTCCGCACACCCTGAGGAGACCTACTCCTGTGTGCTCGGCTCGGCTTCTGCGCACCCAGACCTGCGTTTCTCACGCGCGCCTTCTTCATCGCTTCCTTTGATTTCCTTTTACTGTTACTTTCTTAAGTTAAAAAAAATTGTCGCTTTTGTTAAGTTAGGATTAGTTAGTTTAGTTTTATTTAGTTAATAATTAGTTTAGTTCATTTGTGTCAATTCACGGAATACGAAGAGCATAAGCAAGATCGACGCTTTTAGTTTAGCAATTGGCCGAGCTAGCCGATTGCTATACATCAATTGGTATTCAGAGACAGGCTATGCTACGCTCTTTGTTTCTTTGATGTTACTTATGTTTTGATTTGATATGGCTTGGGAAATTTGGGGCGAATGGGAGGATGATCCCGATCCATTGGATGGATTTTTTGATTTGGAACGTGCTAAACAACAACGACGCCAACAAGAGTTACGTCGAAGAGCTTGGCTACAACAACAAACCCTAGAGCGTCAACGCGAAGCTAAAAGACGCCAACTTTGGCTTTAACGTCAAGAGGAAGAACAACGTCAATTGGAGATCGAAGATAAGAGGTATCGACAACGCTATCAGATTCGGCTTCTCCAACAAAGAGAGGCTGCGGAAGAACGTCACCGAGAGGAGGAGGAACGAAAATGAAAGCTGGAGGAAGCGGCCCGACGGCAAGCTAATTGGCTTGATGACGCTTGGAGGAAGGCTTATATTCAGAAACTTCTTGATAGTCAGCCTCACGCGTCACCTACATCTGAGATCTTGGAGATATCCTCCCCCGATGTGGACATGATTTTTCTTGACTATATGGCCGACGGAAAGGTAAAGGAGGTTGTTTCGGATACTTTCGTTGGCCAAGAGACTGCACTGCGCGATGATTTTGTTTCGCAGATTCCCGTTGACTCCAAACTCGGAATTGAGTCAACTCAGTCTTGTTGCGAAGCTGACTCGACGAGCTTTCCAACGGTGGGTCGCGCGCTGTCAGACTCCTCGGGGAAGCCCTCCAAATCTGTAATTACAGTCCACTGCAGTGTTGTGCAGGAGGTGGAGCATGTTGTTTCCGTTGACGAGGATGAGGTACTTGATGACGTGTCTCAAGAGTTAGCGATTGTACCTCTTGGGCATTTTTATGAAATTCGAGTTGCTGAGATTTGTGTGGTCATTGATCCTATTCTTATTGAAGATCAAGTCTGTTCAACGATCGCACATAAAGGTGTTGTTTTTGTGGTTCCTATACCTCGAATTCTCCTGGCACCTATTCCACCCATTCCTCCATCATCTTCTTTGAAGGTTGCTGCTCCTTCCTCGCTGGTCATCGCTGACTCGATTCGAGGACGAATCAAAGATAAGAGGGGGAGAATGATGCGGGTCAAGCTGGCCTTCTGTGGGTCAAACAACGATCTTGATCCAGGCGACGACTCGAGGACGAGTCGATTTCAAATGGAGGAGAATGATGTCATCCTCAAGCGAAAGAAGAAGGCTCCACCTTGGGAGTCGTTGAAAAAATGGAGTTAATTATTTTATTATTTATATTTCTTGTTTTTAATATATTCTATTTTTAGTAACTCCTATGTTAGTTGGAGTCTAATTATAGAATTGTTTATTTTTAGTATTTCTTAGTTAGATTAAATAAGATGGTTAGGAGAGTCTATCTTTAGGCTTTCTTAATTATCATATTTTATTATTTCATATATTAGGATTTTAGATTATGTTTTATCTTCTAGGTTTATTTATCTTTAGGATTAAAATTCTATCTTTATAAACCTAAATTCTATCTTGCACGGTAGAATTGGTTCTTAGGTTTTCTATTTAAACATTGTAGTTCTATTGAATTAAAGCAGATTGAATTAGAATTGAGAAACCCCTTTATGGATTAAAGGGTTCTCGATTATCAATCCAAAGGCTATCCGGTTCTTATGTTATTGTTACCTCGGCACTTCACAAATCACAATCACCGTCATCATCATCCCTTACCTTGCCCTTGATCGACAAATCATCAACCAAACACAATCAATAGTCACGAAGCCGTTGCAAGGAGGGTGACCGGTTCTTGGTGTCGCTCACGGCGGTCCTCGCTCCCAGCGAGCCCGGCGTCTTCGGCTCCGCTCCGACGCGCGCAGGCGCTCCTGCGCCAGGCGTCTGGAACTCCCGCTCTCACGATCGCGCTCCCTGCGCTCGCTAGCCTTCGCTCCCGCATCCCCAGCACATTGCTCCGCGGCTTCGCGCTCTCGATCATGCTCGCATCCGCCCTCGCCCCCAGCGATCGTCGCCGAGGCTTGGCGTCCGCACACCCTGAGGAGACCTACTCCTGTGTGCTCGGCTCGGCTTCTGCGCACCCAGACCTGCGTTTCTCGCGCGCGCCTTCTTCATCGCTTCCTTTGATTTCCTTTTACTGTTACTTTCTTAAGTTAAAAAAATTGTCGCTTTTGTTAAGTTAATATTAGTTAGTTTAGTTTTATTTAGTTGATAATTAGTTTAGTTAATTTGTGTCAATTCACGGAATACGAAGAGCATAAGCAAGATCGACGCTTTTAGTTTAGCAATTGGCCGAGCTAGCCGATTGCTATACATCATATATTTAGTTTCATCCGCTGAATTGTAGCAATAGAATGGACACACGACATTCGATGTTAAATACCCTGCAGCTGCATGTCTTTCGTGCCAAATCAAACACACCAGTAAAATTCCCACCATCTACTTGCTATTGTGTATCATTCAACACCTTCACTTCATACCTTCCTGAACGATCATACCTTGCTTGTAGAATCTCTTTCACTTTAGGGGGCAAATCAGTGATCTTTGTTGCCGCTTCTCTATGGTCATTGAACCATTCCACTATTTTATTCCTAATATACTCAAATAGTGCAACAATTGGGTATCCTCGAGCTTCTTTCAATATTGCATTTATAGACTCTACGTTATTTGTTGTCATAATGTTGTACCTGTCACCTTGGAAGTGCGCCCTTGCCCATTTTTGAAAATCTGCATCCTCAAATTCTCTTGTAGTGTAGCATTCAGATGCTTTGGTGACAAAGTGGTTGACCCCTCGATTTTTTAATCTTGCCTTTATGTTCTGTTTCAAATGTCGTGTGCAAATTACATGCTTTGCAGAATTGTATACATCCTTCACAACCTTACTGATGCTCGGGTCCCTATCAGATGCAAAGACGAGCTCATTTAAATTCGGAATCATAAGAGCCAATCTTTAGAGGAACCACTTCCATGCGTTATCATTCTTTGAGTTCGCGACTCCAAATGATATAGGGTACACATGTCTGTTAGCATCTTGTGCGGTTGCTGAGATGAGAACCCCTTGATATTTTCCATGTAGAAAAGCAGCATCTACCATGATAACCTATATAATGCATTTTATAGTTGTTAATATAGTTTATTTATACACTTTTTTATCATACCAATTCCTATAGTTTATACCTTTCTCATCATGTGGAATCTCCTAATGGATGCTCCGAATGAAAGGAATGCATACTTGAACCGGTTATATCCATCAATATCAAGGCATGCATATGTCCATGAGTTTATTTGTTGCATCATGTGAAAGTATGATGGCAACATTTCATAGTTTCCCTCCAGAGTTCCTCTTATCATGTCTTGTACTACTTCTTTTGCTTTCCATGCCTTCCAGTAGCTCACATTGTGCCTAAACTCCTTTTGCATTGCATTCTTAATCTGCATAGGATCTGGCCCTTTTGTCACACCTTCATACCTTCATTCATTATACATAATAAGTAAGCAATTCTATTCAAGAGTCACATGTAATCAAATTTGCACAAAACTTCTCTATTTGGAAACCAAACTTAAACATAGCATCCTATTGTCATCTGTTGCAGTACAATAGATTACAATAGGATGCAAAGGTAAGGACACACCAATTGCCATCTTTTTTCATTGTGCTGATATGATATAAATAATATGATTCTCATTGATCATACTTGATCTTCATCTTTTTCGCTACAGTTTGGTATGATGGTTTCCGTCGTTCCCTACACCTAACTGAAAATGAACAAGTGTGCTCTTCATTCACCCTTCTAACCTCAAAGTAACTTGAATTCTTCACACATGTAGCCAGTATTGTCCACTTGCATTCCAAATCAATACAAACTACCTTGTACTTTTTTGTTGTTGATCTCTTCACTCGAAATTGAAAGTTCTCTTTAATTGCCATATTAGCCACTGCATTCCTTAGTTGGATTTTTGAGCTGAAAATCTGCCCAACATTGATGAAACGAAGCTCGTCTATCTCATTCTCACCGATGGCTTCATTTTGATCTTCATCATCGTAGGCTTGTGTATCGTCTGGTGCAGAAGAAGAAGTAGTGAGAGCCAATGTGTCATCAACACTTGTATCTTGAATGCACTCATCAAAATCTGTCACCACACTTGCTTGCTGACCTGCTTTTGTTATCTGATTGCCATTCATCCTTTTCTTTGCTAATACAAGCAACGACAATGACCATGCCACTTGAGGCGCATCATTTATATCAATGAAAGCCTTTAGATCATCATTTTTGTTGATTGTAAATGTATCTTTCAATTTTTGCAAAGGATGCAAGTGGCTTAACTTCAGTTCATATGTTGCTAGGCAAATATCAAATCTATCACTAATCATCTCTGTCAATGCTTCCAACTCAATATTGTTTTGAATGACAAAAGCCTTAGATACAATTTCACCAACATACTCACAATAACCATTTGTCATCCTTAAATCTCCTCCAAAATAGCCTTTCAAAATTTTGAGCTCCATATTTTGGCAGGGGGTTGGAACGGATTCAGAGATTCCAATTCAAAAATCACCACCAGAATCTGTATTCACTTCTAGATTCTGTATTCACAAAAATAAATCGAAATTTCATCGTCATCTTATATCTCACAATCAGATTCCAATGCAAAAATCACAAGCTCTCGGTTAAGAGGCACTACCTATATGTAATCCTAGGTCATTGAATTGAGGATTGAAATTTGCAATTGATATACATAAATTGAAATTTAGGTTGGAATTTTGCGGCGTACCTTGATTCCTTGAGTGTGTATCAATTCGTGTCTCTTTTCTTTGTTTCTGATTCCATTTTGTCTTGATTTTTCGCAATTGTTGACGGATTTCGAGCTTCCTGGTAGATGGATTTTGGCTGTTTCATCCAGGTGTTCGGATTCATATGTGAGGTGGAATCATGGTATGGATTCATGGCATGGGTTCATCATGATCTTCGAATTTTGGTGGAATCACTGGTTGGAAGCTTGATTTTGGTGGTTCAAGCTTGAGATCTGTATAATTTTTTGAGCTCTATCGCAGAAGCTTTGGTGAAACAAGGGAGAAGTGCGGTAAAAGCGAGGAAGAGGATGGATGCGTGTGATGTATTTTTTTATGGAGGGTGCTAGCTTAGCTAATTAAATTTGTTTAGGTGCCAATTACGTAATTAAAGTTTCATAATAGGCTAGTTAGCAAAATCACCCAAATATTAACTTTTGTCACATTTGTTTTTATAAATTCATACTTAATTGGCAACACGTTATTTAATTTCTCCATCCACCACTTACCTCCCACGATGTAGTTTTTAACAATTAAAAAAACATGCATGAATATTAAAACGTTAAATTTTAGAGTAAATTACACATAACCACCCTTAAATTAGACTAGTTTTCACATAACCACCCATAAAATTATAAATTACAGAAAACTACCCATAAATTACATTTAATTTCAAAAGACCACCCATCCATTAAACCTCTATTTGTTTTGTTTGAAAAGACTAAAATACTTCTAATTCAAACTTATTTTTTAAAGAAAAGGCCGAGGTGGCAGTTGGGCGAGTCGGGTCGGATTCGGTTAGTCAGGTTTCGAGTCATTCGGGTTTCGATTAATGTCTAATAATTTGATCATTTGGTTGGGTCGGGTTCGGGTTTTGGTTGTATCGGGTTTCGGTTGTATCGGATTTCGATTGTCTCGGGTTTCGGTTATTTCGGGTTTGGATTATCTCAAGTTTTCATTATTTCAATATTCATTTTAAATTTTTTACTAGAATCTATCTTAAAATCCGGGTTATATCGGGTTTCGGTTATAAGGGGTTCGAGTCTTAATGGGTTTCGGTTGAATCGGGTTCGGTTCATTTGGATTTGGGTGAGTTTCGGTTATTGGTTATTCGGATTTCGGGTCCAAATGGGCCGGGTTGGGTCGGTGTTCAAGACAATCGGTTCCAAAATACATACAATATCCTTAAAGCTGGCAAAATCCGACCCGGTCGACCCAAAATCGATTGTCCTGAAAACTGACCCAACCCGACCCATTCTGGACCCGAAATTCCAATAACCGATAACCGAAACTCAACCAAATCTGAAGGAACCGAACCCGATTCAACCGAAACCCATTAAGACTCGAACCCATTATAACCGAAACCCGATATAACCCGAATTTTAAGATAGATTCTTGTAAAAATTTTAAAATGAATATTGAAATAATGAAAACTTGAGACAATCCAAACCCGAAATAATTGAAACCCAAGACAATCGAAACTCGATACAACTGAAACCCGAACCCGACCCAACCAAATGATAAACTTATTAGACATTTCCCGAAACCCGACTAACTGAATCCGACCCGACTCGCCCAATTGCCACCTCAGTCTTTCCTTGAAAAAAATAAGTTTGAATGAGGGGTATTTTAGTTTTTTCAAATAAAACAATAGAGGTTTAATGGATGGGTGGTCTTTTGAAAATAAATATAATTTATGGGTGGTTTTCTGTAATTTATAATTTTATGGGTGGTTAAGTGAAAACTAGCCTAATTTAAGGGTGGTTATGTGTAATTTACTCTAAATTTTAATTTATAGAGAGAGTATTTTCTAAACCCCGCATGCATTTTTGAGTATTCAACTTTGGCTGTAAGTATCACCTAAAAATCCAAAACTGAAAAATGAGTACGCGTTGTGCTACGCGCCCCCAATTTCCCTAAACTCCACCCTCCCCAAACCGAAAGAACCCAATCAAACTGAAAAACCCTGAAAAACCTCTAAATTTCTCTGAAAATTTCATCTCAATCTCTCTTCTGAACAATAATCAGTGTTCTCCTGATCAATCTAAACACTTTTGGTTCTGGATTTGGCACAAAACTTGGATCTTGAGCGGGGTTTGGGGCTATACTCATTTTCTAGGGTTCTTCCCTCTCTGTTCGTTCTCATCAACCTCATGGCGATTTCTCTCTGTAATGGTTACTTCGTGCAAGGGGTGTTCCCCCTCTCCCTCTCTCGCTGGCTGCTATGGCCGATTGGTCATGCCATTGGTGTGTCTGACTCGGTTTGCTGGCCACGGAAGTCTTTACCTTCGACGTTGTTTGAGCCCTCACATGGATCTGATGGGCAAAATCTTAGGCCACTACAGGTACGACATGCCTCTCCTAACAGTCTCTCCTCTTTCTCTCTGGTTTGGCAACTTCTACTCTTGCTTAGCTCTATTGGCGAGCAATAAATCACCTAAAGGGAAGGGGGGCCCCTATGGGGTTCCACCGACACCCACTGAAAAACAACACCATGGGAAACCTTCGGGTGACATCTAAAAATTCAAAACCCCATTCAATTCACTGAAAAGTGATAAGGAAAAAGTGAAGACCCTACTTGACAAAATCAACACCATGAAGGTCACCATGAACTCCATTAGCAGTACTGTTGCATCTGTTTTCTGGGTGTTAAGACTCTTAGCACCTGTGTAACTTTTGTTCAGTACTCAAAATCTTATCCTTCTAAATTATAACTTGCTCATCATCCTTGAACTTGATTTAGTATTGGTTAACTTTAGCATGATGATGCCTCTAATCTGCAGCTGTAACTTTCTACTAAGTTGTGATGCTAAGAAATCTCCTACCGTATACTGTTTTTGCAACCACTTAACCAATCTGCACTCAAGGGGCCTACACTCTTATTCTAGCATCAACTTTTACATGATAAGGAATATATCAAGCATAACACATTATCTTACTGGAACACAGTATGAATGCTTCTTTTACTATAATCTGTTACAAAACCTGTCTGTATGCTTCATTGACAATTTGGAGACTAACCCCTGTCGAGTGAGACATACCCTCGACTGCCTGGCTACCTACATCTGCCTGCAGACTTCTGTGGAACAAATACGAAGGGTGAGATTTGCAAACACCCTGTATCAACTTCACTCTTGTGAATGTATAACTAGCCGGCAAACACTTTGCTGTGTTTGTCTTCAATCTTATTCTAGCACCAAGTTTATTTTAACTTATCTGGTTGTTTACAAGTTGATTAACCCAAGACTATAGTAATAAATTATATAAGGAAAAAAGCAATTTACCCTACATGATGTCAATCTTTCAGCATGTGTTTGGATATATACCCACTAAAAACATTATCGCTAACTTGGCTCAAGAGTGGTGTTCTCTCGAGCCACCTATATATCCATACAAAATGCATGATCAAACTTAAATGCAGAGCAATTACAAGGGCATGACTTCTGCACCTGTAACTTCAACGGTTGGAGTTTATGTCACCAAAGATCTCTTTGCTGCTCCTGGGTGCTTGGTAAGGGTTGCTGCCCCTGATCTATTTCCACTTCTTGAGCCAAGTCATGTGAGCCATCAAACTGAAACCAAGAGCAGTAACAAGCTGATTATCTACCTAATAAAACATACCAATCTCAAAAAAAATTCCTATCAAGCAAATTTCATCATATTCTGTCAGCTCTATTGTATGCTTGCTATTATTTTCAGAGCTGGCTTCACCCTCAAAATAACCTTGAGAAACAATAGATGTAAACATTTGATAACATTTAAACTGTATATACTAGTGTTTCACTTTGAGCTCTCTCGGTGTAATTCAAAGGACTGTAACTTTAATATGCTATCTTACTCTTGCATCTGCACTATTTTAATCCATCTGCTTAAGTGTAACTTAATTGCAATCAGATTACATATCAATATAAGTATACTGTGCAACATACACTACCTGTTACTTCCACTTTTCATTACATATAATAGAGCGATTGCTGACTTAACACGAGAGTGTTGCTCTCGTGAACCTATTATACATCTAAATGCAGTACAGGATCACCTAGGGTTGCTGGTGTTTAGTTGGGGTGTGCTTGTTGCTGTCATTACCCTTTCTTCACTGTCTACTCATGGTGCAATAACATATCTGATCCCACTTTGGTTAAGAATCAAGTTTTGTGATTGGAACTCTCAAATTAAAATTATGTGTTGTTTATGGCTTAGGTGTTTCTGCTTTGGTCATAGCAATGTCACTACTACCTTCTTCCATTCCAGTAGCATTATACCTTCCCAATTCATCACAATATTCGATAGGGGAACCCTTTGGATAATTTATACAATAATATTAATATGGCAGTCTTGCCATCATACTTTAATGGGATGTGGTTTCCTTGTCTGCTCGTTGAGATTCAACAGTAAACCTTTATCTCTATACAACATAATTAGCACATCTAATGACTGTAGAATCGATTTGCATCAGAATATGATACCAGGTCATACTAAATCATAACATTTTTCACTCTACCACTGCGAAGGATGTAGTGTTAGAGTGAATTGCAGAACTAAAGTAAGAGCAACAACATTCAATCAACTATGTATGATTTCACCTAATTTTACCTTTATCTCTGCTATGAATGTGAGTTCTGCCTTTGTTCATGAAGATCTTTCACTTAAAACTTCTGCTGATGGAACTCTGGCTTCATATCATGCCTTTTTCATGTTCCATTCTCAGCTTATCCATACCTGCCTTATGCTGAAAACTTTTGTCATATTGTTAACTAACTTAGAACTATACCACTATCTTATACTTGTTGAGATTAACCAACTATATTCCTTTATTTCTAGAGATGAACCTATTATAAAGCACTTTACTAATCTTGCTCGAGGGAGTCATTCCCTTGAGCATCACATTTACTTGCATTTGTTTCAGCTTAAGACTAGGCTCAGCTGGCCTCTTGGCTTTAGCTATGGAGACAATTGGAACCAAGCATATGAAGAACTATATCATATGCCATCTATACTGCTGATATTGATCCTTGCCAACAGATGGTCTGATAGCTACCTCAAGCCATCTCTTGACTCAAGTGAGCACCCATGCGCCATCTCCCAAACTCTTATTACTATCTGCTCTTGGGTGGTTTCTGATTATTTGGCTTACAAACCACTGCTATGCACTGTAGATCACATACACTATGATCTATGTAATCTCCCCCAATTAGCTCCTCCGGTTGAGTATAATTCTCTACTCAAGAAATCTCACAATAGCATTGTAAATCTTGGACAATATAAAACCCTCAACAGGTCTTTCATTTTAACAATTATGACTTTCCTTCTCGGTTTTGTTATGATTGTTAGCATTTCTGGTGTTTCTTCCTCAAGCCAAACCCTTTGCTTGGACATTAGATTATTTCTGAACCGCTTAAATCCCATAGGCCCTGGTTCCAATACTCCAAATTTACCTATCACTCGATACATTCAGGATACAACAACAAGCAAAAGCAACTCAGAACACAATCTAATCCAAGAATCATCGGTTTTTGTATTGCTGCATTACACACTCACACAAACACTCATAGAGATAGAAAAAACTTATAGCAATGACCAGAAATCAATCAAAATGCATATTAATTGGCGAGTCTTTACTTTTTTAAGTAAGGTTAAAACCTTTCTAAATACCATATCTCCCGCAATTGATTACAATGAAGTTTAGCTTCTGGAATGTAAGGGGTCTAAGTAGAAAGAACGTTTGGACTCATATTGAATCTACTACTAAAGCAGAACACATAAAAATCTTAATGCTAGCCGAAACAAAATTAACAAATCCTCCTCCGGATAAATGCTGGAGGAAACCAGGTTTTGACAACATGTTTTTCTGTCCGTCAAAAGGACTTGCAGGAGGTCTATGCCTTCTTTGGAAAGAATCCCTTTTCCAGAATGAAACTTTTACTATTAGAAACTCTACAGACCGTATCATCCAGGCAGACTACACAAACACGACTCTTAATATTAACATCGAAATCTTAGTTGTTTATGCAACACCTTATGCAAATGAAAAAAACTCTTTTTGGACCTCACTTTCAGACTATATACGCAATGCAAAGGACGATCTTATTATCTTGGGGGACCTAAATGAAATATTAGAGCCGAACGACAAAATGGGCGGAAGGATTCCATCTGCAAATAGATTTACAAGACTACAAGATATTATTAGTACTTACAACCTGGTAGACTCCCCTACATGTGGAAACAATTACACTTGGAGAAAACATGAACATGGTAATGACAATATGTTTGAAAAACTGGACCGCGCTGTGATTAGCCACTTTATCCTAAAACAATTCCCTAACCTATGCACCAAAAATCATGCCTTCTTAAAATTAGACCATGCACAGATCACCCTGGACCTCATGGATAACCTCAAACCGAAATTACAGCCTTTCAAATTTGAAATGGCATGGACAACGAAACCTGACTATGAAGCAGGCCTATCAGCCTATGTTCAACAAAGATAGACAACCCGACCACAACATCTCACTACAGGCCTATCAACCTATGCTCAACAACATACAAAATTATATCCAAAATACTAACATCAAGAGTAAAAAGGATTATCCCCAAAGTAACTAACCCACTTCAAAGTGCCTTCTCTTTTGGCAGATCAATACAGGATAACATCTTAATTGCAAATGAAATTTTTCCCTCTTTTTCAAAGAAAAAAGGAAATTCAGGTTGGATGGCAGTCAAGCTTGACATGGAAAAAGCTTTTGATATGGTTGACTGGAACTTCTTACTCTCCATCATGCTTAAACTTGGTTTCTCACCCAAATTCACGGAATGGATCAAAGAATGTACAACAACAGTAACATACTTGGTACTAGTAAATAATGAACCCACGGATATGTTTTTCCCCAAGAGGGGATTACACCAGGGATGCCCGCTCTCACCATATATATTCTTAATAATCACAGAAGTTTTAGCTCGAGGGCTACAACATGAATCAGAAAAGCCGCAAAGCCATCTAGGAATCAAACTAATACGCGGTGGTACGAAAATTCCTTTCTTAGCTTTTGTTGATGATATTGTCATTTTTGCATCGGCAACCAAAACCAGCTGTGACCAAATTAACAAAGTACTACAAGAATACTCAGCTTTGTTAGGACAACGAGTGAACATGCACAAATCCCAATTCCAAACATCCGGAAATGTTTCAACCACACAAAAAAATCTTATTCGAAATGAGCTTGAAATATCACACACCCCCAAATTGGGTAGCTATTTGGGATGTCCGATCATTGAAGAACGAATGACGAAGGACGAATTTAAAGACTTATTAACAAGCACTAAGTCACAACTACACAAATAGAAGGCGAATTGCCTCTCACAAGCGGGTCGTTGCACCTTGATCAAAACAACGCTAGCAGCTAAACCTTTACATATAATGCAATGCTTTATGCTACCCAAATCTGTTCACACAGAACTCGATAAAATCAACCGAAACTTCCTTTGGAACAAGGGCCCGAATCATAAACCCCTCATCAGCTGGTTTGAGGTTTGTAAAACCAAGGAAAATGGAGGACTTGGTCTTCGCTGCTTTGAGGACATGAATAAAGCCCTTCAGATGAAACTACTTTGGAAACTATTAGCAAAACCATCTAGCCCCTGGGTTACATTAATCAAAGAAAAATATCTCAAAGATCAAAACATTCTGAATTATCGAAAGCATGGGGCCTCTTCCTGGCAATGGACGCATTTAATAAAATTAATACCTTTATTCAAACAAGGTCTAAGATGGTCTATTGGGGATGGCTCATCCATTAATTTTTGGCGTGACATGTGGCTAGGCTCTACGCCGCTAAATTCATTAACCTCAGGAACACAACAAATTGACGAAACAATCAACATAAGTTATTTCCTAAAAGAGAATAAAACATGGGACCAAGAAAAATTACATGAAAATCTACAGAACGTCATTCCTAATGACATAATAGAAGCAATCAAAACAACCCCAATACCACAACACATCCATGTCGATAGACTATATTGGAAATGGAGCAAAAATGGAAAGTCTGCAATTGACATGATACATAGACACAAAAACCATGAAATTTCGGATATAAACTAGGTTTGGGGGCTAAATATCCCCCCCAAAATAAAATCTTTCCTGTGGAAAATCCTTAAGAACGGAGTACCCACTGCGGTTAAACAGGCATCTCGCCATCTTGGTATTCCGACTAATTGCCCACACTGCGACTCCTGCTATGAAGACCTTAACCATCTGCTATGGGACTGTCCTGTTTCTAGGGAAACCCTTATTGCAAATAATCCAGGTGCCTTTATGAAAATCCTTGGCTGTTTCAACAAAGAGGAACACCTCAACGACACAATCTGGGATATAAAAAATACAATTGGGAAAAAAAGTTTTGAAGACCTAGCTTTTGTTTGGTCGGGAATTTGGTATTTCAGAAACAAAACGCTTTTTGAAAATATAAACCCAGACATAAGGCACATCTTATCCTTTGTAAAAGAACAAATATTTATCTGGAAAACCGCGCATTTGGGTTCACCGGATTACTGCACAAATGACAAAAACTTGACCATAAATGTCGACCGACCCAGATTGATATCGAAAAGAAAAAGAACTAAATGGGAACCCCCACCAAATGGAACTTATAAACTGAATTTTGACGGATCTCTCTCCCCTGATGGTAGGGGCACGTTTGGCTTCATCCTTCGGGATTCCGTTGGTGCTCCTATTTTCAGTGGTTCAGGAACTTCACCGATCACCTCGGTTTGTGGATGTGAAAGCATGGGCCTTTGGAAGGGTCTGCAAGCCGCAAAAGAACTGAAAATCATAAACCTAATCATTGAAGGAGACAACTTAACAATTATCAAAAGTCTAAAAGGTATGGGGAAGCCTACTGGAGACTCTGAAATGATTGTCTTGGACAGTCTAGCCTCGCTGGGCTTCTTTGGTTCTGTTGGGGTTCGTCATGTCTTCCGTGAGGCAAATCTGGTGGCTGATCGCTTGTCACGTATCGTTTTTGCTTCTAACGGATCTTTGACTCCTGATGATTCTCTGTTGCGTAGTCTCATCCGCAAGGATGCTCTTGAGCTCTTGGCTGATAGAGCTTAGCTCTATGGTCAAATTCTTTCCGTTTCAAAAAAAATAAAATAAAAAATAAAAAACTTTGGCTGTAAGCAAATGTATCACTGCTGTCTGTCTTTATTCAAAGTGGGTTGCATATTCAATCAGAGAGCTTTCTAGTAGGCAGGAGTGAACACTGCTGCAGTCTTGGGGGGTTTGTTGTATTGCTGTATCTTTTTCTGATCCTCTTTTGTGCTTCTCCAGTTTCCTCATCTGATTTATTCTTGGTAAGTTTTCCTGATACTCTCCCTGATCGAGGTGCATCTGATTGTATTCCTTGTTATGAATTCGTCTCTTTAATCTCGAATGAAATTGGTTTTGGGATGAATGTCATCGAGCTTAGGGGGAGAGGAACTCAATTGCAGATCAAACCTCAGCCAGGTTCTTGTGGCGGTGTGGGTGAATCGTGAATTTTGGAAAAATATGGGTTGGCTAACTCAATTTTTTGGAGAATCGAGCCCTAGGGTCTCTCAGGGCCTATACCATGGACGATTTGGGGACGATTCAGTTTGGGATTATCCCCCAACTACCTCCGTGGTATTTTCATCTGGTTATCCGTACTCACATAATCGAATTCAAAAGATCATTTAAGACAGCTGATTTCTCACCAGGGTTTGTAATTGCAATCTTTGAACAGTTTCTGTGTCAGTGATTTTCTCCCTTTGATTTCAGGATGCTTCATCAGATTATGATGATGAGGATTTCGACCGTGCTATTGCACTCTCACTATCAGAAGAAGATCATAAAGAGAAAAAGGTGATTGGTAAGTGCCATATTATATAATCGAAATTTAATATTACCAGTTGATGTTAAATCTGAAACAAATGTATAAAACCCTGTGGCTAATTGTAGATTTCAAAGTTTTAGCATCTGATATACTTCAGTTAATATTCTCTAGGTATACATACTTCTATTCAGACTTGTATCAATGCTATTGCTAACTGATTTGTATTCCCAAGCAAATTTTGTTAAAGGTGAGTCCACTTGTATACGAACCTTTCTGACAAAATGTTTAATAAATGCTTCATTAAGATAATGATTCTCATCTGGAGGAAGATGAGCAACTTGCTAGAGCGCTCCAAGAGAGCTTGAATATGGAGTCTCCGCCCCGTCATGATCATGAAACCACAGTCCAACCACAACCCCAACCTGAAATCCGTCCATCTCCTTTGTTATATCCTTTTGGATACAGGTTCATTCTTAGTTTTTCTTCTCATCCATCAACAATGAGACTCTTTGTTGATTGCATACTGAAGTCTGAATCTTCTATTGTAGGATCTGTGCTGGTTGCAAAGCAGAGATTGGTCGTGGACGGTTCTTGAGTTGCATGGGAGGAGTCTGGCATCCAGAATGCTTCCGTTGCCTTGCCTGCAATGATCCAATTACTGATTACCAGGTTAGCATTTGCCTCTTTTCTTCTGGCTATTAATTGTCAGTAGTTTCAACTTTTAACCGTCGCTAAGCACTCAAAGCTGTGATATTCGTGCAACTTCTTTGTGAGAGAATTCTCTGATTTTTTTTTTCTGGTGTTAGTTCTCCGTGTCTGGGAATCAGCCATATCATAAATCATGCTACAAGGCGATGCACCATCCTACATGTGACGTCTGCAACAACTATGTAAGCACATTCCCAAACATTCCATTTTATAATGGTACAAAGAGATGCTAAAAAGGTTTGTATGTGATTTGGAAGTACTAATAGATAGCATCTTCTTCATTTTTCATGTGGTCAGATCCCGACAAATGCAGCTGGGCTCATTGAATATCGGGCTCATCCGTTCTGGATGCAAAAGTATTGTCCTTCCCATGAAAATGATAGGACTCCGAGGTGTTGCAGTTGTGAGAGAATGGAGGTGAGTTTCCAAAGGTTAAAAGTTGTATCACTATTAACATTGGTTTCTTGGGACATATCGCACACTCTCAGATGTGTACTACTTACCGACTCTTTCTGCAGCCAAGGGCTGGCCAGTACCTGATTCTCGATGATGGGAGGAGGCTATGCCTTGAGTGCTTGGACTCAGCAATCATGGATACCCATGAATGCCAACCACTTTACCTTGAGATTCAGGAATTCTATGAAGGATTGAACATGAAGGTTAAGCAGCAGGTACCGTTGCTGCTGGTGGAGAGGGAAGCACTTAACGAGGCCATGGAGGGAGAAAAGAATGTATGTGCATTTCATATATATGATCAAACATCTTTGTCGCTCGAGTAATCCTATTGTTTTCATCATGTTATTTTTCTTGGTGCAGGGGCATCATCACTTACCTGAGACAAGAGGACTCTGCCTATCAGAAGAACAAATCATTAGCACAGTAGGATCTATGTTTCCTATTAACCATATTTGTGCTATGAAGAAAAAACATCAATTTAATTGTTTGAATATATCAAAGTCAATACATTTCTAAACTGACAATTTGAACAGGTATCAAGGAGGCCGAGAATTGGAGTAGGTTACAGGATCATAGAGATGATAACTGAGCCATACAGGCTGATCCGCCAATGTGAAGTAACAGCTATACTTATTATCTTCGGTCTCCCCAGGTAACTTCTTCAATCTGACAACACTTTTCAGAAGTAGAGATGATAACTGAGCAGGTTTATCTATATACTTCAGGTTACTCACAGGGTCCATTTTGGCTCATGAGATGATGCATGCTTGGTTACGGCTCAATGGTGCGTCATTTATGAGTTAACCGATCATATGATTGCCGTTTGTTTTCACCCAAATAAGATCGATAAAGAACCTTCCTATATTTTGGGTTATAGGTTATCCAAACATGAGTCCCGATGTAGAAGAGGGCATCTGCCAAGTAATGGCTCATATGTGGTTAGATTCTGAAATCATATCATGCTCAGGCAGCGGCGGATCAAGCTCCTTGTCTGCCTCAGCATCTTCATCCGCATCCCCTGCATCATCAATATCACCCTCATCAGGCCCCACATCATCAAAGAAAGGCAAAAGGTCAGAGTTTGAGAAGAAACTAGGCGAGTTCTTCAAACACCAGATTGAAACAGACAGATCGGCTGTGTATGGAGATGGGTTCAGGAGAGGCAATGAGGCTGTGAACAAGTATGGATTGAGGAGCACCCTTGATCACATTCGCTTGACAGGAACCTTTCCACTGTAACAGCCTTCCAGATTCGTCAGTCACTGCATATACATTGACAATCCACAATTTCTGTCTCGGCTGCAATGTGAAGCTGTCGCAATTAGGAAAGTGAATTGTATACCGTACACGTCTTGTGATGTGATAATGTAAGATACACTAATACAACTCTGTATCGTTCCTGGAATGCTGTTGAAATGTTAAGCATGGATTTCCACCATGACAGTCATTCATATTAAGGTTTTCCTCGTCCAACAATGGCGAGTTGAAATTCAATGCAATATCAACCAACGAAAATTGGAATGCCGATGTGCGACGAATCAACAAGCAAGCTGAGCTCTTCCTGTTAAGGCAATGGGGACAAATGGATCCACCATGACTCACAGTCCCATGAGTGCCCAGTTTGCAAGGCCCTCATTCATGAACCAAAATTGGTTCCCCTCTATGGAAGAGGCAAAACCACCCCTGATAGTCTGATCCTAGATCAAGACCTTTCCCCGGCGGCATGGACATCCCTAATCGTCCATCTGGCCAACAATCACTTGTGTAACTTTGGGTTTGGTTCACTGTGTGATTCCATTCATGAGACTGTCAGCAGGGTTTGGAGGTCAGATTCCAGGGGCTTCTTTCAGCTTGCAGCTTCAACATGGGTTTCCGGTTGTTCCCAACCCACAGATGCGCCGGGGACAAGTCTCATTCAACACATGAGCCTGAATTATGGCTGTTGGGAATCGGAAATCGGATACTCACGTATTTCGAAAAATAGAATGAAAATGGGACGTGGTTGTTGACTTTGAATAGCGGGAGATCGAGCTGTCAATAAGATAATCTTTGCTGACATACCTTGGTACTGGATTGATGAGTGTTGACTGGATTGATGAGTGTTGACTCTTGGCGTACATTTTTCTATTGTGGTATAATTGTGCTGAAACCATCCCCACCTATCTGTTTCTTTTTAATTGACTTTTTTATTATTTAGATATATTTTATAAGATGTGAAAAACTATATAAAATAATAATTTTAAAATAATTTTTTTTAATAATCTCTTACCTACTGATTATAAGTTTAATATTATTAAAAAATTTATTAAAATATTAACATCTAATATAGCTTTTACCGGTCTAAAACTATGCGCTTGATTTTAAAAAGTTACTTACAAGAAAACTGAGGAGGGATTAGTAAATTTCAATTCTTTCTTATTACATACAATTTCATTTCACAGTCTCAGCTTGTCAGTCTCCTTTTATACTATGAATCTTTGTTTGCATTGGATTGAAAGGTTGAATCATGTTGTTGTGTACAACCGTACAGAAGCTACTGGTCAATCATCCATCTTATATATTCATATTTATATTATTATATATTACAACGAGAAACAGGTACTTCCTAGTATGGGAAATAAGAAAAGCATAGTCCTTATACTGTTTGTGGCATGTATGATGTATGAACTCACTCCCCGTCTCAGTGAGCTGAGTTGTTTGTGGTGTGCGAAGCCGAAGAGATAGTAGAGGTGGAGCTCGCCCACACCAAGGAGGTCGTCAAGGCCTTGGACAACACCCTCACAACTTCATCCATGGATGGGCGTCCTCCCGGCTCCTTACTCACACACCTCTCCGCCAACCGAACCAACGCCTTTGCGACGTCACTCGGATATCCCTCTTCCAAACTGGGGTCCATCAACTCCCTCAGCTTCTTCCCGCCATCCAAATCCTCAGCAAGAACCGCCTCCAAAACCGCTGACAATGCAACACAATCAGATTCACCAGCAACAGCAGCAACCTCTCTTCCAGAGAGCATCTCCACCACCAGAATCCCGAAGGCGTAAACATCCATCTTCGGAGTCACCAGTCCGTTCTCGAGATACTCGGGAGCCATATATCCTCTTGTCCCAACGATGTGATTCGTCAAAGCAAAATGTCCAGCAGCTTCTTCCCCTCCAACCGACTTCGATTGCCCCAAATGCGAGATCTTCGCCCTGAAATCCCCGTCTAGGAGGACATGGCTGCACTTCAGATCCTTGTGGATTCGGGGAGGGTTAGTGTAGCCATGGAGGTAGTCAAGCCCCGTGGCCACGTCCATCGCGATCTGGACCCTCCTTTCCCAGCTCAGGAGGCCCCTCGACTGGTACACCCAATCGCTTAATCGCCCGTTCGCTGCGTATTCATAGACCATATACCAGAGGCCGTTGTTGTAGCAGATCCCAACCAGGGTAGTGATGTTGAAATGGTTTAGCTTGTTGAGGATCTCTATTTCTTGCGTCACATCGCCTTCTGTCTTCTTGATGGCCAGTTGCCGTTGCTCTGATTGGCCATCGCTAACGACGCCGCGGTAGACGGAACCGCTGATAAGTGAGTTGGAGCTGAAATCGTCCGTCGCTGTTTGCAAGTCCTTGAAGCTGTACACTATGAGCGACTGTGCTACTTTCGATATGCTTTCCAACAACTCCAGCGGCTCGATGTCAATCTCGGCATCATGAGATTTGTTCGCAATTGGATTCTCCTCTGTTGCAGAGCTCATCACTGATCCTCTCCTCCGTGCGAATAGATAGATCGCGATGGAGCCGAAGAGCATGACGAACCCTCCCCCTGCAATCAACCCGTAGAGGAAGTAATTCCATTTCTTGGAATTGGAATTCGAGTTGGAATTGGAGGGGCTCTGGTTCTGAGCCGGAGGTGGGGACGGTGGAGAAGGTGAACCTGGCGGCGGCGTAACAGTCATGGAACTGTTAGGCGGGGTTCGGAGGGGGACGAGGAGCGTGGTGAAGGGCTGAATGAGGGAATCCTCCAAGGACTTCTGATTGGCGACGAGAGTCTCTCCGACGTCATTGACACCGAATCTCAAACTGATAGTGGAGATGGCATCCCCGGGCTTGATCACATAGGTCATGAGATACTTGATCCCAGACAAAGATTGGTTCTTGGTGGGGCAAGCGCATCTTAGGGGAATGGTGAGGATCTGATGGGGGAAGATGGCGTCGACGAGGCCCGACCACTGGTGCTTGATGGCGCTGCAGGTGGTGCTACCTTCATAGGTGGCGTTGGCGATCAAGTAAGGGGTGTCGTAGGCGCGGACGACGTAGCTGGTGTTGGACTGGTAGTAGCTGCCGGAGCAAGAGCAGTTGATGGGGACGATCACCTCTGCGCGGGTGACCAACACAGATGACTGGGAGATGTTGTTGAGAAGGGCGATTTGGGAAGGGTCGGAGTTGAGGAGGGAGGCGATGGAGGAGGCGTTGTTGTAAGGGGGCTGGGCACGGAACAGGAGGTATGTGTGGCAGCTCTTGAGGAGGCCATTGCAAGAGTAGCCCCGAGCAGAGGTGGTGTTTCGGCACACGGATGGGGAGTAGGATTGCTGGGAGGTGACCACTGCTGCGGCCCAGGAGATGACGCCGACGACGATGAGCGACGCCCAACGCATTGCTGTGGGTTTTGGTGAGGAAATGGTTTGTGTTGTGGTTTGGGCAGTTGGCTACTTAGTTGTGGTGCTTTAAGTAAATATGGTTAGTGTGTGGGAATGGGAGGTTACTGCCGATGAAATAACCAAGAAGGTTCCTTTTTTACCAATTACCCAATTTACAAAGACATTAGAATTTAGAGGAGACAACCGTGTCAAAGTCAAAAAGATCTCTTTGCCGGGTTTTCTTTAGGTTTTTTTTTTTTATCAGGTCATAATTCGAGTGGAATTATCCTACCCGATAACATCCTTATGTATAAGGTCTTAGAGACTTTTATGAGTGTAAATGTCGAAGCCCCTGACAGAGTAGTAAATTAAAGATATGCAATTTTATCAGCCACTCTGTTGCCATTTTGGGACACGTGAGAGAATGAGACTTCTCTCACACTCGACAACAATGTTTTAATATCGAACTTCATCAATTCAATTTTCCATGGACATGTGAAATTCGTTTTTAAATGATTTATAATTATAAGGGAGTTTCCTTCAATTTGTAGTTTGTTTATTCTCAACGCACGAGTTTGGATTACCCCATGTCTTAAAGGCAAAGCTTCTGCTTTCAGCAGGGTCTGGTTGCCAATTTTGTTATAGCCAATGTCGATCGTTCTACCCTCCCAATCTCGAATGATGTAACCAATTGAGATGTCATTGTTATCAAGTGTAGATCCATTAAAGTTTAATTTGAATGTGCCAACAAGTGATTTTCTCCACTTTGAAACTTTTTCACGTAGTCTTGACTTTGTATGATTGGTAGCATTATCCTTTCGAGTCGGGTTTTCTTTAGTATCGTAGTACGGTTAAAATTGAAATGGAATTAAAAATAAAAGAGAGTAAAAAAATCATAATGAGTATTTCAATTTATAAAGTTTGTTGTTTTGGTATACCGAAAAGCTATTTGCAGGACGAGATTTCACTAAGGCCTCGTTTGTTTGAGTAGAAAGGAATAGAAGAGAAATGAATCAAATTTTATATGAAAAATTTATATGATCAACCCTTTTTTATGAATCTAATCTAGAGAAGAAGAGAGGGAAATAGTTAGAGCATCTTAAGGGGTATGGTTACTCTATCCTCAAAATAGGTAATCAAATGGGGGAAAGGAAATAAATTTTGCATGTAAAATGAGAGAAGAATGATAATGATTAGAATAATGATTAATAAATCTTAAATTAAAAATGGACTAGATTCGGAAGGATAATCATTACCTTTCTTTACCTAAAAACAAACGAGGGGTAAATATATAGCAAGATCATCGATTTATAGTGTCAGTAAAGGGTATATTGACATCGATTTTCTAAACCCAACAAAATTGTAAAGGACTGGGAAGGCATTGGGAGGGTTGCCAACTTTGGTCGTCGGAGATGAAGGAGGTTGTTGGAGCTGGGAGGGGTTGTCGACTTTGGGAGTTGAAGTCGGTACAGGTTTTGTCGTCTCCAGCTTTTTGTGTCGGTGACTCGGTCATGCATTTGACGAGATTATGACCGTCCTTATTTTAACCCCTTTGGTATATTATCGAAGGAAATCATTTGTAAAATAATAATAAAGATTTTTTAATGTGTGTCATTTGACATATATTAAGCAATTTTAAAATGGAAAAAATATATTTTTTTAAAAATATATTTTTAGCGTAAAAAATATTTTTTTTATTAATAGGGTCAATGCATTGAAATTAGAGAATTTTTTTCTAGAAAAATCGTAGTAATGATAATAATTAAAAATAGTATTGTAAAAATAGTAAAAATATTAATTAAGACTTGTTGTTTTAGGAAGTAAATATTTTTAAGAAAAACTTATCATTTTTTTTATTTTTTCATCTTCTTTTCGAAATTGCTATTGTAATGATTGGAGGGGTACTTGAGTTTTTAAAATAATATAAAATGGGCTGGAGTGCAAGATCCCATATTTCGAATACCAGAGGTAGTACCTCTCCTAGTATCCCATGTGTGGGGCCCATTTGGAGAGCAATTAATTTTTCCAGATTTTCCAAATTAAAATGACGCCGCTTTGTGTCACTAGAAGAGGAAAAGCTGCGTTTCATCCGGGAATGAGCAAGCGCGCTGGCTGGCAGGGAGGGACACGTGTCGGGTGCTGGATGGCAAGCAAATGGACAGGTGTGATGAAGATGAATCAACGACCCAGATTAAAACTGTCGGGTGTAATTAACAATTACAAAATGTGATTTTTGACAATCTAAATGTTTAAAAAAATAAAAAAAATTTATACCAAAATACTAGATTCATTTTTCTCTACACATAGACATCAACTTTTAATATGTTTGATTATATTTAAAAAAAAATTCAAATACAATTACATGTAATAATACCTTAAATAATATGATATATATTTCATTAGTAATATAATTTATTATCATTTGGAATTTAATCTTATGCATTGTCCGTAGTGTAATGTCTTTTGAATTAATCATTGTATTTCCACTTATTTAAATGAAATTTATATTTTAAGTTAATATATAGTCACCGATTTAGTTTAATAAATAATATTAATTTATGAATAATATTTTTTAACGGGAAATGAATATTATAAATTAATCTAGATTGGAGAAAATGAGTCGAGAGGGGTATAAACGTAAATTGATTTGCTAGCAAAGGATGGAAATAATTATGGGAGAGGGGTATAATTATAAATTGAATTGATAGGAAAAAATGAGTTTTGGGATACTAGGGATGTTATTGATAGAGTGGGAAAAGTGAGAATGAGATCCTAGGATGATGTGGCGGAAAGAGAAGAATAAAATATTAGTATCCCTTGGTAAACATGGCCTTATAGTTGTAGTTTTGATAAAGTAAAAAAGTAAAGTAAAAATTAGGGATATAACTGTATTTTTGTTTGTTTTCTTAATAAGTGTTTAGATTTTTAAAATGAAAAGTTTTAATTAACGGAGAGCGTATTATATAGTATGATAGAGAAGAAAGAATACATGTAATAATAATCACAATTATTATTATCAATAAAAATTAAATATATTAAATATAAAATAGTGATACCGAAATTCTATTTAACACCGGGAAAATTTTTCTATTTTAATGCAAGTTTCTATTTAAAAGGCAAGGTGACTGCAACGATCGTCGAAGCAAACGTCCGGAAATCCGCTATGGTGGAAAATTTTAGGATGTCTTGTTAGCGCGGTTATACAAAGAACCGTGCTAAAAAAGATTACTTTTTAGTTCAACTCAAGTCGGAACCGAACTAAAAAGTGAGTTAGAAATAAATATTAATTTTCAAAGTCAAGTGGGAGTGTTATGTACAAAATACACAAAAGAATTAAATAATGTATAAAAATGATGGAATAATAATAATAATAATAATAATAATAATAATAATAATAATAATAATAATAATAATCTTGTCCGTGATACCCTCTTCGACATTTGCTTCCGTGCTGGGATCTCCTCTGGGAAGGAAGTGGACATCGGTGTTGTTGACAGTCTTGGCAGACCCCTTAGGCCCGCTGACATTCTTCTTTACTCTTGGGATCGGGGTCGAGATGTGTGTGTTGATATCACGGGATCCTCCCCCCTCACTCAGACTTGCTTGGTTTCCTTCGCTCATGGACGGTGTGTTCTCGACGCAGCGCGACGTAAGTGCACCAAGTATCGGGATGTGTGCTCTGCTGCTGGTTATGAGTTTTTGCCTTTTTCTTTCTCCTCCTTTGGTGAGCTGGATGGGGATGCGATTGCGCTTTTGGGACGGATCCGTTCCTTCTCTTTAGCCTTAGATTCTAGTTCTCGTCTTGCTGCTCATATTTTTACCAGAGTTTGTTTTTCCATTGCTAAGGGGGTTGGCGCGCAGCTTGTTTCTCGGCTGCCCGCTAATTTCTTGTAAACATTCGGTTGTTTGATTTCTATACTATTTGGAGTTTATAATAAAAAATAATAATAATAATAATAATAACTTTGTGTAAGTCATTTCTATAATAATAATAATAATTATTATAAAAAATAATAATAATAATAATAATAATAATAATAACAATAGTAATAATAGTAAACATTTGATTGTTTGATTTCTATACTATTTGGAGTTATAATAATAATAAAAAATAATAGTAATAATAATAATAATAATGGTTTGTTAGAAGTTTTATTTATAATTCTTTGTTCGAATAATTTATTAATAATACTTAATAGTAAAGAGAAGTGCTAACCCA